>CM052014.1:3892795-5105271 GCA_028476595.1 Obolodiplosis robiniae
GAGTACTTTTGTTTTCAGTTTCATTTATGCGTTCACAGAGAGAATAAAATTGGTGAGTTGGAGTCATTCGGTAGAAAACCATAAATTGTTCGTAGAAATTCTACCCAAACAATTGTATGTGTACAATAAATAAAAATTATTCATTAACAATATTTGCAGCTAATTGTCCAAATTTTGACCGACAGCTTTGAGTGTTCCTAATTATGACCTAAGACTGAAAATTGAGAATTTACACAACAAAACTCTAGTACTCCACTGTGCTGTAAATCTCATTGCAAATTGACATATCAGTGGCGCCGATAAAAGTCTAGATTAAAGTCACTTATCCATGCGTTGTTCATACAAAATTATTGACTACATAACATTAAAATATATACAAAATATATTCAAAAACGCACGTATATGCAACTTTTATCGGTGCCTCTGATATGTCAATTTCAAGCTGACGATGCAAAATTGAATTTTGACACTCAGCTTGACAGCAGCGCCCTCTGTACCATTCGTCTATGGATGGTAAACACTTTCTCCTCTTCTTCAAACAATTACAGCAAAGATGCGGAGCCTGTCAAACTCGCTGTTCGGAGAAGGGGACGGCGGGGAAGGTGTGAAATGTTGAAGCGTTTAGTACAATCGTTTAAGTAGAGATGGCGCGGTCCAACGACATTCACTACCACTTTACATAGGAGAAGATACAAAGCATTTAATTTATGAGGGAACACAATACAATTCCAATCAAATGAATTGATGGAATTCCTCCAATGCAAAGCATCGTCCGCTTGGTCAATTTACAATGAGATTTTCGGCAAAAGGGAGTACTAGAGTTTTGTTGTATGTATATTTTCATTTTGTGGTCTGTTCGGTTAGTCTTGCACGTCGCATTTTATGTCGATCGAAATCGTCGAAGATTCGCACAGAAGAAAAAAATGTTTGAACGTAAATGTACCCTCATTGCAAACCGATCCAGTGAGATTTTTAAGACTTCTCAATTCGGTTCGAAACTTGGAACTTCGAATAAATTATAATGAATATTTGAATTTTTTTAATATATCATTCAAATTGTTGATATATCGACATCTGTTTAAATACCCACAAATTGACACCAATGAGTCAGTATCATTTGACACCCCTAGCAACATGCAATTTTTAAAAACAGCTTTTTGTTCGTTTGTCATCATTTTAATTTATAACGTTAGTATTATAATAAAGATAAATTTACAATTTCGTATGCGATTTTTTTGCTTTCAATTGTTTTCACGAAAATTTCTCGATTTATGAACGAAATATTAATTTTTGTAGATAAACTTTTAAATAATTTATTTCTAGGCACATTTTTTCGTCCGATAACGTAGCTCAATTTGTTATATATTTTGATATCAGCTCATTTTTTTTTATTACCGAATCAGATTCATGTTGAGTCTACGACACGTAAAAAGGACCCAATTTTTGTCAAGCAATGTGAGAACAAAAAATTTATTACCGAAGTCACGGATTATAAAAACAGTTTGACAACTTACATACCGGATTTGAACAGAAAAATTCATGGGTCTGCAAATCCACACCAAAATACTTCAACGGCAATAGAAAGTCTCCCCAAAATATTGGAAATTGTGGACAATGCGATTTTTTACTTTGAACAATTTTATCCAACTTGGGAGAGTTGTTGCAAAAAATTTGAAAATTATCATGTCAGAAGGAGGTTAAAAGCTATTAAAAATGAACAGCTGGATGCTTTGAAAGACGTAATAGGGCCATTTAAAGCGAAGATTGAAAAAGACTTCAAAATTTTGATTGAATTTATGGATGAATTCGGGATTGAACTGCGGAAGGCCATAGTTGCATTCGGAGGTTACATTCTTGGTTATCAAAAAGAAATTGACGCGGATTTTCTACAAAAGTGGCCCGATCAAGTGAAAAAGATAGAAAATTGGCGTAATGCATTTTTCGAATTTTTGCACGACGAAGATCGTAATAAAAGCACAGAATGCTCAGTAGATTACGAGAAATTCAAATTAGCATATCAAAATCTCGTGGATGAATGTACCATAAAATCAAAAGCTGGATATGTTATAATCAATTATAAGGAATTTTATTAGAAACTCTTGTAATTGAGAAATTTACAATCTAATAAATCAGCTGAATGAAAAGAATCATATCAAATGTTTGAATTTATCATCAGCATTAAGAAATATAATCACACCACTGTGTGTAGTAAAAGTATTGCGATCGGTCCAAAAAATTCAAAACGCCCGGAAAGAGTTTTCTATGCGTTTTGAGCCCAGAAAAAACGATTGCTACCATTTTCGAAGAAATTTTTTATCCGTGTGTGCTGCGTTGTCCGTTGTACGCAAAAATTTGTTAACACGATAATTCAAAAAATTGAGATTAGAATTTACACACACATTGGTCTTCATTAGGAATAGAAACCCATCAATTTTCAGCCCAATCGGATAATTTTTTCGGGTAGCTCCAGTGGAGTCGAATGGAAAATGGGCTGTTTTCAATATAATAAAGAAAAATTTGTATGGGGATTATGAGTATTTCGCATTGTATCATTATGAAACTTTCAGAATATTATTTTTCTATGAAACAAATGAGTCACGCAAAATTTCAAGTGATTCCGATTAGATTTAGGACTCCCTCCCCTACAATATTTTCGATTTACGGGTTCAAAATTCGAATTCTGTCATTAAATTGGATGAGGTATTTGTGTTTTTCTAAATTGTGTTTTTCAATAATTTGAATGCTGATTAACTGTTTAACGAAAGTTATACATATTATAAATGTGGAATCATATTATTCGTTGGCGTGAGTTAAAATTTCACATTAGTGTGAACTTATTCGTAAGTGTTAATACCAATTCAAGAATAGGGAACGTTGAAGTAAAAATTTAAATTACATGATGTGTAATGACTTGAAATTCGATCTCATTGTAATAACTTGACATTTTCTGTGATTAATTCTCAAAGCTGCATGATGATTCGATAAGAAATAAACATAAATCCATAACAAATGCGTTGCAATCAAGCGTACCGTGCTTGTATGGGATTGGAGAGCTATTCGAGGGTATGCCAATTGACCGCGTCATCTTATTTTACATAGTTGAACTCAATTTAGATCCATTGTAATACGAACAAAATGTTTATTGACACAAATAATAAAAAATGAGTCATTGAAACGATTGAAATATCACATCAATACTACTGCCCGATAGATGGCGCTGGAGAATAGATATCATTAAAATGTCTCAAATAGCACGGTCCCCCTGGTTGCAATCAATGAAAAAAACCCGTAAAACCGAACAATATCGGGAAATGTGCGGAATAGTAAGTTTTACGAACGTTAGACCATTTATTCTCTTTTCTATCCTGCTCTCTTTCTTTATCTCTCTCTCTCCCTCACTCTTGGTCCTACAAATTTTCATGTGCATATAAATTTTAAATTGAATCGGTAAGAATATTCAACCGAATCGTGCTCTTTGAGACATTTTAATCATTTCCGCTCTTCAGTGCCATCTATTGGGCAGTAGTATTGATGTGATGTTTCAATCGTTTCAATCATTGAAATTTGACTTAATGAGCACATATATCGCATATATGGCATATACCGCAAAGTTTTGCGCAATAATAATTCATTTGAAATGTTTTGTTTTTTTACAAACAAACCGCTGTCGAAACAACCCGCTTTCATGTTTACGTTAGTTTTTTTTAGAAACTAAATTTTTTTTCGATTTTTTTTCCTAAAATCTTCGCACACAAAACATATTATTATATATAACTGTGGAAGGCCATAGTTGCATTTGGAGGTTACATTCCTAGTTATCAAATTGTTATTGACGTGGATTTTCTACAAAAGTGGCCCGGTCAAGTGAAAAAGATATAATAGAAAATTGGCGTAATGCATTTTTCGAATTTCTGCTCGACGAAGATCGTAAAATAAGAATGCGTAGAAGAATACAAGAAATTCAAATTAGCATATCAAAATCTCGTGGATGGACGTACCTACAATCAAAAGCTGGATGTTTAAATCAATAATAAGGAATTTTATTAGAAACTCTTGTAATTGAGAAATTTACTATCTAATAAATCAGCTGAATGAAAAGAATCATATGAAATGTTTGAATTTATCATCAGCATTTAGAAATATAATCGATGCATTTGATCAGCTGAACTGCTATTTTTATCATTACTATCCAACAAATTTTTCATGTGCATTAAATTGTAATTTGAATCGGTAAGAATATTCATCACTCAAAAAAAAAGTTTTTATCCATGCCCCGTGAAAAAAGTTGAAATAAAAAAGCCTCATGAAGAAAAATGCATTTTCCAGGAAAATGGTGAGAGAAACAGTTTCAGCTTTTACAAATTTGCAGCTCACCATTAGCTTTATATTTTTCTAGAACATTTCGTACCATTTCCCCGGAAAAATGCATTTGTGTTTATGGGAACTTTTTATTTTAACTTTTTTCAATTGATTTAAAAAAAAAAAACGTCATGAATATTCTTACCGATTCATTCGTGGAGAAACTAGATTTTTTTTCGATTTTTTTTCCTAAAATCTTCGCACACAAAACATATTATATATAGACAGCTCAAATACTAGAAAGATCATATATAAATGGAGAGAAGCTTTGAAAGAGAAGCTTTGAACTGCGATTCACATATTTCAGAACAAAACTTTTGCTTAGTTCCTCTGTTTATCACTGGGTCATATTTAAGAAAAGTTTCTTCGACCTCGATTCTCGAAAGCAGCAAGGTTTTCCGAATAACTTAAACAAAGAAAACAAATGTGCGAATTTGACCAATAAAGCTTTGTTTCAACCTAAAATTAGCGTATATTGATGGAATTTTGAAAAAAAAAGATTTAATCATACAAAAGACAAATAATCATACACAAAGGGTGCATTCATGTAAACATTGTGGTGATGATTACCACGAATATCAGTCGAAGACACTAACATTTGTTAACAGAAAATGACAATCGATACAAATCACAATGAGTGCAAAAAAAGATGCGAAATATTGAATAGAAAAATAAAAAAAATGATTGACAATCGACCGAATACGCTCGAACTCTTGTACGTCTTTTACCAAATCCCAGACAAATGTCTCTCTTATCAAAGCGTCAAATTGAACGCATTCGGATAATTTGTACCAAGTGTTGCACAGGAAATACCAAGGCTTGAAATCGTAACTCATCAGGCGCGCTCTTGCCGGGAGCCGCTCCTGCTTATAAGTATTAGTGACACTAATTTTGTATGAATTCGTTATGATTTGTGTGTGAATATGGACTCAGGAACGGCGCCTGAGTAGTAAACTAGGTGCCTGTCCAATGCTGCGCTCGCTAGGCAGGTGCATTACCTCATAAGCTCGATTTCATGCTCTGGGAAATACTCAGCGTACAAGATTTGATCTTGGCGAAATTGCTCAATTTCTGTGAACAGGTCACAGGAGCGATTTTGAACTTGACCACAACTTAACCAATGAAAGTTATTGAAGTCAATTGTGTCACTAAGTTTTGAATTCAATATCCAAATCCTGGCAATTTTATTCTAAATCCGGGCAATGGCCCGGGCATTTTCGAATTTGATTCCCGGGTAATTTCCAGGCAAAAGTTTCAAAAATTTTCTACCATTGCCAAAACGCATGAAAGAGCTCATGAAAGACGGTTATATGCAAAACCATAATTACATCTCTTTTTGTGCGGTCATACCTTACAAAATGTGCTTTGCACAACCAACTTTGTATTAATTAGTTTATTTCAGTAGAATTGACATACACTTTAATGACTGGATTTTTTCAAGATTCGGATATTTAGATTTGCATCAATTTCCAATGGTGAATATCGCTATCGAGACTTCACACTCAACCAGAGCATTAGCACATGCACACAAACGAGCACATCTTTTATGTGCATGCATATGAACACAAATGTGCAATTGGTGTGCTCCGTTTTGTGCTACCATGCGCACGTCCCGTGCACGGGTCCGTATCGATTGTAAGCGGCATGCGATTTGCGTTGACTCCTCAAAACACATAGTGTATGCAAAACAAAATAATTTTAACGTTTTAATTTCATACTTTTCAGTTTTCTAAATAAAGTATTCTAAATAAAAATTCAAACAAGAAAGTGTTTGCTTATTAAAAGTGAAGCGTGGCGCATTGTTTCATTGCGGTAGGTTGGTGCCGCACTCACCGTGTTCGTGGTAGCCGGAGCACATTTTAAAGAATATGCATGCAAATGCACATATGCAGACTATGTGCTTTTTGCACATAGACTACGACCTCTGCACTCAACTGAACACAACGGCAAGAACTGATTAGCTGTGTTGAAACGTATCCAGAGACTGTACGCAGCATAGAATTATCGTGGATATATATGTGCATCGCGATACTTATACTGAGCATATAGCTAAGATATTCTGCCGCAAAGTCGACGCTAAACGGATCGCAATATGTCCTTCTTATTTTGTGCATACTTTTTCACACGTGCGTCGACTGTGCGGCAACACATCTTCACCGTTCCACATTTACGACATTCAGTGCATTGTGTATTCGGTAGCTTATGAGCATGTATTTGCTCTAAATACAAAGAACGATAGAGCACCCGTATATGAAGGGTTGAGAGTGAAAGTGACCAAAGTGATCTCACCTCCTGCTCTTGTTCATAAACATTTCCATCAGCGAGAAAAGGAGGTGAGATTACTTTGGACACTTTTACTCTCAACCCTTCATATTTGAACGGAAAAATATATTGCGATCCTCTTAACGTCGACTTTGCGGCAGAATATCTTGGCTATATACTCAGTATAAGTATCGCGCTGCACATATATATCCGCGATAATTCTATGCTGCGTCCAGTCTCTGAACGTATCTCGAACATTTTCGCTGAAGTTTCTCGAATCAAACAGAATTTGTTTATCAAACATCAAAAAGTGAAACAATCTTTCTCCCTTTCACTCCCAATGTGAAAATATGAATATTTAAAACGAATAAAATCGAATATATCAATATACGCCCATGTGAGCGTTTAAGACATTGACAATATTCATATATTCGATTCTATTCGTTTTAAATATTCATAGTTTCACATTGAGAGTGAAAGAGAGAAAGATTGTGTAAGGGAGTATTTGTAAAATAAATCAGCCGATTTTGAATATTTGCGATGTAAAGATATTAACTATCAAAGATAGGTGGTCGAAGCCAAATAAAAAAAACGAAATTTTCAAGCCAATCTTAGCTAAAAATCCGGGCAAATCCGGAGTTTGTTTTCAAAATACGGGCATCCTGGCCGGGCAGGGAGTTTTTCCTAAAAATTGCGAAACACCTTGGTAAACCCGGAAATTTCCGGGCAAAATGGAGTGCTTATGCTACCTTCATGGTCTGCCACGGCTTATCACAAGTCCAATTGCAATAACAGTTCCAATGAGTTGGAGAAATGAATGCACTTAACGCAGTTGTCAATAACGTGAATATTTTGAACAACAGCATCGTATTAAATTTGATTCTTCACTTAGCACAAAAGTATTATTTCACAAGAAATCAGTAAGTAGAATGTTTCTAAAGCAGTTGTGAGTGAGCTACTTCTATAATGAAGGAAACTAAGATGAAAAGAAGTATGGCAGCTTAAGTTTTTTCGACTACAAACAAAAATATAAATAAAATGTGGAAGATTTAGAATTATGATGTCGGTCGTTATGGTGGCGTAAAAAAAAACTAGCGAAAGTAAACATTTGGATATTTCAATGAGAGAAGATACGATATAAATAATAAATAGAATAGAATGATATAAAGGCAAGTATTTCGCATAGGCAGGTTTTGATTGGGGTTCCCGTCGATTTTTGATTCCAGATTTTTTTTTCGGCCTCACTTTCGATCCAAGTACAACCTGTCCAACGAATGGCAGTTGAAGACACTAAAATGACACTAAAATGTATAACTAGTTTCGAAACCAAGCGAAAGATGCTTAATATAGTCTCCCATGTTAAAGCGTGGTGAATGCTGACGAAGCGCATCATCTCTACCTAAACAATTGTATGTGTACAATATATAAAAATTATTCATTAACAACATTTGCAGGTAATTGTCCAAATTTTGACCGACAGCTTTGAGTGTTCCTAATTCTATGTAACCTTAGACTCTATTTCCATATGAAATAAGGTTCATTTTCGCCGTTAGGTCATTATTAGAGTGTAGATCAAACAGCGAGTTTCAAAGTCTCCGAGTCTTTGCTCTCATTGTCTGAAGAAGGGGGAGGAGAATGTTGACAATTTGTCTTTCGAGAAGCTGAAAAATGTTTGAACATAAATGTACCCTCATTGCAAACCGAACCAGTGAGATTTTTAAGACTTCTCAATTCGGTTCGAAACTTAGAACTTCGAATAAATTATAATGAATATTTGAATTTTTTTAATATACAATATCATTCAAATTGTTGATACATCGAAAACTGTATAAATACCCACAAATTGACACCAATGAGTCAGTATCATTTGACACCCCTAGCAACATGCAATTTTTAAAAACAGCTTTTTGTTCGTTTGTCATAATTTTAATTTATAACGTTAGTATTATAATAAAGATAAATTTACAATTTCGTTTGCGATTTTTTTGCTTTCAATTGTTTTCACGAAAATTTCTCGATTTATGAACGAAATATTAATTTTTGTAGATAAACTTTTAAATAATTTATTTCTAGGCACATTTTTTCGTCCGATAACGAAGCTCAATTTGTTATAATATTTTGATATCAGTTCATTTGTTTTTTATTACCGAATCAGATTCATGTTGAGTCTACGACACGTAAAAAGGACCCAATTTTTGTCAAGCAATGTGAGAACAAAAAATTTATTACCGAAGTCACGGATTATAAAAACAGTTTGACAACTTTCCTACCGGATTTGAACAGAAAAATTCATAGGTCTGCAAATCCACACCAAAATACTTTAACTGCAATAGAAAGTCTCCCCAAAATTTTGGAAATTGTGGACAATGCGATTTTTTACTTTGAACAATTTTATCCAACTTGGGAGAGTTGTTGCAAAAAATTTGAAAGATATCATGTCAGAAGGAGGTTAAAAGCTATCGAAAATGAACAGATGGATGCTTTGAAAGACGTAATAGAGCCATTTAAAGCGAAGATTGAAAAAGACTTCGAAATTTTGATTGAATTTATGGACGAATTCGGGATTGAACTGTGGAAGGCCATAGTTGCATTTGGAGGTTACATTACTAGTTATCGAATTGTTATTGACGTGGATTTTCTACAAAAGTGGCCCGATCAAGTGAAAAAGATAGAAAATTGGCGTAATGCATTTTTCGAACTTCTGCACGACGAAGATCGTAAAATAAGCACAAAATGCGTAGAAGAATACGAGAAATTCAAATTGGCATATCAAAATCTCGTGGATGGACGTACTATACAATCAAATGCTGGATGTTTAAATCAATAATAAGGAATATTATTAGAAACTCTTGTAATTGAGAAATTTACTATCTAATAAATCAGCTGAATGAAAAGAATCATATCAAATGTTTGAATTTATCATCAGCATTTAGAAATATAATCGATGCATTTGATCAGCTGAACTGCTATTTTTATCATTACTATCCAACAAATTTTTCATGTGCATTAAATTGTAATTTGAATCGGTAAGAATATTCATCACTCAAAAAAAAAGTTTTAATCCATGCCCCGTGAAAAAAGTTGAAATAAAAAAGCCTCATGAAGAAAAATGCATTTTCCAGGAAAATGGTGAGAGAAACAGTTTCAGCTTTTACAAATTTGCAGCTCACCATTAGCTTCATATTTTTCTAGAACATTTCGTACCATTTCCCCGGAAAAATGCATTTGTGTTTATGGGAACTTTTTATTTTAACTTTTTTCAATTGATTTAAAAAAAAAAACGTCATGAATATTCTTACCGATTCATTCGATGGACTAAATTTTTTTTCGATGTTTTTCCCTAAAATCTTCGCACACAAAACATATTATACATATATAGACAGCTCAAGTATTTTAAAATACTAGAAAGTTCATATATAAATGGAGAGAAGCTTTGAAAGAAAAGCTTTGAACTGCGATTCACGTATTTCAGAACAGAACTTTTGCTTAGTTCCTCTGTTTATCACTGGGTCATATTTAACCTTTTGTCCGTACCATGGGCACTGAACGCCCGAAGCGTATCGTCGCTGCGAATAAAGATTTACCCAAACAAATTTGCCGAAATGCTGGTGAACACAGAATTTTATATGTGAACGTGTACATGTGTAGGTATATGAGTATTACACATACTCTCCAGCTGTACCATGGGCATACAGTGCCCGTCTTATTTCTCCATACTTTTTGTATGAGAAATTGGTTTTCATTGTCCCTTATCTTCTCGTTTTGCTTACTCAACACAAATTATGTTGTTATATATGAATTGTATGCTTAAAAAAAAACGAATTTCAGTGTGAATGTGTGCATTTCTATTATTGGTTGGACGCAAGGGGACCGTGCTATTTGAGACATTTTAATCATATCTATTCTCCAGCGCCATCTATTGGGCAGTAGTATTGATGTGATATTTCAATCGATTCAGTGACTCATTTGTTTTTATTATTTGTGTCAATAAAAATTTTGTTCGTATTACAATGGATCTAAATTGAGTTCAACTTAGTAAAATAAGATGACGCGGTCAATTGGCATACTCTCGAATAGCTCCCCAATCCCATTCAAGCACGGTCCGCTTGATCACCACGAATATCAGTCGAAGACACTAAAATTCATCACAATGATTGCAACAAAAGATGCGAAATATTTAATAGAAAAATAAAACAAATGATTGACAATGGACCGAATACGCTTGAACTCTTTTTGTACGTCTTTTATCAAATCCCAGACAAATGTCTCTTTACTTAAAGCGTCAAATTGAACGCATTCGGATAATTTGTACCAAGTGTTGCACAGGAAATACCAAGGCTTGAAATCGTAACTCATCAGGCGCGCTCTTGCCGGGAGCCGCTCCTGCTTATAAGTATTAGTGACACTAATTTTGTATGAATTCGTTATGATTTGTGTGTGAATATGGACTCAGGAACGGCGCCTGAGTAGTAAACTAGGTGCCTGTCCAATGCTGCGCTCGCTAGGCAGGTGCATTACCTCATAAGCTCGATTTCATGCTCTGGGAAATACTCAGCGTACAAGATTTGATCTTGGCGAAATTACTCAATTTCTGTGAACAGGTCACAGGAGCGATTTTGAACTTGACCACAACTTAACCAATGAAAGTTATTCAATACGTTGGTTGACATTTTGAAACGGCGATGGCTCAAGTCGCTGGATCGAATTTTATTGAGGATCTGGAACAATCCGGAAAAATTGAAAGTTATTTTAATCTGTAAAGAAATAAATAAAGAAAATATATTTTCGCTACTGTGTTCAGGATAGTGCAGTTATTTCCTGTAGTTTCAATGCAATCGTTTTCTCGATGAATAATGCAGTGACACGAAATGAGTCGAATTAAATTGAACCTCAACAGACCTAAATACATTTAATAAATCGATTCCACGCATTTGATTTGTAAGTAGCTCGAAAGCAAGAATGTTTTCTTGGATGCAATAACCGATGGGGCGTTCATCATTCATCAACTGAGAACTTTGAGTGCCATTGGAAAGGTCTTCAGCCAGCGGTGGATAAAGGTGCTACCTTCATGGTCTGCCACGACTTATCACCAGGGACCGAAATCGGTTTGACGTTTTTCATATAAACCGATTTTGAAACGGTTTCACTGCTTTGCTCAGTGTTCATCGGAGCAAACCGTATCAAGTGGAACGTTCCGAGAATGGTTTGTATAAGAAGTTGTGCGAAATAGCGAAACTGTGTAGTTCATTTCCGAATGATGTATTCCATACAAACCATTTCTCGGAACGTTCCAAACGGTTCGGTTTGTTCACACAATCAAACCAAATATTCGGTTCAGTTTGGTTTGGCTCCCTGCTTATCACAAGTCCAATTGCAATAACAGTTGCAGTGAGTTGGAGAAATGAATGCACTTGACACAATTGTCAATAACGTGAATATTTTAAACAACAGCATCGTATTAAATTTGATTCTTCAACTCTAGTACTCCACTGTGCTGTAAATCTCATTGCAAATTGACATATCAGTGGCGTCGATAAAAGTCTAGATTAAAGTCACTTATACATGCGTTGTTCAAACAAAATGTCAATATTGACTATATAACATCAAAATCAACGAGACCGTACTATTTGAGACATTTTAATGATATCTATTCTTCAGCGCCATCTATTGGGCAGTAGTATTGATGTGATATTTCAATTGTTTCAATGACTCATATATACAAAATATATATAAAATCGCACGTAAATGCAACTTTTATCGGTGCCTGTGATATGTCAATTTACAATGAGATTTTCGGCAAAAGGGAGTACTAGAGTTTTGTTGTGTGTATATTTTCATTTTGTGGTCTGTTCGGTTAGTCTTGCACGTCGCATTTTATGTCGATCGAAATCGTCGAAGATTCGCACAGAAGAAAAAAATGTTTGAACATAAATGTACCCTCATTGCAAACCGATCCAGTGAGATTTTTAAGACTTCTCAATTCGGTTCGAAACTTAGAACTTCGAATAAATTATAATGAATATTTGAATTTTTTTAATATATCATTCAAATTGTTGATATATCGACATCTGTTTAAATACACACAAATTGACACCAATGAGTCAGTATCATTTGACACCCCTAGCAACATGCGATTTTTAAAAACAGCTTTTTGTTCGTTTGTCATCATTTTAATTTATAACGTTAGTATTATAATAAAGATAAATTTACAATTTCGTTTGCGATTTTTTTGCTTTCAATTGTTTTCACGAAAATTTCTCGATTTATGAACGAAATATTAATTTTTGAATATAAACTGTTAAATAATTTATTTCTAGGCACATTTTTTCGTCCGATAACGTAGCTCAATTTGTTATATAATTTAATATCAGCTCATTTGTTTTTCATTACCGAATCAGATTCATGTTGAGTCTACGACACGTAAAAAGGACCCAATTTTTGTCAAGCGATGTGAGAACAAAAAATTTATTACCGATGTCACGGATTATAAAAACAGTTTGACAACTTACATACCGGATTTGAACAGAAAAATTCAAAGGTTTGCAAATCCACACCAAAATACTTTAACTGCAATAGAAAGTCTCCCCAAAATTTTGGAAATTGTGGACAATGCGATTTTTTACTTTGAACAATTTTATCCAACTTGGGAGAGTTGTTGCAAAAAATTTGAAAAATATCATGTCAGAAGGAGGTTAAAAGCTATCGAAAATGAACAGATGGATGCTTTGAAAGACGTAATAGAGCCATTTAAAGCGAAGATTGAAGAAGACTTCAAAAGTTTGATTGAATTCTTGGACGAATTCGGGATTGAACTGCGGAAGGCCATAGTTGCATTCGGAAGTAACATTTCTAGTTATCAAAAAGAAATTGACGCGGATTTTCTACAAAAGTGGCCCGATGAAGTGAGAAAGATAGAAAATTGGCGTAATGCATTTTTCGAACTTCTGCACGACGAAGATCACAAAATAAGCACAAAATGCGTAGAAGATTACAAGAAATTCAAATTAGCATATCAAAATCTCGTGGATGGACGTACTATACAATCAAATGCTGGATTTTTGAATCAATAATAAGGAATTTTATTAGAAACTCTTGTAATTGAGAAATTTACAATCTAATAAATCAGCTGAATGAAAAGAATCATATGAAATGTTTGAATTTATCATCAGCATTTAGAAATATAATCGATGCATTTGATCAGCTGAACTGCTATTTTTATCATTACTATCCAACA
Source organism: Obolodiplosis robiniae (assembly GCA_028476595.1). NCBI lineage: Eukaryota > Metazoa > Arthropoda > Insecta > Diptera > Cecidomyiidae > Obolodiplosis > Obolodiplosis robiniae. Next base: position 3,906,651 of record CM052014.1, read on the forward strand.
AACTTTTCATGTACATTAAATAGTAATTTGAATCGGTAAGAATATTCATCACTCAAAAAAAAAGTTTTAATCCATGCCCCGTGAAAAAAGTTAAAATAAAAAAGCCTCATGAAGAAAAATGCATTTTTCAGGAAAATGGTGAGAGAAACAGTTTCAGCTGTTACAAATTTGCAGCTCACCATTAGCTCAATAATTTTCTGAAACATGTAGTGTCTGTATCATTGACCATTTCCCCAGAAAATGCATTTGTGTTTATAGAACTTTTTTCAATTGATTTAAAAAAAATAGTCATGAATATTCTTGCCGATTCACGTGTTTCGTTACGATCTAAGCATCGGGCAATGGAGTGTATTTCATAAAATGGGTTGAAGCTTCAAAGCAACTGAACAGAACTTTTGCTTAGTTCCTCTGTTTATCACTGGGTCATATTTAAGAAAAGTTTCTTCGACCTTGATTCTCGAAAGCAGCAAGGTTTTCCGAATAACTTAAACAAAGAAAACAAATGTGCGAATTTGACCAATAAAGCTTTGTTTCAACCTAAAATTAGCGTATATTGATGGAATTTTGAAAAAAAAAGATTTAATCATACAAAAGACAAATGCACAAAGGGTGCATTCATGTAAACATTGTGGTGATGATCACCACGAATATCAGTCGAAGACACTTAAATTCATCACAATGATTGCAACAAAAGATGTGAAATATTGAATAGAAAAATAAAACGAATGATTGACAATGGACCGAATACGCTTGAACTCTTGTACGTCTTTTATCAAAGCGTCAAATTGAACGCATTCGGATGATTTGTACCAAGTGTTGAACAGGAAATACTCAGCGTACAAGATTTGACTTTGGCGAAATTGCTCAATTTCTGTGAACAGGTCACAGGAGCGATTTTGAACTTGACCACAACTTAACCAATGAAAGTTATTGAAGTCAATTGTGTCACTAAGTTTTGAATTCAATACGTTGGTTGAAATTTTGAAACGGCTATGGCTCAAGTCGCTGGATCGAATTATATTGGGGATCTGGAACAATCCTGAAAATTTTAAAGTATCATTCAATGATTACTACAATTGTATCAAAAATAAATGTATCGAAGTGAGAAAGTAATTTTCTGATCAATCAAAAGATCATAATATTTACACAATTTCAACAGAGAGGATTGTATTGAATCCATTTGATGATAAACGATATTTAATTACACCGGATGGAATTGAAACAATCGCTTGAAGGCATTATAAAATAAATTCAGAGAATAATGGAATAGAAAATATGAAATAAAATAACATTCAATAATATTTTTTTATTTGTTAATAATATTTTCAATTTTATTTAAAATAAAAAATGTTTAATTATTAGGAGTACAAATTGAAAACCGCGCAGGTTTTTTCAAAATTTCGATCTTTATTATGGAAAAATGGTTACAAATTGATTATTCAAAGTATTGTCCATCGCTAGCCACAACTTTTTCCCATCTTTCTGGCAAATTACGGCTATTTTTCGGCTATCCATGAATCGACCTATTTTTTGCATTCCACGTAAGAATGGAAATGCTGTTCAGCCAGGCCATGTGTCATTGATCGGAAGAGGTGGTAATCGGAAGGGACAATGTCTGGGCTATACGGCGGGTGGGGTAGGACTTCCCATCGAAGCTAAATTAAATGATTTTATTACAAGTCGCGGTATGAAATTAAATGGATTGAAATCTAAAGTCATGATCATCGGTTCTAAGCACCATACAAGTCGATTGAATTTTGATATGATCAATGATGTAACCATTGGAGGTGACAAGCTGGAATTCTGTAAATCGATCAAAAATCTCGGCGTCATTTTTGACGAAAATTTAAATTTCGAAGAGCATGTTGGGAGTAAGCTGCAAAAGGTATACGGTGTAAATCGTATACGTCATACCAAGCATCTTATACCCAACTATGTTAAGCGGGACATTGCTACTGCGCTGATCGATCCTTTAATGGACTATGGTGATGTGATTACATATGGTTGGGGTGTGTACGGCACCCTAAATCAAGAAAATCGTATTCTTGTTGCTGACAATGACAAAATACGGTATATTTACGGTTTAAAACGTAATGATCACATCACTGAATATCGACAGCGCCTTAATGGATTGAACCCTGAGTGTAGAGCTAAGCTTCATTCAGCGACCTTGATCTATAAGCAATTGTCTAATCGTTCGCCGAATTATTTGAATCATATGTTTGTCCGAATCAACGGTAGAGCCCGTTCTCAAAATAATCTTCAAGTACAGTTTCCGCAAACTGAATTTGATAAACGCGCTTTTACTTACGGAGCAATTAATTTGTGGAATAGCATTCCCATCGAAATAAGAAATGTTGAATCGTTATCCGCGTTTAAATTTAAATTGAAGCACTGGTTGCGCATAGAACAATAGTATTTCTCCTTTTTCTTCTATTTCTTTTATTTTTTCTATCGAGTAAATTCAAACATGCTCAGATTTGGTATTATGATCATTCTCGCCTATAGATTTAGGATGAGTTTTTGCATTGTATAAAGTAGGGAAAAATATTAAGTAAACAATGATGTACTTCCCCTGATTCTCCTGAATCAGGCCGGTTTTGCCATGGTTTTCCGGAATCAATATCGGTATTTAAAGTCTATTCATAAATACCACCCCCCCTTGATGAAATGTAATAGTCTTCTTGCTTAAGTCGCACCATGGGCGGAATTCATATCGTATTGGGTCTAAGACCAGCATGTTCTCAGCTTGCTGAGAGCACACATTGGTATGAATTTAGGTTTTGCAATAAATAAATAAATAAATAAGTAGGTTTTAACGACCTGAGCAACATGTGGCCGAGCGTTGTCATGTTGCAAAATAACTTTATCGTGTCTTGCGACTGTTTCCGACCGTTTTTCCTTCAGTGCTCGGCTCAAACGCATCAATTGAGTTCGGTACAATGCTCCTGTGATGGTTTCGTTTGGTTTCAACAACTCATAATAGATCACGCCGAGCTGATCCCACCAAATACACAGCATTAGCTTCGAGCCATGAATGTTCGGCTTCGGCGTCGATGTTGATGCGTGGCCGGGGTAACCATACGATTTTTTTCGCTTCGGATTATCGTAATGAATCCACTTTTCATCACCAGTCACAATACGATGCAAAAAACCCTTCCGTTTTTGCCTTTGAAGCAGCTGTTCACAAGTGAAAAAACGGCGTTCGATGTCTCTCGGCTTCAATTCGTATGGCACCCAATTTCCTTGCTTTTGAACCATTCCCATGGCTTTTAAACGATAGGAGATGAATTGTTGTGTCACTCCCAATGATTTTGCAAGTTTTTCTTGCGTTTGACACGAGTCTTCATCGAGTAATGCTTCCAACTCCTCGTCTTCAAACTTTTTCATTTGGCCTGGACGCTCTTCGTCTTCCACATCAAAATCACCACTTTTGAACCGCGCAAACCACTCCTGGCACGTTCTAATCGACGGAGCATATTCTGGATATGCTTCGCATAACAAACGATGACTCTCGGAAGCATTTTTCTTCAGATTAAACCAATAAAGTAAAACTTCCCGCAAATGCTGTTTTGTAGGCACGTAGCTTGACATTTTCAACGCAATAATAAACTTGTGTATTCAACTGAATGATAAGTTTGACAGATCGTTTTCAATGTATTTTTTTATCCTCTTTAAGATACAATAGCTGTCAAAGTCAAAATAATGACATCTATGATAGATATGAAGTTAGTAACGAATGCGCGGTTTTCAATTTGTACTCCCAATATATAAACACATTATATATTTTTTCGTTTACTATTTAACGAATAAATCTAAAATAGTATGCATGCGATATAAGAAATATTGTATTGAAAAACACTTGACGCGTTTTTGATTCAATGTTTAAATTTTTGAAAGCTTGCTTGTTTTTTTTTATTCCTAACTGTATTCATGCTGTTATTCTTATATTTTATTAGTTTGCGTATATTTTTTTATTTTCTTAAAGAAAAAAAACCAATTTTGCGATGCATTGCTTCAGTCCTTTGTTTTCTTAATTTTTTCGTGCTTCATGAGTTCCATACACACATTTTTTTACAATATAATCGAAAACAATATTGTGATGAATTGAAGTGAAAAATGTGCAAACTTACGACAAAATACAGAAAAGAAAATCCAAACGGTAGGCAAACCATCAAAGCCATGCCATGAAATAGCAACACTGAAGCATATTCGAAAATGCTGTTCGCATGAATGCGTGTGTGTGTGTGTGTTTGTTCGATCATCTTGTTCTGCTTCAGTTCTATTCATCATTCTATATTCATCAACTTACCATGCAAAAAAAAATTTAATCATTTCTATTAAATCTGACTTATAATTATATTTCATATAAAAACATCAAAATATGTCGGAAAAAATATGCTTAAATCCTAAAATTACATTGAATTTTCGAAATTATTGCAATAAATTACGACATTTTTTTTTTAAGTTATCAAATAAAAATAAACGTCGACTATCTTCTAGTATTTTGAACAAATCATTCTATAATATTGAGTTTGCAGCCATAAAATAAAAAAAAATTGCGACAGAATTCAATATGTGATCGCAAATATCAACAGATTTGGCCAGGCAACTAGCGGAATTAGTTGCCTGGATTTGGCGAAATATTCAAGAAAATTATTGTGAAGATTTAATAAGCATAAAGAATATGTTTTTTCCACAAAAAGAGCCAAAATATATAGTATGAAAAGTGTCCAATATATGGATTTTATTGGACTTCTATCGGCTTGGCTATTTCCACCGGACACAATTAGAGTATGTCACTGAGCATTTATATACACTACGATCCCATATTGTGGTCACAAATGACATTTTAGAACAATTTTCATACAAAAAAGACAATTTTTGAACAATTTGGTATCAAAAGTGTACATTATGTTATTTAAATGAACATTTGTCGGTCTATCGATATTTCTGGGATAGAATTAATCGAGTCTGCAGTACATTTGAATGTATTTCAGCTTTATATTGTGGTCACAAGTGATGCTTGAAAACAAATTCCATGCAAAATATTGAATAAAACGCCCGTTCAAAGAATAGTTGAATGAAAATCGTTGAAATCGCACATTTTAATTGACATAATTATACTTCCTGCCCAATTTTAATATGAGCTACTGAAAATCTTAGTTTACCTATGACACAGTGCGAAAAAGCATGGCTGGTGCGGATAACAGCTCTGAATGATTGATAATACAATAGCATGATTACGTATTAATTGAACGAGTATAGGTTATGTGTCAATGCAGAGTACAGAAAGTAAAACAAAGTAATGTTTCACAAACACAACAAAGCCATAGTATGAGTATGTTCCCAAGTTCGTTTGAACTGACCGTCTAAAGACGTTGAAACACTGTCTATTGTAGACAAATGTATGTTCATTTGACACTTCAGTATAGATTCGATTCAACCGAATGTGAGCAGTTTTTTCTATAATAAATATTTTCATCATCATTCATTGAAAATTATCCATCGTATAAAATGAATCAGTTAACATACTTAGAGCGTGTACGTTAAAACAAACAGTTAATGTCGTGTATTTTCAAGATAACATTAATTCGTCGTCTATTAATTATTATTTTTTTATTCATAGTCATCCGTATCAGCTGTGTACAAGACATGGGAATCATTTGCTACACGTGGATTGAGCGATTATAACGGAGGCGGCATGGCAATAATGGACGTAAATAAGTAAGATAGCAGAATACTTCCCTAATCAATTGAATTCATGGTTTCATATGTGTTTTTAGCGGGAATATTACTTATCTACCTACCCCATTCATCTCGCAATTTCCCACAATGAATGATGTATTGCGGGCAAACATGCGCACATATTCTAGGTTTGAAGAGTAAGTTATGTTCATACCAAAATTATGAGTATTTTTTTCAAGTATTTTCAAGTAACATTAATTGAATTGTTTTCAGTGTATGCGCAGGGTTCTTCAAATATCCAGATGCTTTACGTGGCGTTAGTTCTGTTGTTCATACACATTCAGCCAATGCTAAACAGGTCGCTGCTAAGCACACCGGTGGATATAAGATTCCTCAAGATTTCGACGTAAACACACAGGTACATTCCACACGAGCTATAGAATGTTTAATTTATAATTGAATTTCGATTATGGTCTTCATTTTAATATAATATTTTACAATTTTCACAGGGCATTTCAAACCGAACAAAAGATCTCCGCATTCAAAATATCCGCATACCCGTGCTTCCAGCTTGCTCAACAAATGAGGAACTTGTGGCAAGATTGAATGAATGTTTCAATTATAATCCAAATTCGTGCAGTGCCTTGGTACAAAGACACGGACTTTTTGTCTTTGGTGATACATGGCAAGAAGCAAAACGCGAGTGAGTATTTCTGATAACTAAAATGGAGTGTAGTAAAAAGGTCAAATTGTTCTCAATCTTTCCCACAGATGTGAATCATTGGAAAAGATCTTCGAAATCGAGCTAGCATATTAACTTTGCATACAAACCTACAAAAACAAGAAAAACACTATGAAATTCTTTATGTTTTTTGAGAAGTCAATGTATAAATGCATCACTTTTATAATAAAAAATTGTTATTTTCAAGTTGCAATTAGAACTATGTATTTTTTTTATTTGAACAACTGTCAAAATCCATATTCAAATTTTCGGAACAGTCAAGTGTATCCTTCAATTAAACCGCACAACGGAGTGTGGGTCGTCTGGGAAATTGTCAAAAATAGGAATGCCCGATTCGAGAAATTCACATATGTTCGTCTGTCAACACACACACGCGCACATGCATGTAATGCATATGTGACTTTGATATGACCAACGATCAGTGTTAATTGAATATGTTTTCTCTGCTCATCATTAGAGACATTACTTCAATTTGTAAATGTTTTTATTCTCTTCGTCATCAGATTTATTTTCGCAAATTCTATGTTCAGCCATTTCTAGAATAAAAAAGTATTTTTTTTGCTTGGTACATGTGTTGTGTTATAGTTCGTTTGATCAGTATATAAACATCATACATATTAGTTGGTTTTCATTGTACGAGACGTAGCAGCAACGGTTTACTAAAAAATGGAATCTATTAAATATACAAATTTACATGCAGAAACCAGCGAACCACTGAACCTGACCGATATTAATGATGACTGTAAAATACTGATTTTCAAACATTTAGAATGGAAAGACCTGATAAGTGTTGCAGAAACAAGTAAACAGCTGTACAAAGCAGCTTGCGATGTTTACAAACAGAAATTTGGCAAATGGAGACTATCTATACTGCACCACCGGTTTGTAGCTAAATTGAATTGAGGTATTTGCTGAATGATTACTTATTCGTTTTTTTGTAATTTTCTTTCAGGATTGTTAGATCAGCTCCGGAACAATATCTCTATTTGTGGCATGCCTTGGATTCGTTGAAAATTTTGAGGAATTTTGGACATGTTATTTCGCACATAATGCTTTCATACGATTATCGTATTTCTTCTTGTCGATTTCTCTTCCACATCGAGAACTATATCGCAAAATATTGTTCAAAGTCTCTGAAACAATTAACATTAGACTGTAAGCCAATATTTTTATTCAAAGAAATAGGAAAATTGTTTGTAAATATCGAACATATACATTTAAATTGCTTTTATTGTCCTATTCATGAATTATCGTTGGATTCAATTTTTCCGAATCTAAATTCCGTGCGATTGGGATTTTATGAACGTAATTTCATGCCCATTAGCATCCCATCTATGAAAAAATTGTCCATTTATTATATTGGCAGCAAGGAGGACACCGAAATTGAACAGTTTCTGGGAATCAATCCACAACTTGAGGATTTGGATTTACATTTGGACTATTCATTCAGCGATTCCTTTTCACAGAGGCTCAGTGAAAATTTACCAATGCTAAAACGATTGAGTTTGAAAATGAGATTGACGCAAAATGTGGAACGATATAATTTGATAAATGTTATTGAATTCCAGTTACGTCCAATAAACCACGCATTTCCATATATTCCCTTCACTTTTACCAAACTTGAACGATTTGAGTGTGAATGTTATTATGAGGACCCAATGAATTCGCGTATTTTTGATTTTATAGCTGAGAATAGTCAATTAAAATCAATAACAATTAACGGAGCTTATGACCAATTCATTGATAGATTATTTCAACTGAATTCTGTTTTGTCGACAGTTGAGGAACTCAACATCAGGGCTATGTCTACGTTCCCAATATCGGTTTCAGATCGAATTTTCGATTTATTTTCACAGAATCGATCTTTGAAGAAGTTGACTTTGAACGGAGAATCGATCTTCACGAAATGGTTAAATGATTTTGTAAAATCAAAAATTTGCAAACGAGAAAAAACTCAATACGGCCTCAAATTGACACTGTGTCCACACATGGTGTAATATTCATGCTGATTCATCCGCGTTCTTTTTTTTATTAAAATGTAACTGTACTTTTTATTCAATTTAAAATGTATGATAGCTATTATTTTTAACACAATGTATTGTACTCTTTGGATACAAATTTTAAATAAATAATAAGAAAAACGCAAAGTTAGTTCAATTGTTATTTCTTAGTGGATTTTGTGATTTTTCACTCGGTGTACAAAAGAGAAGACAAAATCACTGTGAAAGTGAAAATACATAACAAAATACACGAGGTCCGTTGCCATATTGCTAATATTAGAAACGCTTGAAACAAATGAGAACAGAGAGAACGTGGGTGAATAGAGGGAGAGGGAGAGAGAGAAATAGAGGAACGATCACTGTGAGATTGTATAGACACATTCAACAATGCTTACTTTTTAATAATACTGTTGTCCATCTACTAAACAGAAAAACTGTTTAGTTGTAAATGAATATGCGGATGTATTTTTGTCGTTGCTCCCAAGCGGACCGTGCTTGTATGTGATTGGGGAGCTATTCGAGAGTATCCCAATTGACCGCGCCATCTTATTTTACATGGGTGAACTCAATTTAGATCCATTGTAATACGAACAAAATTTTTATTGACACAAATAATAAAAACAAATGAGTCATTGAAACGATTGAAATATCACATCAATACTACTGCCCAATAGATGGCGCTGGAGAATAGATATGATTAAAATGTCTCAAATAGCACGGTCCCCTTGGTTGCTCCGGATGCTAAAATATTGAAGAGATGCGAGAGAGAGAGAGAGAGAGAGAGAGAGAGAGAGAGAGAAAGAGAGAGAGAGAGAGAGAGAGTGTGTGAGCGAGAGAAAGATAGTATGTGTGATATCGGACCGTGATTGAAAACCGGTTATGTGTATGTATGTATGTATGTGTGAATACGTGTACACTAATACTTAAAAAAGTGGATAAAATCCCCATAGATATACTACTTTTGTGATATCAAATTTCATGCTGCAAAAAATATGAATCGATTTGAATTTTGTAACACAAAGTACAAAAAATCTTGAGGATTCGAGATGTCACAAAAATGCGCTTGTAAGACAAATCAATATTCAAATTTCAAACACAACAAATGGGTTTTTACGTGACTTTTTTCAATTCTCAAGTTTTTTGTAATTTATTCATTTTTTTTACAAAATGCAAATCGATTCAAATATTTTGCGTCACGAAATTTGATATCACAAATTATCCTTGCATGCGGAACGAGTGTTCACCTCGGTAAGGGGTTTTTTATTTTATTTAATCTAGGAGCTTAAACATACTTTCCGTGATTCATTTTTTTGGGCTCGTGAACGACAGATCCATTGTAATACGAACAAAATTTTTATTGACACAAATAATAAAAACAAATGAGTCATTGGAACGATTGAAATATCACATCAATACTACTGCCCAATAGATGGCGCTGAAGAATAGATATCATTAAAATGTCTCAAACGGTCCCGTTGATCGACATGGATCGAGAAAATGATTCGATGCATTTCCATTTTTCGATTCAATAACAAAGACACGATAAATCTAGTCTCTAATTATTTTTGTGCTGAAAACATGTTCAGCGTCAATAGTTTTTGTTTTCGTCAATTAATACAGAATATTTCTGCATTGTTCGTTTTTTTTCTGTACGTCAAGATTTACATGCAGAACAGTTGTGAAGAAAAAGTTAAAATATATAGATCCAATATTTTATTATTTGGTGTTTTCATTAATTATGTACTATTTTTGACTGGATTCATATAAGAACATTTTCATTACATGAAAGCTTATTACGGACAGATACAATTCATGCCCGTCCGTCTAAAATGTATCCTGATTGAATTTTTTTTTCGTCCGTCCTAGTCGGATATTTTTAATCAATTCAATTCGGTGTTGCAAAAACTGTATATCCCAAAAGATATATATATTGCAGCAAATGTTTTAATTTATATACTTTTATTGAAAATCGAATAAGTGAGATTTTTTTTACTTTTTTCTATTTGAATTGATATTAAAGTACAAAATAAAGTTGAAATTTTGTATTCGCTTCAAAACATCGAAATTTGGATAAATAAAAACGAAAATTTTAATATTTTATTGGGTCTACAACCTAAAAAGTTATTTTTTTTTTTTTTGCTGAAAATATGCATTTATTTCGATAACAAAATGAATTGACACATCATTCAAAGTATTTACTATCGGAAGCCACTACTTTTTCCCATTTTTCTGGCAGCATATGGTGAGGTAAAACTTCCCAGCCACTGTTTTCCAAATAGTTTTTAACCGGTTGAACAACATGGGGCCGAGTGTTGTCATGATGGAAGATTATGGCCTCGTGTCTGGACGCATGTTCTGGTCCTTTTTCGTTGATTGCTCTCTTCAAACGAATCAATTGTGTTCGGTAGAGGTCCCCTGTGATCGTCTGGCCCGATTTCAACAGCTCATAATAGATCACGCCCTGCCTCGAAAACTGTATAAATTCTCATAATTTGATACCAATTCGTCAGTATCGTTCGACATTCCAAGCAACATGCTATTTCTAAAAACAGCCTTGTGTTTATTAGTCATCATTCTGATGTACAGCGTAAGTATGAAATATTCACATTCTATCAAAACTAAGTTTACAGATTCTCATTTCCGTTTTTTTACTTTCAATTGTTTTCACAAACATTTCTCACGATCGGAATATGATTTTTTGAAGATAATCTATAACTAATGTATTTTCCACCACAGCACATATTTTCGTCCGATAACGAAGCTCAATTTATAAAACATTTTTATATCAGTTTGTTTATTTTTTTTATTACCGAATCAGATTTATGGTGACTCTGCGCAACAAAAGAAGGACCCATTGTTTACCAAGCAATGTAAAAACTCACTATTTATTGACGATGTTAAGGGATGTAATAGCAGTTTGACAAACTTTCTCCCGGCTATGATCAGAAAAATTCATAGTTCTGCAAATCCACACCAAAATACTGCAACTGCAATAGAAAGTCTCCCCAAAATTTTAGAAATTGTGGACAATACGATTTTTTACTTCGAACAATTTTATCCAATTTGGGAGATTTGTTGCCAAAAATTTGAAAGATTTCATGTCAAAAAGAGATTACAAGTTATCGAAAAGGAACAGATGGGAGTTTTACCTGTCGTAATAGGGCCATTTATTGCGAAGGTTGAAAAAGACTTCAAAATGTTGTTTGAATTTATGGAAATGTTTGAGGTTGAGCTGCGAAGGGCCGTAATTGCGTTTGGAGCCTACATTGCTATTGATAAAACAGAAATTGACGCGAATTTTCTACAAAAGTGGCCCGATGTAGTGAGAAAGATAGAAAATGGGCGTAATACATTTTTCGAATTGCTGCACGACGAAGATCGTAATAAAAGCGCCATATGCTCAGAAGATTACGAGAAATACAAATTGGCATATCAAAATCTCGTGTATGGAAAAAGGAGCAAAAAAGCAAAAGCTTGATGTTATCATCTATTATTTGAAAGTTTTGCAATTAAAATGAAAATCTGTGTATAAATTTTGACCTTTCTTCTCTAAAAGAATACTATCTAATGTATCGCCTGAATAAATTGAACCATATCAAATGTTAAAATTTATCATCAGCTTTTAGAAATATATTGTACAATATAATATTATGCGTGCATTTGATCAGTCTCTCTCTCTCTCTCTCTCTCTCTCGCTCTCTCTCACACACTTGGTTCGACACATTCGTTGTGTAGACATGAATTGCATTTTGTAGAGAAACCAAAGTTTAGCATTTTTGATCTGCTTAAAAAACTGACTCTCAAAACTTTATGGAATGTCATTTAATTTATGTTTGGTTATAGAAAATTTTATTCAGATAGCTCAATTATTTCAGAATTCTAGAAAGAATCCAAGTTTTGCGAGCATTCAACGTATGCGAGAACCGCTTTGTATTGGCTACGCGTATGTTCATACACTTGAAACCATTCGCGAAAACGCAGCCAAATATATGAAAATGGAACGAACTCACCCAAATACGTGTACAACCGTCAAATATCAAAGCTTATTGACCGAACATTTACCGTTATATTGACACAAATAGTAGAAATTTGCACGGAGAAAACATGAAATTGATTTTAAAATTATTAAGACAATAACTGGAAATCTATAATTAATAGCCCCATAAAATGAATAAAACGTCGTTTAAATAATGAAAACAATAATTCGCGGTGCACTTGTCTTGTTTTCACGGCCGTCATTGTTGACCTAATGGACACAAGCACTGAGACTAATGGGCTTGTCATCTGCTTTGAATGCACAAAAACACTCTAATTATAAAAACTAACTTCAGAAAAAGGATATAACATGGATTTCTTCTCATAAAATCCAATTTAAATCTATAATTCGGCCAAAATATTTTAAATTGCACAAATTGTACCGAACACAAATTTTAAGAAAAATATCGAAAAACATTTTAAAAAAAATACCAAAATTTCATGCGAACTCCATAAAATCCTAAAGCAAACACGATTGAATAATACAACGAAAATGAAAATAAAATTAAATAAAGCCTAAAATTTGATTAAGTTTGGAAAATGTGAGAACCGATTCGGCAGCAAAAGAAATCCACGTCTGTCACTCTCAACGCCATCTTGCGTTAATCAAATTGGGTCCGAATTTGGAACATAAAAAGTTGAAGATCCAAATTTGGAAAGTTACAACCAACCGTACCGTGCTCTTTGAGACATTTTAATCATATCTATTCTCCAGCGCCATCTATCGGGCAGTAGTATTGATGTGATATTTCAATCGTTTCAATGACTCATTTTTTATTATTTGTGTCAATAAAAATTTTGTTCGTATTACAATGGATCTTAATTGAGTTCACCCATGTAAAATAAGATGGCGCGGTCAATTGGGATACTCTCGAATAGCTCCCCAATCACATACAAGCACGGTCCGTTCGGCATGTACCGCAAATTTTTGCGCAATAATAATATATTTGAAATATTTTGTTTTTTTACAAACAAACCGCTGTCAAAACAAACCGCTGTCATGTTAACGTAATTTTCATTACGTATGCATAGCAGCGTGTAGACAAAGCAATGAACATAAACGGAGAGAATAAAGTGAAGACGTGTAGAGAAATAAATTGTTTGAATGATATATTTTTGTAAAAATATATTGTTCTTATACATTTTGATGAAATTTATGCCTTTCAACTGTATATTCTAGAATAAGTATTGAATATTAACTTTATTTATTTGTTTTTATTATTTTTATCAATAATAAATTTGTTCGTATTACAATGGATTCAAATTGAGTTCACCGATGTAAAATAAGATGGCGCGGTCGATTGGCATACTCTCAAATAACTCTCCAATCCAATACAAGCACGGTCCTCTTGGTTACAACGGAGATGCACACACTTAATTATTGGTTCTCATCCCCGGTTGAAAGCTCTCATTGAAGTTTTTGTGAATAGAGCTTCAGTTGTTGTCTACTTTTTTTGACTTTTTTTGACATTTTTATTTCGATATAATATATCAATTATTCAAAAATAATAACTAGAAAGATTTGATGAGAATTATGAGTTTTTAAAATGAAATATACGTGAACACACACCAAATCTCGACAACTCGGTTCCGATTTCTGTATAATTTTCACTAAGGGAAACTGCATTAAAGTTATAAAGAAATCCTAAGATATACACAGAACATTCAAACAGAACATTATTCGGTTCATATTCAGTTTTTTTTTTTTTTTTTTGGCTAGTATTTCGAAGTTTGGATGTTATTGGAATTTTGGACGAATGTCTACCCAGAGAGAAAAAGAATAGTGATTCCGAGCCACACAGAGTTTGACTTAAATGTTGGTTTTATGATGATAAATTCAATAGATATAGTACGTAAATATCGTTTATGAACGTGTAATTTTTGTTCATCCTATCCATATATTTATTGTATACAATTGAACATATATTTATTTTCATGTTTCGAGTTGGCGGCTGAACCGCTCAAACGATCTGCATGATCTGGGCCTCTACATTTTTGTTTCGAATTAGTTTATTTTTTTTCGAGTAATATGAATGACTTAAAATTTTATCAACAAACTAATGAAAGAAATAAAAGTATGAAAATGAAAATAAATACATTTAGAATTTTTCAAACAATTTATTGATAGCAAATTTCAATTTGCACATTATCAATTTCACCGAGCATGAAACTCCACACAGCGAAACACAAAAAAATAGTGTTTCTATATTCAAATCAATAATAACACGTCTTTTGTCATCCGTTGTAATCTAAAATACTCTCTTCACATTGGTTTTTGCATACTCACGATGTCAAGCTTCAAAAAATAAACTCCAAATGTAGAAACTTTGTTTATCGAAAATTGAAATATGTGCACAGGATCCAAAATGCACGAAGAGGAAACAAAGAACAAATACGATTTGGAAGTTTTTTTGAACAACATTGCATTTTATAAGATAATCAAAAAGTAGTTATTTAGAATTTTTTGAATTTCAAATGCATACGTGAGTAAAATATAAATCGTCTATTGGACAAATTGTCGCCATCTATTAAAATATTTATTGTTTAGTTCAAAAGCTCCCAGGAAATGTCATAAGTACGTTTACACTTGTTGATTTTGACATAAAATCGAGAAATTCTTAGCTTTTAGATGGACGTTCTTTGTGATTTATTCAGATTCAAAAGGATTCATTTGGATTCCGGATTCACAATCTGTGAAGCATCAGTCATAACTCATCATCTCGTTCAAAAGTATTCAAAATGTGTAATCTTGACATGTTTGAGATTCGAATATAAAAGAATTCAGTTTCTTATCACTCCATTTGTTTTCAATCAAAGAATGTGAGCCGATGCATGGCCGAATCGATTACAGTAGGTAGCATCTGTAACAAATAATGAAAGAATTTCCATTTTTCGAATCAATAACAAGGACACACAAAATGAAGTCTAATATTATCTTTTGTGCTGAAAACTTGTTTGGCGTCGTTGGAATATTTTACATTAATTTTGTTTTTGTAAAGTTCTCCATTGCCCGTGTTTTTTGTAAAGATATGCAAATTTCTGGTAAAGTTGTTAAAGATTCAGTTCAAAAGCCATTTCGGAATGTTGAAAAACACTCTCAAACAACATGTGTTATTTTTTCGAACTTATTTTTACGATACAAAGAAATAGTATGATTTCTTTTCATGGTTCAATGGAATCAGAGAATTCAAATCATGGATTTCGAACGTTCTTGGAAGCAATACAAAAACCAAAACATGAATGACTTAAAAATGTTCTTGTCTTTATAAACATAATTCTTTTGAACTATTCCGCGCACACCTTTGTGTGCGTAAAAGTATTGAGTGAAAGCCATTTCCTTGTACACAAAAATTTGTTAACACGATGACTTAACCAGTTTGAGCCTAAAATCAATCGCACATGAACGCGCGAATAGCTCTTCATTTAAAATAGAAACCTATTATTGTTCAGCTCATTCGAATGATGCCTTCGGGTAGCTCAATTGGGGCCAATCAATAAATGGGCTGTTTTTCAAGATAATTAAGAAACATTTGTATGGGGACTATGTCTAGTTCGCATTGTATCACTAGAAAACTTTCAGATTATTATTTTCAGAGTTTTATTACTCGCCTGATGATGAGTACAAGTGTGCTCGAAACCGTTTGCGTCAATAAACGTAAATTTTGTATCAGAATAAGATTAATTTATTGCTTTTATTTTTATTTTATTTAATTTATTATTTTCATCGAATATATGTAATTCTGAAAGTTTCAATTCGATACAATGTGAACTGGAGATAGTCCCAATACAAATGTTTCTTAATTATATTGAAAAAATTTGTATTGTTGTTGTTCTTCGTCCCTTAGTTCCAAAATATTCTTCGTATGGCTACCGAGAATAATTCATAGAAAATATTTCATGTTGTTTTCATTTAAAAATGTATGAGAACAATAGTGCAACGTATGCTTGCTTTCAAATGAAGTGCACCTCAAGAAATTTACCAAATAGTGTCCCTGAAAATTGTTTTAAGCAAAAGTGTCTCAACTTTTCAAATTTGATTTCCGCGTTACTGATAAGAGATAAATGATAGGGCTTATTAAAATCTATATATTAAATGAAGGCGCTTATCATCTGTCTCATATTACTAATGCGAAAATCAAATTGGAAAAGTTGGGACACTTTTGATGAAACAATTTTAATGGACACTTATATTGTTCATTTTTTGACGGACACTTCATTTGAAGACAAGAATACATTGCATTATTTTTATCATCCATTCAGTTAAAAATGAGGCACAATCAATTGCATGAAATAAGTGTGCAAGCCATTTCTCATATTAGGTGCAGCAGAAATTCTGTTCTTTAGAAGCTCATACTTAAGAGTGGATTCGCAAATCGAGTGACGGTCAAACTACCAAGTTTTATATCTTAAGACAATTCCTGGGAATAAACGATCAAATTTATCTTTGAAAAGTGCGACGCAATAGATTCATCCATTCATTCCCAGTTGTTCTTTTAATTCAAAATCATACTGAATCAAATTCGTTGTAGTGCAAATTTCATATCCCAAAAGAAATACATATTGCAGCAAATATTTAAACATAAATGTATCCTTATTGAAAACTAATCCCAAGATATTCTAATTCACTATTTCTTGTTAGTTGAATTGGTAACATACAATTCAAAATAAAATCGACCCAATTGCGGAAAATTTCCTGGTATGAACTTTTGAATTCATTCCAAAACATAGAACTTTGAATACATTATCAAGAATATTTGAATTTTTGAATAAATCATTCCGATTGTTGGTACCTTGAAAAATGTATAAATACTCAGCATTTGACACCAACAAGTCAGTATCCTTCGACATTCCAAGCAAGCAACATGCTATTTTTGAAAGCAGCCTTTTGTTCATTAGTTATCGTTCTGATGTACAGCGTAAGAATGAATTATTCATATTCTATTAAAGCTAAGTTTACAGTTTCGTTTTCGATTGTTGTGCCATTCATTGTGATCGGAACATTATTTCGAAGAAAATCTGTCAGCTAATTTATTTTCCAGCACCGGAAATGTTTTAACTTTTCCGCACACACCACTGTGTGTGGTAAAGGTATTGCGATCGGTCCAAGAAATTCAAAACGCTCATAATAAGTTTTCTATGCGTTTTGAACCTAGAAAAAACGATTGCAACCATTCCCGGAGCAATTTTTTGTCCGTGTGTGGTACGTTGCACTTTGTACTAGGGGGAAAGAACGATTTGTATGATTCGATTGTTTTGCCTAAAATAACAACGTCTTAAATTTTCTCCACAAACTGTGTGATTTGCATTGAAATCGTATATTTTGTATTGATTTGAAAGATTTGTAAGATTTGACAGATGATATTTGACCGTTTTTGACAAAACATACAAATCCTTACAAATCCGTTTCCAATACGCAAATCACACAGATCATTGTGAATGACACATTATTTATATGTATCGATAATGTAGGCAGCCGTCAATCGAACTTTCAAACATTCATTTGTTCTAGAATTTTCATTCGTTATCGTTGAAGCATATTCCAAATTTTGATTTTCAACATTTTCGTCGTTTTCTCTGAGTGTATTCGGAAATTGTAGAATTAAACTCTTGTGTCCAGGAACAAATCGAAACGGCTTGCTTATTTTATAGACATCGGAAAAGCAACAAGTTATTTCTTCTAATATTTCACGGCGTGAACTTTCGACAAATGCTTCTACCTCAATTAATCTCTCTTCAGTTAAAATTCCAACAGTCAATTTATCATCATATCCACTAGCGGTTACAATGGTTTTGATGCATGGTGGAATTTTTTGTGGCATCTTTAATTCAAGTCTATCCCAAAATTCCTAAACAAATTGAATATCATGTAGTTAAAAAAAAAATCAATTTTTATCAAAATTGTTTACCATTTTTGTGAATTTAATACCGCGATGAATACAAATGACAAGAAAATAATGACGTTTAGTGTCAACAAAGAGACGAAACAAACTGTCGATATTACAGATCAATATGAGCACGCCGGATTTGACATTTAAACAATTGATTTGTGTGATTTGTAATGTTGTGTGATGTCTTGTATTGATTGACTCTATTTGAATAATTGTTTTTGATTCGTTAAAACTTGAGAAAAAAATTTCGTTATTTCCCTCTAGACGTTGTACATTGTACGTTGTCCGTTGTACGCAAATATTTGTTAACACGATAACTCAAAAAATTGATTTTAGAATTGATCAAAGTTTCGATCGATTATATCGGATCTCACCACCATTAAAACCTGTGTCTTTTCTTTTAGAAAAATCCATTCAAACATTGCAAGGTTGAATGATTAAAAATACAATATGTATAAATATTACATTCGATAACCATGCTAAAAATATCACATAATCACAATATCACAATATTAACAATGCTTATGAAATTCAAAAAGAAATGGTTTAATTACAATCAATGGATTTGTTGTTGTTTCAACCTAAGATTCAATTTATCACAGGCAACTAATTGAGATTTAAAATTTGCACGAGAAGCAGGTTCTTTAAACAGTTCATCAATGAAGTTTGCAAGTTTACACATCTGATTTATTGGTGCCGTATGTTCATTAATAAGTGATAGATTTTTTATTCTAAAAGACTCCACCGACGATTCACGAAGATTGAATGGGTTTGAATCACACAGTTTTTTATCTGTGAACATGGGTTAATGTCGTTCAATACATCGTAGAAAAACAGCAAAGCTGCATTGATGCGCCTCTTTTCAAGTTTCATCATTTGCAATTTTTCTAGTCTACATTCATACGAAGAAATACGATAGTTGTTTTCGGCAGATGGATATTCTCTCAATGCAAATATTAGGAATAGAAACCTTTTAATTTTCAGCCTAATCGGATAATTTTTTCGGGTAGCTCTAGTGGAGTGGAATCAAAAAATGGGCTGTTTTTCAATATAATTACGAAAATTTTGTATGGGGACTATGAATATTTCGCAATGTATCATTATGAAACTACTGATGACAAGGCTCAGTTTATAAAAAATTTTGATATCAGTTTATTTATTTTTATTACAGAATCAGATTCATGTTGAGTCTGGCCCAACACGTGAGGACCCAATGTTTTCCATAGAATGTAATAAAAACGTCAATTATGTTAATTCTGTTAAAGGTCATACCACGGTATTGAAATCATATCTCCCGATGATTATGAGAAAAGGTTTTAGTTCAAAAATTTCACACCAAAATACTTTAACTGCGATACAGAAGCTCCCCAAAACTCTGGAAATGGTAGAAAATGCAATTGGATATTTTGAACGCTTTTTGACTTTGTGGGATAATTGTTGCAAAAAATTTGAAACTTATCGTTACAATAAGTTGAGAACTTCTACAAACCTTAATTTGGTAGTTTTTGGAGCCCTTTTAGCTACAGCTAAAGCGAAGGTTGAAGAATACTTCGAAAGTTTGTTAAAATTGATGAGTGTATTTGATAAGGGAATGAAAAGTGCCGAAACTTCGTTTGGAGCCTTCATTGAAGCTAATCAACTAGAAATTGACGCGAATTTTCTGCAAGAGTGGCCTGGTATAGTGACCGTGATAGAAAATGGGCGTAATGCATTTTACGAAATACTGGATGACAAAGATAATAGAAATAATATGATTAAACAATGCAGTGAATATTACGACAAATTCAAATTGAAATGTCTAGAAAAACTCAATGGAAGCAGCAGAAAATAAATATGTTGATGCTATCGTCTAAAATGTAGAATTTCATTAGAAATTCTTGTAATCGAAATATATATACTAAATCCAATGTATCACCTGATTAAATATTACCATCAAACACATATCAAATGTTAAAATGTATCATCAGCATTATGAAATATACCCGATGAGGCATGCGTTTGATCATCTGAACTGAAATTTTCTTTGTTTTCTTTGCTCCTTTGCTTGTTTTTCTCTCTCTTTCACTTGATCCGAAATATTCGTTGTGTGGGAATGAATTGTATTTTGCACAAAAACCAAGTTTTATTTAGAATATTTTTTGAACTGCTTTAAAAACTGACTCTCAAAACTATATGGAATATCATTTAATTTATATTTGGTCGCCTATATCGTATAATTTCATTTAATATCAGAGTTTGACAATTAACCGGTTAATTCACTCGGTAGGTATATACTTTGCGTTAACTAGTATGTACTTTTGATTAACCTCTATAGTCCAAAGAATGGGTGCGTCTAACGTTAAAGTGAATGAATGACAATGTAAATGCCAGTGTCAAATAAATAAATTGAAAACAAATTGTGATTTCTTGTATTTGTTTTAATTACACAGAGAAAACCACATCAGTACTTTTGGCGCCATTTGTTAGTATAATTTCAAATTACTGACAGTTTTGCAAAATTGCATTAGTATTTTATCAATATTCCACACATTGACAGTGTCTCATTTTACCATCTAACACGACTGCGAAGCACAAATTACACTTGCAATAAATAAGAATTAAGTACTAAATTACTAACGCATTTTTGCACAACTGTCAGTAATTTGCAATTCTACTAACAGATGGCGCCAAAAGTACTAATGTGGTTTTCTCTGTGTAAGGTTGCTTCGCTCATATATTTAAATTTAATGATATTATCATCATTTCATTATTAGAATATTACATTTCTAATATCATTTGAAATTCAACTGAATTAACGGACGTTTTTAGATGCACCCATTCTCAACCAATATGTCAAAGGTTCATCGAGGTACATACCGCTAGATGTATATACTTGCGTAAATGTCAACGAAATCGGTCAATTGTCAGTCTCTGTTTAATATCCATTGAATAGCACGTTTACATTGCAGCGAACGGATCATTATTTTTAATTTTACACAACCGAAAATTCTGTTATCTTTTGAGTTTCGACTTTCAAAGTTGAAATGTCCCTTGGCTTAACCAATAATTCGAAGTGAGTGTATATACTCGCCGCTGGTTTCGTTTCGGTGCGTCGCGCGTACACGCTTATGTATATTCTGAATTCATACTTTGAACTCATAACAATATATAATAATGGCCGTTGCTTTAATTGTGGCTCGGATCAAAACATTTCACATAGTTGCCCCGACAAGGAAAAGGGTCCCAAATGTTTTAAATATGAGTTATTCGGACATAAAAGTACATTCTGTGTGCAAAAGGTTGAAAAAGAAAGAAAAAATCAATGATTCAAAAGAATCTGAAGAGGAGTGTGCATTGCAACCGATGTGACTCATTGACACAATTCTTATTATAGAGAATAAATAGATGGTTCCTGAGCTCATGCATATTCATAATAAAGGAGTCAAAACAGCAGTCAACTCAATCAACCGCAAAAAGTAAAAGAATCAATTGAATTAAAAATTATTTTGAACGACGAAACACTAATTTATCAAAGAGCACGACGATTACCACCGAAAATAAAAGAAAATGTTAGCAAACAAGAGAAGTAGTGGCTAAATGATGGAATTATTCAACCGAGCTCATTAGATTTTGCTGCTAATTTTGTTCCAGTATCGAAAAAAGATGATACGACGAGAGTGTGTATTGACTATCGGCAAATCAATATGAAAATAATTAAGGACCGTTTCCCTTTGCCGGTTATGGAGCACCAAATTGATGCATTGGCGGGAGCAAGTGTATTTTCGACATTGGATTTGGCCAACGTTTTTTTTTCATGTTCCAATAGCACCTGGAAGTCGAAAATATACATCATTTATAGCGTCAGACGGACAGCATGAATTTTGTAGAATGCCTTTTGATTTATGTAGTATCTGTCCAAATGTTTTTTTATAAATAAAGTTTACACAGAATTGATTGCGAAGCATTGGAAAAAATGAAGATTGTGTTGAAAGTGACAGAGGAATACGGATTGAATATAAAGTCGAAAAAGTGCAAGTTGTTGCAAAGGAAGATTTAATTTGTCGGCTATGAAATAGGGAATGGAAAGTTAAGACCAGTACTAGCAAAGCAATCGACGTAAAGAAGTACAAGAAACTAACAAGTGCAAAGAAAGTTCAAAGATTCCTGGGTTTATCGGGATATTATAGAAAATTTGTAAAAAACTATGCACTAATTCCTAAGCCACTACACGACTAAAAATAGGATGTTTGAATTTGGAAGATCGAAAGTATTGTTTTGTTTCTTTAGAGCTTAAGGCTATTTTGAGTTGAGCAGTCAGCCGAAGAGGGTTAGGGGCTCGTTTTGAATGCATTAGGCATGACGATGTCTTCTTCGGCTAACGCGTTAATCAGACTGTCTCACTCATGTTGTTACGCTATTACTACCATGTACTATTTGCTATATCGCTGTAACCTTTAGGAGAAATCTGTGTGGTTAAATAAATTCAAAAATTCAAAATTCTAATTCGATTAGCTTACGAAAAGCTAAAAGAAATCAAAGCTGATCGATCAGTGCTAATTATGCATCGATATGGACCAGAGACAGAAGTGTACAGAGATGCATCAAAATATGGTGTGGCAGGTATTTTATTTCAACGGTGCAATGAAGACAATAAAATGCATTTATTGCCGAAAAACAATCAATGCCGAGCAAAAACGGATTAGTAATGAGTTGGAGGTGTTGGCAGTAGTTGAAGCTTTACATAATTGGGGAGTCTATTTGCTTGACTATCCATTTAAAGTGATCACCGATTGTAAAGCGTTCGCCGACACGATGAATAAAAAAGAAACATCAGCAAAAGTTGCCTGGTGGGCAATGCGATTGCAGAAATTTGATATGAAAGTAGTACACCGTCCAGGGAATCAAATGATGTTTATGCATTAAGTCGCTGTTACCTCATTCAATTAAATGGTTTACAATTGACAATTTAAAGCGAAATCAATGAAAAGATGAGAATTTGAAAACGATTATCGACATTCATCGAAAGATTCATGCAAAATTGCGTAAAGTGTATTCTCATCGATCGCAAAGAAACATGAATCCGCTTTCGACTGCGTCAATCCACAGCTCTGTAGAAAATGCACAAACTTCTCGTTCCGGGCTCTCGAAGCTTGTTTGAGACCATAAAGACTTCGCTTTAATCGACACAATTTATTTGGCTTGTGTGCGATTCCCATTGAGGAAAGCAGTTTTTACATCAAATTGTGCTATTTCCATGTCCTCAATCAGAGCTATAGCCGAAATTCAACGAACCGTTTCATATCTTACGACCGGAGAGAATGTTTCCCTATAGTCGATACCAGGCGATTTTGAGTAGCACGACGAATGATGCTTTCGTTGAATTTTACGTCACAACTGATGAACACTCTATTCAGATCTGGAACAAACAATCGAAAATTCTGGTTTGTGGGCTCGAATCCTACTTAAAACACTCATTTTGCTTTCGGATCTCACTTCTTACGATGAATTTTCGGTACATGAGCATATCCAATTGTACCAAACACTTTCAAGTGACCAAGCTGTGGTTTCTTGCCAAACCACTGCTTATACGTTGTAATATCCGGACTTACTGTATTCGTCGATAGATTCAAAATGTAAGCTGCCGTTGGCACTGCTTCTGGTCACAACGTTTTACTTAACTTGCTCGACTACAACATAGTGCGAGCTAACTCCTGAACTTTAAGATCCATAACATACTATCTTGCACCACCGATGCCTGTCTCTTCCATTGGTCCGCATAAATCCAAATGGATGCATTCACCTTTTTCGAGTGTCCGTCTCTCAATTAACGGATGTGAGCTTCGTTCAAATTTTCTCATCTGGCATTCTTCGATCCCGCTCAGCAGATTCTTGTGAACCATCGCTTCATTGTTATTAATTATCATTATTTCGAAGAGCTCACAAGTAAGATCTTACAACTTCGGCTTCGAATCGAAGAGAGACTTCCTCCAGTCCTTAAAAACTTTTCTTATTCTTAATATCTAAACATATTTATACTTAATTTGAAAGGAAATAGATTATCAGTGGATTTTGAAGTGGAAAACAAAATTATAAATAGAAAAACATAGAAAACTATGCGAACGTGATTGGATGCAATGGTGATACAATAATAACAGATAAATTTGACTGCAGTAAATATAATGCATTGCACGTGTTCACTACACATTGCATCGTATGATTTCTTAATCAGCTAAATGGAACAAACGCATTTCAAACCATTCCCTTTAACATTTATTGTTCATGAATATTCGTTTTAACGGGAATTAATCTGAGAATTCGTTTTGTTCGAAAGTATTCAAACTGTGTAATCTTGACATGTTTGATATTCGAATATAAAAGAATTCAGTTTCTTATCACTCACACAGTAGTTAGCATCAGTCAATAATAATGAAAGAATTTCCATTTTTCGAATCAATAACAAGGACACACAAAATGAAGTCTAATATTATCTTTTGTGCTGAAAACTTGTTTGGCGTCGTTGGAATATTTTACATTAATTTTGTTTTTGTAAAGTTCTCCATTGCCCGTGTTTTTTGTAGAAATATGCAAATTTCTTGTAAAGTTGTTAAAGATTCAGTTCAAAAGCCATTTCGGAACGTTGAAAAACACTCAACATGTGTTGTATTTTCGAACTTATTTTTACGATACAAAGAAATATTTATTTATTTATTTATTTATTACGAAACCTACATTTATCCCAATACGTGTTCAAAGCAACCTCTGAACATGCTGGTCTGAGACCCAATACGGCATAAATTCCGCTCATGGTGCGTCTTTTGCAAAGAGAGTACAGTCAGGGGGGGGGGGGGTATATTATTAGAGTGAAGCTTTAATGCTAGTATTGGATCCGGAAAACCATGGCAAAACCGACCTGGCTCTGGAGAGCCAGGGGAAAATACAATGGTAATTTTTTGCAATTAAAATACGTTAACATCAATGAATAAGCAAATGAAAATGAAAAATGGAAAAATAGTATACTAGTACTAAATTAGACAGATTAAGAAATCTCATGACATCAATCCGAGAATTCGCGACATCAGTAAATTTAATATGATAAATACGATTTATTGACCGGCATTTATTTTTAAACGATATCAAAGATTTCGAATTTCTAATATCTACCGGTATACTATTCCAAAAATTAATTGCCGAAAAGCTGAATGCACGGGTATCAAATGCAGTACGTGGATTGAAATTTACACGAAGGTCATCGGGATACCGCGATGATTCACCGTTTTTTACGAACATTTGATTCAGATACCCGGGTGAACAATTTGACAACTGCTTGAACATCAAGATCGCCGATTGCAATTAAGCTCTGCCTTCAGGGGTCAATCCATTCAGACGCTCACGATATTCAGTTACATGAACATTACATTTTAATCCGAAAATGTATCTGATCTTGACGTTATCAGCGACGAGATCACGATGTGTTTGATTTTGAGTGCTGTGTGCACCCCAACCATATGTAACTACATCACCATAGTCCATTATCAATCAGCGATGCAGCCATATCACGTTTGATATAGTTGGGTATAAAATGCTTTGTGTGGCGTATACGATTCAGCACACCATACACTTTTTGTAATTTACACTCATCATGTTCTTGAAAAGTAAAATTTTCGTCAAAAATAACACCAAGGTTTTTGATTGACTTACAGAATTCGAGTTTTTCATCACCTATTTTCACATCATTGATCATATCAAAATTCAACCGACCCGTTTGATATTTAGAACCGATAATCATCACTTTCGATTTCAAACCATTCAATTTCATGCCGCGACGTTTAATAAAATCATTTAATTTATTACGATCGGAGTTTACTTTATCAATCCCGCTATTATTTTGATTAAAATCGACTTCGAGATGAGCTTGACAATCATCCGCGAACAAATGGCCAGTCATATTTTCAAGCATATTGAGAGTATCATTAAAATATAGGGAGAAGAAAGTCTGGCCAAAATTACTAGCTTGAAGAATTCCATTATTTAATTGAAACAAAATCTGACTCGTGGTCACCAACTTTAACTTTCTATTTAATATTACTACATTAATTAAATAGTATGATTTCTTTTCAGGGATTAATGGAATCAGAGAATTCAAATCATGGATTACGAACTTTCTTGGAAGCAATACAAAAACCAAAACATGAATGAATTAAAAATGTCATTGTTACTATAATCAAAATTCTTTTGTACTATTCCGCGCACACCATTGTGTGCGTAAAATTATTGAGTAAGAGTCAGTTCGTTGTACGCGAAAATTTGTTAACACGATAACTCAACCAGTTTGAGCCTAAAATCAATCGCACATGAACGCGCGAATAGTTCTTCATTAAAAATAGAAACCTATTAATGTTCAGCTCATTCGAATGATGCCTTCGGGTAGCTCACTCGGGATCTAATCATGGAATGGGCGGATTTTAATATAATTAAGAAACACTTGTATGGGAACTATGTCTGGTTCGCATTGTATCATAAGAAAACATTCAGATTATTATTTTTATCGAATAAATGTAATAATTCTGAAAATTTCATTATGATAAAATGCGAACAAGACATAGTCCCAATACAAATGTTTCTTAATTATATTAAAAAAAATTGTATTGTTGTTGTTCTTCGTCCCTTACTCCCAAAATATTTTTCGTATGGCTATCGAGAATAATTCAGAAAAATTATTTCACGATGTTTTCAATGATAACAATTTGGTTTCTTTATATGAACGCACCCTTAAACTTTTTTAATGAACCGTCAATGTCAAAACGTTAGTTGAAGTCAACATTTTCATCATGGTAAAGTTCACGAACCAACGTTTGGAAATAATTAAAAATTACTACCGGAATTCTGAGTCGGTGGGGCCAACTTTAGGAGCGCTCACTCCAATTGTCGGCCGTAATAATCGTCCCATCCAACAGGCTGTGCGTGCTTTAGTGGATAAATTTGAGTCCTCATTTTCATTTTTGGACGTTCCGGTGCCAAAAAGACGTCGTACCAAACGACACTGTGGCGTATTTTGCGAAAAGAAAAATTGACTCAAGAACTAAAGCCACTCGATCATTTGAAACGCCGAAACTTCTCCAATCGGGCTTTGGTAAAACTTGACGAAAATGAAGAATTTCATCGAAAAATCATCTTCACCGATGAGCTGGCTCAATGGCTTTGTTAATAAGCAAATAATGCGTTATTGGTCAGCAACAAACCCACATTTGCTTCTTGAGACACCGCTGCATCCGCAAAAAGTTACTGTTTGGTGCGGTTTTCATGCCGGATGTGTGATTGGGCCGTATTTTTTCGAGGATGCAAACGACCGTCATGATACCGTCAATGGAGAGCGCTATCGTGTTATGTTGGAAGATTATTTGTGGCCAGAATTGGATGAACTTGACATCAACGATATGTGGTTTCAACAAGACGGATTTATTGAAATCCAAATTCGGTGGAGGTGTTATCTCGAGAAATGGTCCGGTCCAATGGCCGCCTCGTTCATGCGATCTAACGCCATTGGATTTCTTTTCATGGGGCTTTATCAAGTCGCTGATCTAGTCGCTGATCTATGCCAACAAGCCAGGAACTTTAGACGAGCTCAAAGACAACATCCAACGTGAAGTTGCCAACATTCCTGTCGAAATGTGTGCCAGAGTGGTGGAAAATTGGGTTCAAAGAATTGACCACTGTAAACGGGCTCGTGGTGGTCATATGACCGAAATCGAATTTTATTCATGAAATGTAATGCTTGCTACAATATCTCAAATATTTCTGTGTTTTATTAATAGATAAAATTGTTATGTCCCTAATGGAAAACCGTTTATCTATATAACCGTTTATCTATATAACAACGGAAATTATGTTCTTTAGAAGCTCATACTTAAGAGTGGATTCGCAAATTGAGTGACGGTCAAACTATCAAGTTTTATATCTTAAGACAATTCCTGGGAATAAACGATCAAATTTATTTTTGAAAAGTGCGACGCAATAAATTCGGCAATTCATTCCCAGCGGTGCAGTTGTTCATTTAATTCAAAATCATACTGAATCAAATTCGTTGTAGTGCAAATTTCATATCCCAAAAGAAATATCTATTACAGCAAATGTTTGAACATCAATGTATCCTTATTGAAAACTAATCCCACGAGATTTTAACTCACTATTTCTTGTTAGTTGAATTGGTAACATAGAATTCAAAATAAAATCGACCCAATTGCGGAAAATTTCCTGGTATGAACTTTTAAATTCATTCCAAAACATAGAACTTTGAATACATTATTAAGAATATTTGAATTTTTGAATAAATCATTCCGATTATTGGTACCTTGAAAAATGTATAAATACCCAGCATTTGACACCAACAAGTCAGTATCCTTCGACATTCCAAGCAAGCAACATGCTATTTTTGAAAGCAGCCTTTTGTTTATTAGTTATCGTTCTGATGTACAGCGTAAGAATGAATTATTCATATTCTATTAAAGCTAAGTTTAGCAAATATTTTTTTCTGATGACGTAGCTCAATTTATAAAAGATTATGATATCAGTTTATTTGTTTATATTACAGAATCAGATTCATGTTGAGTCTCATAAGCGACGTAAATACCAAATCCTTTCCATACCATGTAAAAACGCCGAATATCTTAATTCTGTTATAAAAAATACAGAGAAATTGAACATTCATCTCCCGATTATTATGAGAAAAGTTTCTAGTGTTAAAAATCCACATCAAAATACTAAAACTGCAATACAAAAGCTCCCCAAAACTCTGGAAATGGTTGAAAACGCAATTCTATATTTTAGTCAAATTTTACCTATGTGGCAGAAATGTTGCGAAAAATTTGAAAATTATCATGAAACAAGGTTGAAATATTCTCAAAGAATGAGGCAGTTGGAAGATTTTGAAGCTTTAACAATTCCAGCTAAAGCGAAGGTTGAAAAAGACTTCGAAAGTTTGTTAAAATTTATGAATGTATTTGATAAGGGAATGGAAAGAGCCGATACTGCGTTTGGAGCCTACGTTGCAGCTTATCAACTAGAAATTGACGCGGATTTTCTGCAAGAGTGGCCTGGTATAGTGAGCGAGATAGAAAATGGGCGTAATGCATTTTACGAAATACTGGACGACGAAGATCGTAATATGGTTGAACAATGCGCTAAAGATTTGGCCAAATTCATAGCAGAATGTCGAGATAAATTGGATGGATGTGGTCGAGTATAAATATGCTGATGCTTTCGTCTAACATGCAGAATTTCTTTAGAAACTCTTGTAATGGAAAAATTTAATAAATCCAATATATCACCTGAATAAATAGAACCGCATCGAATGTTATTATTTATCATCAGCATTATGAAGTAATATACCCGATGAGACATGCGTTTGATCAGCTGAACTGAATTTTTTTAATCTTTTTCTTTTTTTTCTTTGCTCCATTGTTTCTCTCTCTCTATCTATCTATTTCTTTTTCACTTGGTCCGAACATTCGTTGTATTGTTTTTTAAAGTTTTGTTCAGGTAGCACAATTACACACCCCCGCGGGAGTTTGTTTTGCAAATTTGTTTTCCGACTAAGCGCCTCTCCAGGTGGCGGATAGGGGAAGCTTGCTCCCACAAGAGAGGGTATCGGGGAAATAAAATACCCGGGGCGGACCAGAATACAAAGGACGATACATGCGTACCCTAAAAACAATGGAGAAAGCGGCACAGAAACCGGAACACACACAAAAAATTATGCGGTCAAAACAAATATCTGTGCGGTAATTAAGTAGTGTGCGGTCAAAGGAGTTGTTTCACTTTGGGGTTAGTTCAGGCGCATTTGTGCACTTTGCTATAGAATTCAAATGGGTGGTTTGTGCCTTATCTTTAGCAAAAACACAAGTGTTTTAGGCACAAACCACCCATTTAAATTCTATAGCAAAGTGCACAAATGTGCCTGAACTAACCCCAAAGTGAAACAACTCCTTTAAACTCAATGCGGTGAAATTTGCAAAGTTTTTATAATAATATAATATATTTTGTGTTAGCATTGACCGCAATTTACTATGAATGCGGTAAATTACAGTCAATTCTAACACGAAATATAAAGTGTGATTCATTCGGAGGTTTTTTTTTCAATTGGATTTTTTTATGCGGATCACGCATGACAGCTGTCAAAAATTTTTCTCATTTTTATTCAGTGTTGTTTGGCAAATCATCATGGAAAGACTTACACGAATGAAAATCCGGTGTTTTATCGAGACATTTTGTTCAGTGATGAGGCCCATTTCTGGCTCAATGGATACGTCAATAAACAAAATTGCCGTATTTGGGCTGATGAGCAATCCGAAGAGTATCAAGAGCTACGATAACATCCAGAGAAATGCAGGGTTTGGTGTGGTTTATGGGCCGGTGGAATCATTGGCCATTTCTTCAAAAATGAGGATGGCCGGAATGTTACTGTCAATGGTGACCGCTATCGTACCATGATTACTGAATTTTTGCTGCCTGAAATGCAAACGCGTAATGTCTGTGATATCTGGTTTCAACAAGACGGCGCAACAAGCCATACAGCGCGTGAAACAATGAACTTATTGAGAGCCCATTTCGACGAGCAGCTGATTGCACGTTTTGGACCCGTGAATTGACCGCCTAGATCGTGTTTTCCGTATACACCACTGTGTGCAGTAAAAGTATTGCGATCGGTCCAAAAATTTCAAAACGCCCGGAATGAGTTTTCTATGCGTTTTGAACCTAGAAAAAACGATTGCAACCATTCCCGGAGCAATTTTTTGTCCGTGTGTGGTACGTTGTCCGTTGTCCGTTGTACGCAAAGATTTGTAAGCACGATAATAATGACAACAAAGATGCGGAGCCTGTCAAACTCGCTGTATGAAGAAGGGGAAGGCGGGGAAGGTGTGAAATGTTGAAGCGTTTAGTACAATCATTCAGGTAGAGATGGCGCCCTTTACATAGGAGAAGATACAAAGCATAGTCCGCTTGATTCCACCTTAATGTTATGTATAACTTTCGTTAAAAACTTTGTATTTTGGCCCCGAAAATCAAAAATTTTGTGGGGGCGTTAGTCTTATATATCATCGGAAAGACTTGAAATTTTGTTTGACTTATTACTTTTCCGTACACACTATTGTGTGTGGTGAAGGTATTGCGATACAACAACAACAACAAACATTTATAGACCATTCTTGCCTTTCAGCGTCTGGTCTGTTTTACGAAACAATATGCCTCATAACATATGTTATACCCCTCACAATACCTCTCCACAAACCCCGATCGAGAGCCAAGTTTTGAGTCTCACCACACCATTCATATCCCCTCGCATAAAATCATATTTAACCGAATCTAAATAACGTCTATGTGGTCTACCCCTACCTCTCGGCCCATCAGCTTCGGCGAACAGAATCCGTTCCGGTTATCGCTCCTCTCCAATGCGTTTTACATGACCAAACCATCTCAGTCTGGATTTTCTTGCTTCCTCTCCTACCGAATCGATTCTATTTGCCCACTGATCGCGGCGCGAGACTCCCGGAACCATTCTCAACACTTTCATATCAGACCACTCAAGCACCAAGACATTCAAATTCCTCTGAAGAAAGACAATGACCAATTGCATAGCGGTACGAAAAGAAACTCATTTCTGAAGCGCCTTATATGTATTTGCATACTATCGTGACAATCACGGAGCAGCAACCATTTCAAGTACTTTTCATCGACCGGAAACAGTTTAAAATACAAATCAAATTGCTTTTGATTGTTATCGAATCGGAATAATTCATATTCAATTCGAGCAATATGATATTTAGCGTGAAAATTTTACCATCGAAAACACAATGCCACAAACAATCACCCTTTCCCTACTGGATTTCATCGAGTGCGAATATGCAACATACAGGAGTAGAAAGAATGTATGACGCGTCCATTTATACACATTAAGAATTCGTACGCAGATCTGTTTTTCTTCTCTTATGCTCTTCTTAATTTCCCTCGGTATGAGTGTTTGTTTCAGCTCGTGTTGTGTTCTGAAAATCGTCGATCAGTTAACAGTTTTAAAACAATTGTTTCCAAACATTTCTCGATGTGGGATCGGAACATTATGCTCAGAAGATAGACTGTTAGCTAATTCAATTTCCAGCACCGCATATTTTTTCGTCTCATAACATAGCTCAAATTATAAAAGATATTGATATCAAATTACTTGTTTTTATTACAGAATCAGATTCATGTTTAGTCTCGACTACGTGAGAATCCAATGTTAACCAGGGCATGTAAAGATACAAAATATTTTGAAGCTGTCGAAACATACAGAAATACTTTGGCAACTTTTCTCCCGATTATTATGAGAAAAGTTTCTAGTTTTAAAAATCCACACCAAAACACTTTGAATGCAATACGAAATCTATTTATTTATTTATTTATTTATTTATTACGAATCCTAAATTTATACCAATATGTACAAGAGCTACGCAGTAACTCATGTATGCTGGCAAAGTGCCCAATACGGTATAAATTCCGCCCATGGAACGACTTAAACAAAGACAATTACAGGGATGGGGGATATCTACGAATGACTATAGATACCAAATTGAATCCGGGAAACCATGGAAAACCGGCCTGACCCAGGAGAGTCAGGGGAAAAACTTAAATAATTTAAAACTAAATGATGATGATGGAGAAACGTTGGCAAGAGCACAAATTCATCAACCAAGCAACGAAAATTGAAAGGAACTGAAATTATTGCTGGTTGTTGCGCAACCAGATTTTGAGCTGAAATTTAAATGAATCGATATTGTTACATTTCTTGATGTCAACTGGGATTGTATTAAAAAAGGTGATTGCCGCGAAACCAAATGCACGTTTGTCGAACTCAGAGCGAGGTTTGACCAAAACCCTCAATTGACCATTTGCGCGAGTTGAACCTTCATTAAACACGAACATATCATTCAAATAAGAAGGAGAGCGCGTTTTCAGTTGCTTGAAAATCAAAGTAGCTGAATGAAGCTTCGCCTTGGACTCAGGGGTAAGGCCATTGATTCGCTCACGATACTCGCTTATGTGCTCGGATCTTTTCAAGCCATAAATATAACGGATTTTATCGTTATCAGCCTTGCGAATACGATTCTCCTGATCAAGGGAGCCGTGGGCTCCCCAGCCATAAGAGATCACATCACCATAGCTTAAAATGGGATCAATGAGCGCGCAAGCAACATCACGCTTTACATAGTTTGGCATGATATGTCGAGTATGGCGAATTCTACTCAACACACCATAAACTTTTTGCAATTTCCCACTATTATGTTCCTCAAAATTCATATTTGAGTCAAATACAACACCGAGATTTTTTATTGATTTGCAAAACTCCAGCTGTTCGCCGTCAACAACAACGCCATCTATCATATCGAAATTTATACGATTAGTATTGTGCTTTGAACCGATAATCATAACCTTGGATTTGGCTTTATTCAGAGCCATACCACGGCGCGAAACGAAATCATTAATTTTATTTAAATCAAAATTTACTTTACTTATTCCTTCGTTGATTTTATCGAAATCTACTTCAAGATGTGCCTGAAAATCATCTGCGAATAAGTGGCCAGTCATGTGCTCAGGTACATTGAGAGTATCATTGAAATAAATTGAAAAAAAAGTTTGGCCGAAATTAGATCCCTGAAGGACACCATTATCAATTTCAACACTATCTGATTCAGTATTACCAACTTTAACTGTTTGTGAGATATTACTATAAATTGATTTGATCAAACTTAGGGAGTTATTGTCGAAACCGTAAGATTCACACACTTTGAGCAAACCGGAATGTGGAACCGAGGGAAAAGCACTTTTGATGTCCAAAGAAACATAAATGACAACCTTTTTACGGTTGATAGACGATCTGATACTCTCTGATATGTTCAATAGCGCAGTTGAGCAGCTGTGATTCTTGCAAAATCCAGACTGACGATCATGAATTAAATGATTAGATTCCAAATAGTGGATGACTTGTTCATTGAGCAAAATCGCGAATATTTTCGGTAAGACGGAAATTATACTGATTGGTCGGAAATCAGAAACGATTTGGGGGTTTGTGACTTTATTAAGAGGCCGAATAATAATTTTATTCCAATCAGCAGGATACACACCGTTGCGAATACAAAAGTTAAAAATGAATTTAATTGAGGATACAATTGACGGCATAACAATTTTCAAAAATTCCAGTGGTATCTCGTCTTTACCAATTGCATTACTTTTGACTTTAGAAAACGCGTTAAGAATTAGATCCTCATCAACTTCACGAAAAGAGAATTTGAAATTAATATTAGTCGGCAATGATAAATTATTTAAATCAACCCCGTTTGACTTGTGAATTGACGCGAAAAAGTTATTGAAATCATTTAAATCGAAGTTATTTAGAATTTCCGAGTCATCATTGGAATTATCTTTGGTGACACCAAGGGACTTGATTACATTCCACTTACTGCGAACAGTCGTGGCTTCAGTCAAGTCCTTGACTAATATAGCTTTTTTGCTCTTGTTTATTAGAGACTTCACTGCCTTCGATTTGACTCTAAGCAGATCATTTCTCTCCTTATCAAGAGCATCATTATGAACATTAAGCCTTTGACAATTGTCGTAGGCAAACTTTCTTTCTTCCAGAGCCTTGGCAATATCACTATTAAACCAATGCTTGGGTTTGTGACATACACGACGCGATTTGAGTGGTGCGAATCGATTGATCAACCGCGATAAATTGTCATTTAGTGTACCGACCATCATATCAACGTTTTGACATCGATCTAGGTTCCATTCCAATTGATTGAGTTCATGAATTAACTCACCAACATCAATTCTCTTGAAATTTCTGCCACTAATGACCACTTTCTTAATTTTATCGATTTTTAAATTAAACGAGCACAAAATAAAATCATGAAAAGAAATACGCGAAGGAAAATGATAAAATTTGTTAACTCGCTCAAGATTATTTGTGAATATTAGATCGATTTGAGATGGTTCCTTCCCCGGCCAGCGGTGCGTAGGACACTCATCATTCGCGAGTTTGAAGTTTAAAATGAAATTGTTATTTAAGATATGATTTGAGGCTTCTTTATTTAACATGTTGATATTAAAGTCACCAACAATAATTACGTTTTGCTCGTGAGCCACGGTTGAAGTTATTAAATCCAAACAGTTTCGCGTATTGCTGACATCGCAACGTGGTGCGCGATAAACGATGCCAACAACTAATTTAGATTTACGAGTAAAAATTTCTAAGAATAAGAAATCAATATTATCAATGTTGCAATTATCTTTATGCGAATTTAAAATTACTTTAACTTTCAATTGATTTAAAATATACATCGCGACACCACCCCCTTTATTACGGTCACCACGTTTACCCTTTCTATCAGCGCGATAAATTTTGTAACCGTCAATTTTGACTGACTTATTCGTATTAGCAGAACGCAAAAAAGTTTCACTTAGTCCGATAACACTAATATTGGCGTTCAATTGCGAAGTCAATAAATCGAAATGATTCGCTTCGAGAAGCCCCTGAACATTTGCATGACAGAGATTGAAATCGTTCTTGAAGCCATTAAGAATGCTCATCGAATTCTTTTCATGATGGCAATTATTAACACTATTATTTACATTGGAATAACGCGGAATATCGAAATTGACTGTTACATTTTCACGGCTGATGATTTCATTCATATTAAGCATGCAATCAGATAAAGAAACAAGGGGTTGATAAGATATTCGCACAATATTGCTAACTACAACATTGCCAGAATTCACACCTGAGCCACCAATAGTGCTGGTGCCATCCAGCAAAACCGGCGAGACCGTATCATTACAATCACATTCATATCCAGAAATATCTTCATTCACACACACATTCTCACTAGAAGAGCCCGTATCAATCCGGCGCAAAACACTATGGTCAATTGATTTGTTTGTATTGCGAACGCGATTTAAAATAACAAAATTACACGGCAAAATTACATTCTCGAAATTTGAATAAACGTTAAAACAATGAAAATTAATTAAAATAACAATTGAATTCGAAAAATAATTGTATTTCAAAACACGAAAATCATCGCGCCTAACCTCAAAAAATGAACAAATCGAATCTGCAATATCACTCGAACAACGCGATGTATTTTTAACCAGTAATTTGCAGAAGTACGGATTTTTACATAAATTAAACCGCGACAAAATATTATTTAATTCGTTGCTTGGGTTGATGAAGCTATGACTCTTGCATATTTTCCATAAATCGGCCGAACAGTAACGCATTCCCCAAAGTATTGATTGATTGAAGAGCACCAACAACAACAATGAGTGAATAGAAGCAACGACTCGCCGATTATGAAAATGACAAAAAATATGAAAAAAACAGTAATTAGATTAAAAACTAACACAATGCTCGAATAGAGCATAACACAAAATCCACAAAAACACAAAATGTGGATTTTAAAAATACTATTTAATATTTTTAAAATCAAAATATATAATATTTTTACTGAGCGCAATTTTTCGTACATGTACTGTCACAAACTCCCCAAAGCTCTGGAAATCAAAGCTATTGGCTATTTCATACAAGTTTTTGCTATGTGGCAGGAATGTTGCGACAAATTTGAACAATATCATGACTTAAGGCGGTTGAATTCAGATCTAAATGACAAGCTGGACACGTTAGAAATCATAATAGAGCCAGTCAAAGAGAAGGTTGAAGGATACTTCAAAAGTTTGTTTCAATTTATAGATGTATTTGAGTCTGGACTGGGAAGTGCCTAAACCGCGTGATAGGGATTATTAATATCTAATATTAAATGAATATATCATCATTTATCTCATATTACTAATGCGAAAATCAAATTGGAAAAGTTGGGACACTTTTGATGTAACAATTTTTATAGACATTTATATTTTTCATTTGTTGACGGGCACTTCATTTGAAGACAAGAATACAGATCTGAATAACAATGACAACTGACAGCGTCAAAATACACCGAAAAAATGATGCTGTCAGTTGTCATTGTTATTTAGATCTGACATAAACACTAACTTATTGATGACCTTTCGCCATCATACTATCAGTTCGCCGGTAGTTCTGACATGAGTCGCATGGAGGCACACCGACGAATAATCGCCTCGATTCGAATTGTCATCAATGTTAATGTATATACTACTATTCTCATCTGCAAGAATTTGTTGCATTATTATTGTCATCCATTCAGTTAAAAGTGCAGCACATTCAATTGCATGAAATAAGTGTGCAAGCGATTTCTCATATTGGGTGCAGCAGAAATAATGTTCTTTAGAAGCACATACTTAAGAGTGGATTCGCAAATTGAGTGACGGTCATACTACCAAGTTTAATATCTTAAGACAATTCCTGGGAATAAACGATCAAATTTATTTTTGAAAAGTGCGACGCAATAAATTCAGCCATTCATTCCCAGCGGTGCAGTTGTTCTTTTAAAAGAAATATCTATTGCAGCAAATATTTAAACATAAATGTATCCTTATTGAAAACTAATCCCAAGATATTCTAATTCACTATTTCTTGTTAGTTGAATTGGTATCATATAATGCAAAATAAGATCGACCTGGTAGTACTCGTTGAAACTCGCTGTTTTTTATTCGATTTTAAAGCAAAATGTACAAAATAACTAACACAATATTATTATTCAGAGTATTGGCCATCAGAAGCTATGACTTTTTCCCATCTCTCTGGTAGCATACGGATACCGCGTCGGAAGAACTCCTCATCTTTTGAGGCACAAAAAGAATCGACCCAATGTTTGACTTCTTCAGAAGAAGTGAAGCGTGTTCCAGCCAAATGATCCTGCATGGATCTGAACAAGTGGTAATCAGAAGGTGCCATTGTCTGAGCTATACGGCGGGTGGGGTAACACATCCCATCGAATCGATTCCAAGTATTTCTTAACGACATCTGCAAGCTTCTGATGGCCGAGCATTGTCATGTTGAAGTATAGCTTTGTCCTGTCTTTCAAGATAATCTGGCCGTTTATCATTCAATGCTTGGCTCAAACGCATCAATTGGAGTTGTTAGCGTGGCCCATCAATGGTTTCATTTGGTTTCAACAGCTCATAATACACCACACCTCGTTGATCCCACCAAATACAGAGCATTAGCTTGAATCCGTGAATTTTGTAATTTGATGTCGATGGTGCCGGTTGGCCGCGCTTCACAAATGCTGATTTTCGTTTTGGGTTATCGTAATGGATCCATTTTTCATCGCCAGTGACAATACGATGCAAAAAAACCTTTTCTTTTTTGCCGTTGGAGCAGCTGTTCACATGTGAATTTGCGCCTTTCCACGTCTCTTGGCTTCAGTTCATTTGGGACCCAATTTCCATGCTTTTGAATCATTCCCAATGCTTTTAATCGTCTCGAAATGGTTTTTTGAGAGACTCTTAATGATTCTGCAAGTTCTTCTCGCGTTTGACATGGATATTCATTGAGAATTGCTTCTAATTCTTCATCTCCGAACTTTTTTGACTGACCTAGACGTTCTTTGTCTTCAACGCTGTAATCACCACTTTTAAAGCGTCGAAATCAATCTCTACAAGTCGTTTCAGAAAGAGCATGTTCCTCGTAAACTTCCACCAGAATACGATGACTTTCAGCAGCAGTTTTCTTCCAAAAAAAAAATTATGAAGTAAAATTCCCCGCAAAAACTCTTTTCAGGTACAAAATTATCCATTTTTAATCGCAAAAATAAAAAAGTTTCTATTACTTTCGGAATGTTTGACATATATAGTTTTGAAGGTTTATGTCAGCACAACGAAACGCCATATTGCAAATCGTTAAGCAACTCATTAGTGGCTAGTGACACCTGTAAGTCAAAAAATTTCTTGGAATGAACTTTAAAATTCTTTCCAAAACATAGAACTTTGAATACATTATTAAGAATATTTGAATTTTTGAATAAATCATTCCAATTGTTGGTTCCTTGAAAAATGTATGAATACCCAGAATTTGACACCAACAAGTCAGTAGTTCGACATTCCAAGTAAGCAACATGCAAATTTTGAAAGCAGCCTTTTGTTTATTAGTCATCGTTCTGATGTACAGCGTAAGAATGAATTATTCATATTCTATTAAAGCTAAGTTTAGCAAATATTTTTTTGTGATGACGTAGCTCAATTTATAAAAGATTATGATATCAGTTTATTTGTTTATATTACAGAATCAGATTCATGTTGAGTCTCATAAGCGACGTAAATATCCAATGCTTTCCATACCATGTAAAAACTCCAAATATCTAAATTCTGTTATAAGAAATACAGAGAAATTGAACACTCATCTCCCGATTGCTATGAGAAAAATTTCAAGTTTTAAAAATCCACACCAAAATACTTTAACTGTCATACAAAAGCTCTCCAAAACTCTAGAAATGGTAGAAAATGCAATTCATTATTTTATTCAAATTTTACCTATGTGGCAGGATTGTTGCGAAAAATTTGAAAATTATCATCAAACAAGGTTGAAATATTCTCAAAGAATGGGGCAGTTGGAAGATTTTGAAGCTTTAACAATTCCAGCTAAAGCGAAGGTTGAAAAAGACTTCGAAAGTTTGTTAAAATTTATGAATGTATTTGATAAGGGAATGGAAAGAGCTGAAATTATGATTGCAATCTACATTGAAGATGATCGACTAAGAATTGACGAGGATTTTCTGCAAGAGTGGCCTAGTATAGTGAGCGAGATAGAAAAAGGGCGTAATACATTTTTCGAAATACTTGTGGACGAAGATCGTAATATGGTTGAAAAATGCGATGAAGATTTGTCCAAATTCATATCAGAATGTCGAGATAAATTGGATGGATGTGGCGGAGCATAAATAGGCTGATGGTTTCGTCTAACATGTAGAATTTCTTTAGAAACTCTTGTAATGGAAAAATTTAATAAATCCAATAAATCACCTGAATAAATAGAACCGTATCGAATGTTATCATTTATCATCAGCATTATGAAGTAATATACCCGATGAGACATGCATTTGATCAGCTGAACTGAATTTTTTTTAATCGTTTTCTTTTTTTTTTTTTGCTCCATTGTTTCTCTCTCTCTATCTATCTATCTCTTTTCACTTGGTCCGAACATTCGTTGTGCGGACATGAATTGTATTTTGTATAGAAACCAAATTTCAGCATGTTCTTTGAACTGCTTAAAGAACTGAAACTCAAAACTATACGGAATCTCATTTAATTTATGTTTTGTTTTCTATAGTTTTGTTCAGGAAGCACAATTACACACCCCCGCGGGAGTCTGTTTTGCAAATTTGTTTTCCGACTTAGCGCCCCCGACTAAGCGGGTGGCGGGTAGGGGAAGCTTGCTCCCACAAGAGAGGGTACCGGGGATAAAAATACCCGGGCGGACCAGAATTCAAAGGACGACACATGCGCACCCCAAACACAATGGAGAAAGGGACACAGAAGCCGGCACAGCAGCCCGTCCGACAGAAGCTGAGAAGGCCGCGAAGTTCGCCAAAGCACAGGACAATTTCGTGCAATAAATGAAGAACCTCTACGAGGAGGTAAAGACAATGGCAACGCAGCTAAGAAAGCGGATGGCATTTATTGTGAAGGAGAAACAGCAATGGCAAGAAAAGGCGGAAAATGCAGAAAAAGCACTTGTAATAGAGAGAGCGAAAGCGATCCCCCCACTGATGCTCATCACCACCCCAGCAGGTAGCAAAAGAGGAAGAGCGGCTTCGGAAACTCCGAAGATACCGACGGGAGGAGGCGATAGGGCACACAAAGTGGCGAAGAACGGAGCCCCCATCCCATAGAGTGGAATAAGGTCGTGAGCCGAAGCAACGCGAAAAAAACGAATAAAGCGAAGGCCGACAAAAACACCAGGAGCCAATGCAAACCGACGAAGAAACCGAAACGGAAGGAGACAAAGAAGATAAAGCCGAAGGCGGAAGCCCTTCTAAAGGGTGATTTTTTAAGTGGTTTCTTTTTGAAAATCGAAAAAAACGCAAAAAATTTCGAAAAGTGAATCAAATCTTTATTGAAATCGATAAATTGGTTCTTGCCATTTACTTTTTGAAAATAATTTCATGCAAATGTTGGCCGCGGCTACGGCGCAAATGGTCCATACGGGAAGTCCAATTTTGGCACACTCTCTCCAACATATCGGCCGGAATCCAACATATCGCCAATAACGCGTTCGATGTTGTCCTCCAAGTCGGCAATCGTTGCTGGCTTGTCCGCATAGACGAGAGACTTAACGTAGCCCCACAAAAAATAATCCAGGGGCGTTAAATCGCACGATCTGGCCGGCCAATGAACGGGGCCGAAACGAGAGATGAACTGTTCGCCGAACTTACGGCGCAGTTCGTCCATGGATGGACCCGATTTGTAAGCGTTGCTCGTTTGTAAGTCTTTCCATCTTGAAATTGCAAAGCATACTGAGCATTTTTGACTGTGACAGACGTCAGTTGGAATTTGACATCTGTCAAAAAATTAAACGTCAAAAAGAAACCAGCTAAAAAATCACCCTTTACTAAGAGTGAGCGAAGGGGGATCGCACGCCGACATCATAAGGAAATTGAGGCAGGACGAAAACTTCAAAGCCCTGGGCGAGAAAGTGGCCTAAATTCGGCACACATAGAGCTGCAGAAAGACCCCAAAGTCAAAAGTGCAGCTTTCAAGGAAATGGTGGAGAAAGTCTTGGACGTGGAAGCAGAGGTGAGGTCGCTCTCATACTGGTCAAAATCCAAGTCAGTGAGTTGGACGAAACAACGCAACAGTGTAGGACATAAACCTGGCACTAAGGGAACAGTTCCAGCTGGGAGAGGAAATCAAGGCGACCAGTATCCGCCTCTGGAATTCATTCGGAAGAACCAAGACAGCGAAGTTCAGACTCCAGGCGGAGGATGCACAAGAGCTAATGGACTGAGACAAGATCAATGTGGGCTATACCGTGAACGCGATCAAAGTCAAAGAGCGAACCGAAGTGCAGAGGTGCTACAGATGCATGGGCTTTGGGCACCTCGCGAAATACTGCACGGGTGAAAACAGATCCAAATGCTGCAGACACTCCGTCGAGGAGGGCCACAAAGCCAATGCCTGCGGAAACGAAGTCAAGTGCCAAGGACAGCTAGTGCTACAGCGAGAGAACAAGAAACGCGCTGAGTGTCCGATAAGCACGGAAGCAAGCATAGGAGGAGTCGATGAGTAGATGGCAGACGGAATGGGACGCCTCGGAAAATGATGCACCCAACAGCTGATCTCAAATATCGCAGCATGAACAAAGTACCTACACAGATTTGTGTATGCAAGATCACTCTGTTGCCCTAACTGTGACCAAAACCGAGAAATATCAGATGAATCAGAACGAGCGAAAATGCTGACCCAGATGAGAGAACGTGGTACAGAGAATGTGCGTAGACGAGAACACATGGAATGCAGTAGTGAACGCAGTAGCCAAAATAATATCAGACTTAGGACAAAATGGAACGAAGGACAAAAGATACGGCGGGCGCATGAGCGTAGCAGACCCCCGTTTCTATCCGG
Organism: Obolodiplosis robiniae; assembly: GCA_028476595.1. Taxonomy (NCBI): domain Eukaryota; kingdom Metazoa; phylum Arthropoda; class Insecta; order Diptera; family Cecidomyiidae; genus Obolodiplosis; species Obolodiplosis robiniae. The sequence continues at coordinate 3,949,550 of CM052014.1, forward strand.
CCACGGGTGCTTCAGGAAGTACATACACAGAATGCGGCACACTGACGCGTAGAACCGACGAACTCAGTGTCTATGCAAGATTTCCCCCCTCCTAGCAAAAAAAAAAAAAAAAACAAACAAACAAACACACACACACGATATACTAGTTACGATTTCCGTTGAAGAAAAACGTTACGAACTTATTTATTCTCCCAATACTTTTTCTTCTTGTCGTACAAATAAGTTGCTCAAGAGCAATGAAAAAAAAAAACGGTTTGAATTTTTAAATACAAAATGGTCGCAAAATTTTCCATTGTCATCAAAAATATTTTCATCACAAAGAATAATTGTAGACAAGATTTTATGTTTCTTGTTTCGAACATTAGAAATGTCCACAAAAATCTTAAATAATGAGCCTTGTATGTTCGATTGAAGTTGTTTGCTGCAGATTCTATGCTAATGAAGTTGAATTTCATTTAAAACAAGAGCATCGACACAAGCGATCTTCAATCGCGTATACAAAGCGCTATTATGAATTTGATTTTCTATGGGTCGAATAATACCATTAATCCAAAACCAATCCAATCCATTTTTCTGTGATTTGATTTGGTATCAAAGGTTGCAAAATGAAATCGACTAGAATGCAGAAAATGTCGTGCTATGAATGTACGACTTTCAAATTCGGTCCAAAACTTTGAACGTTGAATATATCATTAAAAATGTTGATACCTCGAAAACTTTTTGAATATCCACAATTTGACACCAATTATTTAGTCAGTATCATTTGACACTCCTAGCAACATGCTATTTTTTAAAACAGCCTTTTGTTCATTAATCATCATTTTGATGTATAGCGTAAGTATCTATAAATTGATGTGCTAACACCAAACAGTGCCGCACAATTTTAATATGTTTGGGTGCAACTTATTGGCATAGAAATTATATCGTTGGAAAGGTAATGTTGTCGACCAGTGTAAAATATAATAATTTTCGTTAATTGGTTGCGATTATGGCAGGTAAAATGAGGTGAGAAAATATATGTTTTGCCATACAAAATGTATAGGGAAAAAGCAGCAACAAAATATATGGCTAACTGAAAGGTTGAACAGCTGTGTGTACGTGTACGATTTATGCTTGAATGGAATATCGGGATCGCTTTGAAATATAACACATCGTTCAATAATGTGTGTGACTGACACATAGATGGCTCCACTAATACCAAATCAATATTTTTTTTCGAAAGTGTGAACCTTTTTAGGCTTACCGTCAAAATTATATGTCAATCCGACCATTAGTTTACAAGTAACAGTGCTTTAAGTGACGCTACTTTTGAGTTTTCAAAAAAAATGAATTCATAACAATTTCGTGTGTTGATTTATCATTGCTTTTTAATGAAAAAAAATACTGTTCAATGCCAGGAATGGCTTGAAAAACACTATTCGGACTCTGCTCCATCAAAAAGAACCGTTTGTTATTGGTATGCCGAATTCAAACGTGGTCGTACAGACAGCGATGACATTCCATCTACTGGACGGCCAAATGACGCTGTTATTCCGGAAAACGTTGAAAAAAAACTCAAAAAAATTATTATGGGCGATCGCAAAGTGAAGTTGCTCGAGATAGCTGACATCCTAAAGATATCTAAAATGTTGTTTTCCAAATGGGTGCCGCGTTTGCTCACAATTGATCAAAAACGCATTCGTGTGACCACTTCAAAACAACAGGCAAAATTGCACGAATAACGATACGAATTGCTTCCCCATCCACCGTATTCTACAGATCTGGTTATATGCAACGATACGAACATATTTTTACTTTGCTCGCTTTGGTTCGCCTGTGTATTTGTATCGCTGCATCTGTCCCACAAACAAATCGGTATCAATTTACATGACACTTATATGAAGATGCTCTGCGAGCAAAAGAACATAACTTGGCACGAATACATGTATTTTACTTGATTTTAATATTATCCTTTTCTGCACAGTGCTAAATATTTGTTTTGCTGCAAAAATATTTCGAAGCAAGCAAGTTATTCCATACAAAAAATGAAAAAATATGTATTTTGTTGTTGGAGTAACGAAACGTTAAAATGAAGAGAGAGCATTCAAATACTCAAATTTATATTCAAGAATTTTCAAAAATGTGAGCGTTCCTCTCGGCTTAATCGCGCATATAGGTAACCTTTATAAGGTTTGGGAATTTTTGTCACGAACAATTTTATAGCAAGAGAATTATTTATTATAGAAGAATAATTTGCGATTGAAATAATTTCAACACCTTATCGGCGCCCAAATAATCGAAACGCAACAATTTAACTTTTGACATTTAATTGATGGTTCCGATATCAATTTTCAAACGTTGAAATTATCCCAAACGAACAAAAAAATTTTTCAATTGTTCAAATCTCAAATCTCAATCAAATTAAATTAAATCACTGATGAATTCCGTCATTGAAAACAGATTCAAAACATCATTCCCGTAGAGCTGACAAAATAAATGGTATTACATACGTAAAACTACAGGTTTACGGGACTTTTACACACAGTGGTGTGTGCGGAAAAGCAAAAATACACTGCGGCCGCAACATATAAGAATGAATTTATTCTACAATAACTGCCCGTAATAATGGGCGGAACATTAACAAGATTCGTTGCACAAACTAAACAAAATGTGTTGAAAGAAGATCTGGAAAATATCGGGAGTCGTTCCCACTCAAGCACCAACAGCAACAACAACAAACATTTGTAGACCATTCTTGCCTTTCAGCGTCTGGTCTGTTTTACGAAACAATATGCCTCATAACATATGTTATACCCCTCACAATACCTCTCCGCAAACTCCGATCGAGAGCCAAGTTTTGAGATTCAACACACCATTCATATCCCCTCACATCCAAATCATATTTAACCGACTCTAAATAACGTCTACGTGGTCTACCCCTACCTCTCGGCCCATCAGCTTCGGCGAACAGAATCCGTTTCGGTAATCGCTCCTCTCCAATGCGTTTTACATGACCAAACCATCTCAGTCTAGATTTTCTTGCTTCCTCTCCTACCGAATCGACGTTTAAATCCCCCCGAATCGTCTCATTTCGGATTCTGTTTTCCCACTGATCGCGGCGCGAGATTCCCGAAACCATTCTCAAAACTTTCATATCAGACCACTCAAGCACCAAGATATTCAATTTCCTCTGAAGAAAGACAATGACCAATTGCATAGCGGTACGAAAAGAAACTCATTTCTGAAGCGCCATTATATGTATTTGCATACTATCGTGACAATCACGCAGCAGCAACCATTTCAAGTACTTTTCATCGACCGGAAACAGTTTAAAATACAAATCAAATTGCTTTTGATTGTTATCGAATCGGAATAATTCATATTCAATTCGAGCAATATGATATTTAGCGTGAAAATTTAACCATCAAAAACACAATGCCACAAACAATCACCCTTTCCCTACTGGATTTCATCGAGTGCGAATATGCAACATACAGGAGTAGAAAGAATGTATGACGCGTCCATTTATACACATTAAGAATTCGTACGCAGATCTGTTTTTCTTCTCTTATGCTCTTCTTAATTTCCCTCGGTATGAGTGTTTGTTTCAGCTCGTGTTGTGTTCTGAAAATCGTCGATCAGTTAACAGTTTTAAAACAATTGTTTCCAAACATTTCTCGATGTGGGATCGGAACATTATGCTCAGAAGATAGACTGTTAGCTAATTCAATTTCCAGCACCGCATATTTTTTCGTCTCATAACATAGCTCAAATTATAAAAGATATTGATATCAAATTATTTGTTTTTATTACAGAATCAGATTCATGTTGAATCTCGACTACGTGAGTATCCAATGTTTACCAGGCCATGTAAAGACAAAAACTATTTTAAGGCTGTCGAAACATACAGAAATACTTTGGCAGCTTTTCTCCCGATTATTATGAGAAAAGTTTCTAGTTTTAAAAATCCACACCAAAATACTATGACTGCAATACAAAATCTCCCCAAAGCTCTGGAAATCATAGACTCTGCTATTGGCTATTTCATACAAGTGTTTGCTATGTGGCAGGAATGCTGCGACAAATTTGAACAATATCATGACTTAAGGCGGTTGAATTCAGATCTAAGTGACAAGCTGGACACGTTAGAAATCATAATAGAGCCAGTCAAAGATAAGGTTGAAGGATACTTCAAAAGTTTGTTTCAATTTAAAGATGAATTGGAGTCTGGACTGGGAAGTGCCCAAATAGCGTTTGGAGACTACGTTGCAGCTGATCGAACAGAAATTGATGCAAATTTTCTACAAATGTGGCCAGATACAGTGAAAGAGATAGAAAATGGTCGTAATGCATTTTTCGAAATACTGTTCGTAGAAGATCGTAAAATAGGCGCAGATTGCTCAAACGATTTCGATGAATTCAAAGCAGAATGTCAAGAACGCTTAGATGGGAAAAGGAGGAAGAAAATGAAAGCAAAAGCTAATGCTGTCATCTAAATTTCCACAATTTTATTGAAAATTCTTGCAACTGAAACCTTTACTAAGTTTAATGTATCATATGAATAAACAGAATCATATCAAATGTAAAAATTTATCATCAGCATTATGAAATATACCCAATGAGGGAGCATTTGAACAGCTGAACTGTATTTTTTCCGTTTTTTTTTTTGCTTCCTTGCTCCCTTACTCTCTCGCTGTCTCTCTCTCTCTCTATCTCTCACACTTGGTCCGATTCGTTGTGTGCACATGAATTGTATTAATATAATATTTTGAATAGACAACGAACTAACGAACTTCTGCGTTTTTTTCTTAAAATGATTCCCAAACAAAACATTTGTGCGTCAATGGAAACAAAATGGAATACCATTTAATTTATGGTTTTATAAAAATATTTTTTTTTTTTCAGAAAGCTCAAATATTTTAAATACTATAGAAAGAATCCAAGTTTTGAGTGCATGTCCATATAAATATATCCATAATCCATATATATAAAATGGGCAAAACTCTGATAAATAAAAAAACTGCGATCCACGTGTTTCTTTAGGAACTGAGTATGTATCCGTGAATGTCTCAAATTCTAGTTTTAGAATGAGGTATTTCGGTCAATTCAGTTCATTTCATAAAATGAATTGAAGCTTCGAAGTGCACTTACTGCTCGACCACCGCCTGGGCAAGCTTCGATAACTTAATAGTTTGAATAAATTCAAAATTCATGATTCATTCCGATTCAAAGGATTCCTTAGATTCATGTTGTTTCGATTCGTACCCACAAATATGTAGACAACATGATTTGAGGCATTTTCATTCTTCGACCGAATTACAATACTTTCCTGTTTCCTGAATAGAAGTTTGCATGTAAAAGTATTAATTTTTTCCACGTGTAGATACAACGCTTCATACAAATGGATACGTGTAAATATTCTATTTGACTACGTATCGAAATGATGAAAAATGTTAGTATACATTTATACTCGCATACTCATAATTATACAAAATACCCGCACGTGTAAGATTCCAAAGAAAAATATAAAATAATTGGTCTTGCGTACGTAAAACTATCTTTTCCGCACATTTCTCGAAATTGATCGGGTTTTCGGGATTTTCATTTATTACTACGTATTTGTATTGGATTTATGTATATTTCTTATCAAATCATCATGCATCTTTGAGAATAAATCATAGAAAATTTCATGTCATTACACATCTCAGTTTCTAATTTTTACTTAAACAAACGTTCGCTGCTTTTGAATTGGTAATAACGATTTCTAATTAGTTCACTCTGACCTGAACTTTTAATTCATGCCAACGATAGAAATGATTCCACATTCATGATATGTTAAAAAGTTAATGAGCATTCAAATTGATGAAAAAATCACAGATTAGAAAAACACAAATACTTCATCCAATTTAATGACAGAAATTGAATTTTGACCCCGAAAATTGAAAATGTGGTGGGGGAGGTAGTCTTTAATCTCATCGGAATGACTTGAAATTTTGCATGACTTGGAAAATTAATATTCTGAAAGTTTCATAATGATTTCCCCATACAAATGTTTCTTAGTTATATTGAAAAACAGCCATTTATTGATTGGACTCCACTAGAGCTACCCGAAGAAATTATCCGATTAGGCTGAAAATTAATAGGTTTCTATTCCTAATGTGTGTGTAAATTTTTGACCAATTCTAAAATCAATTTTTTGAGTTATCGTGTTAACAAATTTTTGCGTACAACGGACAACGGACAACGTACCACACACGGACAAAAAATTGCTCCGGGAATGGTTGCAATCGTTTTTTCTAGGTTCAAAACGCATAGAAAACTTATTCCGAGCGTTTTGAATTTTTTGGACCGATCGCAGTAACTTTACCACACACAGTGGTGTGCTAAATATGAGCACCGAACGTGCAGATGCATGCTTACTAAATATCTCATGAATAAGGAACAGCAAAAAGTAGTCTTTGATTATATATATTATGTTTATTGAAAACGGCAGCGTACTGTAGCCGTTTGCATAGTCTCTTTCATTTTATACTTTAATATATACGACATCAGTAACAGTAATATCAACAAGTTCACAAATTCACACTTTAACATTTGCTGGAAGACACAAGCTGATTGCAAACAACCATTTTTACTAATGAAGGGAGTGAATCGACTGTCATTTACAGAAATTGCAACCTAACTAAAAACATAATAAAAAACGATTTCAAAATCAAGTAATAACTGTTCATATTTCCTATAATTATTATGGTTCATCCGGGAATCTGGGTTGATATTTAGAAATAGAGTCAGAAGATGAAGAGTCATCAGATTCTAATTGATGTATGCGTTGAAATGGATGTGTTTGAGAGATTTTCCGTTTGATACCTGTTTGATCTTTTATTCCAAATGTTGTGATTTTATTCAATTCGTTTCCATCTTCTTCGTTCCGATTATTCGTGTTGTATGAGCGATCATTTTTTGCAAAAACACCTTCATTGTTGTGGGTGTCATTCGATGAATCAATGTTTTTCACTTTTGTACTGTTTTCGTTCCGTTTTTCTATTCCAGGCATTTCCTTTAGTTGTTGATTATTACTTGTCGATCCTATGTCCAGTTCTAGGATGTTTTCTTCTCCATCATTGTCATTATCATTCAATATTATAATTTCATTTTCATTATTTTTGGCCTGATCTGATTGCCCGTTTGTTTCTTCATTTATGTTTTGATCTGCGTCAATCACCTCACTGTTGGTGCAAACATTAAATTCGATTAAATGTGATAATAAGAAATAAAAAAAAATTGAAGCAATCTTGAACCTTATTGTTTTATGAATTGCATAAAGCAATAAGGTTCCAAATCGCACACTGATTTCTTCTGAAATCTTCAAATATTAAACATACCCATTTTCGTGATGAATTAATGAATCAAAGCTAGAATCGGAAACATTGAAGAGTTCATCTTCTGATAAAGATATATTAAGAAATGAACCTTCTTCCTGATTATTTGCCCCTCGTTGTATGTCAATGATAGGTCGATTGTCGACAGCATCATCTTCTGATAAAGATATATTAAGAAATGATCCTTCTTCCTGATTATTTGCCCCTCGTTGTGTGTCAATAATAGGTCGATTGTCGACAGCATCATCTTCTGATAAAGATATATTAAGAAATGATCCTTCTTCCTGATTATTTGCCCCTCGTTGTGTGTCAATAATAGGTCGATTGTCGACAGCATCATCTTCTGATAAAGATATATTAAGAAATGATCCTTCTTCCTGATTATTTGCCCCTCGTTGTGTGTCAATAATAGGTCGATTGTCGACAGCATCATCTTCTGATAAAGATATATTAAGAAATGATCCTTCTTCCTGATTATTTGCCCATCGTTGTATGTCAATGATAGGTCGATTGTCGACAGCATCATTTCTTTGACTTCCATCACAATCAGTCTCAATAATTTCGCAGCGACTATTAAGTAAAGATTTGGATAATGTGGACATTGGATCATCATTATAACCCCGAGGAACCAAAGGATATACACGTTCTGGGCTACAAGATTGAAAAAGATCGGCCAATGAATGGTATCCTCCGTGTGAAGTATATGGAACCTTTGATTGAAATGGAAAACAACTTAATTATTACGCATAATTGTATTCAGTAGCAAAATATCGCCTACTAAAAATAGCCCTTTGAAATTTCTCAAGGAATCATGTTGAGTTAAAATCAATTTGATGTGGATAATTTTGTTGATTTCGAAAAGACTGCAAAAGAAAACAAAGGAAATCATAACGTAGGCTATTTCGATAACTTTGAATCTGAAGTAGTCGGTTTCATACTTTTGATAGTTGGAGATTTTGAACGCTCTTTGTTTGCCTATTCGAGCAAATACTTTGATGTCTGGTTTGCCCTCGTACTCAAATAATGCACTGCGATTCAATTTCCTGAATAAAATTAGCTGCAAATTATTCAACTGTACTTTAATACCAGCATTCGCCAATTCGAACAACAAATCCTCGTCTCCAAAGAGTTCCGTGTGCAAATATATTGTATAGCCAATATGGTCACTGAAATTAATTCAAGTAAATTAGAAAAATGATCAGGGAATGTATTGTATAGCTCAGATTTTGAGTAAATAATGGCAGATAATCTAATGAAGTTTCACATTCAACTACGATTGTTGACTTAACAGCCGAGCTCTGCAGCCATCCAAAAATATTCGCTGGAAATAATAAAAAAACGCCGTTCCTGCTACCACCAAGATGCATACTTAATAATTTTTTTTATTTTTCCACATGCTCGATGAAGGAGGTCCGGTTCTTTTAAACTGGCCATCGTATTGTCCACATACAAGTGCTTGATTTTATCTTTGTACTGTAGAAAAACTGGGTTGACTAATATGTTTTGACACTGCCTGAATTGACCGGTATACAAGTGAACTTCATCTGATAAGAGTGAAATTATAAACAATAATTTTATTTTAATAATTTCAGAAGAATTCTCCCTCTAACCTTCAATGTGTATTAATAACATCACAGATCCAGATGCACTTCCAGTTGTAATACAACGAATGCCAAATTGAATTGAACCTCTCAAAATTATTTTTCTTTCGGACAAAGGTTGATGAATCAATCCCAACGGACGATTCTACTTACATTTTTGATTTTATTATACATATAGAAATCACACTCGATCTTCAGTTTCAATTTATTTACCTCAAATCTTGTCATCACGTCCAGCGTGGAGTGATTACAGCAAAAGGTAACTTTACATAAATAATCTGAGTAATCTCCTTCGGGATATTTTGGTCTTGTGAAAATGCAATACTTGATGGTCTAAAATTAAATCATTTTTGTGATTACATTTAATGGATATTGTTTTGTAAATAATTTATAGTTGGAATAATAACTTCATCTGATGGGAACTCATCAAACAAAACATCTGGCAGCATGTTTATCTTCATTGTAAAGCACTTTATTTATTCCTTCAAATTGAGGATTTCCTAACATTTATTTAGAATACTTCAGTTTTACAGAACCGCCGATGTTAACATAGTTCATGTTTGAAATGACATTTGTTCAAAATATATTTAGTTACATATCTGTGGCGTTGTAATCAGCATGTGACATTATAACACAACCTATATTATTTGAGCAGAATTTTATATTCAAATCAAATAAAAATATTATCGAGATATCAGTCCGAAAATGAGATAATACATCGATTGAGCACAATAAAAGAATATGAATTTATTTCGTGCGCAAAACAATGAATTCACTAATAATGTGCTAGAATGAAATGGCCAATCGTCAGCAATAACAAAGTATCGAAAGTAAATATTAGGCATATTGCATGCCTCTCACACTCAATTCTTGCTACATATTATGAGTTTCTCGCTGCTTTAGAGACAGCTGAGTGTTTTCAATTATCTTTGACGCAAAGAGAAGCTCTGAAACAGATTGAAACACCGAGATCGACGAGAAGAAATGATTTTGAGGTAGATTCAATATCTTGCTATTAATTTTGATGCTTCGCAATTACTTACTTCCTGCTCCAAATTGCTCCTTTATTTCTAAATGTCACATCAATATTCGTCAGCAGTTTCATAATAATTGAAAAGTTTCATTGCAAGTGTAAACTAGAATTGCTTCATTCGGTGAAAAAAAAATATTCATTTATTGATTTATGATATTCGTAATAACGATAGCAAAAAATGACTGGTAAAAATATTGAAATGGCTTTAAATTGTTATGGCATACGATGTTCAGTTTGATGCCTTTTTCCAAAATCGAAGCAGCGTGTGATTCCTTGAGTAACGTTTTGTTATGAGCTTCAATGAGCTTAAAAGCCAGATTAACCGGATTGTCTTGAAATCGGCCATTAATAATGTATATACAACTATCACTTGCCGCCGTTTTGCATGAGGAACAAATTCATTTGGTAGAATGATTCCGTTTTCGAATGCAATTTCTTGATCTCGGGTTCTTCGGCGCGGAATCAATCCTAAAAAGCCGCAATAAGAGTCTTGTTCATTTCAATCCTTAAAATATTTACATCGATCCAGAATACATCTCGATTTGAACTTCATCCTTTACGCTGTTTTTTTGGGCCATTTTGTTGACATGAAGTTTAGTATTGTGAATTATGTTACTGTGAAACTGGCTCACACACTCTTCCAAAATATTGGTAACAAATGATTGCATTCGAAGCGACTTAGTAATATTAGAATATCTTTCTTTTTCCAATGGTTGACACGAGCTATCCACCATACCGGGCGCAGAAAATCATCACATGCCTTCGATGAGTTGTCTTCGACGACAGTTTGAAAGTCTTTGGTGACATATAAATGATCAGCCCATGCTTTTCTATCCTTTTAATGATAGTATCGAAATAGCTTTGTGTGTGACAAACTTGCTGCAATTGAAGCGAATTCATAATGATTCTTCGCGTGTTTTCACAGTTATACACGTCACGTCGTTGGCGTATCATCCGATTTTTTTTGTTTACGCCGCATCCTAGATATTGATTTATTTTTAAAGTGACTCATTAGCATCACATGAAAATGATATGATTGTAAACAAGTGCAAATAATTTTCAAATGTCTGAAATTGTGTGAATCAAAATAAAATTCGGTTGTTTTTAATGCAGATTGATTCGACAATTATCAACGATTGCATATGCTTTATAGCCCAATGGCTTCTGCACCAGCTCGTGCACCAGCACCAGTTAGAGCCGGTCAACCACCACAAGCTCCAGCTTCAGCTGCTGCCTAGCCATCGGCTGTTGCCTCTCCAGTTGCCCCGTCAGGGTAAGAATTTTCGCTCATTACATTTTACATGGAAAAGGATACTTGTGAACGAAAATTCCAAGGAATGAAATGTTTCAATAATTAATTATCCGGTACAAGATTTAACTCTATCTTTGATGCTTACTACAATTAAAAAAGTAAAAAAAATATTTTTTACGCTTCTCTCTTCTGTTAGAGATTCAAAAGATGTGGGTTATTAATAGTTAAGGGCAAATTTGTTTATTTTTTTCTTAACTTTTTCTCATCAATTAGATTTATATTATTCTAAGAAACTTATGTTAGCATAGATGGTCGAATCAGAATATATTAAATAATACTCAAATCTGGGCGTAATTGTCAACTCAATTATAATTAGAACATTTTTCTCTAAAGTAGCATACGAAACTGTCATTAACATAAAGAGTAGTAGCCATTAACATTTGGAACTAACTGATTTTATTAGCTTGATAATTCTAATCCAAAATTGAGGTGGTTGAAAATATCACTGTATGATTTCGTTTTTGTTGGCGGCACCAATATCAGAAACACTATCGAACAGACCACATACAATGCCATGGCTCCATAACGTAATTCGTCGACTTGAACCCATTCAAATTGTGAAAACATCAACAATATCACCCATTGCAGGCTGAACACAAAAGTCACCATATATATTCGATTCTGAAGATGCAATGATTACAATAAAGATGAATTTTTAGGGAGAACAAATGTCGAAAGCTACTTTTTCCGGAATAATTTCTGGAATCAGGACAAATGTCAGCGGATAGACACCCAGATGGAAGCTAAATGCAGCAATCAAAATGCAAAGTATCGGAATCCAAGCGACATCTCTCTGTGTTGATTCACAAATAATAAGCAGCGCTTGTGAAACAGTAAAACCGACTATAGATGCTACCAACAAATACTGAAACAATTGAATAACAATTGAATAATCAAAATCAAAATGTTTAACAATATTTACCTTTCGTTCGATGATGTCAACTAGTGAAAAGCAAATCAAGGAGCCAGCAAATTGGCAAATACCAAATATGATCCGGAAAATATTTGAACTCATTAAATCAGTGTCCAAAAAATTGAGTTGTCTTGCGTGGGTGAGCAAAAACCAGTTGGCAGATGAGCTCAAAATGATCAACATTAAGCTTATGATCATTGATTTAAGTATAGCTTTGAAATCTGAAACCGAAATCAAAGTGTTACAATTTTTAAACTACCTATATTCCTCACGAGCCAAGTACTGTTTTTAAGTATGATCCCCTCTTCCGATCTCAATGCATGCCGAATTTTCTTCACTTCAAGTTGGTAGCAGTTGTCAGTTTGACATTCTAAGTCTCTGATATCTCGGTAAACTTGCAAAGCCATCACAGCATCCTATAACGTAATGTGAATCCCAACGGATTATCTCACTATTTGGAAAATTCCCAAAATTTTAGAAAAATATTCAAAAATCCACCTCTTTTCTTCGGTTCTTGCAGAGTTGGCGAGGAGTATCCGGAAAGAATGTAAAAAGGCACAAGTATATGAAAAGTATGATGAACACTATGTAAGCGAGATCAGAGTACTTTGGAAAACAACGTGCCATGAATGTAATCAGCATGCCGATGTTAATCGAAAGTGGTAGAATAGTACCCAGTCGACCTCGAATATTATTATCCGCCAATTCGGCAACAAATAAAATCATTAAATTGATTGAGCCTCCAGACACGATACCGGTTAAGAATCTTGCCACAAACAACTCCGTTGAATTTGTTGAAATAACTTTCAAGAGCCAAGCGAGCTGTTTATAAATCAAGAATGAAATATAATTTATCTGAATTATAGGTGCAATTAAAAGAGAGTATTTACCGTTTGCGGTATGAGCAAGATGACGAGCATGTACTTTCTCCCGAAGACATCCCCCATTACGGTCAAACATAAAGTTCCGATGAAGCCGCCGATGTAAAGTGATGAATTTATCCATGCTAAATCAATTGGAAATAGTGGAAACGTCTGGCAAGGATTGAATGGATGATGGAATTCGGAGCCATAAACGATGAACCAACCAATTGTAAATCCATAGATCATATTCAACAAGTTTCCTGAATATTTCGATCGATAGATAAAATGGACACAATGTTTCGTTTAATTCCACTTTTTTCTTACCGAAAATTGTACTAAGAAATTGAAGTCGGATATGATGTCCTCGAGGTAGCATTTTGCTTGTGCAATTTTCAAACATATGAATAACAATGTCGTTTGAGCACATTTTCAAGCCGTATTGTTTACTATCTCTTAGACACGCTCCCGAGTGAAAATATTACAGCTCAAACACGTTTCAACGATTTTCAATTGACTGATTTTTCACGTTCAATCGCTTTGCCATTGTTATGACATCAAAAACATTTCAAATGATTTCTGCTGATTGAATTTTTAATCGAAGTAACAAAATTCAACGAAAACATATTTCATAAAATACGTTTTGACGTTTGTGTATGAAATTGTAACATGCGCTCTTAATTAGATACTTTGACCACTGATTTGCAGTCGGGCTTCTATTTTTTGTTACTGGGATTTTATCGGAATATATGTTTCGATAAGAAGTTTACTGCTTTTAAAACGTGTTCAAATGGCGCAACTGTTTCTTTCGGATTTTCTAATTAAATTTTAATGACGTATTACTTTCTGAATTGCTCCATCGGATTTAATGTCTAAATCGTTGCTGTTGAAATAAAAAACTATTCTATTACCCGTATACTCGAATTGTGAATTGTAGCTGTTGATGTTGATAGATGTCTAATTTATGAATCTATTGAAACAATGAATTCATTCAAATAAATTCAGGAGATTGTGCGCATCAGTAATTTTGAGGGCTCTCACTGAAGCCTGAACCATTTATATATGCCTGTAATTTTCTGAGAGTTGTTCTCTTAATTGGAATATACTTTCCAATTTTGCTTGTTTACGATACAGTTATTGACTTATAAATTGGAGAATTCTGAATTTCGATAACGTTATGATAAGCATCCCCCCTCGCAGATGATTTCTGAGCGTTCGGTCTATATCACTTGTAATTCTGAGTGCCGCACCCTTATCAATATTGAGTTTTTGATAGTAAATCGGTGTTTTTTATCCGCAATTTTTTTTTTCCATTTACTTTGAACTGCAAACGAAGCTGGTTCGTGATATTCTCGCATTCAATGGGAATGCCTAATGGAATTTATTTTTCATAGAACTCTTTAAGTAAAAATCTTGTTTGATACATAAAATTTCATCATATTTTTTTTTTAGATTGAAAATGTTATCTAAAGCTTAAAGCAGTTTTGTTGACTCAAATCAACGTTGTTGTTCGATTGTTCATTTCGCCCGATTCCGTTCGATATTGGCTCGGAATTTGTGTTTCGTTGCTGTTTTTGATCATAGCTGTAAATTTCGAGACGAACGAAATAGTTCGAATCATCAAATAGCTGCTCACGCCATTTGGTGTTGTCAAATGCACCCTTACTGCCTCCATATTCCAGCGGTAGAATATCTGATGGAATGTATTGGTGCAATGATTTGAGATCGCTGCCATGTGTGTGAATCTGAAAACAGAAAGGGAAATTCAAATAAAACCGATATTGAAATTCACCATATTGCTGAGGTGAACGCACCCTGTTTCGCATTTTCTCGGTCATAAGTGGTTTCATCAATGCTAAAATTGCATCAAAGTAAAATGGTTCATTCAAAATGTGGAAGGCCTTGAACCGCATTGGAAAGGAATCTTGAATAACCTCTACGCTTCTTTTCGCCAAATGTGGTGACATATATTTAGCATGTGCAAATTTTAGGCCAGACATATCGAGCAGTACAACTAAACCGCCGATTTGAACTCGATGATCTCGGATGGCGTTTTCTAAAGCCAAAATGTTGCTACGAAAAACCATCTCCGCTGGCCACTTGTATGGATCACAGTTCTCTGAAAAGTTCGAAGTGATATTCCAATTGAAATTGCCATTTAACCGAAAATCAATGATACTCACGAACACGAAAAATGTATATCGCCGATCCGAATTCATCTTGTTGAGGTAAAATCTGTTGCATTTGCATTTTAAAGAGATCACGCATATCGGCTAGTGGTGACACACGAAATAAATCGGGTGATTCTCTTTTCATTTTAAAATATTTCTGAATCTAAATCAATTAAAATAGTGTGAAACAATTGCAAACGATTCAAAATCAAGGTCGTTACCATTCGAAATGATTTGTCCACATCGAATTTTTTGGCTCTCAAAAATCGTAATAAAAATGCGTCATCTCGTCTGGCGTTTGGTATTTCGTTGTCCTGCACAATTCGTTCTTGCAACATTCTCAATTTGATAGAACGAGTTTCACTGCATTCGCCAAGTTCACGTTCAGCTTTTTCGACCCAAATTCTATCTGTGAGACACACATTGAATAAAGTCAATTAACATGTTAATTAATAACATGTTACTGATTCGAATATGAAATAAATACTCAATAATTCAAGAAAGACACGAAACATTGCTATTTCTCACCTAAATTCAAAATAAGCTCATTCTCGCGAGCTATTTCTGCTGTTATAGACTCAGCGCCTGTTAATGTTTTCCCGTTGATACTCTCCATGTCTGATAGTTTTTATTACTATCGATAAAAATTGTGAAAATAGAAACAATAATATCAATACATCTTAAAGAAAACGAGTAATTTCAACAATTTTTTCAGTTCGAGGATTTTGAACCACAAACATTTTTGGAAATCATTTAGTTTTTGATAAGGCAATGAAAAATCTAAATTAATCGCTGATAAATATCAAATATTCATCGAAATTCCTCCTAAACATATCAAGACATTCGAAAAATTCGTACAGAGTGAACATTTGTGTGGCGCATTATCTAAAGGTATTCGCTTCATTAGTCTAGCACATTGCAAATATTTGATTCTGTGTACTTCAAAAAGCTACTCGTTAGAGGATGATGATGATGCGGCTCTATTTATTTATATCTCCGCTGCACCAGATGATAAGGTTATAAAAGATAGTCGTTATTCAAGTAACGCCGTCAATATGGCAGTGGCATGTGTGTATTTTCGCAAATACCATCAACATTGAACTAGTAAACTATGTCAAAATAAATTGCGACAAGTTCGGAATGGGTAAAAATGTCGAATATCATCGAAAGCAAAAGTTGGAATTGAGAAAATAGCACGTAAACAAATGAAGTTTTACTAACGACAATGTTTAATATAATTGCTTGTTTTTCGTGTCCCAATTCATTGTCGTTGTAAACAGCTTTGAACAACGGATAGCGTGTACGCTAACGAGGGAGAGAAATATGTTTAAAAGCAAATGTGACCTATCACATT
The DNA here is from genome assembly GCA_028476595.1 of Obolodiplosis robiniae. Classification (NCBI taxonomy): domain Eukaryota; kingdom Metazoa; phylum Arthropoda; class Insecta; order Diptera; family Cecidomyiidae; genus Obolodiplosis; species Obolodiplosis robiniae. Next base: position 3,966,152 of record CM052014.1, read on the forward strand.
ATTTGTGAAATATTTTCACTTATTACTTTACTCAACGGAACAACTGTCAAAAGTATTTTTTCGCTTCAATGGAATTCAATGACAGGCACAAAATAAATATATTTGTCTTTGCAGAAACGCGAGATGGCAGTTTCATGTGACTGAACTATTAAATGTTTTGATTACAGAAAAATGAGTTTGCGTTTGATGAGCAGAAACGGCAATGATTGACCCCTAAATCCACGTGTCAATGTAACTTACATTTTCCGCGAAATATAGCGGTAAAATGAGGGTTTTTCATTTGTAAATAATGAGGCAATTGATTTTTTTTTTTTTATCAAATATTAATACAAACTCTTTACTGCGAACATAATTGCTCATAGTAATGATTTATTGTAGCATATAGGTCATTTTCCGTAAATAGAAATATGATTCACAGTAAATTATGATTGCGTTTCAATGGAGAAAACTCAATTATTCATATGCCGGATAATGAAGCCATGTTCAAAACAGCCAAGCTTCGATTTTATATACAAAATTGTTATCGTTTTGGAGAAATGTATAAGGCACGTAAGTGGAAAGTCTCCAGCAAATCATATCGAATAATTAGACTTTTCGACCCCTCTAAAATAAAAACATTGCTACGCTACCAACAAATACGTGTAAACTTCTTTCGACAAAGAAATGTAACGAGGAATTTATTGAAATTTCCTTTGGTCTTGTTAGCTTATTTATCTCACTTCCTCGCTGTTCCCAAATCGATTTTATGTTTATCACCAACGAGAAAAAGGTATTTTTGCAATGGAATGTAAACAACATTTGATAGACACACGTACACACTCATTATAAAACCAGAAAATGTTTTATTAGCCTCTATCCCATATCGCCTTTTTTGTCCTTTCATTGAAAAGTCAAAAGAAGAATAAACATAGGGAGACGATAAACAATTGCGAGAGACACTTTAGATACAAATGACAATGTATAGAGAGCAAAAAATGTATACGTTGCCAATTCATAAACAAAGCCAAAAAATATCGAAAGCCGAACCAAAATATTTTCAATCTATTTATAAAATGAGCGAGAAATTTTGTGAAATCGTTGCGACCAACAGTCGAATTCGCAATATTGGTCCTCCTTTATCGACGAAATATAATCTCTTTTCTGGTATTTTTACCTTAAAACCATTTAGTTGCTGTTAACAGACAATACTCAATGCAGCTACTTGAAATTCTGTTTTTGGATTCTCTTATCATTAAGAATCAAGCTGATAATCCCAAATAAATACGCTTTTTTTAATCGATAAATATTACCTTATTATAATTAGTTATGACTGTTTTATAATATCCAAATTTTGAATCTAGTGTTTGTTTGGCACATTCTCTGTTATAGGTAACAAACGCGCGATGTTGAAGGCACTAATTCACAAACTGATGAACTGTTAAAAAATGTGCGACATTCATCAAACGAACATTCGGTGCGATATGTTCACTAGCACAGACGCGGGTGTGTGCACTGTGATATGTACGGATACACTCGGGGACGCACGCGAGACGAAACACTGTTCAATGAAACGCAACGACTTGCCAAATATTAATAGCAATATGTGGTTAATCTATTTAACGGCGCTTTTGCTTCCGTACAAACGATTCAAACGATGAATACAAATCAAACGGGCGACGCACTATGTGCGAATAAAGTGATCAGTAAGCAAACCGTTATCAAATTTATTAACTGGTTGATTCTTCCTCATTTCTTTGGAAAATAGTTGGTTTCTTTTATGTTTAAGTCATCCGAATAATTTGGGACGTTTTGATTGAAAATTAACTATAGCTTATGTTGATCGAAGTTGTTTATTTTGATCAAGATAGCCATCGTTAGCCAGACAAAACAAAGTCAAAACGTCCCAAAATAGACAACTGGATACTTAAGAATGATATTTAAACGATTATTTTTCGAATTTCATTGTTTTTCTACGTTCAATCGATAGTTATCACTTTCACATTACACTTTGTACATAAATACAGAAAGTGCAGCTCATGATTTTTCGTGTCAAGCATACTTGAAAGGGAATTGTCTGCAATCAAAATGAAAGGATATAACCAAATTTGAACGAAATTGTTTGTATTCTTTTTTTAATTTGATGTGATCAACAAGGTTAATTAAGCTAAAATTGCAACGCAAAATTAAATACATGCCCAATGAAAGATTCCGTTTTGAAATTCAATTTCAATTTCAATGTAATATTCAGTTACTTCCAATAGATGTCACTGAAAGCCTTCAGAAGTACTAAATCTCAGATAACAATGAACTTGGATTTTGAATAGAACTCAGGTTGTGCACGCAAATTTATTATCAAATTGTTTATTTGATTGCATTTTTTAAATAGTTAATTTTATAAAATAGAACAAACACTGCAAAATAAAAGAAAAAACTTATTTTTTGAATCCAAATTCATTATTTCTAACAAGTAGTTTCTCTCGTGATAAAATAAACCTCAACGATTTTTCATAATCGATTGTACCATTGCCGCCATACTCTTCTGGCACACAATCATCGCCCAAAGCATCGATTAAATCGTCATATCCGCTGCTGTGGAATTCGAACTGGATGAAAAAGTGTACAGAAAATAAAAACATCAAAAGATAAGGAAATGTTGAGTAAAAAACATTATTTTTTAGAAGGTCATTGATCCAACCTTTGCAACTGTTGCCTTTCTCAAGAATGGTCTGATCAGCATAATGCAAGCCTTGAAAATGGGTCCCATGTTGACAACATGAATTGTCCAATTTTTAATGGGCAAGCTCTCAAGTTTCGATGCGCCCACTTTGCAATTTCGGGGAATGAGCCATTTCAAAATCGATGAACTAAGACCTGTGCAGTCAGCAATGACAGACATTCCATTCATTTGCGTTAACGGATCACTCAACAACACTTGCATCCAAATATCATCAAGCAGCGTTGCGTCTGTGAATTCCATATTAGGACCAGCATTTCCTATTATTCGAAACGGTTATTTTTAATTTTAGTTATTTTGTGGCAACATCAAAATTAGATACACTTTCTGGCTACTGAAACAATTATCATAGCAAAAAGATTAAATTGCAGAATAATTCTCGTTTAGATTTGCAAAAATTTAAGCGAAATGATTATCTCCGAAATTGGTTTGACTCGAATCCGCACACATACCTAATTTAGCAACAAAAACAATTCGACCGTTTCTATCGCGTTTGTCAAGGACCATCCGGGTGTTCATATTTAGTATTTCTATGTATTCAGATACGTTTTTGCTGGCATACACATTTGGATTATCGCGCTGAAATATCAATTGCACTTTATTACTTCATCCTACATGTCGGATTGGTTTTAAAGTTTTCTACAGAAAAAATCATTATTTTTCGCAGAGAATAACTCATTTTCATATTTATATTGAGTTGGAAGATCTTACCGAAGAGAATTTCACTTCCTGGAGGAAATATTTTTTTTCTTAAATTGTATCATTTCCCAACGACATCTTACTTTGGTTGAGTGTCATACTTCGATTTTTGTGTGCATAAAATGACATACTATTAGTATTTACTATTGTAAACACACTTCGTGACAACAAATATACACTCCGCTCGATCGAAGTTGACTAAAGCACGTGTAAGATTATTGTCGCTTACGCAGCATATACTCACATTGCTGCGACTATAGAACTTGCGCATGTATCAGTCATCAACAGCCAGTGGACTGTAAATTTGTTGCTGTTTTTGTCGTTCTCTTTGTTTCTATCATTCAGGTGAAATACTTCATGTATGACGTCTTAACAATGTCAAAAGTCGTTAGTTAAATTATACATTTTGAGAAAAAAAATGCATCCTAGCAGAGGAAAAGAATTTATCTTCAGTAAATTCATTCTCTGAGACACAATCCCTGCAAAATTTTACCTTTAGTTTATAATATTGTCGAATCGAATCGTAGGCATCTTTAACGTTCCAATCGCGATAGCGCAGATATTTTGTGAGAAAAAAATTATCCGTTTGAAAATTAATCTCCTTATTTTTCTTGAACATGAATTTTAAATCGTCAATTGCCCGTTGCTCTACCGCCGTGAACGGCCTGGGTTCTTCTAACTCACGAAATTCTAACATTGAACATTCCATAGCAAGTGTTGCAATTTTTTTGTTTTTTCTAATTTTTTCAACGGTTCAATTTTGCACAAAATATGTGAATCAATTTGTGAACTATTTTCAAGATTGATGTCTTCAAATTTCCCCAATTATGTTGCCTTTTCGACTTGGAGAATGCACCTTAGAACACTATGCACATTTTCGTCGGTAGCTTTCACTCTGCAGACTAAACTCGACGGTAACACATTAGCATGTGATCGCACTTCAAAAATTGAGCCGATCAAAAAATTGATATAAAAACAAAATTGCAAAATACACATTATGTATTCTTGGTTTCAGCAAATTTTGATGAGAATAAATTCAAAATATTGCATTCAAGCGTCTTTTCAGTGCTGACTCTTGAAATTGATCGATATTGCGGACCTTTCCAGAAAAATCAAAATAAAAAATTGAATATTTATGTGCAAAACTGATTGACACGTCAGCTGTCACATACCAAATCACTACTGAATGACGTCGCGTTCAATATCACAATGTAAGTGAGTTGACTTTAAATTTAAGTGAGTGGGTAATTTTTGTGATTGCTCGCAGGATTGATCATTTTTTCTCTCCACCAATTTTTTTTCTCATTATTTTATTTAATCGCTCAGCATCTTATGGCAAATCTTTACGGTAAAAATCGGTCCATCTTTTAACTTTATTAAATTTAAAATTTGAATAATACTAAACACCAAATAAATGCGGGGAAAAAGTAATCCAATGACAGGTTAAAATAAAGTGTTCACCGATTTGTGAGGGAATTCCTCTTCAATACTTAAATCGAAATATAAATTATGTTTGTACTGTGAGTACTCAAATGGACACGTGCATAGAAAGCGGATTTGTCCAGAATTTACAATGCAAACAATGCTTTGTTGCTGATCGCCAATGCATCTTCGTTAGCACGCTATTTTGACCTATCATTCGATTAGTATTTCCTGCATTCATTTTCTGTGTTAGCTGTCACTATAAATTACTACAAAACCATTCATATGTCCAACCGAATATTATAAAGCAATACTTTGTTCAAAAATGTTTTATATTTTTTCATTGTTTCGAAATTTTACATTCTTCACATGGAATTTATAAACGTTTTGAATTCGGTACGAAAAATTCTACCAAAAATGTTAAACATTTTATTTCTTTATAAAAGAATCGCTTTGTATCACAATAAAACAGTTTTTGGCACTTTCAAACGTATATGTATGAAAATTTGAAAAAAAAAATCTAAATAACAGGAAATTCGATTGTTGCGGTGGTTTTAGATGAAAGCGCTGAATTCTTCTGCATCAAATTCGTAGCCAAGTGGTTTCAGTTCTTCTATGACTGTGTCGTTTTTTGCGAGGCTTTTCATCCAATCAGTGTATGGGAATTCGGGCATATCACCGCCGTACTTCGATGGTAGGTTGGCTTTGTCGATATGCTCGTGCAACGATTCATAATTGGATCCATGAATGTAGATTTGCTTCCGCATTCTGTCATTTATGAATGGCTTGAAAATTTGCCAAGCCATATCGAACGTCCAGTTATTGTTGACAATGTGAATAGCATTGGTTCGAACTACCATACAAGTCTATACGATAAAAGAAAAAGACGTTATATTCGGCGTCAAAAATGTAACGCTTCTTATTTCCGAAGATCTAGGCCAGACATACCACCATTAAACTGATGATCTTCTTGGCTACCGATGGTGATAAGTTCCAAACGTGCTGCAATGACAATCCTTCAAGATCGAAAATTCCTGTGGGCATTCAGAAAATGAATATAGCTTCAAAATTGCGATGCAATTATTTCAAATGAAATTAAAGAGAATTTCAAATGAATTTTTCGTTCTAAACTTACCGACGCCACCTAAAACTTGTGATTGTGGCTCTAAAGCACCCATTTCGAAGAGAATGAGCGAAGCTTTGAAGATTTCATCGACTGGAATTTTTGATGGCCTCCAGTTGCCAAACTTATAAATCATTATACGGCGGCCGTTTTGATCGCGATAGGGCGTTACAGAGACAATATCATCGTCGCCGAGCTTCGTTAACATCATGGGATGCACACCGGCATGTAATTCTGGATTCGCTTCTCGAAATTCACAATATCGGCACAACTGAAACATCAAACAGGTTAATGATCACTCTTTCCCACTGATAATTTAATATTATAATTGCTAATTAACTTAATCAATACCAAATTAAAATTTCTAGTCGATGACATAAAATGCAAAATCACAAAAAATAACATACCAAATTGTATGCATTTTCCAATTTGAAGAATCTTGCACGAAGAAATCGAAGTAGAAACTCGTCATCCGTACGAGGCGGCACACAGGCTCCTCTTTCTGTAACAAAAAAAGTGCAATTAATGGAGTTAATAAAAAACAGAAAAAAAAATGTTGCAACTTTTTATGTTTACCAAAAATCATTTCTCGTAATTCTTGAATGTCTGCGCAAACTCGATCCGGATTCTCTCCTTGTTTTCGTGCAATATCCATGATTTCATTGGGTAGGTCAGGGCCCAAATCAATATTATGCGATACTTTGACAGGCATTTTGATGGCGACTGAAACAAACAGATTAATCGATCGTTTATCTTTGTGTTATTCTTACTAAGAATTTCTTAGGAGATGTTTTTCTCCATTTTTTGCCTAATATCTTACAAATTTTCGTATTCACACGAGTCGTAAATTTCAGATTTTAACGAATCCAGTTGGAGCGTGAATAAAAATACAAGAAAAAAAATGTGTCGACAGTGAATTTGATCGGATGGATCTCTAGAAATAGCAATGATGTGATGCAATGTCGAAACGTACATTAAACTCGCAATCGTAAAATAATATGTGATTTATGGCTCAGAGCGACTAGACTCAAACTACGAGATGCATGAGGTGCACCGTAGTTTTTATTTGAAAATATCTACGAGTATAAAGAAAACCGGTTCAATCTATTTTTGTAAGTTTGTTGTATCCGTCGGATATGAACTTCAACAATTCTCCCAAACAATACAAATAAATGATTCATTACCCGTTACTTGCCTATGACCTATTACAAAATATCGATAAAAAAGTCCAATGAATCAAAAATTACTCAGATTTTGACGTAGTTTCGGTAGAAATTCAATGCTTTTCGTTGGAATTGTTGTAATGACTTTATGAATGGGCTGCTGGAACACGTAAACGTGAAACATAAATATTCGTCACGGCGAATGTAATTGTATGATTAAAAATTGTACTTTCCAAGAAAATAGACTATGACATTCAAATGGATAGTATACTCCCGAAATAGTATTGAGTAATAATATAAGTTCATTAGCAGTACCGGATTCTGAAACATTTTGGTATTAATCTATTGCATATTCGAATGCAAAGTAAAGAGAGAGAAACGAGTATTTTGTGCAGAGACGACAATTGTATGAATTCGACCCAACTCCGAAAATGAACCTTATAGGGCATATAAATCAGGTCACAATTAGACACGCTAAAAGTTGCAGGGCATAGTTCCAGAGTTTACCCTTACTTGCTCCATATTCATACATATATCAGTTCACCTGTGATGACTCGCACGCTTAATAGAATAGCTCATACATAGCAGCATTTGTTGCGGTGCCGAGCATTCATGCAAGTCATATGATTAACTGGCCAGCTATCATCAGAAGTAGATATTTTTGCCGAAAATTTTGGACTTTGAGACAGCTGCATTTGGCTGACATGCAATTTCACTTCCGGATTCTTGGACAATTGTCACACATTCCAATCACTTAAGAAGAACTTGACTTGATTATATTCACAGCTTAATTATTGTTTAATTTCTGTTTATAATTACTTGTTTATTGACACAGTGATAGCAGGAGAAATTAAAAAATTTCATTTGTCCACACGGAATAACGTTTTTGTCGCGTGTACTATTCCTTTAATGGCACCTCAATGTAGGGAAAAAACACATATGTGTTCATATTCTCCATGGTTCAGCGAACATTTTTTTCATAAAAACAATGTTTCGCTAGTGAACACTGAATTGCTGGCCACACTATTGCAGCCTTTGAGAATATAAAATTTTATTTTCTCACATAAATGTTTCGTGAAAAAAAAAAATCGTATGATGATCGTTCGAAACAGACATTTCGCTAATTTACGAATGGTTTCATGGAATTTTTGCGACATTCGCGCACCCATTACTTCCATGACATTGGCATTCAATTAACATTCAATACATTCAGTAGTTAACAATATTTGTGAAAACAAGAAGAATCATACGCGACTCTTAAATATGTTTTGCACCCGCATTTCAACGTTTTACATGTGAATACAATAGATGATTGAAAGAGTTTTGATGATTGGAATTGAAAGAGCAGTGGTTGAAAACACGAAAATAATATGAATATACATTCAATCAGGCGATGCTACAAAATACCAGATTGAATCATTGCCTTTCTGAAAAATTTACCTATTCGCAGACTTATATTGAATATTTGCGCATTAAACAAAGCAATTGAGCGAAATAACACAGAATGATACATCACAAAAAAAAAAAAAAAAAAAAAAAATATGCGATCTCTTTTTTTTTGCGTACCTTCCGACAATGTTAAGTGATTCGATCAATGTGTTGACTTCGGCCGCATGCTTTGTATTCAATGTGGCTGATTTGCGCTTTTTATTACGGTAAGCACTTTTAGCTCATCGCACTGATACAATTAAAACTCTATCCAAAAACTATAAACGTATTTAGTCATTTTACTACAAATCATGTCGAGAGCATCTAGCCCACGTAATTATTAGCTCTCCATAGATCATAAACTCGATACATGTATTCCATTACGACAACATTTCATCGCAACGACCTTGCCAATTTTACGTAACCAAAATGACCGAATGAAATTCAGTGGCAATCATACATAAGGCAACACGTGTGGAAAGGAAACTTTTAATCAAAACGGCAAACAAAGTTGCATTTGGATTACCGGTAAAATGAAAAGATACTTGCAAATCTGGTTGGTTCAAGCAAATCTCGCAAACTCTTTTGATTTAACACGGTTTTGCCCGGCTATACTATAGTAAAGGGTGATTTTTTAGCTGGTTTCTTTTTGACGTTTAATTTTTTGACAGATGTCAAATTCCAACTGACGTCTGTCACAGTCAAAAATGCTCAGTATGCTTTGCAATTTCAAGATGGAAAGACTTACAAACGAGCAACGCTTGCGCCTCCAGCCACACAGCGGGTCCATCCATGGACGAACTGCGCCGTAAGTTCGGCGAACAGTTCATCTCTCGTTTCGGCCCCGTTCATTGGCCGGCCAGATCGTGCGATTTAACGCCCCTGGATTATTTTTTGTGGGGCATGAAATTATTTTCAAAAAGTAAATGGCAAGAACCAATTTATCGATTTCAATAAAGATTTGATTCACTTTTCGAAATTTTTTGCGTTTTTTTCGATTTTCAAAAAGAAACCACTTAAAAAATCACCCTTTATAGTTCGAAGCAACAATTAATCGAAAATTGGGATGATAAGTGTTCATCAAACAGACTTCCGCCAAAAATGCACTTCCGCATTTCGAAAAGTGTCTCATATTCATTTCCAATGTTTCAATTGGCGGCAAGCTGCTTGACTCGTAGAGATCAAGCCATCAAAAATTGCGTTGCTATGGAATTTTTCAACTATATTTAAAAAGCGTTGCAAACAATTACGTCAAAACGATGTGAATCGGCTGAACCGGTTTATAGGTCACTTTCGGATTGAACACTGAAACACCATCTTTGTGGCCGCTTCAAACTAAAACAAATGCACTTATACCTATTTATAAAATCATTTATGTACATCTGTTCAGAACATACGTTTTTTCTCATCGAACAAACTCGAAATGAACCACATTCTAAGGAAAAATTCTCTATAAAATTACATGAAAATTTTCCACATGCGATATTTTCTCGTTCGTTCTTTTTCTCTCCGTTGCATGTCATAGAAAATTTATCAATAAATTCATTCTGTTTATTAGAAATGCGTGCGCATATTGAGCTTGGCTCATAATCCATGTTATCCTTGACACTTTTTGCGTTCGTGTTCAATCGAAAAAGAGAATTAATTGTGAGATCTTGTACAGATTTCATGTATTCTAATAATTTTCTAATCATATTTTTTTTACATTCATTCTGACGTTCGTTCGACGCGAATTATTCTCATTTCGATTGTTCAAGCGTGAAAACAATGATAAAATCAATAAGCACGATGCAAAACTATGACGTGATTTTTTTTGCTCAGACAAATATTAATTACGATGCAAAAAAATGCGCGGCTTTCGTTGATCAATACTACTTGACGAGAGAAGCATTTCATTTACACTTATTTTAATAATTGCATGCTAATTATGACTGAAATAAATGCTCTCGAATTGCAAATCGATACGAGTGGGAAAAAAAAGACTTGAACTCAAACAGTTCGCACATTATGAGATCGTCGAACACTTCGAGGACTTTCATAAAGCAAACAAAAAAAAACATAGACAAGAAAAGTATTTCTTTTGGGCGATTTGCTTTCAATTTTACTGTTCTGAATTGTGCACGGTACAAGACTTCCATTTTAAGATATTACACAATAATTGCGGCTCATTTGAGTTTAGTAATTAACTCAAAAAAACGGTAAGAATCTCGACCAATTATCTGATCCGACCGCATTCACGCGCAGATTTTTTTTTTTCAAATCGAAACAAAAACAGTCATCTTCAGTCAAGCTCATTTTCCAAGTGATTCTAATAAGTTTTGCTATTTTTTTTTTGACAATATTGTGCAAAAAAACGTGATGGTCAAAAGAGTAAAAAAGAGAATGAGTAAAGAAGTGGTTTCGATGCAAAAAATCATTTTGCACATGAGTAAATTGCATGTATTAAATTTCTATGTCAATATCACGGGTCGGTTTACCGCAATTTTATTCCAAACAACAACAAAAAACAACATCATATGAGAAATCATTTGATCGATCGCGATCGAGTCAGTTGCATGTAGTGTTTGAAGAACGTAAATTAGTTTTGCTGACGTTAGTTGTCAATGCATTGTGATGAGAGGGGCACAGTAATATGCTTATTCACATCTAATTGAACACGTTTATATAATTGAAAAATAAATATGAACAACTGCATTAAATACCGATTGAAATGCAGAGAATTTTATAATTTATTTTAGAATCAATCTGCTCTGTCTCTTCAGTTCTAGCATGGAATCAAATCGATTAAATCTGACGACTTGGGATAATAATTGGAATCTCTGCAGCAATTTGTCTGCATTTCAATTTATTCTCTGACGTTGCAGCGGAGAACGTGCATTTATGGAAGTGAATTTATTCGATCGCGATGAAAATTATAACTCATCGAGACATTCAAATCAATCTAATTTTGTTTTTTTTTTTCATCTCGAAATCTCAATTTCATTCAATTCACATCTAATGCCGATTCTTTTTGAAATAATTGCTTCTCTACCTGTAATTTCAAGTATTGTTATTTTACAAGTATTCTTATCCTCTCCTCCTGCATTTTTTCTGCACAAATATTTTTCACAGTCGATTCATATATATATTTTCCTCTTAATTAAAAGAAAAAAACTAATTTCCAATGGAAATCCCGATATATCTCGACATTGACTCATATTCTCTTTTGTGATGCTTATGTTGAGTGCATCTTCTCTGCGTATTCAATAGCACTTAAATTACTTTATTCATTTTACTTCTCCGAAAAGTATGATTCACAAATTTCGAAATTGCGATTCTTGTGCCACATGATTCATTTCTGTCGTTGAGGCAAGGGCTTTGCTGTGAGATGCCTTAAGCGCGGACTATCTTTCTCCATTGGGTGAAATTCATATTGATTTCAGCTAATGAAGCCATAGGAATGACAATTGCATGAGCGATTGTTCCGTAAACTTGCAGCTGTAATTAACTAATGATACTCGAGGTAGATCTGACTACGTTTTTTAATTTGTGATGTAAATTTTACTTCCGATCCTTTGTGGCCGTTAATTGAATAAGACCTGTATGACTTTCGATTCCGGTTAATCAACATAAACCATAATTAGAATCGACATGGCGATGACGATTAAACGGCTTTTGATACATTATCTGTATTTTTTGTTTGAAGACCACGTTCTGTATTCTCAATCACACTTGGGAGTGAATTATTCTTAAAAGAATATTTTGTGTTTTGCTTTTCTAAATATACATGTTTTTCTTGCCATTTAATGCAATAAAGATAAGGCAAAAAAGCGAAAGAATTGTCGGAAATTAGAACAATACTTTAAGTGTTTGAACACTGCATCAGTTCACAATTCTAATTTATTGAATTTATTAAAACTTCTTATTCTGACACAAAAACGAGAACTATATTACGCAAACGTTTTCGGAAACCGTGTTTCCATCATCAGGCGAGTTTCTCAACTGAACAAAAACAAAAAGTTGTCACAATGGTTACTATGAATACATGTTTTTAGAAACTGTTGTGAAATATATCATCAGCGGTTAATAATTTTAGATTTTAGAATAAAAATAGAAAATATTTCTGTTGGAAATTAGAAATAAAATGCTTGAACTGAGACAATGTTACTTTTCTTATGATAAAGTCTAAATATATTCTTCCGAGCTCTGACACATGTGCGTTGAACATTAGTCGTTAAGTATAGAAGTGAACTTTGTGCTGATTTCCTTTGTTTTGGATCGTATTGTTTGTATTTGGAATATCGTGTTTGTCCATATGGCTTGTAATCTCATGTGAAATGAAACGGTTCGTGATATTCGTGTGAAAGCAATTTTTAAAATAGCGCTCAATCTAATATTTATCAACAAAACGTCGACACTAGCAGAGCGAAATGGCGAAAAGTAACTTATACTACAACTTTGACGCTATGTTGTCATTCTAGTCAAAAAAAAAAAATTGTCTGAGCGATACTGATAAGGACCAAAGCCAAATGCAATATTTACAATATTTTGCACATAAATCTGAAATTGGATTTTTTATTATTGACAGTCTCATTTTTTTTTATTCATGCGTCAATTAATCTTGTTGCTGTGCTTTCAATAATTCAGCGCAAAATATCATGAAAACAACAATTATCAGCATTGTTTTGAACAATAATCTATTTTATTCATGTCATTGAATGAATCCGGAGTATTGTATTGGCGACGGATAATAGAAATTATTGTTCCACTTTCGAGTGCACGGGGTGCGGTGCGGTGCATAGCGGTTTGTGACTTAATGCAATTAGAAATTCAAGCATTCGATTTGCAATATTTCACTTTGTACCCGTTGAACATGTCTTCTTCGCTGATCAAGAATACAAATTCAATTCTTGTTCGACTTTTGCGTTATTTACATGTATTTTTTTTTCCAATAAGTTAAATTGTTTATTGAAATCAACGTTAATTGATTTAAGCCTAGATTTTAAGGCGCGTGTTTTTTGTCAGCGTAGGCGAAACTGAATGAGAGTGCGAATGAGATCGGTGTAATGCGTCATGATTCACTTGATCAAATTCACGATATTTGAAAAATACCCGAAATGGGCATACACAAGAAAGCAACAACACTCGAACAAAATCACTCCTAAAATCTACACAAATTCAATGCTAAATTATCATTTTAAAACTTACTGTTTCAATGTGATGTCAAAAAATAGATTTCTCTCAAGTAAATTTCTCACAGATGCGAAAATGAGACTGTTGACTCCAACGTTTTATTTTATACTGACAATGTTCAACGTTTCTGAGCTGTACTTGGGCAGAGATTCAATAACTGTTCGACAAACACGTACCCGAGATCGGTATCGTTCTCAAGCGAACACACGTTCTGGGAGCTTCATGAAGAAATCACAATATAAACAGTGGAAACGATGCCGTTGTACAAATACACACACATTCACCTACACACAGGCAGACAAAGAAATTATCATCAAAACGCTTTCGTTTGCGATGCCGTGCCTGTCTGTGTACTAGCTCGATCAAAATCATCGTAGCAACGGCATCCAGTGAAATTGAAGTGATATCACTTAAGCACGATGATTTTAAATTATTTATGCACAATCGATGTATTGACGCTGCGAACAATGCACTCGTACTGTATCATCATGACGAATAGTGCAAGAAAAGAAATGAAACTTACTTTCTTCACAATTTGCTTTCTCCAAAGAGAGGGAGAGAGATTCCGATCAAGTAGCTCGAGGAAGGAACTAAACGGATTTTTTTTTTCCATGTTAATGCATTTTAAGAAGCCAGAAAACAGACAACATATTCGAAATAATCATTACATGTAATAATCTTCAACGCCAAACCAAAGACTGAGTATATTGTATGCAAATTTCCTCATGGAGCTGTAATTCTATACGGTCACTCGTTTGAGAGACGTTAACTACGCATGTACATTTTATTTTATTGTTTCTTTTTGCATTCGCCCTTTTCAATTGTTTTCTGTCGTGTCTTTACTTCACTTTAATTATTATTGCATAATTTTAGCGAACGTTTTGCCGATGAATGTTTGCCATCGGGCTTAAAATTACAAGAAGAAACTTTGAAATACAGAAACTTTGTATCGCGGCTTTGTCAGGCGGGTTTTATTATCGCAACACGCAGTTTTTATGGAATATATTTTTATAGCCTTTCGCCTTTTTTTTTCTCGCTGCATTGTTTATCTATGATGCATATTCTCAATCAGCAGATATTTCCGACTTGTAACAACTAATTAAGATGTTAATTGTTTTATGCTGATTCATTACTCATTTTTTTTTTAAATTTCATCATAAATTTTATTTAAAGTTGAGAGAAGATTGGAAAATTTTAAAAAAAACTTGAAATGAAAATGAAAATTGTTTTTTTTTTTTTGAACATCGAGAAAAAGCTAAATTTTATTTTGAAATAATAATTTTACCATTTAAATTTGTTTCGAATTCATTTCCAATAGCATGTGGTCGATACATTACGTGTTGTCTGTATGGTCTCATGCCTCAAACTTGATGTTCTTCAGGTGAACAACATTTCACACTCAGCTGATCAGAAGAAAAGCAACAAAAACATTGAACATCTATTGCTCTCTTTCTATTATTTGCATACATCACAATTCGAACGTATGTGTGTCACATCCGTAGTGAAGTGAGTGCAAAACGTACATTCCGCTCAAATATGCTGTCCTCTCATTTCCACTCATGCGCTACACAGGCCACGCAAAAGAGACGGCTGATTTTCAATAGTAAACAAACGGCTGTGCTTGTCAGTGTGACGTTTTGCAATGTAAATATACAAATATCACTTAATAATGCAAAAAGAGAACGTCAGATTCTCTTGCTTAGATGATTGTTCAGGCAAGAGAGGGAGAGGTATGAGTTGTGCGCCCGAAAAAGTAGCATGCCGTAGTATTGTGGTGAACGTACAGCTGTGAATGTGGATACACTGAAATAGATAAATTGAGGAAAAGTAATCGTCTACACCTCATAACTGTCATATTCCAAAGAAAACGATCACAAAAAGCACTGACGAACCGAACAAATTTAGCGTAAAATAAAAAACGATTGAAAGAATATTTTTTAATTAAAACTCGAACATATTGGTGATGTAATATTTTAGTTAGTAATGAAACACACAAGTTCAACTTGGAAAGAGAGTGAAGATAAAAATACACATACGAGACTGGCATCACATTGATGTGACAGGATAAAAACAGATTGACTATTGTGTGGTCACGTAATTTTATTTGTTCAAGTTAATTGATTGAATTTTGGAACCATATTGCTGACGAATCTAAGCCAATCCGAACCGGATTGCGTTCACTTTACGATTTTTCCTGAAATTATCTAGTTCAAGTGATAGCCATAAAATCAAAATAAAGTGCATAAACAGTTCAATATTTATATATATATTTGATTATGATAAATCATCGTCATCAGTGTGTGGACAAGCGCATACACAAAATAGAAGGCTAACGGAGAAAGGGAAGAAAAACAAGCAATCACAACGAAAACAGCGACTGTTTACGACGAAGATCCAAAAATATATCATTTTATTTTGGTGTTTCGCATCGTTCGACGACAAATTGTCGGATCGTTACAATCAATTGGCTGATGATAAGAGAAAATCTCCAATGTCAATGGAAGTGGAACAGATCAAATAAATGGGAGAATATGTGCGATTCCAATAACATCGATACGAATTGAGTGTGTCAAAATATTTAACGTTTTGTTTGTTTTTTTGCGAAATAATTGCGAAAGAGTGAAGGAAGAAGCGAACGAACGGAATAATGTCGTGTGATAAAACAAAAGACGATGCAAAGTCGATTGAAAGTGATGATGTGAATTATGTGTGGAATAATACTGAGTGGAATTTCATTCCCGATCCAATCCTTTTGAAAATTCTCATCCATTTACCTGTTCGTGATATTCTTAATGTTAGTGAATGTTGCCATCGTTGGAATGGCATCAGCAAAGATGATTATTTGTGGAAAAAGGTTTTTCAGCGTGATTTCAAAGTCGACAAATCGATTGCACTCAAACCAGGTGAATAAAATCTATTCAATACCGAACGAGATAGGAAAAAAACATCGAAACAGTGGTTGTCAATAAAAAGCATTTATCGATTTACAAACGAGTTTGAGCTCTCACTTTATTCCATCGTGTTCTATGCTGGCTGACAGCACATCTACCGCAATATGTAAAACTATTGCAAGGACAAAAAAATGTCAAATCAAATTGAAACCTATTTTTTATCTACTGCTAAAAAAAGCGATAGAGTATGTGATTGTGTGTCAAACAGAGGAAATGCGATTGCGATTGACCTAAATTACTATGAAAAGCTTTCGATGTCGTCTTTCATTTGTGCCATCATTTTTATGATTGCTGCAATCAGCTGGCTTCCAATCAAATAATTGGATTTTCAGTCGATTTTGATGACTTCATGCAATATGAATGAAAGCTGTTGAAAAAACATTGCACCAGCGCACGGCTATTTTGCATACAATGCATTTAGAAATGATCTGCATGGGCTCCAGCTAAGTCATGCTGTTAAACAATTTAATTAAATACGAATTACTGAATGGCGATTATTCAATTAGCCCGATTTGCAATGGAATCAATGAATGCGCATACAATTCCTTTTGATAGACATAGCGAAAAGAGAAATTTTTTCAAGTCGAAGTTGAAAAATGCGAACGACTGAAACAATTGCAACCGCATAATCGAATATGTGTTACAATAGTGAACACTTCACTTTTGCATTTTACATTTCCAGACTACTTTATTTGGTAGTTCTAAGGTTGTGGGCAATGCCCATTTTGATCACCAGCATTTTTTATGCACTACACATTATGATTGTGCGGCGACAAAGAAAAAAATAGTGCACCCAAAGGAATGCACATATCACGATTGAATGTCAAATGCCAAATGCGATAACATAGGCGACACTGACTCCGCATCCATAAGTTAATGTAATTTTTTTTCAACTTCATCCATCTGATTCTACGAATTATATTTGCATTGGCAGGCGCTGAATCCTGGTATAATGAATTCAAACGACTGACATACAATATACCAATGGTGCAAACCGATGAACTACAATATGCACACACTCACCAAGTATTACACGTAAGCTTCTCACACAACGGACGCATGTTTGCGACATGCTCAAAAGATGGTTTCGTTCATGTAAGTTCAAAGTCAACAGAAAACATGCCGAACAGATAAATCGGTTGCAACTAAAAGATCATAATGAATTTTTTCCTTTTCGAAACAGATATGGAATTCATTGTACCCAGCAACAATCAAATACTCGCATGATATGAGAAAATTCAGCTGGAAATATACTCAATATTCTCAATTCAATCAAAGTGACACATTGTTATTGGTGTCAGGCGTTCATTTTGGTTCGCCACATTCAACATCTGGCGAAATAGCTGTGTTCAGCGTGACAGGTAATTGCAAAAAAGTTTTCGAATATCATTTATTATTCCAAAAAGCGATGATGCAAATTGCAAACGACTCTGTCTTTTAAACACTTATTTTAGGCGAATCTCATTTGCGATGCCGCGTTGTGAATCGACCTTATGATATTTTCGGCACGGTACCAACTTCTTCAATTTGTTTATCTCTTTTTTCTTGATTTTTTATTAATAACAATTTTAATTGGCTGTTATTTTGTGAATTCAATATTCAGTGGTTCAGTGATCAACATCTTATTTCGGGCGATTTGCATTGGCTGGCGCACTTGGTTAGCACATCAGTAAGCAACGATTCGACTTCAATTTTGTCACTTGTTTATCTGTTTCCATGTTTATTCAATAACAATTTTAATTTTCTGGGTTTTTGAGAATCCGAATTACAATGTGAAATCATTGAAAAATATTAAATTTTTAGGTTTTATGGCTGAACAAAGCAAATCAGGAGGTGGACTCAGAGCATGTGCCAATCATGAATCAGTTATACAAATTCTATAATCGAAATGCCAGTTCAATTCGTGGAATTATGATTGCAAATTGCCCTTGGCTCGAAGATGAAGATCCGACTGAAGATGCACAAATGGCAACAGGTTTTTCGAATGAAGAAGCAACTGCATCGACGTCCCATGCCGATGTTAAACGAGCCGGTAATCCATTATCGCAGCCGAAAATGATACAGGTCGCCCATAACGCAGGAGCACCATCCTTACCAGCTGAAAGCATTAGTTTTCCAAACAATCGAAGCACCGACAACTCACGCTCAATTCATTACCTCGCCGAATTCAGAGAAGAATTCGAAGACAATCACTTAGACGTAGACAATTCAATTGATGAAAGTGATTTGGACGATGACAGTCAAGGTTTGAATGTTACGGCACGATTTTATTAAGATGGCCGATCATTTACTTGAAGATTGAATACCAGATTGGTATTTGACTTTTTTTTATTATTTCAGCAATGGACGAAGATATGGAAGATGATTATGAAGATGACGATTTGGAAAACCTTTGTCCGAAATATTTGATATTTTCAACTGGTTCAAAAACATACACACCCCATCAAATTGGTTTCAAACGTATTCGCAATGTGAATTTCCCAAAAAAGCTTGAGCCTGGTCCATCGCTCAAAGAACGCATTGCAGCTAAAGAGCGAGAAAAAGCATTGCAGGTTGTTTAACGTCTATTAATTTAAAAAAAAACGGGTCATTAATAATTATATACAATTTTTGGGGTAGAATAACGAGCCGCGTGTGGATCCGGATTGGTTGGACTTCGATTCAGTGGCATCTCGTTTCGATAAAGTTGACAAATTGATTGATCTACACGGTCATATAATTGGCATGGGGCTGAGTCCAGATCATCGTTATTTGTACGTGAACAGCAGACCATGGCCGAAGGATTACATCATATCGAATCCATTGGAACCACCTCCAATTGCACAGGAGATCGATATTCATGTCATCGACTTGGCCACTTTGAAGAAAGTTGGAAATATGTTGCGCTCACACAAAGCCTATACTCCAAATACGGAGTGCTTCTTCATCTTTTTGGATGTTTGTGATAACTATGTTGCCAGGTAAATCCATTAAAAATAAAATGCTCCCAACCTCAAATGTGCAACAACTTGAATTCAAAATATTTCAGTGGTGCCGAAGATATGCACGCATACGTTTGGGATCGTTTTTATGGAATATGTTTGGCCAAGTACCAGCATACAGATGTAGTGAACAGTGTTGCCTTTAATCCACGGGATTCAGAAATGTTAGTCACAACCAGTGACGACTATTCTATTAAGGTGAATAGACCAGTGTTAACATAGTTATTTTAATTTTCATTTGACCCGCATAATTTTTGATGAAATTTGGACATTTTCTATTTTAACCCACAGATTTGGAGATCGATCGAGCGATGTCGTGAACTGAATGCGACCGAAATTAAGCGAGCCGTCGAGTTTCGCAAGTGAAATTGATTGATGACGAACCAAAAAAGGGATGAACTGTACTTGGACTAACGTTGCCGAATAGCGCTGATCCACGCTGATTTAGCTCACCCAGCAACGTAAATAAATACCAACAGTGAACTTCTAGTTTTTTAACGTGTCAATTTACGCACTCAGCGCATATTCGGCTGCGATAATAAAAGCATCGACAAATTTGACTTTCAAATGTGTTCAAACGTGAAAAAAATTATAACAAAATGTAGAAGAGTAATTTTAAAATATTAAATGTTATTGTATTAGGGTACGAACCAAGGTCCAAGTATGTAGTACTACGCTCGTTACATTATTACCAGATGTGAATCTTCAATGTAAACGATAAAATTGGCGGTGAATCGAACTGAAATAGAGTTATTTTTTTTAGATAGACCCAATTGCGTTTGAATGGCTTTTGATGCATGGAACTGTCGACTTTGAAGCACCTTTCTGGAAGAATGTTGAAGCTTCTTCCATACCTGTTGGCGTCTATTAACGCAAATTTTACCAATCCGCAAATTTTATCAAAAACCTTTGAGATTGAATTGCTATATACCATTTTTTTTACTTTTCCGCACACACCACTGTGTGTGGTAAAGGTATTGCGATCGGTCCAAAAAAACGCTCGGAATAAGTTATCTATGCGTTTTGAACCTAGAAAAAACGATTGCAACCATTCCCGGAGCAATTTTTTGTCCGTGTGTGGTACGTTGTCCGTTGTCCGTTGTCCGTTTTCCGTTGTACGCAAAATTTTGTTAACACGATAACTCAAAAATTGATTTTAGAATTGATCAAAAATTTACACACGCATTGAACTTTATTAGGAATAGAAACTTATTAATTTTAGGCCCAATCGGATAATTTTTTCGGGTACCTCTAGTGGAGTCGAATCAATAAATGGGCTGTTTTTCAGTATAATAAAGAAACATTTGTATGGGGACTATGTCTAGTTCGCATTGTATCATAATGAAACTTTCAGAATATAATTTTTTTGTGTAATAAATAAGTTATGCAAAATTTCAAGTCATTCCGATAAGACTTAGGACTACCCCCCCTGCAAAATTTTCGATTTTCCAGGTCTTCTCGCGGTCAAAACGAAAAATTTGTATGGCGAATATCTTACGTTCACATTGAATCGAATTGAAACTTTCAGGATATTATTTTTTTATGAAAAAAATGAGTCGAGCAAAATTTCAAATCATTCCGATGTCAAGCCCTATATCTTTCTACCTCCAATGCAAAATTTTCGATTTTCCGGGTCTTTTCGGGGTCAAGACGAAAAATTTGATCATTCTCTCTTCCTCTCGCTCACACACACTCTCTCTCTCTCGCATCTCTTCAATATTGTAGCATCCGGAGCAGCGACAAAAATACATCCGCATATTCATTTACAACTAAACAGTTTTTCTGTTTAGTAGATGGACAACAGTATTATTAAAAAGTAAGCATTGTTGAATGTGTCTATACAATCTCACAGTGATCGTTCCTCTATTTCTCTCTCTCTCTCCCTCTATTCACCCACGTTCTCTCTGTTCTCATTTGTTTCAAGCGTTTCTAATATTAGCCATATGGCAACGGACCTCGTGTATTTTGTTATGTATTTTCACTTTCACAGTGATTTTGTCTTCTCTTTTGTACACTGAGTGAAAAATCACAAAATTCACCAAGAAATAACAAATGAACTAGCTTTTTGTTTTTCTTATTATTTATTTAAAATTTGTATCCAAAGAGTACAATACATTGTGTTAAAGATAATAGCTATCATAAATTTTAAATTGAATAAAAAGTACAGTTACATTTTGATAAAAAAAAAGAACGCGAATGAATCAGCATGAATATTACACCATGTGTGGACACAGTGTCAATTTGAGGCCGTATTGAGTTTTTTCTCGTTTGCAAATTTTTGATTTTACAAAATCATCTAACCATTTCGTGAAGATCGATTCTCCGTTCAAAGTCAACTTCTTCAAAGATCGATTCTGTGAAAATAAATCGAAAATTCGATCTGAAATCGATATTGGGAACGTAGACATAGCCCTGATGTTGAGTTCCTCAACTGTCGACAAAACAGAATTCAGTTGAAATAATCTATCAATGAATTGGTCATAAGCTCCGTTAATTGTTATTGATTTTAATTGACTATTCTCAGCTATAAAATCAAAAATACGCGAATTCATTGGGTCCTCATAATAATATTCACAATCAAATCGTTCAAGTTTGGTAAAAGTGAAGGGAATATATGGAAATGCGTGGTTTATTGGGCGTAACCGGAATTCAATAACATTTATCAAATTATATCGTTCCACATTTTGCGTCAATCTCATTTTCAAACTCAATCGTTTTAGCATTGGTAAATTTTCACTGAGCCTCTGAGAAAAGGTATCGCTGAATGAATAGTCCAAATGTAAATCCAAATCCTCAAGTTGTGGATTGATTTCCAGAAATTGTTCAATTTCGGTGTCCTCCTTGCTGCCAATATAATAAATGGACAATTTTTTCATAGATGGGATGCTAATGGGCATGAAATTACGTTCATAAAATCCCAATCGCACGGAATTTAGATTCGGAAAAATTGAATCCAACGATAATTCATGAATAGGACAATAAAAGCAATTTAAATGTATATGTTCGATATTTACAAACAATTTTCCTATTTCTTTGAATAAAAATATTGGCTTACAGTCTAATGTTAATTGTTTCAGAGACTTTGAACAATATTTTGCGATATAGTTCTCGATGTGGAAGAGAAATCGACAAGAAGAAATACGATAATCGTATGAAAGCATTATGTGCGAAATAACATGTCCAAAATTCCTCAAAATTTTCAACGAATCCAAGGCATGCCACAAATAGAGATATTGTTCCGGAGCTGATCTAACAATCCTGAAAGAAAATTACAAAAAAACGAATAAGTAATCATTCAGCAAATACCTCAATTCAATTTAGCTACAAACCGGTGGTGCAGTATAGATAGTCTCCATTTGCCAAATTTCTGTTTGTAAACATCGCAAGCTGCTTTGTACAGCTGTTTACTTGTTTCTGCAACACTTATCAGGTCTTTCCATTCTAAATGTTTGAAAATCAGTATTTTACAGTCATCATTAATATCGGTAAGGTTCAGTGGTTCGCTGGTTTCTGCATGTAAATTTGTATATTTAATAGATTCCATTTTTTTTAAACCGTTGCTGCTACGTATCGTACAATGAAAACCAACTAATATGTATGATGTTTATATACTGATCAAACGAACTATAACACAACACATGTACCAAGCAAAAAAAATACTTTTTTATTCTAGAAATGGCTGAACATAGAATTTGCGAAAATAAATCTGATGACGAAGAGAATGAAAACATTTACAAATTGAAGTAATGTCTCTAATGATGAGCAGAGAAAACATATTCAATTAACACTGATCGTTCGTCATATCAACGTCACATATGCATTACATGCATGTGCGCGTGTGTGTGTTGACAGACGAACATATGTGAATTTCTCGAATCGGGCATTCCTATTTTTGACAATTTCCCAGACGACCCACACTCCGTTGTGCGGTTTAATTGAAGGATACACTTGACTGTTCCGAAAATTTGAATATGGATTTTGACAGTTGTTCAAATAAAAAAAATACATAGTTCTAATTTCAACTTGGAAATAACAATTTTTTATTAAAAAAGTGATGCATTTATACATTGACTTCTCAAAAAACATAAAGAATTTCATAGTGTTTTTCTTGTTTTTGTAGGTTTGTATGCAAAGTTAATATGCTAGCTCGATTTCGAAGATCTTTTCCATTAAATTACATCTGTGGGAAAGATTGAGAACAATTTGACCTTTTTACTACACTCCATTTTAGTTATCAGAATCTGTTGTATTTCCTCTGTCTCTCCAGAGACAGGCCGGTTTTGCCATGGTTTTCCGGACCCAATTTGATAGAAGAGCTTCTCTCTAATATCACCCCACCCCTGACTGTATTCTTTTTTTTTCAAGACGTACCATGGGCGGAATTTATGTCGTATTGGGTCTCTGACCAGCATGTTCACAGTTCGCTGTGAACACATGTTGACATACATTAAGGCTTCGTAATAAATAAATAAATAAATAATAAAAACAAATGAGTCATTGAAACGATTGAAATATCACATCAATACTATTGCCCAATAGATGGCGCTGGAGAATAGTTATGATTAAAATGCTTCAAGTAGCACGGTCCCCTTGGAAAAATGATTTTTTCCAAAATCCCTTTCAAACGTCATTTGTGACCACAGTATGTGGTCCGAGTGTATCCAAATGTTCAGTGGCATACACTTATTTTGTCCGAAGAATATTGCTAAAGCGATAGAAATTCAATAGAACCTGATCAATGACACTTTTCATACTAAATTTTCGATTTTCCATTTATTTTGGTACATTTTGGGCCATTTCGGCGACATTTTCACAACTATGTCCCGTTAGCGTTCATCAAATCGTACCAAAATTTGAGAGAATCTAAGTTTCGAGGCCCATAAGAAACCTGAATTTGCTTTCCAAATTTTTGAGCAATCGTGCGAACATTTTTTGCGTACGTCCCACGTCGCACGTCCCACGTAATATCAAACACCTACATTAACATGCCGCGAAATAATTTTTTTCGTGTTCTCCATGGTCTAATTCGTCAAGAAAATTCGTCAAGCTATATGAGATGACTTTAAAATTTTGGCCAATTACAATACTTTTTCTCTACACAGTAGGGTGTGCGAAAAAGCAATATAAAATATTTTTTTTACATATTTCGGCTCTTTTTGAGGAAAAAAATATTCTTTATGCTTATTAAATCTTCTCAATAATTTTCTTCAATATTTCGGCAAATCTGTAGATATTTGCGATCACATATTGAATTCTGTCGCACAAATTTTTTATTTTATGGCTGCAAACTCACTATTATAGAATGATAAACACACCACTGTGTGTGGTAAAAGTCAAAAGTTCAGATCAGAGTAAACTAATTCGTAATTGTTATTACCAATAAAAAACCAGCGAAGAAGCGTTTGTTGAAGTAAAAATTATTTAGAAACTGAGATGTTTATTCATTTTTTTCATTAAAATTAAAATTTAAATTACATGATGTATGATGACTTGAAATTCGATCTCATCGTAATGACTTCAAATTTTCTGTGATTTATTCTCAAAATTGCATGATGATTCGATAAGAAATAAACATAAATCCAATACAAATGTGTAGCAATCATTGAAAAATGCGTAAGCTCGAACAATTTCGGGAAATGTGCGGAAAAGTTAGTTTTACGTACGTAAGACCATTTATTTATATTTATTTTAGTACAATTCAAATAAATAAAATTTATTTTCTGTCCAATGCAACTGACTTGGAGTCAGTTTATGCCGTTGAATAATAACGTAAATTTGATCCAAAAATTTAAAAAAACATCATATATTGGCTTCCATCGTGCTATTTATTTTTTGTGGTTTCTACAACATAATCACCTTGAAGGTTAACCTTAAGTTCAATATTGTCGATTAATCAAGCCAATACATGGAAATGGAGCGTATAAAATTTGATTCGGGTTTTATGGTCCAAAAATCATGCTGATTTTATTGATAGCTTTATTCAAAATTTCTGGCATGGGCTTATAATAATTTTTTTTTTCCATTTTCATCGGCTCGACTGTGTTCTATCTCTAGTTATGGATAATTTACATAAAGTTAAAAAAACTCAAAAAGTTTTGAATTGAGGAACTGTGCACATATGATGAAATCAACTGATGTTTGGCTCGGGATGATCATTGGAGCCATGTCCATTGCTGTAATCTGTTGGGTTTTCCTCGGTTGGTGGTTGTCCATGGTTCTTTTTCTTCTTCTCGACGTGTCCAAAGCAATGTTCACACTCATCGTCATCTTCCTCTGATGAGCTCTCTCCAAATGCAAGCGGCTTTTGATAGATGCAACAACCTTGAACACAAGACAAACGATGAAGATTAAGAAAAAAATCATTTTTGGATTTGCATTTTGGACTCACATTTGGACTTCTTCTTTCCCATATTTTCATTATCGACGGTGTTTTCGTTCCATGAAACCTTCTTTTCGGCAGACGTCCTCCGGAGATTCAGTCGTAGCACTGGAGTTGCCTTGAAAAATATAATAATTTCTTCAATAAAATCGGTTCAGAGCGAAAGATCAAAATGAAATTGATTTAATTTAAATAGCGCCATCGTAAATCTGATTATTTATTAAATGGATTTCAAATTCACAGGCTCTTTCATCATCATTATAAAAATCGAAATAAATAAAAGTAAATTGAATAGATAAAAAATGCAACTTATTTGCTAACAATCTAGAACTGAATCAAATAATCCCTTATCATTTATGTGCACGTCACAATCTTTTTGGATGTTTGTGATAACTATGTTGCCAGGTAAACCCATTAAAAATAAAATGCTCCCAACCTCAAATGTGCAACAACTTGAATTCAAAATATTTCAGTGGTGCCGAAGATATGCACGCATACGTTTGGGATCGTTTTTATGGAATATGTTTGGCCAAGTACCAGCATACAGATGTAGTGAACAGTGTTGCCTTTAATCCACGGGATTCAGAAATGTTAGTCACAACCAGTGACGACTATTCTATTAAGGTGAATAGACCAGTGTTAACATAGTTATTTTAATTTTCATTTGACCCGCATAATTTTTGATGAAATTTGGACATTTTCTATTTTAACCCACAGATTTGGAGATCGATCGATCGATGTCGTGAACTGAATGCGACCGAAATTAAGCGAGCCGTCGAGTTTCGCAAGTGAAATTGATTGATGACGAACCAAAAAAGGGATGAACTGTACTTGGACTAACGTTGCCGAATAGCGCTGATCCACGCTGATTTAGCTCACCCAGCAACGTAAATAAATACCAACAGTGAACTTCTAGTTTTTTAACGTGTCAATTTACGCACTCAGCGCATATTCGGCTGCGATAATAAAAGCATCGACAAATTTGACTTTCAAATGTGTTCAAACGTGAAAAAAATTATAACAAAATGTAGAAGAGTAATTTTAAAATATTAAATGTTATTGTATTAGGGTACGAACCAAGGTCCAAGTATGTAGTACTACGCTCGTTACATTATTACCAGATGTGAATCTTCAATGTAAACGATAAAATTGGCGGTGAATCGAACTGAAATAGAGTTATTTTTTTTAGATAGACCCAATTGCGTTTGAATGGCTTTTGATGCATGGAACTGTCGACTTTGAAGCACCTTTCTGGAAGAATGTTGAAGCTTTTTCTATACCTGTTGGCGTCTATTAACGCAAATTTTACCAATCCGCAAATTTTATCAAAAACCTTTGAGATTGAATTGCTATATACCATTTTTTTTACTTTTCCGCACACACCACTGTGTGTGGTAAAGGTATTGCGATCGGTCCAAAAAAACGCTCGGAATAAGTTATCTATGCGTTTTGAACCTAGAAAAAACGATTGCAACCATTCCCGGAGCAATTTTTTGTCCGTGTGTGGTACGTTGTCCGTTGTCCGTTGTCCGTTTTCCGTTGTACGCAAAATTTTGTTAACACGATAACTCAAAAATTGATTTTAGAATTGATCAAACATTTACACACGCATTGAACTTTATTAGGAATAGAAACTTATTAATTTTAGGCCCAATCGGATAATTTTTTCGGGTAGCTCTAGTGGAGTCGAATCAAGAAATGGGCTGTTTTTCAGTATAATTAAGAAACATTTGTATGGGGACTATGTCTAGTTCGCATTGTATCATAATGAAACTTTCAGAATATAAATTTTTTGTGTAATAAATAAGCTATGCAAAATTTCAAGTCATTCCGATAAGATTTAGGACTACCTCCCCTGCAAAATTTTCGGTTTTCCGGGTCTTCTCGCGGTCAAAACGAAAAATTTGTATGGCGAATATCTTGAGTTCACATTGAATCGAATTGAAACTTTCAGGATATTATTTTTTTATGAAAAAAATGATTCGAGCAAAATTTCAAGTCATTCCGATGTCAAGTCCTATATCTTTCTACCTCCAATACAAAATTTTCGATTTTCGGGGTCTTTTCGGGGTCAAAACGAAAAATTTGATCATTCTCTCTTCCTCTCGCTCACGCACACTCTCGATCTCGCATCTCTTCAATATTGTAGCATCCGGAGCAGCGACAAAAATACATCCGCATATTCATTTACAACTAAACAGTTTTTCTGTTTAGTAGATGGACAACAGTATTATTAAAAAGTAAGCATTGTTGAATGTGTCTATACAATCTCACAGTGATCGTTCCTCTATTTCTCTCTCTCGCTCTCCCTCTATTCACCCACGTTCTCTCTGTTCTCATTTGTTTCAAGCGTTACTAATATTAGCCATATAGCAACGGACCTCGTTGTCATGTATTTTGTTATGTATATTCACTTTCACAGTGATTTTGTCTTCTCTTTTGTACACCGAGTGAAAAATCACAAAATTCACCAAGAAATAACAAATGAACTATCTTTGCGTTTTTCTTATTATTTATTTAAAATTTGTATCCAAAGAGTACAATACATTGTGTTAAAAATAATAGCTATCATACATTTTAAATTGAATAAAAAGTACAGTTACATTTTGATAAAAAAAAGAACGCGGATGAATCAGCATGAATATTACACCATGTGTGGACACAGTGTCAATTTGAGGCCGTATTGAGTTTTTTCTCGTTTGCAAATTTTTGATTTTACAAAATCATCTAACCATTTCGTGAAGATCGATTCTCCGTTCAAAGTCAACTTCTTCAAAGATCGATTCTGTGAAAATAAATCGAAAATTCGATCTGAAATCGATATTGGGAACGTAGACATAGCCCTGATGTTGAGTTCCTCAACTGTCGACAAAACAGAATTCAGTTGAAATAATCTATCAATGAATTGGTCATAAGCTCCGTTAATTGTTATTGATTTTAATTGACTATTCTCAGCTATAAAATCAAAAATACGCGAATTCATTGGGTCCTCATAATAACATTCACACTCAAATCGTTCAAGTTTGGTAAAAGTGAAGGGAATATATGGAAATGCGTGGTTTATTGGACGTAACTGGAATTCAATAACATTTATCAAATTATATCGTTCCACATTTTGCGTCAATCTCATTTTCAAACTCAATCGTTTTAGCATTGGTAAATTTTCACTGAGCCTCTGAGAAAAGGTATCGCTGAATGAATAGTCCAAATGTAAATCCAAATCCTCAAGTTGTGGATTGATTTCCAGAAATTGTTCAATTTCGGTGTCCTCCTTGCTGCCAATATAATAAATGGACAATTTTTTCATAGATGGGATGCTAATGGGCATGAAATTAGGTTCATAAAATCCCAATCGCACGGAATTTAGATTCGGAAAAATTGAATCCAACGATAATTCATGAATAGGACAATAAAAGCAATTTAAATGTATATGTTCGATATTTACAAACAATTTTCCTATTTCTTTGAATAAAAATATTGGCTTACAGTCTAATGTTAATTGTTTCAGAGACTTTGAACAATATTTTGCGATATAGTTCTCGATGTGGAAGAGAAATCGACAAGAAGAAATACGATAATCGTATGAAAGCATTATGTGCGAAATAACATGTCCAAAATTCCTCAAAATTTTCAACGAATCCAAGGCATGCCACAAATAGAGATATTGTTCCGGAGCTGATCTAACAATCCTGAAAGAAAATTACAAAAAAACGAATAAGTAATCATTCAGCAAATACCTCAATTCAATTTAGCTACAAACCGGTGGTGCAGTATAGATAGTCTCCATTTGCCAAATTTCTGTTTGTAAACATCGCAAGCTGCTTTGTACAGCTGTTTACTTGTTTCTGCAACACTTATCAGGTCTTTCCATTCTAAATGTTTGAAAATCAGTATTTTACAGTCATCATTAATATCGGTAAGGTTCAGTGGTTCGCTGGTTTCTGCATGTAAATTTGTATATTTAATAGATTCCATTTTTTTTAAACCGTTGCTGCTACGTATCGTACAATGAAAACCAACTAATATGTATGATGTTTATATACTGATCAAACGAACTATAACACAACACATGTACCAAGCAAAAAAAATACTTTTTTATTCTAGAAATGGCTGAACATAGAATTTGCGAAAATAAATCTGATGACGAAGAGAATGAAAACATTTACAAATTGAAGTAATGTCTCTAATGATGAGCAGAGAAAACATATTCAATTAACACTGATCGTTCGTCATATCAACGTCACATATGCATTACATGCATGTGCGCGTGTGTGTGTTGACAGACGAACATATGTGAATTTCTCGAATCGGGCATTCCTATTTTTGACAATTTCCCAGACGACCCACACTCCGTTGTGCGGTTTAATTGAAGGATACACTTGACTGTTCCGAAAATTTGAATATGGATTTTGACAGTTGTTCAAATAAAAAAAATACATAGTTCTAATTTCAACTTGGAAATAACAATTTTTTATTAAAAAAGTGATGCATTTATACATTGACTTCTCAAAAAACATAAAGAATTTCATAGTGTTTTTCTTGTTTTTGTAGGTTTGTATGCAAAGTTAATATGCTAGCTCGATTTCGAAGATCTTTTCCATTAAATTACATCTGTGGGAAAGATTGAGAACAATTTGACCTTTTTACTACACTCCATTTTAGTTATCAGAATCTGTTGTATTTCCTCTGTCTCTCCAGAGACAGGCCGGTTTTGCCATGGTTTTCCGGACCCAATTTGATAGAAGAGCTTCTCTCTAATATCACCCCACCCCTGACTGTATTCTTTTTTTTTCAAGACGTACCATGGGCGGAATTTATGTCGTATTGGGTCTCTGACCAGCATGTTCACAGTTCGCTGTGAACACATGTTGACATACATTAAGGCTTCGTAATAAATAAATAAATAAATAATAAAAACAAATGAGTCATTGAAACGATTGAAATATCACATCAATACTATTGCCCAATAGATGGCGCTGGAGAATAGTTATGATTAAAATGCTTCAAGTAGCACGGTCCCCTTGGAAAAATGATTTTTTCCAAAATCCCTTTCAAACGTCATTTGTGACCACAGTATGTGGTCCGAGTGTATCCAAATGTTCAGTGGCATACACTTATTTTGTCCGAAGAATATTGCTAAAGCGATAGAAATTCAATAGAACCTGATCAATGACACTTTTCATACTAAATTTTCGATTTTCCATTTATTTTGGTACATTTTGGGCCATTTCGGCGACATTTTCACAACTATGTCCCGTTAGCGTTCATCAAATCGTACCAAAATTTGAGAGAATCTAAGTTTCGAGGCCCATAAGAAACCTGAATTTGCTTTCCAAATTTTTGAGCAATCGTGCGAACATTTTTTGCGTACGTCCCACGTCGCACGTCCCACGTAATATCAAACACCTACATTAACATGCCGCGAAATAATTTTTTTCGTGTTCTCCATGGTCTAATTCGTCAAGAAAATTCGTCAAGCTATATGAGATGACTTTAAAATTTTGGCCAATTACAATACTTTTTCTCTACACAGTAGGGTGTGCGAAAAAGCAATATAAAATATTTTTTTTACATATTTCGGCTCTTTTTGAGGAAAAAAATATTCTTTATGCTTATTAAATCTTCTCAATAATTTTCTTCAATATTTCGGCAAATCTGTAGATATTTGCGATCACATATTGAATTCTGTCGCACAAATTTTTCATTTTATGGCTGCAAACTCACTATTATAGAATGATAAACACACCACTGTGTGTGGTAAAAGTCAAAAGTTCAGATCAGAGTAAACTAATTCGTAATTGTTATTACCAATAAAAAACCAGCGAAGAAGCGTTTGTTGAAGTAAAAATTATTTAGAAACTGAGATGTTTATTCATTTTTTTCATTAAAATTAAAATTTAAATTACATGATGTATGATGACTTGAAATTCGATCTCATCGTAATGACTTCAAATTTTCTGTGATTTATTCTCAAAATTGCATGATGATTCGATAAGAAATAAACATAAATCCAATACAAATGTGTAGCAATCATTGAAAAATGCGTAAGCTCGAACAATTTCGGGAAATGTGCGGAAAAGTTAGTTTTACGTACGTAAGACCATTTATTTATATTTATTTTAGTACAATTCAAATAAATAAAATTTATTTTCTGTCCAATGCAACTGACTTGGAGTCAGTTTATGCCGTTGAATAATAACGTAAATTTGATCCAAAAATTTAAAAAAACATCATATATTGGCTTCCATCGTGCTATTTATTTTTTGTGGTTTCTACTACATAATCACCTTGAAGGTTAACCTTAAGTTCAATATTGTCGATTAATCAAGCCAATACATGGAAATGGAGCGTATAAAATTTGATTCGGGTTTTATGGTCCAAAAATCATGCTGATTTTATTGATAGCTTTATTCAAAATTTCTGGCATGGGCTTATAATAATTTTTTTTTTCCATTTTCATCGGCTCGACTGTGTTCTATCTCTAGTTATGGATAATTTACATAAAGTTAAAAAAACTCAAAAAGTTTTGAATTGAGGAACTGTGCACATATGATGAAATCAACTGATGTTTGGCTCGGGATGATCATTGGAGCCATGTCCATTGCTGTAATCTGTTGGGTTTTCCTCGGTTGGTGGTTGTCCATGGTTCTTTTTCTTCTTCTCGACGTGTCCAAAGCAATGTTCACACTCATCGTCATCTTCCTCTGATGAGCTCTCTCCAAATGCAAGCGGCTTTTGATAGATGCAACAACCTTGAACACAAGACAAACGATGAAGATTAAGAAAAAAATCATTTTTGGATTTGCATTTTGGACTCACATTTAGACTTCTTCTTTCCCATATTTTCATTATCGACGGTGTTTTCGTTCCATGAAACCTTCTTTTCGGCAGACGTCCTCCGGAGATTCAGTCGTAGCACTGGAGTTGCCTTGAAAAATATAATAATTTCTTCAATAAAATCGGTTCAGAGCGAAAGATCAAAATGAAATTGATTTAATTTAAATAGCGCCATCGTAAATCTGATTATTTATTAAATGGATTTCAAATTCACAGGCTCTTTCATCATCATTATAAAAATCGAAATAAATAAAAGTAAATTGAATAGATAAAAAATGCAACTTATTTGCTAACAATCTAGAACTGAATCAAATAATCCCTTATCATTTATGTGCACGTCACGCAGTCTATATGTTTTCATCGTAAAACCGTCTACGCGATTCTATTTGATGACATGCAAAGTGCGACGTTAGAATTTATTTTCAGAATATGCGTTGAAGTCCATTCAATTGATGACATTCCATATTTTTTTCAAGGCCTGTTTAGCAGCAATTGACTCAACACAATTTCTGATAAATTCGGTCGGTATCTAAAATGCGTCGAAGCGCAAGTCATCGCTAAATAGAACGTCATTTGTTTGTATATTTGGAATGTGTTTATAATTCGATTTGTGTCTCGAAATTTCAATAGACAAAATATATCGATTTCCGTTCGGTTGGCCTTTCATTCACTTTTATTTGTTCTAATTTTATGTTGACAACCCACACACGGCAAAACGACGATCAAGTTCAATGCAATATTTTTTGTATGTCTTTCGTATTATCACAGTGATCAGAATTTTTTACCACGCTAACTCATCAAAACCTGATATGAAGTTGACAGACGTCAAATCGAATTATACTTGCTGGATTTCATTGACAATATTTTCGATTGAAAAACGTATCCCTAAATTAAATGTACATAAAGTGTTGCGACATGAAGCGGATATTCTGCCGACGTAGTTTGTACATATTGAACCTAAACACCCGTTCTTCGACGTGTATATTTTTAAATTTAGTTTATAAATACGGAATAGTTTGAAGAATAACACGTTCATCCAATGCGTGGGCATCATGAATACAATGTCTTATCTTATCATGCCACTCTTCGCGGTGAAATCTCATAGGTTTTGATAGCACTATCTAAATTTCGTTTAGTAATTGCTTGATTCAATTTGGATAAAAAATGTCTGTCATGATTCACGCGCAGATTCTTTCATTCTACTATTCGTCGAGGAGTCAACTTGAAGGAAATAAAAAATAAAACGGTTGAAAAGAGTCAATATCTCATTTATTAACAAAGAATTTTTGATAAACCTATGCTAAAGTAACAATTATTTTCGACAAATTCTCATTGAATAATATTTTTCTCTCTGAGTTGCTTGATTTTGTTTTCGTCATACTGTAAAATGTCTTTTAAAACTTCATCGGTGTGTTGGCCCAGTAGTGGCGGTGCAGTGCGTGCTGTATTCTGCGAGTCGCTGTATTTAACCGGCGGTCCAACGACTTTGATTATGCCACCAGTAGGATGTTTCAATGATTTAACCAATCCAATTGCATTTACATGTGGATCATCGAACACTTCGCTAATTTTGTTTACGGGACCAACTGGAAATGGAGCTCCCTCAAACAGTGACATCCAATGTTGTGACGTTTCTTTGGCAAATATTTCGGATAATATCGAAATTAGCTCCTCTCGATGGTTAACTCTTTGTTCATTATTAATGTACTTTTGATCATCGGGAATGTGTGCAATGTTCAGGTAGTTGCAGAGTAACTTAAAGTGTAAATCACTGCCAATGCCAACAGTTAAATAGCCACTTTTCGTTTTGAATGCTTCATACGGTACAATACTTTCATGAGCCGTTCCCCATCGCTTAGCCTCTTTTTGCGCATTCAAATAATTCGAGGCCACATTTATCAATTGGGCAACCTGAGTCGATAGCAAATCGCAATCGATTTTTTGTCCTTTACCCGTTTTCATTCGCTGGAATAAAGCAGCAATGATGGCACCGTGTGCAAACAATCCGGTGGCCAAATCAGTTACTGCAACGCCAACTTTGGCTGGTGGCCCATTTTCAGAGCCCGTAATATGTACTAATCCACCGACAGAAGCAGCTATTACATCAAAGCCTGGGCGCTTGGCGTAAGGCCCAACCGGTCCATATCCGGTTATTGAACAATAAATTATTTTCGGATTGATGCAACTTATGTGCTCATAATCCAAATTATATTCGCTCA
The DNA here is from genome assembly GCA_028476595.1 of Obolodiplosis robiniae. Classification (NCBI taxonomy): domain Eukaryota; kingdom Metazoa; phylum Arthropoda; class Insecta; order Diptera; family Cecidomyiidae; genus Obolodiplosis; species Obolodiplosis robiniae. The sequence goes on from CM052014.1 coordinate 4,001,239, forward strand.
GTTTGCCCGGAACGTAATTTTCTACGAGAACATCACATTTTTTCGCTAAATCGTAGATAATGTCTTTGCCCCGTTTCAGATCGATGCAACAGCTACGCTTGTTCCTATTGTTGGCCATGAAATAAACGGAATCCTTGGAATTTTTTACGAAAGGTGGACCCCATTTGCGTGATTCGTCACCGGTGCCAGGACGCTCAACTTTGATCACATCAGCGCCCAAATCTGATAAAATCTGCGTACAATAAGGTCCCGCTACTGTGGATGTGCCATTTTTAGTAATTTCAATGTATTTTTTATTCTAATTTTTCGATTATATTCGAAAATTTTAATTTACCAATCCGTGTGAGATCTAAAACTCTGATTCCATCCAACGGGTACGGTCTACCGTCTGTTTTTGCATCATTATTTATTGGCGCTGAAAAGAATTTTCGGAGATTCCGCTGATGTGCATTGAAGGCAAACTTTTGTAATAGTATTCTCATCGTGAACATTGACACCAATTGTTGTATGACCATTCTTCAATTGAATTATTCAAAAACTGACTGCAATGGCGACGAAAATCATGACGCGTTCTTCAAATGAATGGAGTAAACCTTACCAACACAACTTGCTTCACACAATAAATAGATGTGGTAAATTTCCCTAATTTTTGTAGAACTAGATAAGTTTGATTTCATTTAGTTGATTGAAACTGAAATGAATGTGTCTCTGTGTGAGAGCGACTGAGTGTGTTAAAAAACAGTACAAACATACAGATTCTGCGTCACAGGCTATACACAGAGAAAACCACATTAGTACTTTTGGCGCCATTTGTTAGTAAAATTTCAAATTACTGACAGTTTTGCAAAATTGCATTAGTATTTTATCAATATTCCGCACATTGACAGTGTCTCATTTTACCATCTAACACGACTGCGAAGCACAAATGACACTTGCAATAAATAAGAATTAAGTACTAAATTACTAACGCATTTTTGCACAACTGTCAGTAAATTGCAATTCTACTAACAGATGGCGCCAAAAGTACTAATGTGGTTTTCTCTGTGTATATCATCAAATGAACGCTGTAGTGGAATACATACGCCATATCTTTCTTTACTTGAAATTTCGTTTGAGAATTTGATCACTTCATTCATGTATTCACGTTTGACGATGTACCGATTGATGTAAACTGCCAAAAGTTAATGTTTCACACAAATAAATCGATCAATATCAGTAATTACATCGATATTGATCGCCGTGATAATCCTTACATTAGATATTACATAAATATACAAAAATTATACATGTTTCAAATGCACTTCTTATCTGACTCATGATACAGTTAACGAACAGAAGGAGCGGCTCCCGAAGACGAGTTTTATTTCATTCGTTCGATGTTCGGCGAAATGTCATTCACTCACATGCACACACATTCTATAAATAATAAAGGCATTAGAAATTAGGTGGATATGAGGGCAATGAACATTCTAGAATCGATTTATTGACACATTTTTGAATCGATGTTTGGATTGCGTGTTTTCTAACACCGCGCTAAACATGTTAATTGAATATCACCTTCATTCAAACTTTTTCCCGTATGATACAGATTGGTTTAGACATAATTCTGAAATTGTTACCTGATCAGGTTCAACTGCTGTTAGCACTTGGGTTTGTGATCCAGTTGGAGTAACATCTGATAGTGCATTTACTGCTCGAGCCTCCATGACACACAAATTTCCACAGTTTTTCACAGTTCAACTGATGATATTCGGGGGAAAGCAATAAAATTTCACTTTTCCAGCGAACGACACTTATTGTAATCACATATGTTTTGCGTCTGATGCAAGAATGCTCCGCTCAACTCACATTTATACCTCAACAAAAGAATTGACATTTTTGCACACAGAATGTTCTCATTCACATCTGACAATCGGACCGTTCTGTCGCCGTGTCAAATGTAACAAACTAATTTGGTACTGAATAATGGCCGATAGAGGTCATTGGCCACAATAGATTCATATCATTCACGAAATATTACTCGCCTAAATAGTTTGAAGTAATTTTTGATAAATATATTTGGTGCATTTTTTAATGATTTTTGCAGATGATTTTTTAATATTTGGAAACTTTGCACACTTTTAATATATACATTTTTAACTGATTGCAACTCGCAGTCAACAAACTTTCACTGCTTTCAAGTCAGAAAGGTTTCCATGAAAAATGGAATGCCACAAATAAATTGTATCAAATTGGCAAATACAAATAAAAAAATTTCATCTTGGTGTATGATTGTTTTGGAAGTTTTATGAAAAACAATATCAAAAATTGTATGATTCAATGACATTGTAATTGATGCGAAGGCCCATGGAAGCAACGGAAAATTTTCATGTTTATTTCTATCTCACTCTCGCCTAACAACATTACACGAAATGTCAAGTCTGTCATCAGTCGATTGAAGCATAAACACAACAACGTACGATTAACATATTTTCTTAATGAAAAGCTGACAAACGCGGAAAATCCAATGGAAAACACGTTTATTCGTATGAATACCGAAAAACGAAGTAGATAAATTCGAAAAAAAATTCGAAAAATGTGTGAATGTGTGTTTGCAACCGCTTAAAAGGCAGCTAATTCAGCGAAGACTTAACCTTAAATCTTACTGTTTATGAAAAATAGTGTTTAGGTAAAAACATAAAAATTTGATCAATTTCGCAACGGAACACATTTTAACTATCCGGCCGAACGAAAACAGCAGCCACTGCGTGATTTGTTTAAGCAACAGTGATTTATTATAGTTCAGAATGGATCAGATGCTGCCGAGTCCAGGGTTCTCTATACCCTCAATTGGAACGCCATTCCAACAGTTGGAGGAAGATCAAACAATTATCGCAAATAATCCATATTATGCACAAAGCACAATGATGTCCAGCCATCCGCCGACTGGTCTCACGCCAGCCGGAATGGGCAATTTGAGCACCAGCAATAATGGCGTTGGCAGCAGTGGCTTGAATACAAATATTGAAGCACCCAATGCGTCGAGCCTTCCGTCTCTTATGAATACACCAACAAAAGCAACCAGTTACCAGCCCAGCTACACAACACCACAGAGCATGATGCAACCGCAAACGCCGGTTTGTTCTCTCTGCCTCTATATTTTCGTATTTTTTTTGAATTTCTGTTTTCTTCTTTTTTGTTATGCAAACAGCAAAGTTTAATGTCACCGATGGTGCCGATGACGGAGCGTGCTAGTGACAATTTGTCCAGTGTTAATGTCCATCAAATGATCGGTCCACAAACTCCCATGACACCGATGACACCGGGATCGGCCGATCCAGCTATTCTACCTCAACTACAGTAAGGACACTAGTTCCAAGGACGATAACAATCGTCAAAAATTGCTTGCGTTGACAATTGTAATTTTTCACGTTGCAAATAGTCACCGAAATATTTATCACTAGAAAAAGTCGGTATTTCATATGACAAACAATAATTTCCAACCATTTTTCGTTTCTTTTCGCAGAAATATCGTATCAACAGTAAATTTAAATTGTAAATTGGACCTTAAGAAAATCGCTTTGCATGCGCGTAACGCCGAATATAATCCAAAACGTTTTGCTGCGGTTATAATGCGAATACGAGAACCACGAACGACGGCCTTGATCTTTTCATCGGGGAAAATGGTGTGTACAGGTGCAAAAAGTGAAGAAGACTCGAGATTGGCGGCACGCAAATATGCTCGGATCATTCAGAAGCTCGGATTTTCGGCGAAATTTTTAGATTTTAAAATACAAAATATGGTCGGCAGTTGCGACGTTAAATTTCCAATTCGTCTGGAAGGCTTAGTTTTAACACACGGCAATTTCAGCTCGTATGAACCAGAATTGTTTCCTGGTTTGATTTATCGTATGGTCAAGCCAAGAATTGTGCTTTTGATTTTTGTATCGGGCAAAGTTGTACTTACCGGTGCCAAAGTCCGCCAAGAAATCTATGATGCATTCGATAATATTTATCCAATTTTAAAAACATTCAAAAAACAATAAAGCAGCGGCGAATGAGAGAGAGATAGTGCGTTCGCATCACAAACATACATTTCGACTAGAATTAGCCCAATTCGCAGGGTCTTTTTTGATCTTCATCATTTATTATCGTATCGTGAATTCGTTAGAATAATGACAACAAAATACAATAAAAAATTAATTTTCACACAGACAAAAAGAATTGATGTGAAAAAACATGTTTATTTTTCAATTTAATTATTTCAATAAAAAAAAAGACTATGAATTGAACAGAATGCGTTTGATGTACTGTTGCCCGGTTTCCTCAAGAGATCGGGTCGGTTTTTATTTGTTACGAAAAGAAGTAATAGTAAATTTAAGCTTGCGGATAGAGTGAGACTATGAATTTACAAACATTTTGCCATGATGTTGCTCAAATTCTCAAATGGAATCTTTTCGGTAATATTCTTCGTTTTGATGTTTTCATCTTGTTTAGCTATGATTACCAAATCATCTTGATGCTTCCATCCGTATTTTTTGACCCAGTGATTGAATTGATTATCTAAACATTGAGAATGAATGCAATGAAATGAGAGTTTGTTGCCTCGATATTGACCAAATAATTCAATTGTTAGTATAATCACCGTTAATGTCGCCCAATAATCGGTTCAAATAATCAGTTGAAATGGTTTGGAATGTGATGTTTACGACATTGCAAACGAATTTACGGATTGAATCGAAGAATCCATTAACATTCACCACCATGTCGGGTGTCGACAAAATTTTCGACCAAAACAATTCAAAGTCGCATTTCTCTAGAATGTCGGCCAATTCGATGATGTCGCTAATGGTTGGATCGTCCATTTGGGCGGGCAACAGCAAGCATTTGCACAGAGTGAAATCGGTGTGTGGCAAATTGGTGAGAGCTTTCAGCAAGATAAGATTTGTGATTTCCAAGTTCATGAGAGTTGGTACGAACTGATATGATTTCAATACAGCCAAATTCACCTCCAAATCATAGGAGTTTCCTTTCGCTTGTTCGCGGACATGGCTTTCCAATGTTGGCAAATGCTCTGGATTGTATCTAAACAGAAAAATACATAAAATTAAGTAATTTGTTCAGCTCATATTTCACACGGTAAGAAAAGTGAGGTTAGTTTTCTTTGCATCGGTCATGCTGTGCAGAAACGCTTCCAAACCAATTTAAACGTTTACCTTTCGATGGATTTGAGGATATCTTTGATTGATAGCGGACTTTTGTTTGCCATCTCGGTTAATTAAGACGATTCAACTTTAATAAAACAATTGAATTGCTCGCGGAGTAATTGCTGTTTGCAAAAGCACACTCACAATATATCGGTGGATATAAAATGGAATTGACGTGGTTTGTCAAACATACAAGAGCGCAGTCGAATGGCATAGTTGACAAGCGGCAACTTCATACTGAAATGAAAAACGATCAATTGTGTTCTTGGCAACACTGGCAATGCTGTGCATTTTATTTCAGTATTTTTCAACTGAAATTCAAACAGACTCTTAATTTGATACAATTTGGATTGTTTTTTATCACTTTTTTATTCAAAGAAGTGGTTTTTTCTAAAAATTACAGAAACCAGCGATGGATTCGATGAGACGAATAATCATTACAATTCAAAAAGAATAATTGCATCAAATCGGAAAGATGGAATTTGAACAAAGAATGCGTATTGATGTTATACTGGTAGTGAATGTCGATATGCGACACATCGATGTGAGCTGAACACTGACTATTTGCCACCTTTCTTGGATTCGTATCCTTTCTTGTGACCACCTTTCTTTCCTCCTTTCTTGTGATAATCTTCCTCATTTTTGTGATGCTTCTCATGGCCTTTCTTGCCTTTGTGTCCCTTATGATCTTCGTCGTGTTCACCTTTCTTGTGATGACCTTTCTTGCCTACAAATTATCGAATATAATCAAAGTATATCAAAATATAATAATTTAAAATTGTTATAAATTCAGTATGATCAATTGAGTATCTTATATTGATACGTGTTTGTTGGTCGCACTTACCCTTGTGGCCTTCATCGTAACCCGATTCATGTTTTTCTCCTTTCTTGTGTTCGCCTTTCTTGTGCTCATGGAATTCGTGTTCGCTACCGTATTTCTTGTGATCACCTTTCTTCTCTTCGCTATCGTAGAATTTGGACTCTTTGTGGAAATCATCCTTATGCCCTTTATGATGGAATCCCGTAGTTTTCGAACCTTTCTTGTGATATTTTTTGTGGCCATGTTTTCCACCTGGATTTTTTGAAGAGAGAACAAATGTGTTCAGCCCGACAAATTATCAATACTTATTTTCATATTCTCACCTTTTTCGCCTTTTTTCTCTTCATGATGGCCTCCATATTCTTCCTCTTCTTCATGTCCGCCTTTTTTGTGGTCATGTTCCTATAATTTCAAATAAAATTTGAACCACAAATTTATATTGTTTCAATTTGAATAACATTCAAGTTGATTCTTAAAATGTATAAACACGATAATATCAGCATTATAGCTTTAGTCTGCAGATCGTTAACTCTAACATATTTTCTTCGCAAGCGAAAAAAATATTTTCCAAACTTGTCGTTGAGTGATATATTTATCATTTACAAACCTCGTCAAAGTGATGCTCCTTGTGCTCTTTGTCGTAGTGACCCTTTTCTCCTTTATCATGTTCACCCTGTTCAAAAGAATGACAATCAATATTTACCAGATTTTTTTTTCAATTGATTGATTTCAATAAAAATAAATATATAATATGTGCCAACTATTTAATGTTGAATTTAGTGGAACAAAATAATTTCTCGACGTTTTTAAATTCGGCACCTTTTTATGATAGCCTTTTTCGCCTTTGTGTTCTTCACCGCCGTAATGATCTTCGTGATCGTCCTCTCCGCCGTCCTCCTCAAATCCACTTTCTTCTTCCTCTTTGTGACCAGCTCGAACTACTAATACTGCGCCTATTAGTAGCAGGACCATGAGTTGCCATCGACTTAAACTAGCCATATTCCTCCGTTTAGTCTTCAATTTAATATAATCACACTTGAATTCAAAAACACGTGCTTTTCAAAATCACTTTCTATTTAATATAACAATTTTTTACACTTTTTTGTTTTAGTCCCAATTTAACTCACACTCACAGCAAATATACAAAACTTTACAGCAATAAACGAAAACAATAAAAGCAGATTTTTACTTTAGGATAAATATTTAATATCCGAACATGGCTAATTCTTACTGGGAAATGTGACTAAATGAGCCGATGCTACGTGAATTTATAGTAATTGTGCAAACGTTGAGGCGGTAATTTTGGTGGGAAATCGGCGGCTTTGCTCCAGCTACGATGACAAAATGCCACGGCATAAGAAATACACGACGAGAGCAGAGAAAAAAACCGCAATGTTGAAAATCAGCAACGAAACGCACGAACATAATTACTTGACAGTCGTCACTTTTGACATTGTATTTAAATGCGTAACGGAGCAGCACATTGTCCACGGCATGGATTTCGCGTGAGTGCTATGTTTGCAAATACACAGGCATTTACTGCAACAAAAATCAAAATCAACTGAAATTCATGCTTCAGTAGCGTGAATGATGAAAGTGCGCGTTTGATATTGGAATTGACCAATTGATTGAGATCAAATTGCAAAAATATAAAACAGAAAATGTGTTTGTGATGCATAAAATTATAATTTATATTTGGTGTTGTATTGACAGAGAACGAGCGAAAAAGAAACGGTAGAGCGTTCAATGTTTTTCTTTTTATTCGTTGTGCGGCCGTGTGCGTTGGTTCAGTGTGTCGAAGACCCCAGTCGGTGTATTGTTGTACAGACATTGGCCAATAATAAACAATTGATTTCGTCCATTGAATATGGTAAAATTTGTTCAACTTTTAGCATTGTAGCATTTTCACGCTATTGAATTAGTGGAAAATTGCTTGTATTCAAAATTTCCGTTCGATACACCGTTTTTACAGCGGTGCCCAACTATTCAAATAGTGCAATCAACTCTTATTGACCAATTTTGATGGTCAAATGTCAAATTGCAAACGCGGCTGGTAGCCAAAAGAAAAAAAAAATCAAGGTAAATTTCATGCGTTTCGAAAACTGTCTGAAAATATTAAGAATCATCTCGATTTAATTTAAAGCACATAAAAATCGGATTTAACTCAAAGAAACTGTAAAACTGATTACTCAGAAAAAACGCATGCCAAATTCTTTTGAAATTTGAAATTCATAAGCACTCGACGACAAAATGCCCCTTTTATTCTTGTTAATTTTGGTAGTCATTCTTAAGCGAAGATGAATTCATTTTCGATGCGTAAAGAGCTGGAGCGATTACCAACAAGCTATGCAATTGATTAGCTTAATTTCTGGCTTTTGTACTTCACGAGCGGCACAATGAGTGCACGAAGAAAGAATGGCAAAAAAAAAAACAATTGACGATAAATATAACAACTTAACAAACTAATTAATGCTTTTTCGAGAAACACTTATTGAAATTGATCTTATATGCATCGGCCAAAGGAAGATTCTATTGTTTTTGTGTGTGAGTGTGTGCTCTATTCTTTCGATTCCTTTTCGGGGTATTTGAAGAGAGAATTGGAAATATGAAAATATTAGCAGGCAGCTTATGATTTGACCCTCATTCATGTTACTTTGCAAATCGCTTAGAACATTCATTTGGCATTTTCTTGTGGTCAAATATGATGCATAATTGCCCGAGAATGCACAAATCACACTATAGATATGATTACACCTTTTGTGTCGGTGCTGCTGCTGCTGTTGCTTTAACGCTGCAATAAGATTACAGCAGTTTCGAATTGTACGTAGTCGAAAAAGCATAAGCGAATACTTACAAGTTATTATAAGCACTTTAGTAGATAATGGAGATAAGTATTTAAAAATAAACGATTCTTTCAATTTGCTTCTCAACCCTTGTTAGCCGCATTGAAACATAAGTTTCTCTTTGAAACAACCCCATGAAATTAAAGCAAATTGTCCAAATTAAACTTTAATTGTACTTGAACGAGAGTCTTTTTCTTGTTTGGATGGCATCCAATCGAGAGTGTTCCTGAAATTTGGACACTTTTCATGTTTGATTGGAAATCTGTATTGGCCAAAATGGAATGATTTCGTATAAACGACTCCCATAGCTGAAGAAGAAGCTGAAACACGTGATAAATAAACAATTTAAACTTTTGATTAAAAAGAATGAAATTGATTATCAAATTGTTTGATCCGCGTTGCTCATTGCAAAATCCATTCACGTGAAACCGGCTTACTCAAAAAAAAATATTTCAATTAAATAAATGTACTTAGTATTCGATGATGAATGCCGTTGACGTTGCAAGAAAATCAAAAAAAATCTGCGATTTGACATTTTCCAAAGTTTAAATCTGCTAATTGAAGGATTGAAAGGAGGTCACTATGAGACAGTGTTAATGAATTGGGGACCGTATATGCGCTGCCATCTGACAAATCTCTCGCTCAAGAAAACATTCCAACGTTTTGCACTGAAACGAGCGTATTATTGCCAAAGAGTGAAACATTTGTGGAGATGTGTCTGTCCCTCATGCAGGAAACATTCATCTAGCATCCGAAACTCAACGGGTCTTTGAAGCAATCATTCATTCATCGTGCATTCTTAAAATATCCCAAATTATTTCATATCTCTAAAATCTGTTCATATTTATGCGCATGATTTGAATGAAAAATATGTTCTTACTAAAAACGATCGAAACTAATTCTCCCGACTTCTTTGCAATGAATTGAGTTTTTCGTTAAAAGAATTCTGCAAATTGATTACAAGCATTCACATTATGTAATCAAATCATTTCATCCATCACTTGTGTCATCGCATCGTACATCGAAAAGAAGAAGAAGAAGAAGGACAAATAAGCAGAGAGAAAAATCCGTACGACAATCGAAATTCAAGTAGAATTTAATTCAGAAGTCATAATATCATATTGATGTAAGCCATGAGACAAAACATAGAAAAAACACGCTGAAGCAAAAGTGGAAGAAAATTTGTCAGATATATATATATATATATAATTGGAGGGTTATGTATGTAAACACGAACAAATGTGGAAAAAAGAGAGCACAATGAAGATTGTTTGTCGGTTTGGGTGAGTGTGCTCTTGTTTGTCTGTTTGGAGAAAGCAATAGAAGTGAGATATGGCAAAAGTCGGTGTGTATGTGTGTGTGCACGGGTAACACCACATTTGAACGTATGCACATTGTGTCACACAGACACAAAACACGGTCCGCCCATATTTGCTGTGCTGTGGAATTCAATGGCGCATCAATGTAAATAAAAGTGTTTGGTCGGGTGCGTTTCGACATCTGCACAAACGCGCCGTACACCAAATAAATGTCACACACAGAGAGATTTACTTGGCGATTTTACACACAGCCGCCAACATATGCGTTCACGTGACTTTTGTGCCATTGTTACAAGCCAGCTCCAATTTGACTGAATCGAGATATTGATTCCTGGAAATAACTTGAACGAAAAATTGCGGTTAACTTGCCATTATGATATCTAAACAATGCGGAAAAGTCAACTCACGACACATTCGTTTAATGCATGGTAACGATGCTTATGTGCGTGGCTTAGGCTTCAAATTATCACCACATTATTTGAACAGTCAGTGTTGCCCTTCTAATGGACTGTGTGCCTGTGTTTGTGTGTCAAATCAATCGAATGACAAATTTATTCAATCCTGTAGATAGATATCAAATTATCACAAATCATTTTACAACATCTCTATTTTCCATGCGAAAGCAATGCAGTTGAATGCCGAATGTGGTGCGTTGTGAATGGAAATGCTATACTTTGTTGATTTATCTAGATAGAATTTGATTTACATATTTGCTTTTCTCACCCAAAACGATTCATATCCATTCACATCCAAATCACGAGATTGGTCGGAACCACACCCTCGTGTCGTTGGAAATGATGCATTTCATCCTTGAATCACCACCAATTTCATGCAATTATTATTTTCAATGTAAATATGACGAATGAAATGTACCGCAAATGCAACAAACTCAAGGCAACTTCATGTTCATGCACACTTTTCGACAGACAATCAGAGAGGTGCAACTATTTTTCGAAATTTCGTCCGTAATTATAGCGCAATTCTGATTAAACAATTAGCAGATGTTTTAGACAAATTACATATTTTCAAATTAAATAAATTTAAATGTGGATTTTGTATGAGGATGCTGCTGATTAAATTGAAATAACAGCTTTCAGAATCGGTGCGGCACCTAAACATTCTTCAACAACGCATTCGACCCGAAAAGGATATTGTTGTTTAAGTGACCCATCAGAGAGCGAATGTAATTTTAAAAGAGATTCGTTCATCTGTCGATCAACATGATCTCCTAAGCAAATACTCGAAAAATCATCCGAATTGTATGCGGAATCCCATTAAAAATTCAATTGCATTAATTCACCAATGGGATTTGATGGAAAAAGCACACATTTTGGTTTGTGGCTATTTGTGCGCGCCTTTATTTGTATGTGATCGAACAACAATGGACAAACTTTGTTAATCGTTTTTGCATTTTCTGGGCAAAAAGTAGCCGATTCAACTCACAACATCGTCGAAATCAAATAAAGAGAAATTGCCATTGTTTACATAATACCTATGTAATTCTTGGGTTGGATTTTCCAAATGTGGCGACTTTTTTGGCCATAATTCGTGCAGTCTCAAGTGCAACGTTCGACATCGGTTGATAGCGGGAATCAATTTTCAAATGTAAATAAATGGCAGACGAAACGCCAGCTAGGCGCTCAGAGCAAAAATCTCGTGCGATGAGAGTTCGGGTCGAAAACCCATTTATTCTATTCGTCAAAACAAAAACAATGGGCCACAAACATCGTTGAAATGCGAGACGACGTAAAAGAGGAAACTTGAAGAAGTTCGCATGGCCAACCGAATATGAAGAAAAAACAAAGGAAATCGACAAAGACGTTTCGCTTCATTTGTCATTGTTTAGTTAGGACTAAAGTCATCAAATGATTGAACAAAAGTTTATATACGCATGAAAATAATGAGAGTATCAACAGTGAAATCTTAAGATTTCTCTCTCTCTCTCTCTCTCTCTCTCTAATTCTTCCTGTGGCTATTCAAAATCGAGCACAGCATAACATATTAAATATATATTCCTCAATTTTCGACATTTGTCCTTCAAGATGCTTGACAAAAAGCCACACATTTGCAAAAAATGTTCCTGTTGTCAACCTACACAATCGCATTCGTTCGTTAATCGTTGTCGTATTTGTCGACATTGTTCGATTATTTGCTCAAAATTACATTCATTAAGATGACATAAGATGCACAATCAGACCCAATTTTTAACATGTGCTGGGGCTTTGTTTGACAAACAACTTGTCAGAAAACATTTTATTGCCTTTTAATAACAATTTGACGACATTTTTGCGGGTGGTCCAACACTTCAGCACGAGCAGCGTTCCAAAGCTGGCACATAAATATAGCGAACATCTCAACTCATTTCCAAATAGAACAATGAAATAATTCCGAGGAAAAAGAGAACGGAGAAGAGTATTTTTTTTTTGGTTAAAAGTCAATTTACTGCAAAAGTATTTACAGTTAAAACAAAAATAGATCGTCGACTGAATCGCAATTAAAAATTTATTCCTTTTTGAATAACAAAATAAATTATGCAAAACCGCATAAAAATCCACTGAAGCGTCAAAGAGCAGAAGAGAGAGAGAGAGAGAGAGAGAAAGAGAGAGTGAAATATTTGAATCAGCATTGGAAATTGTGAATAGGAGAGAAATGAAAGCTTACAAAAAAGCTGGTTTAATGATTCCGTTGATAAAAAGCGGCAATGAATTTTAACGTGATAATAATCTCGCTCAAATTCTTTCAATCGAAACGTACACAAAATATGAGCGAACCCAGAGTGAACGAATAATATATATTAACAATATATACAAATGGTGGCAACTTTACTCGCAGCTCTCCATTTTTTGTTCCAATTCATATCAAATGGCAACGAAAATGTGTTGGACAATTGAATGAAACATAAACGACAAATGAGACTTAATCATGATTTCATGATATCGCATTCTCCGCACCGGATAATACATACATTAATATACATAAAACACGTTAAATAACATTAATTTAGATATTATGGAATTAGATGAGAAGCACATAGTAAAACGCATGTAACGCGCAAGAATCGACTCGTTTCGTCTATCGGATTGAATGTAAATCAGGAAACGCCCCAACAACTATCACACAAACGGCAGCTGAAACGGCAAATTCAAATAATGAGAAAATCAAATAGAATGGCATTGAACATATCGAAGCAGCAACGCCACATCATTTCCCAATGGCGTGTGCATAGTTTTTCCGCTTAATAATGACAACACACAGCCAATACATTTAGATCGCTCAATCTTCTTTTGTGCAAACAATATTTCCGTTTGCTCCGTAACATTTATACAAGAGCAGCTCGTTTCTATTTAGAGATGACACACTCACTGTGTACATGGGTATTCTCTTTATAAGCGTAAAATGGTTTTTATTTCAGCTCTTCTGTTCTCGGATCGGCTCGACTCGACTCGACTCGACTCGATGGTACTAGAGGGTTGTCGCACATAGCACTCAAACAATGAATCACAACGAAATAGGTGGAGCTTCCATTCACTGCACAATACACGCTTGAATATACGCGTCTCTGTTGTGCAGGAAAACGTTCAGCCGAGCAAAAGTAGGAAAGAGCGTTGAACCAATTCCAAAAGGACCTTTTGTATATGTGTGCATTTCAACGTAGAGCGATGTGTTTTATTCAACATTGAACGACGATGACGGCGATGATGATATTTTTGTCTGAACAACTTTTACAGAACGTTTCACATCGCTTCACGATCTGGTCATATGTTTCGACTTCGTCGGTTGTGCAACTTGAACAATTTATTTTGTTGGTACTAATTTCGTGTTGAAACAATTTTGTGAGTGAATCTATGACAGATTTAAAAGTTGATTGGTTTTATAAAGAGTGTTTTAAAATCGTATTGCCGGAACAATTTTCAAAGAGTTTTTAAAGGGAATTTCCATAAATTTCGTGAAATTTTTCGAAACAAAAATTGCAATCCGTAAATTCAAAGTTGAACAATAAACATTTACATTGAAAACATTGAAATCTCCTTTAAAAAACTTTGAAGCCCTAGAAAATTGGTGTAATCCTGAATTCCGTGTCGCATTTCGGGCTTCTCAAGGAAGCCGATTTAACGCCACCAATATCGCCAGTTTCGTTGGCGTCCACATCGACAACGACACCGCCAATGGTCGAAACCACTTCACATCAGATGACTATTCGAAGCGCACCATTGACCAAAAATCTATCAATTCCAAATCAAGCCTATTTAACCACCGCCATGCTACTCGGAACACAGAATTGTAGCTACTTAGGACAACGATTGAATAACCTGAGGGAGCATATCACTGACAATGATTTGGTGGTGAACGCCAGTGTTCAGCCAATTTCGCATCAAACCGCCCAAATGCAACAGAATCGAATGCATGTGGAAAAAGACAACGATAAAGATTTGCCACGAAAAGATGATGTGAAAATCCGTGATTGTAGCAGTGGATCGATGCCAACGTCAACATTCACGATCGATAGTATTTTAGCATCAAAACCAGTCGATATTAAGTTCGAATACAATGGAAAGTCGGAAAGTCGATCGCCGAGCAACTCGCCGTCGCTGAGCGCCACTTCAAGCCCAGTTCGACCGACAAGAGTGCCAGCCATGCTGCATCCTGGATTACATTTGTCACATTTGGCCGCTGCCGCAGCCACTGGATTTGGCACGCCATCCGATTTTCTTGGTAAGTGCAAATTTGGCATTTATTCATCATTTTGCTTCAGCTCCTTTGATTACATTCGAATGCTTATGGTTCAAATTCGAATTGTTTCACTTCGTCAGAGAATTGCTATTTAGTTGAATATTATTCCTACAAATTCAATCCCATAAATGTTTGTTCGCAATTCAGCTTCATCGCTTCCTAAATACGTCGGCTCATCGAGAATTAAAAAAAATCATCCTTCACCCCTTGTTTCGATGTGTGCGCGAAAAATGTTTATATATTGATATCGTTGAGCTCTCTTGAAACGATGGAATTTCAACTTCTTTTCCATTAAGTGAAATGATAACAAAAAATCTATAATGAAAACAAATCTACTCCTCATCCCACACACATCGGTTCGCTACTGTTTTCCAAAATGGGATGCTTCGGCGTCGAATGCTTGAAAAACCAATAAAATAAATAAACATTTCGAAAATAATATTGAAAAGGATAAGCGCAATAGCAAACGTGGATGCGATGAGAGAAAGAGAGAAGAGAAAAATATATTGCAAAGAAAAATAAACCTTGCGGACATACTCAGGCCAGCCACATTCAATATACTGTCGAATTGTGGCCGAAATATGAAATGATTGCATACATGCCGTCATTGATCCTCAACTTCTCAAAATATTTCTTGTAAAATCAAAGCTATTTACATTTTTCATTTTCGTCTTTGCCCACGCTAAACCGTATGCTACGCCTGGGACACTGAACAATGTACACATCTTAGTGTATACGTCAGGGAGCTTAGGTAGCGCTTGATAGCGGTTAAGAAGAAAATAGCCGCAAGTCATGCTCCCTCAATATACTCATAATAAAAGTATTTATTACTTAAATGTGAAGCCGAGTTCCGTTGTTTCAGCGCACAAAAGGTGAAAGCATCTCGTCATTGTTTTGGAAGCATGCATGCTCCGAACCATATCACAAAAATCCCAATAAATTATTGATAAATACACATCAAATGCGTCAATATATTCGATAATACCTCTTATCGGTTACCTGGAGGACATTTAATTTCTCTTCTTTACATTTTTTTTTTGTTCGGCCGACGTTTTCTTTTGGTTTGCCAAGCAAAAATGTTTGTTTATTTTTAGTCTTATTAAATCAAAATGCACACATTTTTTCGGATTTATTCTATTAATTTTTTATTGTTTTCTTAGTGAATCGCTTCGTTTGCGGCCGTGGTGTTTCCTTTTACATTGACGGATTCGGCCGCAAACATACGTAATTCGTTCTAAACGAGATCCGCAAACATTACTAACAAATAAAGGTTTGAATTGACCTTGTGCGATTTCATAATAATTTAAAAAAATTCATTGCTTCAATTCAGTCGTTTGGTTAAATATTAAGGGATGATTCTTGCTTCATTTGGCACATATTTCCATTTTCAAATTTGCATATGTGCAATGTTCAGAATGTGCTCGAATGAAAAATCTATGCGTCAATTTTCTTCTGGAACGGCTCCATTCATTCTGCAAATCTTTCGTTTTCTCACCTCCAGACCTACTTAACATATTACAAATAAAATATAAATAGACTTACAGTGAATGAAATCGCAGATCTGATAAACATTGGCATTTGCGCTCGTATTTTTATATTGTAAAATTCAATGAAAAAAATGTAAAAACGGTGGGGAGAAAAGGAAGAAAAAATAACACTCGAATGGAAACATTATGCGGCAAAATCGGTTGAACTCATTTTTCCGCAGATTAAATTTTTACGCTGTCACGATTACATACCACCTCATCCATCCTCTCACTTTGCATGCACACTCGACGAATAATAGAAAATATCGAATCCATATTCATACATCATCCATTTACATAAATGGTGCTTTACTTTTTTTCCGCCGTTTTTTTCCTCATTCAATTTTGTTTCCTGGTTTAAGAATACTTCTACCGTTTATCGCATTGAATTACCATCAGCGAGCATGAAAATAAATCAGAATGTAAGAAAATAAGAAGCCTAAGTCGCCCACGTTTTAATATATCTAAATATGTTTGTTTGTTTTGCCCCATATTTTATCTCTTGAAAAAAATACTTAAGCACCACAACGCATTAAAGTGATTTAAAGTGATGCCTTGTCAACTAGCATTTCATCCGTTTTGGACATTTTTCGGCTCCAATCTTCAGCCTTTGCTCAGGTTAATTGGGATCCAGACATTTCTGTGGTGCTAATCCAATGTTGATTTTATTGTATTTTTGAAAAAAAATCAGCAAGAAAGAGTCAAGAATGCAGGCTCTTCAGGGATGATTTGAAAGGATGAATGCGGAGCATTTGCTCGTCGTGTCCATTCGAAAGTGTGTCCCTTGAGAGCATGCGTTCACTTATTATTATGTAAAATAAAAAAATTAAGCACGAAAAATGGAACCATGGCCTTTTCTCCGACATTTTCTGTCGCGCAAACGGCTTTTGAATAAATGAACACACAAAGAAAATACAAAAATTGTCTCACAAAATTTTCATCATTTACCAAATATTCTCGACGGTATTTTTTAAAACAATGTAAAGATTAGCACGTGATCGTCTTTGCCATGGCATTTTCATGGAAAAACAATTTGATGAAGCCTTAGGCGCGGCCGTTTTTTTCTTTCACCAATTTCAATCCATTTCGGTTTGAGATCATTTATGAGATTTGCCTACTAACAACACGAATTGCTGCGTGGATCACATTCCATTTAACTTGGCTCAGAGAAAAATCAGTTACAATCTGGTTTTTTGATTTCATTCGAGCGACTCCAAATGAAATGATTTTGGTTGAACAATGAAAATCATGAACATGGAAAAAACGTAACGAAAAATTTCCTTGCAAATGAACTGAAGCCACACAAGTACGTCAACGTTCAATATTTCCTCTTATTTCGTTTTTTTCCGAATTTACATTCCGGCGTTATAGAAACGGCGATGCTGGCGATGATTATTGGTGACGAAATGAAACGACAAACCGTATTTAATTTAATTTTCTGGTTGATTCGATTAAAAATGAAGCGCATTTTTATGTATGCATCAAAAGTTCTTTTCATTGTGGATTTTTCCTCCGTCGGCAAGCGAGTGAGAGAGAGAGAGAGTGAGAGAGAGAGAGAGAGTTAGCTGAGAGCTAATGACAATATCGCATAATCAAGAATCCGCGCGCCCACGGCCTGCGACATTGGTATTTAATGAAGCCAATGAAATGGGAATCGGAAAACACAAGGAACGTTGCAAAAAATCAGAAACATCGACGGAAAAATCTGATTTCGAATTATATATTTAAAGGATATTTCGATTTAAATTGCATTGAACTTTTCAACTTTTCAACATGCATTTACAATTATTTCAATTTTCTCCATGTCTCATATTTTTTTGCTTCAGGACGCTTGTTTAATGTAAATTAAAATTTGAATGTAATATTCTGTTGAACTAAATCTCCAGCATGCTATCTGCCTATCTGGGTATAACGGCTTTCATATTTTCCAGTCTAATTCAAAATTCATAAATTTCCTGAATTTGCAATTATAATTACATAATAATCAAAATATTTCTGACAATTTGCAATTAGAATATTGATTTTTCTTTAAATTTTTGTAGTTGCCGCTTATCCGAATTTCTATCCACAATATATGCATGCAGCGGCTGTGGCTCATGTGGCCGCCGCGGCTCAGATGCAAGCTCATACGACGCACGCTTCACTCTCACATCATCACAGTGGTCATCTCGGGCACGGACCGCCGCCGAAGCGAAAGCGCCGTCATCGCACCATTTTCACCGAGGAGCAACTCGAACAGCTTGAAGCGACATTCGATAAAACCCACTATCCTGACGTCGTGCTGCGCGAACAATTAGCATTGAAGGTGGATCTCAAAGAAGAGCGCGTAGAGGTAAATATCACAAGCTTAATTCAAAAGATTTCAAGCATAAATCCTAGTCTCATCAAATTTGTTTGTTTACAATTCTTTTGTTATACATGAATTTCACAACGTATTTATTGTTGCTTCGCACAGGTTTATTAAGGATTAAGACAAAGCCAAAAGAGCGACAATATTAAATTAACTCGCAAACTTTCTCATCGTTGACATTTGAAAATGTACACCAACTAACTCATTTACGGTTGATGTTACGGCAATCCTCTAATTTTCCACAAACAACACATTCATTTGAAAACCTTGAATATTAAATTACGTACACAATTCGTCGGTAAATCTGTTTTCCCTCTCAATTTGAGCAATCAACAAATGACACAACATACAAATGGCTTTATTAACTGAGTCTCACTCTCTTTCAATTACCCATTTGACTTTCAAGCTAGTCTACTTTGAAATTGATTCGAAATGCATAAACAAACACACTCACACACACACAGTCCAATCATCACAAAGCCAAGTGTATTGATATGGTTTCTGTGCGCAACCCTCGCTCTCAATTGCCATGCATAATCTCGAACTTATGCTGCCGGCATAAACCGAATGTCACAACGGATTTGTGTCCATACCAAACGGCTTCCAGCGCCTGATAAAATCTCGACTATTCGACGGATTGCTAAAGAAAATTGAAAAACGTACGTGTTCGCCAATTCGAGAAAATTAAAGTTTTTCCCCATTCATTCGAAGAAATATTTTCTTTTTGATCTGCAAGATAATCCTTTCGCGACCGTGCGCACCCAGTTAATGTGATGAAGTACAAGTTCTATGGACTCGGATTTAATTGGTATGGTGACAAAGAGCATTATCGTGATGCGGCCTCATTTGAAATCGTGTCGATTAAATGCGAACATGATAAACATCAGATAATAGTCGTACATTTTGGTTTCAATATTTAATGCGTCCGTGTGAATATATGGTTACTTCGGGGCATGATTTCACAGCTCTTAAACAAATCACTCTTAGATTGATGAATTACTTAAATAAATTTGAATGCATTAAAACTGTCGAGTGAATTTGTTGGATTTGATTGAAAGCAAAAAAAGAATGGAGTGTTTTATTGACGTAGTAAATTCTTCGTCACAATTGGACTGACCAAATCTTCAATGTACCAGAAAATATCAAGTGAACATTCCACGGCGCAAAATACACAGAACGGTCTAATACAAATATGGGCGACGTGTTTGAAAATGTCATCGAAGTGCTGATGCTGTTGTTGAGACGGACAACGGATTAAAAGCATCGACGCGCACGCTGATCAGGTATAATTTATCGGTTAAATGCAGAAAATTATTTTTGTGACAGCCACTTGGCTACTGTTTGTTTCGGCCTATTCCATCTGCATGTTTACCAAATGGCAGTAAGTAAATTAAAGCTGCTTCCTCTATTGAAACCATCGACTGGTGATGCTTCCAACACTAAATTCCATAATTATGTCTTATTTTACGTTGAAGCTTCCATTTGATTTTAGAATATCTTTGACTTATTGACCATAAACAAATATTGAAGACGAATGAAATATTCGACGGCAGACGAAGAAAAAACAAATAGAAATATGCTGCGTCATCGTTCAAGAGGTTTAAGATTCACTTTTTTCACCAATGTATTGTATGCCATGGCATGACTAATATGCTCAAGTGGCCACTTATTCTCTCAGGTGGTATTTCGATTAGAGATGGAAAAAAATGCCCAGCGCATTTCTTTTTTTGTGTAGGTGGCCCGATTTCCGCTTTCGTCAACCGAAATGAAGAAATAACTATGTATGAAGAGTGTCTGGTGGCGATGACTGAAGCTGGGCTGCCGTTTTTGGCCACCAACGGCATCAAAATTTTCAAGCTGATTTCGAATTTCGAAACTTTTTCTGTTGTTTCAAATGGTATTTATTAGAAAACATTTCAACTCCCGCCAATTTTCATCGTCAATTGGATTTGTTTTCTTAATCTTCATTGAATCCAAATCACTTGCAAAATTACATTTGCAAACGAATGTTCGGAATAATTCAATAATATGATTCAAAAGGAAAAAAAAAATCACAAATTCATCTGCTTTCAATGTGAATCCATTTTGAAAATGGAAAATGATAAAAATGCAAACCCTTAGACGACGATTGTTATGCTTACTTCACTTCACTCCTATTTTGTATTAAAGTGCTATTTGCTTTCGTCGGATGCGTATCTCACTCT
Organism: Obolodiplosis robiniae; assembly: GCA_028476595.1. Taxonomy (NCBI): domain Eukaryota; kingdom Metazoa; phylum Arthropoda; class Insecta; order Diptera; family Cecidomyiidae; genus Obolodiplosis; species Obolodiplosis robiniae. The sequence continues at coordinate 4,022,218 of CM052014.1, forward strand.
CTCTTGTATCAATTTCAATCTCATGGCGCAGTCGAGATTTTCGCTATTATTTGTTATTTGTATTGTTCAACATAATTTAACAAGAATAACAACAATAGAAAAGTTTGAAGAAGCAATGTGAATCCATGCAATCATCGGTTGGAATGTACGAATCAAAGCAAACAATCGCATGAAACCGTAAAATTAGACAACGAACACCCCCGAAATTATGACGTGAATGTTTCCATCATCACCACATTTGTATGAAGCGATAGCGAGTTAATTCACGAATCCGTTGCCTTTATCAAATATTTATTGTGATTTTCCCTTTCTCTCGCAATGCAATATTCATTTTTCGAAACATTATTTTCATTATATCCAATTGAATTTTATCCATTAAATTTTGATTGCGTATTTACATTTTTATTATTTTAACAGATAATAATAAACAAAAGGCAAAAATTCATTCGAATGAAATTTGCGATGAAATGACATTCGGATTTCAATTGTTCATGTTGTTCGGTCACGGGCCACATCGCGTAACAAACGGTGCTAAATGCACATGCTCAAGAAGCGGTAGACGGAATGAAGTGTGGCAAAAAAGAATGGAAAAGAAGGTTGAGAGTGCGAGCGAGAAAATGTGCGTGTTTATGTCATTGAGTGGTTTTTAGCCATTTCGAATCATCACCATCATCTGTTTCTATTAAGCTGAAAATTCAAACCATGCAACGAAACACACAGCACTTGCTCCGGCTCTTTGTTTACCAATTGAGTATCTTGTGCGGTTCAAGTGCTTCCCTTTTTCATTATTCGGCATTTTCTCCATCTCATCGTCGACGATATGCTCATTTTGGGCTTTTCGTATTTATGAATCGACGCTGTGCGCTCTCTTTTCTCCCCCTTTTTTCGACCGCATTATTTACATTGAAATGTTATTTTTGTTGTTGTTTTCTTAGGATAAGTTTAATTAATTGACACTTAATTACATTGTTAAATATTAACTGGAGCTCAGAAATGGCATAGATTTGCCATGGGATCGCCTTTGTCCTCTGGCTTGACACACAGTTTCCGCCAATATGACAGGTTCACCAATCAACCAAAGAAAATATTTGTCTTTTCGAATTATAAATTCGATATTGATTGATTTATTACAGGAAAAATCGGTTCTTCATGATTTAATTATAATCCCGCCCGTTTTTCGGACTGATTTATGGTTTATGCAAAATTTGTGTATACATATTGCTTTAAGCTTATTTATTTATTAATCCATTGTTTGACGTCATCCGACAACGGCCCGGATGGAAAAAATGCGTTTCACGTGTGTTTCCAAATTAATTTTAATATTCAATTATACTACAAAAACACTCAGTGGCCGGGGTTAACAGTTTATCGGCACCAATCAGTGCATCGAGTGCCATAAAATCAGCGAGCGTTGCATATCAAAATTAATACCGAGCAATTGATGGTTATCAGCAATTCGTAAGCAAGCATAAGCCAATGATTGCTAGTGAAAAATGGAAGCGGCCTGCTGCTATTGCTGCTGTGTGCGTCACAAAAAATGTGCCTTCCAGGCAAAAAGGAGAGCAAACAAATAGCATGATATTGTTTTAAAATCCTGTTGCAACTTTAATATATTTTGTAAACAGACGCAAAAACCATAACAACATGTTCGTGAACCAAACTGCGCCCAATTTGATTTTTTTTTTTCGTTTGCCGCATTGTTTCGGTTCGAAAACCGTTGAGTTTAGTGCGTATCGAATCACATGTACACAAAGTTTAGCATAAAATTGCAACGAGAAACGGTGAAACTGGAAAATTCAATTATAACTCTATTTGTGATGATGGAGGGAACTTCACCACTAGGAAAAACAATAGAAAATTGCGGCTATGCAAATATTGGCGTCGGCGGAAAACGAAAAAAACGGAAACGGAGAAGTTTGGCGGATGGTTTGCATTCGCTGCCGAAACCGAATTTTGCTCAATAAAATAAAATATTAAATGTTCACTAGAGATTTTTCCCAGGCGAAAGTTTTCATTACAACAAACTCAGAATATTATTGTATTCTTTTTATCGAAACATAAAAAATGCAATCGCATTGACCCAATTCACTTAATAAAATCTAGGATGTTTGTTTCTTGAGACAAATGGGCCATAGATTCAAGATAAATCTCAATTTTGATGAGAGCAGACGCGTTTGTGCGATTGCTAATGTAACCGCGGGCAATTTTGATGCTTATGCAAATTACACTAGAAATCCGCTCAGCTCAGCTGCTTTGTGCTCTCACACGCAATAAACACACATCCTCTTCTCAATCGAAATAAAATGCACGCACATCCCATAATGGCCATATTTCAACAGCTATGAAAACACCTTCATGAACCACATATTTTGAAATAGCTGCAAGCAATCAGGGTCATCTTCATCTATGAATTAGAGAGAGAATATGTTATTTCGTATTGATTTCATCTTGAATTCCATTCAACACATTGCCGACTCAAAACTCTCAATTTTTCGGAGGGTGATAAACTTACGGCTGATGCTCAACTCGAATGCATCGCATCAAAATCCACTCGAGGGAATTCAATAGATTTATTCAGTATATTTTCGATGCATGCGATGAACCTCATCGCCGATATATAGATTTTAACGGCCATACTCGGAGCTATTTTGTCTGAATTTTTTAGCTGCTGATAATTTTGAATCACATTTTTCATAATAAAAACAAATATTGTTTTGCCCATTTTCTAGCTAATTTCCTGTGGTTATTTTATTTTAATTTAATTACGGAGGAAATCGTTTTATAAATTAAGGTGGAGAGCGCAAATGTTAAATTAAATTTAAATTACAATGGTTGAACTGTCCCATTCTCATTAGCAAATTAAAAGAATGAAAATATTTGATTAAATCAAATGACATCGAATTGACATAACATTTTTTCCAAGTGCAAATGCTGGAATGTCTGATCTAGTAAATTCAAAAACTTTGATATCCATCAATTCAGATTTCATGGAATTCTTTTCAAAATGTCAAACGTGTTTATTCGAAAATCCTTGGATTAATTTTAATTTTTTTCATCACATCGCCAATTCTTCCGAAAAAAATCTAGTTTTAAATTTGAAAATTGTTTGTGGACATCGATTAAGAAAGTCTCAGCCTCTGTACTTGTAAGAATTGACCGATTCACTTTTTCTATTGAAACATGTGCTACATAATCTCTGGCAATTTACTTGTTATCTGTTTCGGTGTGCAAACAATTGGCTTTATGCGGATTACAGCAATCGGTCGATCTTTGAAGTAGCTAAAAGGCCAACGAAAAGCCGGCAACATCAAACCCCGAAAATCAGTTTGCTGGCAATTTCGTTTGAATAAAATAGAGGTGTTTGAGTAAACGCTTTGACTACTGTTTGCCGCAATTCAACTAGAAGTTGAAAGGATCCGAAGCCATTGCAATTATTGCCAACATAGATAAATACAGCGGCAAAACAATAAAACTTTGCATTGTTGAACTATCTTTCGCTCGATTGCTTCCCATAAATGTGTTGGCTCAATTGTTTGCAAAAAAGGAACATTCCAATCTTAGTTTTCAAGTGAATGGCTTTCAATTGAAAATTCAATGCTTATCAAAGATTCCGACAAACGACAAACAAAGCGTCAATTGCAACCGCATCAATTTCTCCGCATTTTAATTGTTTGTTAGTCTTAAGTTTCGGATGAATTTAAATTATGGAAAAGAATTAGTTTGAAAACAATAATTTTCAAATTTCAATTCGTTCCGATTAAATTCAGCGATGGAAATCTCGCTGATTCTTCTTGAACACTTTCCAAGAATCGTATCAATTACAATTTCAATTGGAAACTTTCCGGTTCATTCGAAATCGAAACAAATATATTTATTTTTGGATTTTGTTTCCATTGCTCGTCCAATTTGTTGGAAGAAGTTTATTGCGTAAATTTATTGTTCAAAAGTGGCGCATGGATACGGCTTCACTATCGTGTAAATAAAATGCCCGAATAGAAATTGAAAAATATGACCAAAACAAGGCTTTAAGAGTGTTTCTCAATCGGAATTGTTATCAACCAAAAATCTTTAAGCAATTTTCATTGAGATTTTCTCTTAAATGTCCAATTATGTTGATTACATGATTTGAAAACGTTAAAGAAGCGCGAATTGATTCATTTCGTGTTTTTATCGCTGAATATTATCGCACGCGAATAATTCGGTTGCCTAGCTGTTGTCAATCCTAATAAATTCTATTTTCTTCCATTTTACTGCAAAGTTAACTATTATCTGTTCAGATCAACTCTAATCTTTTTGCATGAAATTCACAGCATATGGCACCAGAGCGAATCAGCTGTCATTTCAAATCTTTGTCAAATAAAACGTGATTTCTCATCAAACACGACCAATTTAGAATGTGGAAATAAAGCTAACAGCTAATTGGGATGGCCTTTGAAGTTTCTGACAAATCTCAACGCTCGTTATTTTATTCTTTTTTTGTTCAAAGCACGAAATATGCTCCTTTCGAAATTGTTTCGAAACAATGGGGAATTTAAATTCCAACCCTCTTATTTTCTAGTGAATGTCATGGAAACGCTCGTTCACACTCTTTCGGTCCAGCGCATCAACAATCCCAAAATAATGTGAATCGAAGAGGCGCTGCGCTTCTGGTTAAGTGAGAAATATGTCAAATCAAATTATTTAAATTCGATTTGACATTTTTTCGCAAGTTGCACACACTCACACACATTTTCATTTCAATTGTTCGCATCTCCAACTCGTTCAATGCATTATGTGTTAAGTTGACAGTTTTTAATAAACTCTTTTGCTTTTGTGCGTTTCGAAATTCGAAGCAAGCACTAAATAAAATTGGCATTATGTATTAGATGAAAATGGAATTGAATGATGATTGAACAAGTAGTAATATTGTTGTTGTTGTCGTGTAAATCCATTTTGCCTTCGCAAATGCCGTTCCAATTATTAGTCATTCGTCATTTCATGCCGTTTCTACCAATGCTTCCTCGATCTATATTCCAAATACCGTTTCTTCAACATCCAAATGTAGTGTGATTCCGATTGGTTGCGGCGGCATTTAAAGTATCACTAAAAAATTGGTTTCTTTATGCCATAATTGTTCTATTGTTGCAGCGATGTAGAACACAAATTTCCACAATAGGCGCATTCAAAGGCGCACATTCACCTGGAGTTTATCTTAAAAATCAGCAGAACAAAACAAACAGATCAGCATGAAGAAGAAAACAAGCGAACAGTGAGAAAAAAAGGCAACAGAGAAAAAAAAAAATCACAGAACATTGTTGTCGCATTCATGTAATCAATACGCCCCGGTATGAAAAGGACACCCGTTTGAAAGGCTCTCGACAAATTGAAACCAATATTTTGGAAAACAAAATGCCTACCGATCATCGTTGCCAATTGCATTGTCAAATTGCCATTATTTATGTGTGTATCGTGTGTGTTCTTTTCTCAAGTGAACGAAATTTAACTGAACATACACGTACTCAGTTAAACTTGCACAAAAGACGAAAATGTGAATTTATAAAAAAAATGTCGAAGAAGAAAAAGGGCAAATTGATATCTTTAATCCTTTTATGTTGTTTTTCTTGTTTTGCTGTGTGTGTCAAACGACAGTTTGCCGTATATATTGAGCACGTATCCTTTGTGCCGTATATATTGTGACAATTGAAATGCGCACTGACAACGACCGGCTCTAAGGACTAACAAAAATAAATACTACAACTGACGAATAATAGGCAACTTTTAAAATCATTAAAAAATTATTATCCTCATTTTAAGAGGATTCTGCCATGTAATAATCATATTTTTTGTTGTAAGATTTTTGCTCTTGCTTCAGTATGTGTCTCTCTTGCTCTCATTTGTTCTCATTTGCTTCCATTCACTGTAAACAATACAAACATTAAAATAGTAAATTTGCTTGTAATTTATCAAATCAAACATTGAAGCGTCGCTTGTCAAAAAAATAACATCCATTTTAATATCTATGTTTTCTTCTGTTTCTTTAATTTCTCTAGGTTTGGTTTAAGAATCGACGTGCTAAATTCCGCAAAAACAAACGAGAGGAAAACGAACGACTTAGGAAATTACAAGAGGATCATTTAAATAATGGCTCGTTAAAATGCAATTTAAACGAATCCACACCGTCGTTTAATGGTCTAACCGTGGGCACTGGCAGTAACAACAACATTCCAAAAACCGCTCTCGGACATTCAAGTCTCATGTACTCGTACAGTGATGCCGACGATTCATCATCCGATTTGGAAGTTGCATGAAATTGTGCAGCTTTTCTGGTGCACAAATCGTGCGACTAAAAGCCATTATCAAATTTTAGGTTATATTTCTATTTGTGCATATCTGTATCAACCGCACCTTAAGCCATTGTGTATAGTCTAAGACCCGTATGATTGAATAGCAACTCAGCATTCCAGTGTTAATTTTTCGTCATGTATATGAGTTCGGCAGCAATTTCATTTACGCCACACCATTGTACATAACGTTTATGAGAGAGAGTCTTTAATAGAATTTAAGTCATTTTCAGTTGTGACCTCCGAAACGGCTGCTTTCATGGGGATGTCGCTCCGTTTTTAACTTCAAGTCACATTCAATTATATGAATAAAATTTATATGCAAACTTTTCACCATATAACAAACAATAGTTCCGAATGAAATAGCATGTGCGTGCATGCCGTCTCGTTCGCCAGTATTATACTTATTCATGTATTGTGATTTAGCGTTTATTTTAGACTATGTTAGTTTTAATATATCCGTTCCCCAATTGAAATATATTATAGAAATGGATATTCCATGTTTGAACACGAAATTGTTCGGAAAAATTGATTAGCTAAAATCACATATAGAACAGAACAATTCAGCTATCAAAATGTAAATCCGTTCCAGCACACAACCATTTATGTATCTATTGTGTATCATAGATTATAAGCAAAGTTCAATAAAATTATACTATCGTCATAAAATCAAAACAGAGTCTTTTAATCGAATCTTCTCCCTTTAACCACTTACTTTCTTTGAGCATCAAAGTATTTTGCTCATTCAGTTTTTCTCTTTTCAAGCTAGAAATGCATTGAAAATAGTTTAATAGATACAGCTCAACTGTATCGTTTTTTGCTTCTATTTAGCAGCAAGGAGGATTGAATGATTCACCGATCCAATGTTTCACTCGAAATCGATGTTCGAATATCGTTTGGTGCTCATTTAATATTTAAATGAAGTAGAACATTAGAAGATGAAGCAGGATTAGCCCGGATAATAATTTTTCCTAGCGTCGAAATTTGAAGAGTTTTGAAGAACTATCGACGGTTTGAGAAGTCAGTGAATATATCCCAATGAAAGTGCTCAAAAGAAGAAAGAGCGTTGGTTTGCCAAAATGTGTCCTTCATTACGTACTGCAGACGAGTCTCGACAAAATGTGCACTTAATTTTGCGTAATGTTTCGAATTATCATTTAGAATGGGAGAATATGGCCTTGGCCCTGACAATTTTGCATTTATTAGAAAATGCTGTGTATTTCAAAGAGATCCAGACAAGAGCTTGTCACCGGAATATATGAATATAACATAAGGCACAAACCACAATGTGTGCCATTTAAGTTGAGGAAATAACTACCACAATGTATATCTGGTCTACCTTATCGAGAATATTGTTATAAACATGCACTATAAAATGTCTGCGGCAAAAGTGCATTTGATTTGAGGCGGACGCTTTCGCCTGCCTCGGATATGTGTGCAATTGCTGTCTATGCAACTAGGTAATTGTTTATAAATCAATCAACCGTGTATGAAGTAGCTTTCTGTGTGCGAATTTTCTGAATGACGTCCATGCCCAGACCCTGTGTATTCCGTAAATAGTTGCACAAAGGCTGAATTAAATTCATAATGTGAAATATTTTAATCTACGCGTGATTGAATGTGTAAACATCGTTGTACGACGCATTTGCCATCATATTATTCTAATGCTTGTGATCAAATGATTTGTTTAGTTTTCGAACGGAATATATCCAGACCTAGTTCTCTATGGCGGATTTGTTTTTATTTTCGAATGGTTTAATGGGAATGGAAAAAAACGAGCGATAAAAGTTTTAGCATCGCATTGCGCTAAGGACTTAAGTATTTATCCATGTTCTGCCCTTTAAACCATACGGAGATTTGACTATATAAATTGTGGATTATCACGTTAATTTGATTTTTCCATTCACATGGTTCGACTGGTATATAGCGCTGGGCGCGCTCTTCATAATACGACATTTCAATCAATGTACTATGTGTCTGCGTCTGTGTGGTTGAGAATCCCTCATAACGGAAGCAAATACAAACATGAAAAACGGTAAAACTATCAAAGATTTAAGGGCTTGAAACTGCTACGACCAGCCAATGGAAAATCACATTTGATATGATTTGTCAAAGACTCGCAGCTGCCTGACAGAGCATGTTTTCTGTCATGCATACGAAAAGAGGCTCGGGATTAGAATTTGTTTCACATTGGATGCACTATTGACAAAATGTCCGCTGAAATTTGATTATGGGATGAACATATGCTGAATTCATATCGAAATATTAATATATTCATAATGCTGAACACCTTCCAGACTTTTGAGAAATGGAATTTTTTGTGATTGTTTGGAGAGATAGTTAAGCTGAAACTCGTCAGTTATTCGATTTCGCCCGATTTTTGTTTTTGTAAATTACTCTGATAAATCACAGCAATGTTCAACTTCTAACTTATTTTTAGCTGAAAAGGCAAAAGTGTCTCTTCGCATATTTTTTTTATTGGGTCTTGCGAGTACAAAGATGTTTGTGAAATAAAGGCAAGTCAGTTGACGGCTAAATAGTGGATAATTGATGCATGTTTGCTCATATGAGGCCAATTTAGTCATATCAATTCGAAGGTAAATTGATGTCACATACGTGCATTGACACCTAATTTCCGGTCAGATTACATTTCACATGAGTGAAAAGCAACAAAACCCAAATAGAATCTACGCTTTTTTTCGTCAGTAAACTAGTTTAGGTTCATAAAACGAATGCCGAAGAAAGGAAAAATCATAATTGTTGCGTGTAAATGCGGAAATATTTGTTCTTCAATATGGGCGCAGATGAAAAGAATGCAAAATGGCATGATATTCTACGAAATATGAAATCGACCACATTTTAGAAGGCAACAACAAGAAGCAAAAAAAATTGGCCTTTACAAACAATAAAATACAAGTATTACACGCTTTTTGCAGTTTTGAAATCGATGCCATTTTTCTGAAATGATAAAAGCAGGGCTTAAGTTGTTTATTTACTCACAATGAACCACGAAATGATCTTCAATTGACCAGTTAACAATTGTAAAATTGCAACTAGAAGAAACACCCGAAATCTTCATTTCATGTGTACATATTGAACGAGCTCATGATTCAATGTGATCGCTTTCGAACCACATTCATGTGCACATGGGCAAAGCGAGAACAGGCAAAATCTCCTTTTATGCTGCCTCTTTGTCTACGTCCATTGCTCGGGATCCTTTTATTCGGCACCGAAAACGGAAAAGAATGAAAGTTGTATGCTATTGGTTAATCCCGGCCAAATGCAATTCGTATTAAACATTTATCGAGATGAAGCGTGAATTCCATTCTTTCTCAGATTTTTTGATTATTTGGATTTATTCATTCCCATACAATTCAATAACACAGAGATTCATAATTTTTATTAGTTTTCTAGATTAAAATTGTTACGGCTCTTTGCACATAATATATACCTTGCATGAAACAATGAAAAAGAAATATTTTAATCAGAAAATGCGACCAATTTTATTTACAGATTTAACATTTATAACGCGAGCTATACAAAACCTTGTGATTTGTATTCTTAATTTATTTTACTTACGTATTTATTACGAAGCTTATATTTTGACCAATATGTGCACACAGCAAGCTGTGTACATGCTGGTCAAAGACCCAATAATTTCCGCCCATGGTGCGGATTCGACAAAGAGACAATTACAGGCAGGGGGTTGGTATTCATGAAGAGACTTCAAATACCAGATATTGGGTCCGGAAAACCATGGCAAAACCGGCCTGACTCAGGATAATCAGGGCAATAACATAATAAAATATTATAAAACTCTAGGTTATACAATGCAAAGAGAAAAATCTGGCTAAATAGAGAAAGTCTTAAAAGTATGCAGAGGCATAAAAAATTGAATGAGATCAAGCATAACAATCAATCCAAGTATTTTGCAAATAAAAATTTAACAAGTTAAGCCGCGTTATTGATTGGTCAGTAAAAAGTGCTTTAATTCGCGCTTAAAAGGTACTAATGATTCTAAATTTCGAATACCAACCGGGATATTATTCCAAAAATTAAAGCAAGCAGCTCCACGGGTGGCGTAATTTTTAATGTTATAACTTCAGATTGCACTAGATGGCGTTACTTTCATCTATCACCTGTCATTATCATCTTCCACTCCTCTCTCTCCTTTTCTCTCTTATTCTCCTTCTCTCTCATTCTCACAACGGGTTGAAAAAAAATGTGAAATATGTCATCATAAGTTCTGTTTTCTTTTTTTTCAAATATTCGATTGAAGGTCAAGAGATTACAATAAACAACATTCAAAGCTTAAAATCCAAAGCCACATTTCCTGTTAACATTCGAATTTTAGCTCTCTAATATTTTTTCTCTAGGGGCATTTATCTCGTACGAATAGCATACGAATCAAACATTCCATCACGAATCTTTAAATTTCGCTGTGAATCTCTGTGGAAAATTTTATAGAGATTCGCAAATCCTTGCCAATTACAAATCTTTTCATCCGATTCGTGATTCGCAAAGATTTGCGAATCTTTGTGAACCTTTTCACAGAGATTCGCAGAAAAATTCAAAGATTCGTGATGGAATGTTTGATTCGTATACTATTCGTACGAGGTAAATACCCCTAGATTTTTCTAGAAATCAAATGAAGAAATAAATAATTTTTAGCAGATTTTCGTGTATTTTCAATAATGAAAATTCTAATTTTGTCACTACAAATAATATACTTGTTACGGAATTAAACTCTCTAAAGAGGGAAGCTTTGCTTGCGAAATACGTATCTGAGTAAACTCCAAACAAGCGTATCATTTGTAGTGATAAAATTTAAATTCAAATGAATCAACTGACACGAGAAGAGTATTTATTAGTTTTTGGCTCTTAATTTCAATAAATAAGAAATACAAGTTTTTCATATTCTAAATAACGAATACCGGCTTTGAAATTGAACGTTCTGACAGCATCGCATTGGAAACGTTCTTCAGTTCAATAGACATTTTTTTTGGCAACACTGACTTGGTCGATTGAGCAAATGTCAAACTTGACAACGTATCTGTCAGAGAGCGGCATGAGATAATCGTAAACAAATTGCATCGTGTAAATATGTGTTCAATTTTTGTTTAGTTAATTTAAGATTTTTCCAAACATCAAGATATGCTTTTTCAATTTTAAAAATTGAATGTACAAGAAAAGAGTCACAAGGATCGTTTCGCAATTTCAAAATCATTGACATACTGGACCATTCGGAGGATTGAACAACTAGCAAACATGTAAGTGCTGTATTCGATATTGCAAATTATTTTCTATAATTAATAAAAAAACATTTCGATCAAAATTATGGCATATTTCCACTTGAAGGTCGAAACATGTCATAATTATGAATAATAACTCTGTGCGAGCTCAATTAAAAATATCAAATTAAAGTGACTGTGATCATCTGATTTAGATGATTGCATTATATCGCATTTTGGCGCAAATTAAGCATTAAAAATAGCAAACAAACGTGTGAGTTATCATATTTCAATAAAAAAAAGCTTGTAAAAGTGCCATTTTTAGTGGGCATCCTTGAGCAAATTGCCAAAGCAATGCATCGAACGAAACGCCGGTATTGAGCGTTAATAAACTTTTCGAAGATTCGTGAGTATTTCATGAATGGTGCATTTAAATTTGAAAAAATAAGATATTAAGTATAACAGCTTTTTTTTCGTCTGGTGTGTGTAAAAGAGAGAGCCACAAGTAATGACTGAATCAGATGGACGATGATCGACAATGAGTTGAATTTCATGTGGAATTCAGCCAATATGTGCATAAACAACGCATACACATGTTTGAATTTTGGTTTAATGTTTTTCTGTTTTTGGCATCCTTACAATGAAACTGAGTCGAGCATAAAACCAATGGACCGCAATTAAAAACATGCCAAGTGAATGCCCCACACAACCCATTTGTTGTATACAGTTTACATCTGAGCATCGACGCACACACAACAAAGAGATGGAGGGAGAGAGAGAGCAAGAAAGAGAGAGAGAGAGAAAGAGAGAGTATCGCTATCTATACGCTGATCAGTATCGTTTGAGCGCACAGCGATACACACAAATTGGCTGTGCAAATGTGCAGTAGGGCTCGGGTGCCATCATTTATAGTGGCCCCCAATCGCCGATCGAAAAAACGATTTTATTATTATAGTCACCCGTATGAAAATTAAGTGACTCATACTCAGCCAACTGCTTTTGATTGTATTAACTATTATAAATAGCACATTTTTTATTTTTTATGGGAAATAGTTAATTTATGATATGTTCAAGTTATCCGAAGATGTCTATTTTGTTCGAGCTAATCATAGTAAACTAGTCAACACACCCCAACATCCCAAATTAGACGACGGGCTTCTTAGTCAAAATCTTTACACACGGGCTCGTGAAGCACTGCAATCGTCTCTCATCATTAGCAGTGCATACAAACGACCGAACATAACGCTTTCATTCGACTTTAGTCCTTCCCGTGAACTCGCTGCTTGCAGTAGCTACTTCTACTGCGTGCACTGAGATTTTCAAGTGTTTAACTGTTTTGATAGTTAAATTGTTTTTAAAGTTGTATCTGTGGAACGCTCCTTCCAAACGATAAACATTGATTGCTACAAGTGTTTACTACAAATTAATTCAGTTAATTATGGTGGGTCAACGGTTTTCCACGCTTAGAATACACATACGGCGTGACCGAAAAGGATTCAGATTACGCGCAGCTTTTGGAATTCTGGCGGGTTTCAATTTTCTTTATTTGATTTTCAACGTTCGCTAGAAAATCAGAGTTCCCTTTTCGATTTCATTCAAAAGTTCGATTTGTTTTTCTTCAAATTTTATTCAAAAGTTTTCATGACTTTTGCAAAGGTTCGAGTTGTTTGAACTTGTTTTTCTTGCAGTTTCGATTTTTCGTCAGTTTCAATTCGAATTCTTTTCAATGTTTTGTAAAGAATTGCAATAATTTATGGAAAATCATTTTTCCAACAAAATGTAATATTTGATTAATTCGGAAAAAGATTAGAGAAGTAATCTATTCCATTTTATGTAAGAAAAGTCTAATTTTATTTAACATATAATATATTTCATAAAGATGTGCTGTTTCTCAAAATTGTTCGAGAGCACACGAGCGCCAAAAATTATTCCAATTTTATCAATATTGCGTGAATATTTGCGGAAAGTTCGTGTAGTTTGTGTAATTAAAAGCATTCGATGCGGATTTGCATAATTGACTTCAATTGCGCCTGGTATCAATTTTGGCTCATGTTTCATTCGCACGGAATCTTCTCAAAACCACTCGAATCACGCCAAGTGCGGCTTAATTAATGAATAAAATAGAAATATATTCGCTTCTCCAATTAACGTCCTCACATTTCATTGATGCAATATGAAATGATCGGTGCTCGTTTAATCGTTTTTGAACTAGCGAAAATTAATTAAGACCAATGATTTTCAATTCAGTGATTTTTTCGCACAGAGCGGCGAGGGGAAAACATGTTGGCACAGTGGCAAAATTGGATTGAAATTAGTCGCATGAATCTCTTGACTGGTGACGTCTATAAATAAAATCATTGTGCGTTTGAAAATATATCGATTGTTTCTCGATGTAGCGTATGCTCTTATACGCGGTTTTTCGCTTACTTTTCTCACCTACACACAATTTCTCACATTTACACTGTCCCACTGCAAGGCGTCATGTATTGCAAGTTCAGCATCGCCGTTTATTTTATGATTGATACAATTATGCGATGATTTTCGCACGCAATGCGTACTTCATTAATGATATTCTCGACGCGAACTATTTTCGCGAGCATAATAATTTTAAAAATAACTTATAACCGTCAACAATTTAATGTCAACAAACAGATTTCTCCGCTATTTTTCCTTCTGATCGCACTTGAGTCGATTCCTTTTCTCCGTATATTGTGTGCTAAGCGAAAAAATTGCACATCATCCGCGAAAATTTCGATTACAATAGGCTCTATTTGATTGAAATAGGAGCTGTAAAGTCAAAGCGATAAAACGCCGAGATGTTTGCATAAAACAGCCCACGTCGACACGTGAATATGTCATAAAGGATCGGAATTCATACATGATGCAATTATGTCAGATAAACCGACGGAAAATGGTAAAATTCCTTCTCATTTTTCCTATTGGAGAGGCGAAAAAACATAAATTAAAATTGATTTTTCTAGATGTCATAATAAAAGCGGCTATGACGAAAATCCTTGATGAAATGTGCAATAATAATAAAATTGCGAAAAAATCGGTTACATCAATAGCAAAGCGTCGTTGGAAGATTTTAGCGAAGGCGCTATGTCATCGACCAAACGAAGAATTTGAATCGGAAATTAATGCGCCGATCGAATTAGCGATAAATCAAACGAATCTGTCAGCATCCGACGATTATTTGGCATCCGTACGTCGTTTTACATGCTATAGTCTATTTCAACGAAATCCATCTATTGTGCGATTTGCAACAGATGATGTACAATCGATGGAAAATTGGTTTATTTATCGAACAAATGTCGATGGACGCGAATATTCGCTTGTCATTCATGAAATTTGCCAAAAGTTTACGCCCGAAGATTTGATTGGATTCAACAATACGGGCAACATTTGTGTGTGGCCATCCGAAGAAGCACTAGCATATTATGTGCTGTCTCATCTGTCGGCATTCCAACACAAACGAGTGCTCGAGCTGGGCGGCGGTATGACATGTTTGGCAGGTTTAATTTTAGCGAAATACACAAAAGCCAGTTTCGTCCATTTGACGGATGGCAACGATCTATCGGTGCAGAATGCAAGTGAAACGCTATCACAAAATACACATAATTTATCCGATAGAATCATGTGCTCAGTGCTGAAATGGGAAAATATCGATAATGATGTACAAGAAAATGCACAATATGATTGCGTCTTATCAGCGGATTGCCTATTCTTCGATTCGGCCCGATCGTCGTTCATAAACGCATTGTGGTCATTCATGAAACCAACTGGCTTTGGATTAATCATGGCCCCCTGTCGCGGAGGCACTTTAAACATTTTCCTGCAACAAGCCAAACAGAGGGGATTCATTTGTCAAGTTCGTAGATGCTATAATCGAATCATTTGGCAAAAACATCTGGAATTAATGGAAACAAGCGTTTATGATGAAGATATTCACTATCCGGTTTTGATTGAAGTCACAAAATGCAATCGCGTTCCCTTCATTCCTGCTGCTTAAATCGTAATCGTTCCTTGTTTACTAGAATTTAAACGTTGCGTTAGCAATGCTAACTTAGCATTCCTCTTATGATGAAAAAAAAAACAAACAAATTTTGTGTGGACAAATTTTAGAACTATTTTTAGTTTAACATTTAAATGTACAATAAATAATTACAAATAAGATGTGGAATAAACTCAATGCTTAGCGAAAATGTGATGGATTTTTTTATCAATAGAAATGATATTTTTTTTTTTTAAATATTCGATATGATTTGCTCATTCAAAATATTTATTCTAACTAAATTATTCATATTGTTTTTTTTTCTAGGGCTGATTATTGGAAATCAAACGAGCGGAAGCATTGTGACTACTGCAACTGCTGGATAGCGGACAACAAAGCTGTAAGCAATATGAACTGTTCTTTTATTATTTGTTGCATTTAATCCAAATTGACCTCATTTTCAGAGCATTTCATTTCATGAGGGTGGAAAAAAGCACAAGCAAAATGTTGCCAAAAAGTTGGTGGATATCAGCAAAAAGAGTCAAAAGGAACAAAAAGAACGGCAAAAAATGGATATGCAGTTCAAGCAAATGGAAGACGCCGCATTGAAAGCCTACGCACAAGACATAAGTCGCGGTGGAGATATAACAACACAAGAGTTAAATGCGGCGGTCGCAGCAGCAGCGGCTAACTTTGAGGATGAGTCAACAACAGCGACACATCGACTAGCGCCCGGTCCTTCGGCCATTCCTACTCGTGCTATTGATCCAATGCTTCCCCCGATTGATGTCCTCGAAGATGAAGAACGTGCTAAACGAGCCAAAATGAAACGTAAAGCTGCCGGAATGCTGGGCAGTGAAGCCAAAGACCAATCGATGTGGGTCGAAGCCAAAAGTGATGAAGGGCACACTTATTACTGGAATGTCAAATCGGGAGGTATGACCAATTATCCACTTCTTCATTAGAAATCATGAATATTGAACAATTTGATGAATCAAATGATCATTTTGAAACTCAGAAAGTGTATGGGTACCACCGAAAGAGGGCTATATGACTATTGAAGAATACAATCGATTGAACGTCGTGTACGAGGCCAAAAATCAACAACAAATATATCAAGATTCAAAATACATGAGCGAAAATGCCGACGAAATCGCATCAAAATTCCGACGAGAACAACTCAAAATTTTTCGCACGGAAACCATTGCAGATCAAGTGAAAGAAAAAGAAATTGAACAAGAGAGCTACACCGCGTACGAAGAACCAGGAACGTCAACCCAACCATTTGGCAAATGGCAAACAGTCGTTAGGAAGTATGTCCAATTGTTTAAATCATTTTTATTTGTCCTATTAATGAAATATATAAATGCATATTATGTGCGATGTATTTTAGGGAAATCAAACCTATCGATCTACAATTACCGACGTCAAATAAGGACTACAGCTACGTTCCTCCTGTCACGACTGTGGTGGAACCACCTCCAAAGGTTTTCAAAGAAAAAACTGTTAAAAGTCTAGCTGATGAGGATTGTAATGTTCCTGACACATTCAAAAAACGTAAATTTGGAGGAAACAAAAGAAATGCTAGACAACGCTTGGATAATGATGATTGAACTATACTTTATTGTATTTTTTTTTTCTGAACTTGCTATTTTAGTATAATAAATCATCGAATATGCTTTCAATTTTAATTGTCATTAAAAGAAATTCTATTTAACCGAAAAAAGGAAGTCAACTGGTGAGAATTGATCGACCCATTGAAACAGAATCTATTTAGAATGTTCGACAATTTTGATGCAATCAAATACAAATAAAAACACAAGGTGTAAGAATAAAGAGATACATTTCTCCAAGACTTTTACATATGCGTTTGATACAAGTAGTTCCTCAAAGTCTTATTGAACAATTGTAGAGGACGACTGTGTGTAAAATTCGTACAACCACATACAACGTATGTGTAAACTTATTAAAAGAGTTATATACGAACTCTCGAAGTAAATTTTGTGTGAATAAATTTGAAAATATTTGATAATAATCAAGCCATCGGAATTTCATCAATATCGAAGACTCGACATTTATTTCGTTTTCGAAATAGTGATTCGAAAGCCAATTCATTGCACTTTGAATGGAAACTTGTTGAAACAAGTTTCCGCATTCAAATATTTGGGTTGCATATTTTCGGAAGATGGAAAGTTTGATAAAGAGTTTGAACAGCGAAGGGTTAATGGAAATAAAGTAGTAGCGCAACTTAAGTCACTCGTTTCCAATAAACGTGAATTGAGTACAGAAACAAAGATGTTGATTCACGGGGCAATCTTCAAAGCAACTATTCTATATGGTAGCGAGAGCTGGGTTGATTCTGAGAATTTGATTTATGATTTGGAAGTGTCAGATATGAAAGTGTTGAGAATGGTTTCGGGAATCTCGCGCCGCGATCAGTGGGAAAACAGAATCCGAAATGAGACGATTCGGGGGGATTTAAACGTCGATTCGGTAGGAGAGGAAGCAAGAAAATCTAGACTGAGATGGTTTGGTCATGTCAAACGCATGGGAGAAGGGCGATTGCCGAAGCGGATTCTGTTCGCCGAAGCTGATGGGTCGAGAGGTAGGGGTAGACCACGTAGACGTTATTTAGATTCGGTTAAATATGATTTGAATGCGAGGGTATTTGAATGGTGAGACTCAAGAAACTCAAAACTTGGCTCCCGATCGGGGTTTGTGGAGAGATACGTATTGTTAGGGGTGTAGGAGGCAAATTGTTTCGTAAAACAGACTAGACACTGAAAGGCAATAATGGTCTTGAATGTTAGCTGTTGTTGTTGTTGTTTCATCGAAACATCCTCCACCCAATATTCAAAAGTGTAAATGGAATCAAAATATTTTGGAGTGAAACGTTGAAATTGAGATATTTTTAAATGCAACATAGAGATCGATATATTTTGAATAGATGTCTCATTAGGTGTTACACCTGGATATATTATTTATTTTATGTTGCATTTCTATATGTTGCGAATTGAAGCCTCACTTTCATTCTCAGACATTCATATAATTTCCACGCAATAGAATTAACGTGCGCTATTGACACGTGCTAAATTGCCCACACGAAGAAAATGAAATATAAATAAATAAATCAATAAATGAAGAAAGAATTCAATGCAAAAATATTTCATTTATTCATAGTTTTGTTATTTCCACAGCTCACAAAATAATATATTAATTGAAATAATAAATTCAGAAATGAGTGCAGTCTGAAATCTTCAGTTCCATTTGGTATGGATTGATACCATGAAATGTAATCTCTGTTGCCCTTCTCCTACATAAAATCATACCCCTGAAATAATTACATTTTTCAAATAATTATCGTATTTTACAATAATATTAAATGAATTTTCGTTTTATTATATTCTCAGTTTCGTTTGTTGATAATATATTTACTTACAATTGCCAAGTTGATCCATGCACGTTGTGCGGTGATCTTTGTATTTATCATATAATTGGCATTATTACGTCCTGTGTATATGCCGACCAATACATCTCTGCCAGATGAAGTGCGATGTACAACTGGACCTATTACAAATAACATAATTTTGTCTATTTATTGACATTTCTAATTAAAATGAGTTATTTTCAATTCGCAACCTCCTGTGTCTCCTGGTTCTCCTATCCTTCGCGGCGAATGAGTAACCCATCCATGTTCATTTGTGTGAGATTCTCGTTCAATATGAGTGCAAAACTGGTCTGGTTCTACACTGCAGGCAATTACTTGCATTTGAAGCGATCGAAGACTTGTGTCAAATGGGTGAGTCTCAGATCTTCCAAAGCCAGTCAAAGTGAGCATGCCTGATAAGTATGAATCATTATCAGCAAAAGCAATTGCTTCGATCAGTTCGTCATCAGTCATTTTCGCTCGGGTGATGAAAATGCCAATATCATTTCCAGGATTTACTGGACTATGAAGCCCATGGGCGACGAAATTGATTATGTCGAAGACTCTGCCACACCAAACTTTTCTGTTATTTTCAGTTCGGTATAGTTCATTTGAACCAGCTACTACTTTTAAAGAGGTAGGAGATCTAAAAACGTCCAGTCTTATGAGACAAGGTGCAACAGTCATTACGATTCTCGGTTTAACTATGGCTCCATTGCACGCAAGCGCATTTCCACCAATTATCGCGGCATGATATTTGACTATTTCCTCTGGAATATCTCCATTCAAAATTCGTTCTCCCAAATGAAGTTGCGCTTTTAAAAAAGAAGTCAATTTAAATAAGATGGGCTTTGATTATCGTCCAAAATATACAAAAATAGAAATTATAAATCAAAAATTACTTTTTTCATTCTCTGACACATCAGTTGCAAGCTAGTTTTTAAAGAATAAAATTCAATCATATCATTAATGCTTAATTTTAATTGAGTCTTTGACAAAATTTTAAAACTTGAGAATACGAGTGTTCTCCTATTTTCGAGAATACTTTTTGAGTTGGAGATTCTTTGAACATTTGACTTTTTAAAGATTTTTTCCAAACTTCGGAAATTGTTTCTTAATTTTCACGATTTTTACTTGAGCATTTATTAAAAATACTTACAAAATTCTCAATATTCAACAATAGTATTAGTAAAATTCCCCACAAAATCCCCATTTCTATTTTCAAAAGCACACAATTTAGGTTTAATTTATCTCTTTATGAGTGTGAAAATTAGTTTGATTTGCTCCAAATGAAACTGACATTTTCAATGTTGGCTACCAGCTTTTATACATCTTATTTTCGATCCATCAAAAACAGATGTATTTTGTTGATCGCAATATATTTCATTTGAATATCTATTGCTGAGATGGAGAGGCGAGTATGTACATTTAAAATAACACAGACATACTCTCCATCTCAACGATAGATATGTAAAAAATATACGTAAGCAATTTGAATATTCAAATTTATTTTATATATTTTCATTGATTGCTACGCATTTGTATTGGATTTAGGTTTATTTCTTATCGAATCATTGTGCAACTTTGAGAATTAATCACAGATAATTTCATGTCATTACGTCGAAATCGAATTACAAGTCATTACACATCATGTAATTCAAATTTAATTTGAAACAAAAAAAAATTAATAAACATCTCAGTTTCTAATTTTTACTTCAAAAAACGTTCGCTGCTTTTGAATTGGTAATAACAATTACGAATAAGTTCACTCCGATGTGAACTTTCAATTCATTCCAACGATAGATTTGATTCCACATTCATGTTATGTATCACTTTCGTAAAAGTTAATGAGTATTCAAATTGATAAAAAAACACAGATTAGAAAAACAAAAATACTTCATCCAATTTAATGACAATTTTTGAATTTTGACCCCGAAAATTGAAAATTTTATAGGGAAGGTAGTCTTAAATCTCATCAGAATGACTTGAAATTTTTTGTGATATATTTTTTTATAGAAAAATAATATTCTGAAAGTTTCAATTCGATACAATGTGAACTTTAGATAGTCGCCATACAAATGTTTCTTTGTTATATTGAAAAACAGCCCATTTATTGATTTGACTCCACTAGTGCTAACCGAAGAAATTATCCGATTAAGCTGAAAAAAATATTTATTAAATTTTTTATTAAATTAGTATACAAATATGATATGTCCCAGCTGTAGAGTAGTGGTTAGCGTGCCGGCTTTGCAAGCATGGGGACGTGGGTTCGAGTCTCACTAGCGACCGTTTGATTTTCTATCAATTTCATCATTTCTGATAACAGTGATATATTGATGGGAGACAAACTAACACATAAAACAGTGATGTTCGATTCACGGAGTGTTTCGGAGGACACTTTAAGCCGTCGGTCCCGTGTGTGTGCGCAAACAGGATTTTGAGTAAGCACAGACACACGTAAATTGACTACCTTAACGCTAAGGTTGTGTTATTGGGTATTTCAATATTCAATACACCACCGCAAAAAAGGTAGTAGCCATCTATGGGCTCGAGCATTCAAATGCGGTGCAGTTGTGCCCTGCAAGCCCCTCACCAATATATTCGAATAATAGTTCTCATGCTGGACAATTCGGTCTATAAATACTGAATAATGAAATGAAATGAAATGAAATACAAATATGATTCATCTTTTGCAGAATAGCAGACCGAGAGAACGAAATGAATATTCATATAATATATGCAACAACAATATGAGCGTGAAAATGGCCAAATAACTTAGTGTGTGTACTGAAAAACAAATACATGGGCCGAACATTTAGCCATATGGCCAGTGTCGCTTTTGAAACGAATCGGTATGAGTATATGCGGAATTAACTCATATGTATGGTTGGACTTAATTCAGCACCATCGTATGACTTAATGCTATAGGAGTTATATCGTATCATTTTTCATAAATAATGTATTTATCGTATCAGTTTATTCCGCATTTCCATATTCTCCATATTGTTTCGTTGAAAGGAAATATTGAATTTAACGAAGTTAAGATTCGCGTAACCTCACGGTTTCACGAATGCTCCCTCCAAATACAATACGAAAACATTCGGAAGGTTTTGTTGCGAATTTTCATAGAAAATTAAAGCAACTGCTATGGGAACAATTGCGAACAATTGGTAACAATTGCTTTGACTCATAGCCCATGAGCAAAAGATGTCTGTTCATCAGAATATTAATGGCACTTTTTGAATTCATTTTTTGAGGATAGCTCTTTCAAACTAAAAAAAAAATTCAGCGAGAAAACAGTTTTTAGCGTATTTCAGTGACATGTTGTCATCCACGTGTTAATTTGTATATATTTTGTATTTGTAAGATATTGACAAAATTTTATTTTTTAATGTCTCAAATACATATGAAACCCGACGAGAAAGTGTCAAGGTTCAATGATAATGAGCAATGACTTGTGAGCAACTGTTGTTTCTACTTGCGCTCTTTTTGTTGTTGTGAACAATTTATTCTTGATGTATTGCGGCATATGGACATAAATGAGAAACTATAGCCTCCGATGGAATTATTATTGAACATTTTTGTCGCCAAATGTTGCTCCTATTATTCTGTTTATATTCGATATAACGCGTGTTTTGTGCATAAACAAAAATATAATCCACTGGGCACAACAAACGCGGACTTTATAAAATCGAATGTTTGAGAGCTACACTACAATCTGTACCTAAACGCCTGAAATAACCGCCCAATATCGACGCCCAGCATTTGAATGCAAGAGAATCTCAAATGGAACTTGCATATTGATGGCATATGTGGCTAACTAGCGGGCAAAGCAGGTGCTGCATGAAGACTGGGCAATAAAATCATACTAACGTTCGTATATCCTTCTACTATTCAATGTGCAACAGTTACCTATCTTACTTAACTTCCGTAAGGGAACCTCTGCATCACAATCTGAAATACACGCTCTACAAATTTCTTAAAATAATGTCATCAGAAGTATCCTCGCCCATGAATACTACACTTTGGGTATGGATACGAATGAAATAAGAAATGAAGGACTCAGAGTAAAAATGTTACTTCAGATCTTACCTCCTGCTCTTACTTATGGGCCGTCTTATCGTGCTCTTACTGATGGGCCGCAGGAGGTAAGATCTGAAGTAACATTTCTACTCTGAACCCCTCAAATATGCTTGGCATCCTCAACATTGAGCAAATTATTAAATATAACAACCTGCTCATGATGCATAAAATTGATGAGGGAACTAACATGGGAAATAAAATATTTTTAGAATAAGTACGGAACAGTTTCGCACACTACTCCCCCACTTATTTCGTGCTGTACATATTCCACTTCAAAAAAACATTGAAAAAACAAATGCTAAATTATATCGAACAATAGTATACACTCGATGTTGCTTGCCCATTCACCGTTTTCAAACAATCATATAATTATATCCATTTCTAAGAATCATATAAGCATTTCGCATCAATTATCATTATTTATATCACAATCAACAAAAACTGGAAAATATTCGAAAATACTGATGAACATACACAAACTTTAGCCAGAGCGGTGTAAAGAAACTGTCAAACTCCAATTATGCGCCTGTCACTCACTGAAAAACGAATTAAGTATACATTTAAGTACATAAGTACAAATTTCATTGTTTCAGTTTCAGTTTCAGTTTCAATAGTAGTGAATAAACATTTATATTTTTGATTTGAATAATCATATAGTGAAATTATAATATGATAAAGCAATCATATGTTGCTTCGTCAATAGAAGCACCAGTATTTAAGCGGACATTGGCTGAATTTTCAAATTTCAAAGGCTACATCAAAAAACTAGAAGCGATTCAACCCAGAATCAGTTTTGCCAAGGTTTGGTGATTCAACTGTTTGTTGAAAATAAAAAAAAAAAATTAAAAGAAATGTTTTTCAGGAGCCGTTGAAATGATTTAAAACATTCACGAATTTTAAACTTTTTCAACATTTTTTCGTGTTGATCATTTGTTGTTTGTCGTGTTTTAACTGACTGCACTTGTATCTATTTTCAAGACAAATTCACAAAATCTGATGACTTATTGATATGCTGAATAAGATGAAATTAGACGAGGGAAATCAACGAGAAAAATAAGCGGCAAAGAATGTCGAGACTAAAACAAAGTAGGCCTTTATTCCGTGCTAAACACGCAACTAATACTCGTAAACATGCTTCTGCAGTTGCGCTTGTAGCTATGGTGGTAGTCTCTGCACGTTCACTGAGTAGAACAATAATTTGCGATCCGTGGAAAATTCGGGCATTCTTTACGCAGAACCATACACCGATATATCACTCTGCCTGCATACTTGCGGCATTCGAGCGCGAGCGATTAATAAATGTCGACAGATCATACAAATAATTTATTATCTGCGTTATTTGATTCGTAAAATAAAATAGAATAATAAATCTATCTGATAAAATGCGAAAGTGTTGCATAAGTTGTTGTTTAATCTGTGAAAATTATTGTGGAAGAAGTCACAAATAATTAATACATTTTGATTTTTTTTCGAATTAATTATACCCTTTATACTTTTAATTGCCGTTCAGAATAAATGAATGACGAAGAGAATGGATAGATCAAATTAAACGACACCAAACTTTGAATGATCATGATCTTTTGTATGTTTGTGATCTTCATTTTAATCCAAGCGATATCAAAATATATAAAATAAGGACGACAGTTCAAAAGAATGCAGTTCTTAACATTCGGTATGCGCCATGTTGAACGAATAAAAATGAAATGTAAAGTTTGTCAAAAAAGGTTTTAAAGTCTTCCCAAGAAATCTTAATTTATAGAAGCTAGAGACAATCCCATTTTTCGGCTCCTCTGCATTTGAGCATTCCTACATATGACAAAGTTCAAATAATTGGGTACAACACCTGGAATACCAAATGTTTTTCAGGAGCCGAATAATACAACAATTCTAAGTGCCTTTTCGAACATCTTTTAGTGCACAATCCTCAATATGCAAGAGCCAGCATTTCATACTGATGATTCCCTTCTGGATGACTGTGAAGACCATGGATCTAAATATCGATCTAAAACTGAATCTGTAACCATTACTTTAGAATTAGAAGAGTATAAAACCTTAATCCAAGTGTCCACACAACTGGAAAAATATAAAAATGTCTAATAAAAAAATGAATATTGTCACACATATAATTACTTTAAATGAACTATTATTATTTGTTCTTTTCAAAGAATGTTGAAATATGAACAGAAAATATCAAATTTAATATTATTGGCAGCAGAACAATACCTAAACACAAGAGCAGTTGAAGCGTCAAATTCAAATGCGACGCTTAAGTGCGCACATTTAAGAATGACAGGAGCGTGTACTTAATAGTGACAGGTGCGTTATTGTTTTCGGTTGCGCGGGTTTGACTTTAGCTCAACAATAGAAGTATATGAGCCAGTTACAATTCATGATGATCAAACTTACTAACGAACTTTGTATTGTATTACTCAAAATTGTAATACTCAATAAATAGCTCAATAACTAAAAAAAAAAATAAAAATAAATACACAAACTATACGTGAAGTATGTTCGTTGAAGTGTCTGTTCATTCGCCACTGTGAATAATTATAAAATTTCCACGCAAAAGAATAAACGAATGGTATTGTTAAATTGTCCACAAAACGAAAACGATATATAAATCAATAAATAAATAGAGAATTCAAAGCAAGGATATTTCATTTATTCATAGTTTTGTTATTTCCACAGCTCACAAAATAATATATTAATTGAAATAATAAATTCAGAAATGAGTGCAGTCTGAAATCTTCAGTTCCATTTGGTATGGATTGATGCTATGAAATGTATTCTCTCTTGCACTTCTCCTACATAATATCTAACCCCTGAAATAATTACATTTTTCAAATAATTATCGTATTTTACAATAATATTAAATGAATTTTCGTTTTATTATATTCTCAGTTTCGTTTGTTGATAATATATTTACTTACAATTGCCAAGTTGATCCATGCACGTTGTGCGGTGATCTTTGTATTTATCATATAATTGGAATTATCACGTCCTGTGTATATGCCGACCAATACATCTCTGCCAGATGAAGTGCGATGTACAACTGGACCTATTACAAATAACATAATTTTGTCTATTTATTGACATTTCTAATTAAAATGAGTTATTTTCAATTCGCAACCTCCTGTGTCTCCTGAATCACCTGACCATCGCGGCGAATGAGTTACCCTTCCATGTTCAAAAGTGTGAGACTCTCGTTCAAAAGTGCAAAACTGGTCTGGTTCTACACTGCAGGCAATTACTTGCATTTGAAGCGATCGAATACTTGTGTCAAATGGGTGAGTCTCAGATCTTTCAAAACCAGTCAAAGTGAGCATGCCTGATAAGTATGAATCATTATCAGCAAAAGCAATTGCTTCGATTAGTTCGTCATCAGTCATTTTCTCTTGAGTGATAATAATGCCAATATCATCTCCATATCCATATTTCCCATAAAACGAATGGGGGTAGAGCTTGATTATGTTAAAGACTCTGCCACACCAAACTTTTCTGTTATTTTCAGTTCGGTATAGTTCATTTGAACCAGCTACCACTTTTATAGTGGCACGAGCTGCAGAACCTTTCACTGCTGTGAGGCAAGATGCACCAGTCAATACGATCCTCGGTTTAACTATGGCTCCATTGCACGCAAGCGCATTTCCACCAATTATCGCGGCATGATATTTGACTATTTCCTCTGGAATATCTCCATTTAAAATTCGTTCTCCCAAATGAAGTTGCGCTTTTAAAAAGAAGTCAATTTAAATAAGATGGGCTTTGATTATCGTCCAAAATATACAAAAATAGAAATTATAAATCAAAAATTACTTTTTTCATTCTCTGTCACATCAGTTGCAAGCTAG
This sequence comes from Obolodiplosis robiniae, assembly GCA_028476595.1. Lineage (NCBI taxonomy): Eukaryota > Metazoa > Arthropoda > Insecta > Diptera > Cecidomyiidae > Obolodiplosis > Obolodiplosis robiniae. Next base: position 4,049,124 of record CM052014.1, read on the forward strand.
TTTTTAAAGAATAAAATTCAATTATATCATTAATGCTTAATTTTAATTGAGAATTTGACAAAATTTTAAAACTTGAGAATACGAGTGTTCTCCTATTTTCGAGAATACTTTTTGAGTTGGAGATTCTTTGAACATTAGACTTTTTAAAGATTTTTTCCAAACTTCGAAAATTGTTTCTTAATTTTCACGATTTTTACTTGAGCATTTATTAAAAATACTTACAAAATTCTCAATATGCAGCAAAATTACTAGTAAAATTCCCCAAAAAATCCCCATTTCTATTTTCAAAAGCACACAATTTAGGTTTAATTTATCTCTTTATGAGTGTGAAAATTAGTTTGATTTGCTCCAAATGAAACTGACATTTTCAGTGTTCGCTACCAGCTTTTATACATCTTATTTCCGATCCATCAAAAACAGATGTATTTTGTTGATCGCAATATATTTCAATTGAATATGTAAAATACGAAAATACGTAGTAAGTAATTTAAATATTCAACCGAACCGTGCTCTTTGAGACATTCAAATCGTTTCCGCTCTCCAGTGCCATCTATTGAGCAATAGATATGAAAAGTTGTATAAAAAAATAGATATGAAAAGTCATATCTGAGTTAAAAACAAATAAACGGAATAAACGTATTATTTGAAAAATGTTCTTTGAAACATGAAAACAATTGACTTTTATTTGTGTAATGTATTTTGAACCCAGCTGTAGAAGAGTGGTTAGCGTGCCAGATTTGCAAGCATGGGGACGTAGGTTCGAGTCTCACTAGCGGCCGTTTGATTTTCTATCAATTTCATCATTGCTAATAACAGTGATATATTGATGAGAGACAAACTAACACATAAAACAGTGATGCTCGACTCACGGAGTGTTTCGGAGGGCACTTTAAGCCGTCGGTCCCGTGTGTGTGCACAAAGAGGATTTTGAGTTAGCACAGACACACGTAAATTGACTACCTTAACGCTAAGGTTGTGTTATTGGGTATTTCCAATATTCAATACACCACCGCAAAAAAGGTAGTAGCCATTCATAGGCTCGAGCATTCGAATGCGGTGCAGTTGTGCCCTGCAAGCCTCTCACCAATGTATTCGAATAATAGTTCTGGTGGTATTGGTGGAGGAACACACCTAACGGTACACAATTCGGTCTATAAATACTGAATAATGATGATGATAATGATGAATGTATTTTGAGCTGTTGCCATGGTTGCCATATAACTTGGGGCTCGAGATGTTCGAGATACCTCTCACGATGTTAGTATGGTTAGTATCGTTGGTATTCTTCATTTTCACACAATTTGTATCATTTGTATGCATCCAATGCAATCAAACATTTAACTTTTTTTTCAATTTTTAGAAATATTTTTTCGCATTTGTCGCATTAGGTAATCTCTGATTGATGTTTCAATGGTTTCAATCTTTGAAATTTGACTTAATGAGCACATATATAGCATATATGGCATATACCGCAAAGTTTTGCGCAATAATAATTTATTTGAAATATTTTGTTTTTTTACAAACAAACCGCTGTCAAAACAAACCGCTGTCATGTTTACGTAATTTTCATTACGTATGCATAGCAGCGTGTAGACAAAGCAAATGAAGACGTGTAGAGAAATAAATTGTTCGAATGATATATTTCTTTAAAAATATATTGTTCTTATATATTTTGATGAAATCTATGTCTTTCAATTGTATATTCTAGAATAAGTATTGAATTTTAACTTTATTTATTTGTTTTTATTATTTTTATCAATAATAAATTTGTTCGTATTACAATGGATTCAAATTGAGTTCACCGATGTAAAATAAGATGGCGCGGTCGATTAACATACTCTCGAATAACTCTCGAAACCAATACAAGCACAGTCCTCTTGTAAATATTCAAATGAACGTTTTATGAATTGTAGAAATGATGTGTAATTCAGTGCAATCAATTGAATTCATTAAAAAAATATGAAGAACGGAAACCAGAATGTACTCTTTTTATGGCCGAATTTGTGTTACCAAGCCTCAAAACTAGCTTTATTGTAGTATTCAAGCCTCTATTTAAGTGACAGCTGGTATTAAACACAAAGTCTCGACATGGAATGCAAAAAAAACATGTCGTTGAATAATTTCAATCATCACAGATACATCACGAAAGTTGGCAGAACCACCACACGAATTATGTGCAAATAAATGTCAATGACGTATTTAACGCATTTGGGTTTTCAATGTTGTTGACACTGACTGATTTACATTGAATGCGCTCATTTCTGGTGTTTTTGAAATGGATGGAAGAAGAAGAAGAACCTGACACACAATTATCCGCCTAATGGCTGAACGTTGGAGTATTCTCTTTTTCCGAATTTTTCCTTTGATGAGAATGATAATGAGCAAAACATTTACCAGATGGCAGATTTATACGGTCCCCAATTGTTCTCTGTCTCTTATGGGTAGTGACTGTCCCTCGACTTTTCTTTTGATTTTATTTCATTCTCATCCAGAAAATGCACGTATACATATTTTTTTTATGTTTTATGAATTTATATGTAAAATCGCATGAATCTTTGACGTTTTTATTTCATAAAAACTGCAGTTAATATCGTATTCCCGTAAAAATGTTGCATGCATCTAAATTTGCAAAGAAATGTATTTTTTGGTATACTTCTCTTTTTGAATGGCATTCTGACTCTGAAAGAAGCACATTGTGTAAAGTAATATCTTTAAACAGGATCAATAGAAAAGAACTGATTCTCTGATAGATAAATGTCAATCAGTGCGGTTTTTTAAGTGAAACACCACGAGTAAACAAGTACCGAGAGTACCGACAAAAAAAACATGAACAACACCAACATCAACAATAACAACAACAATCATTTATAGACCATTCTTGCCTTTCAGCGTCTGGTCTGTTTTACGAAACAATATGCCTCATAACATATGTTATACCCCTCACAATACCTCTCCACAAACTCCGATCGAGAGCCAAGTTTTGAGATTCAACACACCATTCATATCCCTTCGCATAAAATCATATTTAACCGAATCTAAATAACGTCCACGTTGTCCACCCCTACCTCTCGGCCCATCAGCTTCGGCGAACAGAATCCGTTTCGGTAATCGCTCCTCTCCCATGAGTTTTACATGACCAAACCATCTCAGTCTGGATTTTCTTGCTTCCTCTCCTATCGAATCGATTCTATTTGCCCACTGATCGCGGCGCGAGACTCCCGAAACCATTCTCAACACTTTCATCAGACCACTCAAGCACCAAGACATTCAAATTCCTCTGAAGAAAGACAATGACCAATTGCATAGCGGTACGAAAAGAAACTCATTTCGGAAGCGCCATTATATTTGCATACTATCGTGACAATCACGGAGCAGCAACCACTTCAAGTACTTTTCATCGACCGGAAACAGTTTAAAATACAAATCAAATTGCTTTTGATTGATATCGAATCGGAATAATTCATATTCAATTCGAGCAATATGATATTTAGCGTGAAAATTTAACCATCGAAAACACAATGCCACAAACAATCACCCGTTCTCTACTGGATTTCATCGAGAGCGAATATGCAACATACAGGAGTAGAAAGAATGTATGACGCTTACATACACTACAAATTATTTGTTTTTATTACAAAATCAGATTCATGTTTAGTCTCGACTACGTGAGTATCCAATGTTAACCAGGGTTTTGTAAAGACAAAAAATATTTTAAAACTGTCGAAACATACAGAAATACTTTATCAACTTTTCTCCCGATTATTATGAGAAAAGTTTCTAGTTTTAAAAATCCACACCAAAATACTTTGACTGCAATACAAAATCTCCCCAAAGCTCTGGAAATCATAGACTCTGCTATTGGCTATTTCATACAAGTGTTTGCTATGTGGCAGGAATGCTGCGACAAATTTGAACAATATCATGACTTAAGGCGGTTGAATTCAGATCTAAGTGACAAGCTGGACACGTTAGAAATCATAATAGAGCCAGTCAAAGAGAAGGTTGAAGGATACTTCAAAAGTTTGTTTCAATTTAAAGATGAATTGGAGTCTGGACTGGGAAGTGCCCAAATAGCATTTGGAGCCTACGTTGCAGCTGATCAAACAGAAATTGATGCAAATTTTCTACAAATGTGGCCAGATACAGTGAAAGGGATAGAAAATGGTCGTAATGCATTTTTCGAAATTCTGTTAGTAGAAGATCGTAAAATAGGCGCAGATTGCTCAAACGATTTCGATAAATTCAAAGCAGAATGTCAAGAACGCTTAGATGAGAAAAAGAGGAGGAAAATGAGAGCAAAACTAATGCTGTCATCTAAATTTGCACAATTTTATTAAAAATTCTTGTAACTTTAACATTTACTAAATTAATGTATCATCTGAATAAATAGAATCATATCAAATGTAAAAATTTATCATCAGCATTATGAAATATACCCAATGAGGGAGCATTTGAACAGCTGAACTGTATTTTTTCCGTTTTTTTTATGCTTCTTTGCTTCCTTACTCGCTCGCTGTCTCTCTCTATCTCTCTCTCACACTTGGTCCGATTCGTTGTGTGCACATGAATTGTATTAATATAATATTTTGAATAGACAACGAACTAACGAACTTCTGCGTTTTTTTTCTTAAAATGATTCCCAAACAAAACATTTGTGCGTCAATGGAAACAAAATGGAATGCCATTTAATTTATGGTTTTATAAGAATATTTTTTTTACTTTTCCGCACACACCACTGTGTGTGGTAAAGGTATTGCGATCGGTCCAAAAAATTCAAAACGCTCGGAATAAGTTTTCTATGCGTTTTGAACGTAGAAAAAACGATTGCAGCCATTCCCGGAGCAATTTTTTTTCCGTGTGTGGTACGTTGTCCGTTGTCCGTTTTCCGTTGTACGCAAAAATTTGTTAAAACGATAACTCAAAAAATTGATTTTAGAATTGAACAAAAATTTACACACACATTTGTCTTCATTAGAAATAGAAACCTATTAATTTTCAGCCTAATCGGATAATTTTTTTGGGTAGCTCTAGTGGAGTCGAATCAAAAAATGGGCTGTTTTTCAATATAATTACGAAAAATTTGTATGGGGACTATGTCTATTTCACATGTCTGTCGTTGGCATAAATCAAAAGTTGAGATCAGGGTAAACTAATTCGTAATTGATATTACAATTCAAAACCAGCGAAGAAGCGTTTGTTGAAGTGAAAATTAGAAACTGAGATGTTTATTTGTTTTTTTTTTTATTAAAATTAAAATTTAAATTACATGATGTACGATGACTTGAAATTCGATCTCATCGTAATGACTTGAAATTTTCTGTGAGCGAATTTATTCTCAAAGTTGCATGATGATTCGATAAGAAATCAACATAAATCCAATACAAATGAGTAGCAAGCAATGAAAAACCCGTCATCCCGAATAATTTCGGGAAATGTGCGGAAAAGTTAGTTTTACGTACGTAAGACCATTTATTTTTTTTCAGAAAGCTCAAATATTTTAAGTACTATAGAAAGAATCCAAGTTTTGAGTGCATGTCCATATAAATATATCCATAATCCATATATATAAAATGGGCAAAACTCTGATAAATAAAAAACTGCGATCCACGTGTTTCTTTAGGAACTGAGTATGTTTCCGTGAATGTCTCAAATTCTAGTTTTAGAATGAGATATTTCGGGTATCAGTTCATTTCATAAAATGAATTGAAGCTTTGAAGTGCACTTACTGCTCGACCATCGTCTGAGCAAGCTTCGATAACCTTAAAATAGTTTGAATAAATTCAAAATTCATGATTCATTCCGATTCAAAGGATTCCTTAGATTCATGTTGTTTCGATTCGTACCCACAAATATGTAGACAACATGATTTGAGTCATTTTCATTCTTCGATCGAATTACAAAACTTTCCTGTTTCCTGAATATGAAGTTTGCATGTAAAAGTATTAATTTTTCCACGTGTAGATACAACGCTTCATATAAATGGATACGTGTAAATATTCTATTTGACTACGTATCGAAATGATGAAAAATGTTAGTTCAGACAAAATACCCGCACGACAACTTTGGGAATAAATCATAGAAAATTCCATGTCATTACACATCATGTAATTTAAATTTATATATAATATTCAATTGAATAACTATTTATCAGCGTAAAATTGTAATTTAAAAATCAAAGATTTATGATTTAGAGCTAGGAGCGAAGTGATCAACGTACCAAATGAATTTGTTCCACCTGCATTGAAAATGAATTTCTCTACCTTTACCGAGTCAAAAGAAGATATATTTGCACGATCGCACAATAGCTTTGTTCTGTTAAATTTTTCGCACGAAGAAAATGTAATACAAATAAATGAATAAAGAAAGAAAGAATTGCAAGGATATTTCATTTATTCAGATGAGAATATCAGTATATACATAACCATTGATGACAATTCGAATCAAGGCGATTATTCGTCGGTGTACCTCCATGCGACTCATTTCAGAACTACCGGCGATCTGACCGCATCATGGCGAACGGTCATCAATAAGTTAATGTTTATGTCAGATCTGAATAAAAATGACAACTGACAGCATCATACGCGTCACACCACCGTAAAAATCAGTGTCAAACTGACATAGGCCACGCGATGGCGTCACTGATTTTTTCGGTGTATTTTGACGCTGTCAGTTGTCATTGTTATTCAGATCTGCTTTTATTCATAATTTTGTAATTTGCACAGCTCATGAAATAATGTATTGATTGAAATAATAAATTTAGAAATAAGTGAGAAAAATCGCATCAGCTTCATTTGGTATAACGGATTGATGTCATTGAATGTATTCTTTGTCACCATTCTCCAATCGAAATTCAAACATCATACATCGCCTGAAATGAACGCATTTTGCAAAGAATTGTCGTACACAGTAAAAAAAAGGTGAAGTATTGGGAGAACAAATTGAAAACCGCGCATTCGTTTCTAACTTCATATCTATCATAGATGTCATTATTTTGACTTTGACAGCTATTGTATCTTAAAGAGGATAAAAAAATACATTGAAAACGATCTGTCAAACTTATCATTCAGTTGAATACACAAGTTTATTATTGCGTTGAAAATGTCGAGCTACGTGCCTACAAAACAGCATTTGCGGGAAGTTTTACTTTATTGGTTTAATCTGAAGAAAAATGCTTCCGAGAGTCATCGTTTGTTATGCGAAGCATATCCAGAATATGCTCCGTCGATTAGAACGTGCCAGGAGTGGTTTGCGCGGTTCAAAAGTGGTGATTTTGATGTGGAAGACAAAGAGCGTCCAGGCCAAGTGAAAAAGTTTGAAGACGAGGAGTTGGAAGCAATACTCGATGAAGACTCGTGTCAAACGCAAGAAAAACTTGCAAAATCATTGGGAGTGACACAACAATTCATCTCCTATCGTTTAAAAGCCATGGGAATGGTTCAAAAGCAAGGAAATTGGGTGCCATACGAATTGAAGCCGAGAGACATCGAACGCCGTTTTTTCACTTGTGAACAGCTGCTTCAAAGGCAAAAACGGAAGGGTTTTTTGCATCGTATTGTGACTGGTGATGAAAAGTGGATTCATTACGATAATCCGAAGCGAAAAAAATCGTATGGTTACCCCGGCCACGCATCAACATCGACGCCAAAGCCGAACATTCATGGCTCGAAGCTAATGCTGTGTATTTGGTGGGATCAGCTCGGCGTGATCTATTATGAGTTGTTGAAACCAAACGAAACCATCACAGGAGCATTGTACCGAACTCAATTGATGCGTTTGAGCCGAGCACTGAAGGAAAAACGGTCGGAAACGGTCGCAAGACACGATAAAGTTATTTTGCAACATGACAACGCTCGGCCACATGTTGCTCAGGTCGTTAAAACCTACTTGGAAACGCTTTGATGGGAAGTCCTACCCCACCCGCCGTATAGCCCAGACATTGCCCCTTCCGATTACCACCTCTTCCGATCAATGACACATGGCCTGGCTGAACAGCATTTCCATTCTTACGAGGAATGCAAAAAATGGGTCGATTCATGGATAGCCGAAAAAAGCACAGATTTCTTTCGACGCGGAATCCGTAATTTCCCAGAAAGATGGGAAAAAGTTGTGGCTAGCGATGGACAATACTTTGAATAATCAATTTGTAACCATTTTTCCATAATAAAGATCGAAATTTTGAAAAAAATGCGCGGTTTTCAATTTGTACTCCCAATAAATTATTGCCAGATCAAAATATGGGTACCCAATTTTCGGAGAAATTCACATGTGAACAGAGTAAAATTATTATGTATGTATTGTGAGTGCTCAAACTAAACTTGTAAATTTTGCACGGAACCGCAATAAGAAGCTCACAATAAATTGACGATTCTATTACAGAATCAATACAATATATGTCACCGGTTGATTTCTATATACAATATTCGTGTATCTAATGCAAATATTGTAACAGATGACCAAACCAAGCATACGGATCACTGTTGGCAGAGCTGTATTGGTCGTTTGCTTCTTATTGATGATGATTCTATAAGAGAATTTTCAAATAATAACAAAGGAGTGTTCAGAACTCACGTTGATTTATAGTATGACTATGAGTTCTTTTTGAGCACTCACAATACATACATATAACATTTATTCTGTTTACGAGGAAATTTCTCCGTTATTTGGATAATCTTATATTTTAATCTTATATAAGATTACTGATTCCCCTATTGCTTTTAATGTATTTTATCTTCAATTTTGATTGTTGATAATATATTTACTTACGCTTTGCATTTCAATCCATTGACGATGTGCGATGACATTCTCATGTACCATGTAAACGACATTCACGATACTCCCAGTATTAGATCTAGGCCTTTGGCCTCTGAATATGCCGACTAATACTACTTTGCCAGACGAAGAGCGATATACAACTGGACCTATCACAAATAAAATAATTTCGCCTATTTATTGACATTTTTATTTCAAATGAGTTATTTTCAATCAACCTCCTGAATCTCCTAGTCCCGCTGTCTTTTGCAACGTTTGATCTATTATTCTACCTGCATATCTTGGATGTACTGGTTCGACCCCAGTGCAAAACCTGTTTGGTCCTTCATTGCAGGGAACTACGTGCATTTGGAGCGATCGAAGCATTGTGGAATGTATGACTGTCTCAGTTCTTCCAAAGCCAGTTATAGTGAGCGTGGCTCTTGAGAAGGATTCATCATCATGAACCAAGTCAATTGCTTCGATCAGCTCGCCATCAGGCATCTTCTCTTGGGTGATAACAATGCCAATATCATCTTTTTGTTCTATTTGATCATAATTCTCATGGCCGAAGACTCCAGAAACGTCGAAGCTTCTTCCACACCAAACTCGTCTTCTATTTTCAACTCGAAATAATTTATTCGAACCAGCTAGTGCTTTATAAATGGTAGTATCACCTTCAAATATATTCATTTCGTAGAGACAATGTGCTGAAATTAATACGATCTTCGGTTTGATCACGGCTCCATTGCAGACAAGCTCAGTTTCCCTTATTATTGCAGCATGATATTTGACTATTTCCTGTGGACTATCTCCATTTAAAATTCGTTCTCCCAAATGAAGTTGCGCTTTTAAAAAAGAAGTCAGTTTAAATAAGATGGGCTTTGATTATCGTCCAAAATATACAAAAATAGAAATTATAAATCAAAAATTACTTTTTTTATCCTCTGTCACATCAGTTGCAAGCTAGTTTTCGAAGAATAACATTCAATTATATAATTAATGCTTAATTTTAATTGAGTCTTTGACAAAATTTTAAAACTTGAGAAAACGAGTGTTCCCCTATTTTCGAGCATACTTTTCGAGTTGAACATTAGACTTTTTTAACATTTTTTTCCAAACTTCGGAAATTGTAATTTTTACGATTTTTACTTGGACACTTGTTAAAAATACTTACAAAATTCTCAATATGCAGCAAAATTACTAGTAAAATTCCCCAAAAAATCCCCATTTCTATTTTCAAAAGCACACAATTTAGGTTTGATTTATCTCTTTATTAGTGTGAAAATTAGTTTGAATTGCTCTGAAGAAGTCTGAACTGTTCAGTGTCGGCTACTCGCTTGTATACATGTTATTTTCGATTCATCAAAAACAGATGTATTTCTCGATCGCATTTCATTTCAATTCAATATGTGACGTTTATACGAAAGTAATTTTTATTTTTCCTCGCAAACCGAAACCACTGTGTACGTAAAAGTATCGGTAAAAAAAATTAAAACGCTCGGAAAGAGTTCTCTATGAGGTTTTAACCAAAAAATAGATGGTCTTACATAACATAAAACTATCTTTTACACACATTTCTCGAAGTTTTACGGGCCTACAAATTGTTCATTGATTACCTTTGCAGGCACAATTGCTATTACAATAGGAACTATGAGGAATGAATGTCTGTTCATCCGAATATTATCGACACTTTTTGAATTCCTTATCAATGGAAAGCTTTTTCAAAATTTCAGTAAGAGAAACATTTTGGGTGTATTCCAGTGACATGTTGTTATCCACGTGCTAATGGCCCATTTGCGTATGAAGCCAGACACGAAAGCGCCAAGGTCGTTGTGAACCAATACTAGAATGCAATGCTCACATTGCAAGGTTTTATTTGTTGAAACTTTATGCAAATAGAGATAGATGAATACATATTGTATATGTTCATCTCTCTTTGTAGCAAATGAAACCTTAACCCCAATTAACCAATGAACGTGAGCATTGCATTCCCCGGTTGTTGTGAACAATGAATTCCTTGATGCGATTCAATGTGGCTAGATGTATTGCGGCACATGGACATAGAACAGAAACTATAGCCTCCGATGGAATTATTATTGAACATTTTTGTTGCTAAATTTTGCTACTCTCTTTTTGTTTACATCTGAAATTACACAGAATGATAGAGTTTTTTGTGCATATTAAAAGTATGTAAGATACTAGGCACATAAAATGGAAACTGTATAAAAAAGTGTCTGTGAGAGCTATATTACGATCTGTACCTAACTGCCCTAAAGAACCACCTAAAATTACAATGACGTCAAGCATTTAAAAGCACAATCTTTACTTGTATGTACATTACAATGTCTGTGATTAATCATACACCTTTCACGCAAATTAACGAATGCTTTTCACACGTGTTAAATTGTCCAGACGATCAAAATTAAATATGAATAAATAAATCAATAAATGAAGAATAAATTCAATGTAAATATATTTCATTTATTCATAATTTTGTATATTGCAAACAATTAAATACCTAGTAATTAGTGCATTGTCTGAAAAATCGCATCACCTCCATTTGGTGTAACGGATTGATGTAAAAAATTGAAATGTATTCTTTGTCAACCTTCTCCTATCTAAAATCATACCCCTGGAATAAACACATTTTGCAAAGAATTATCGTAGTTCACAGTGGAATTAAATGAATTTTTCTTTTATTATATTTGCAGTTTCTATTGCCACGCTTTCGTATTGGATTTATATTTATTTCTTATCGAATCATCATGCAACTTTTAGAATAAATCACAGAAAATGTCAAGTCAATACGATGAGATCGAATTTCAAGTCATTACACATCATGTAATTTAAATTTAATATAAAAAAAAAACGAATAAACATCTCAGTTTCTAATTTTTACTTAAAAAAACGTTCGCTGCTTTTGAATTGGCAATAACAATTACGAATTAGTTTACTCTGATGTGAACTTTCAATTCATGCCAACGATAGATTTGATTCCACATTTATGTTATGTATCACTTTCGTTAAAAAGTTAATGAGCATTCAAATTGATGAAAAAATCACAGAACGGAAAATCACAAATACTTCATCCAATTTAATGACAAAATTTGAATTTTGACCCCCGAAATTGGTAGTCTTAAATCTCATGGGAATGACTTTAAATTTCGGATGACCCTTTTTTTTTCATAAAAAAATAATATGTATCTTGAAAGTTTCAATTCGTTACAATGTGAACTAGATATAGTCCCCATACAAATGTTTCTTAATCATATCGAAAAACGGCCAATTTATTGATTCGACTCCACTAGAGCTAACTAAAAAAAATTATCCGATTAGGCTGAAAATTAATAGGTTTCTATTCCTAATGAAGACCAATGTGTGTGTAAATTTTTGATCAATTCTAAAATCAACTTTTTGAGTTAACGTGTTAACAAATGTTTGCGTACAACGGACAACGTACAACGTACCACACACGGACACAAAATTGCTACGGGAATGGTTGCAATCGTTTTTTCTAGGTTCAGAACGCATAGATACTTATACTGAGCGTTTTGAATTTTTTGGATCGATCGCAATACTTTTACCACACACAGTGCGGAAAAGTAAAAATTAACATGAACTGTAAGCATGGGTTTTAATGTAAAAATTTCCACAGGAAGAAAATTAAATATGAATAAATGAATAAAGAAAGAAATAATTCAATGCAAGAATATTTCATTTATTCATATTATTGTTATTTGCGTAGTTAACAAAATGATATTTTATATGATTGCAATAATAAATTCAGAAATAAGTGCTGTCTGAAATCGCATCAGCTCCATTTGGTATAACGGAGTGATGTAGTGATATGTATTTATTGTCACCCTTCTCCTATCGAAATTCATACATCATACATCGCCTGAAATAAACGATATTTTTCTTTATCTACAAGAATACAAAATATGTTTATCTATAGAGGTATCCAGATTTATATAGAGTATACTCTGTGTATGAAATGAAATCAGAAAAGATGCGGGTATTTAATGGTGGAATCGATCTAACCTTTTCCCAGCTAACCAAAATCAACCGAACGTGGATTCTCTTATATTTAGAATCAATACAATATACGTCATCGATTGATTTCTGTATAATATTCATAATTTTTATGCAAATATTGTAACTAGCAGACGACCCATTAACGTATATGCGTTTGACAGCTCTGCGAAAAATTATGTGTTGTGCTTATGCATGTTTTGGTCATCTGCTTTTTATACTCTGAAAACCTTTGCACGGGGAACTAACCACATACTGAGCTGTCACCACTGATGTAGTGCGTTCATAATGTGAAATAAATATTCATCATATCAAATCACGCCACATTTTAATGTCAACGCACCGCGAAAGTGGTAAAAGAACATTTATTCTGCATTGTGAATGCACCACTTTAGTGGTGATGTTCACGGACAGATCAGTTTGTGGTTAGTTCACCGCCTTTGAGATTTCAGAGTGTATTGTCAAATAATAATAAGCCATTCAGAGCAATGACGTTGATTTACAGTTTGACTAAGACTATCCGGTTGAGCACTCACAATGCATACATAATAAATATAGTCTGTTTACGGGGAAATTTCTTCGTAATTCGAATAATCCTATATTTTAATCTGACATTAGATCACTGATTCCCCTTTTGTTTTTAATGTATAGTTTACCAAAAAGTTATATGAAAAAATAATTTATTTTATCTTCAATTTCGTTTGTTGATAATATATTTACTTACAATTTGCAAGTCGATCCATGGACGATGTGAGGTGACCTTTTCGTGTATCATGTGAGCGATATTCACTATCTCATTATGGATGATTCTAGGTCTCCGACCTCTGAATATGCCTACCAAAATATCTTTGCCAGACGAAGAGCGATATATAACTGGACCTATTACAAATATTATAATTTCGTCTATTTATTGACATTTTTATATCAAATGAGTTATTTTCAATCAACCTCCTGAATCTCCTGGTCCCGCTGTCTTTTGCAGCGTTTGATCTATCATTCTACCTGCATATCTTGGATGTACTGGTTCGACCCCAGTGCAAAACCTGTTTGGTCCTTCATTGCAGGCAACTACGTGCATTTGGAGCGATCGAAGCATTGTGGAAAGTATGGCTGTCTCAGTTCTTCCAAAGCCAGTTATAGTGAGCGTGGCTCTTGAGAAGGATTCATCATCATGAACCAAGTCAATTGCTTCGATCAGCTCGCCATCAGGCATCTTCTCTTGGGTGATAACAATGCCAATATCATCTTTTTGTTCTATTCGATCATAATTCTCATGGCCGATGACTCGGAAAACGTCGAACATTTTGCCAATCCAAACCATTCTTCTATTTTCAACTCGATATAATTCATTCGAACCAGCTAGAACTTTATAAATGTTAGAATCACCTTCAAATATATTCATTTTGTAAAGACAATGTGCAACAGTCAATACGATCTTTGGTTTGATCACGACTCCATTGCAGACAAGCTCAGTTTCCCTAATTATTGCAGCATGATATTTGACTATTTCCTGTGGACTATCTCCATTTAAAATTCGTTCTCCCAAATGAAGTTGCGCTTTTAAAAAAGAAGTCAGTTAAAATAAGATGGGCTTCGATTATGATCCAAAATATTCGAAGTAGTAAAACAAAAATTACTTTTTTTATTTTCTATCACATCAGTTGCAAGCTAGTATTTAGAGAATAATGATCAATTATATTTTTAAAGTCTTCGACAAACCTGTTTAGAGTTCCAAGAATGACTTCAAAAATACTTACGATATTTTCAACGGTCAACAAAAGTACTAGTAAAATTCTATAAAAAATCCCCATTGTTATTCTCGAAAGTGTGCACGTTTGAAGTGCTCCGAATAAAACTGAAATTTTCAGTATTGGCTACCGGTTTTTATACATTTGATTTTCATTCAACAACAACAGATGTAATCTTGCAATCGCATTCTTTTTCAATTGAATATGTTTCCGATTCACTCAAAAAGTTCCTGGACTCTTATTATAGGGGTGAGACTATCAAAAAATCCATTTCATCATTCGATAATTTCATCTTTCATAAGCTATGTGTCAAAATTTCGTGAAAATCGAACAAAGTGTTTTTAATAAATAGACGTCAGTGTGAAGCAACTTTTGTGTTTTTGTTTACGATGGAATAAAACTGAATTTCGTGTTTGAATAAAACATTGTTTTTTGATGGGAAAAAATACAGTTGAAGCAAAACAGTGGCTGATTGGTATAATGAATTCAAAAGAGGTCGTAGCAACACTGAAGACACGGAACGCTCTGGTCGCCCAAATACGGCAGTTTCTCAAGAAAACATCGTACAAATCCGAAAAATCGTGTTGAGATACCGTAAACCGAAGATATCAGAAGGCAGTGTGTTTACGATTTTACACGAACATTTGGGTATGAAAAATCCCTGCTCAAATTGGGTGCCGCGCTTGCTGATTCCGTAGAAAAAACTACAACGTATTGATGATTCCGAGGCTTTTTTTAACCTTTTTAAGCAGAATAAAGTGGATTTTCTGCAAATCGGCAGTCAGCAGTTCGCTGAATGGACAGCAACCGGTGAGAGTTATCCGGAGGGTCCGAAGGCCCAGCAGACAGCTGGTAAGGGGATGTTGGAAATTTGTTGATTGACTCTAGGATTGACTATCTTGAAAAAGGAAAAACAATCAATAGCGAATATAACATAGCGTTGTTCGATCAACTGGCTGAAAAAAATCAAAGAAAAACGGCCCCATATGGCAAAGAAGAAACCACTGTTCCATCAAGACAATGCACCGGTTCACAAGTCGATGAAAACAATGGTCGAGTTGAACGAATTTCGATTCGAATTGCTCCCGCACCCGCCGTATTCGCTCCTTTCATATTTTTCTTTGTGTCGACTGAGAATTTTTTTCCCAATCCCAGAGAAATAAGTTATTATTAAGCTTGCTTCTAAATTGAATTTGTATATTGAGATGTAGGCAAAATAATTAGCAATCATTTGCTTTACGCTAACGTTTTCGAGCAACCGTATGTTCTTCAGGCTTTCATTTTAACAATTATTATCAATTATGACATATTAAATTATATGAAATTATTATTATATCTAACAATTGAAATTTAATCATCGAAATAGTCAGATTCTTCATATTTATATTATATATTTTAAATTGCTGGTCGCGGATATATTAAGCGATACACAGAATGGATTAGTTCAGGATGCTTAGTTGACGTATTTCAGGTGGCGCGTCGAAGGTATGGACTTCGTTGCTGTGAGACTCTATCACTGTAGTTTTTTTACAACTGTAGCAAGAATTGAACTTCAATCGATCGCAAAAAAACAATTAAAAAAACGCAAAATAGAATCAAATGAATGTTAATGAACAGAGACATTTGCGTGCTAACCTTTTTTGCATACAATGGATTTATGAGTCCCATTTTTGCTAGAACTGTGAAAAGTTCGATGATCCTATTTAATTTAATTTCACAGGAAAAAATAATATTTTGAATTTGAGATGCTTGGTTGCTTGCGGTTGATTGTATTTAAATTGAAAAGGTTAACAAATGTGAATTTAACTAATTTAAGTGGTAATTAATGAGTCAAACCGCCTGTCTCGCAAACCAGATCTTTCGAAACATGACATTATTATTGTTTATCTTAAAAATGTTTTTTTTAAATAATAGGAGGCTGATTCTGAATTTAATTATTTGTGGACATAATAAAATATCAAATATTGACGACGATAGGACAAATAGGCTGCTCCTCTTATTCTGTTGACATTTGATATATAGCGTTTTTTGTGAATATCAAAAAAATATAAGCTACTAGGCACAACAAATGCAAACGTTATGAAATCGAGTCAGTAAGAGCTATACCATCTGTGCCTAACCGCCCAATATCGTCGCCAAGTATATACGTGAATCATACTCGAAACTTTCCACGCTTTTTGCACCTGACACAAAAGAATTAAAGTGAACTGTTAACACGTGCTATAATCTTGTTTTGCCCACACATGTTAAATTGTCCAAACGAAGAAAATGAAATACAAATAAATAAATCAATCAATGAAGTCTAAATTCAGTGCAAATATATTTCATTTATTTATAATTTTGTATATTGCCCACAATTATATTGTATATGCATCAATGAGTGCATTGTCTTCAAAATCGCATCAGCTCCATCTGATATAACGGATTGATGTGATGAAATGTATTTTTTGTCACCCTTCTCCAATCGAAAATCATACACCTGGAATAGACACAATTTGCATAGAATGATCGTAGTTTACAATAAAATTAAATGCATTTTTCTTTTATTTACTTGCAATTTGCATGTTGATCCATGCACGTTGAGCGGTGATCTTTACATGTATCATTTGGTATATATCACGTCCTGTGTATATGCCGACCAATATATCTCTGCCAGACGAAGTGCGATGTACAACTGGACCTATTACAAATAACATAATTTTGTCAATTTATAAATATTTCTAAATCAAATGAGTTATCTTCAATCAACCTCCTGCGTCTCCACCTTCTCCTGTCATTCGTATCGTTCGAACCCGTCTACGTGCATACATTTCTTGTACTTCTCCAATCTCAGTGCAAAACCTGTCTGGTCCTTCATTGCAGGCAACTACTTGCATTTGAAGCGATCGAAGACTTGTGGCAGATCGGTCAATCAAAGATCTTCCAAAACCAGTCAAAGTGAGCATGCCTGATAAGTATGAATCATCATCAGCCAAGGCTATTGCTTCGATCATTTCGTAATCAGTCATTTTCTCTTTGGTAATAAGAGCGCCAATATCATTTCCATGTTCTAGGCGATCATAGCTCCAATTTTCGATGACAACGGAAACATCGAAACTTATTCCACACCATATGTTCCTTTCACGTTCAACCCGGTATAATTCATTCGAACCAGCTACAACTTTATACAAAAAAGCTTGGCCCCTAAATATTATGCCATCAACGTAGAGACAATTTGCAACAGTCAATATGATCTTCGGTTTGATCACGACTCCATTGCACGAAAGTTGTCTGTCCGCAATTATTATCGCAGCATGATATTTGACTATTTCCTCTGGAATATCTCCATTCAAAATTCGTTCTCCCAAATGAAGTTGCGCTTTTGAAAAAAAAGTCAGTTTAAATAAGATGGGCTTTGATTATTATCCAAAATGTACAAAAATAGAAATTATAAATCAAAAATTACTTTTTTTATCCTCTGTCACATCAGTTGCAAGCTAGTTTTTGAAGAATAAAATTCAAATATATAATTAATGCTTAGTTTTAATTGAGTCTTTGACATAATTTTAAAACTTGAGAAAACGAGTGCTCTCCTATTTTCGAGTATACTTTTTGAATTGGAGATTCTTTGAACATTTGACTTTTCGAATTTTTTTTTTAGACTTTTTTTCAAATTTCTGAATTTTCACGATATTTACTTGAACACTTATCAAAAATACTTACAAAATTCTCAATATCCAACAATAGTACTAGTAAAATTCCCCACGAGATTCCCATTTCAATTTTCAAAAGCACACAATTTAGGTTGAATTTATATTCTTAAAGTGAAACGAATGAATTGCTCCGAAGAAGTCTGACCTTTTCACTGTGGGCTACCGGCTTTTATACATGTTTTTTTCGATTCATCCAAAAACAGATGTATTTTGTGAACTGAATTTATTCTAAAGAAATATATGAAGAACTGGAATCGGAAGTTAAATTAAAAAAAATGGTCTTACGTACGTAAAACTAACTTTTCCGCACATTTTCCGAAATTGTTCGGGCTTACGCATTTTTCATTGATTGCTACTCATTTGTATTGGATTTATGTTTATTTCTTATCGAATCATCATGCAACTTTGAAAATAAATCACAGAAAATTATTCAAGTCATTACACATCATGTAATTTAAATTTTAATATTAATAAAAAAAATGAATAAACATCTCAGTTTCTAAATAATTTTTACTTCAACAAACGCTTCTTCGCTGGTTTTTAATTGGTAATAACAATCACGAATTAGTTTACTCTGATCTGATCTTTTGATTCATGCCAACGATAGATATGGTTCCACATTTATGTTATGTATAACTTTCGTTAAGAAGTTAATGAGCATTCAAATTGATGGAAAAAAAACAGATTAGAAAAACACAAATACTTCATATAATTTAATGACAACATTTGAATTCTGACCACGAAAATTGAAAATGTTGTAGGGGAGGTTGTCCTAAATCTCATCGGAATGACTTGAAATTTTGCATGACTTATTTTTTTCATAAAAAATTGATATTCTGAAAGTTTCACAAAAACAATGCGAAATAGTCATAGTCCCCATGCAAATTTTTCGTAACTATATTGAAAAACAGCCCATTTTTCCATTCGACTCCACTAGAGCTCTCCGAAAAAATTATCCGATTAGGCTGAAAATTAATAGGTTTCTATTCCGTACCACACACGGACAAAAAATTGCTCCGGGAACGGTTGCAATCGTTTTTTCTAGGTTCAAAACGCATAGATAACTTATTCCGAGCGTTTTGAATTTTTTTGGACCGATAGCAATACCTTTTTTAAACGTCGATTCGGTAGGAGAGCAAGCAAGAAAATCCAGACTGAGATGGTTTGGTCATGTTAAACGCATGGGAGAGGAGCGATTACCGAAACGGATTCTGTTCGCCGAAGCTGATGGGCCGAGAGGTAGGGGTGGACAACGTGGACGTTATTTAGATTCGGTTAAATATGATTTTATTCGAGGGGATATGAATGGTGTGTTGAATCTCAAAACTTGGCTCTCGATCGGAGTTTGTGAAGAGGTATTGTTAGGGGTATATGAGGCAGTTTGTTTCGTAAAACAGACCAGACGCCGAAAGGCAAAAATGGTCTATAAATGTTTGTTGTTGTTGTTGTTGTTGTAGCAATACCTTTACCACACACACCACTGAGGAAAAGTAAAAAATATAGCAATAAGTCAGCATGAGCATGTGCTGTATTTTTGAATAATGAAAATTTTCGTTCTGTACATTTTCGATATTGCATGAAAACACATGGACATATCGTTTGTAGGGGGCACATTTAAATTTCAAATGATAATTTTGAATTCTTTTAAAAGTCCTACAATTTTCAAATCCAAAAAATACAAATCGTGCAAATCCATTCGAATATTTTAGAATCTCTGTGAACCTGCTTCTATCAAGATGGTCGATTTGTATAAAAATCATTTGAATCAGTCAAATCTTTGGAAATCATTTGAAATGCCTATTAATCTGAAAAAATCTGGGGTGTTATAAACGAATTCATTTGCTTCTTTTGAGATCCCAATAAGTATTAATCTCGTGTCTACCCCCTTGCATCGTCTATTAGATAAGAGAGGTTGGGTACAACAATCGGTTCCAAGGAACAATTGTTCCGAATTCATTTACATCAATTTTGAATAAAATTTGCGGTTGGTATACCATTGTATTATATACATATTTATATATCAAATATTACCAGAGATGGTTTCGTATTATTCTGCTACTGGCAGTAGCATACTGTTTCACATAAAGTGCATGAGAGTGAAAGAGAATTCTGATTTCCACTTCTCTTTCATTGTATTGTGAGGGGTAGAGTAGCTTTGGGGGATAAACTGTCTCTGCACTCGCTTACGCAGATGAACTGGTACTGTTTGGTAAATCTTATTATTTGCAATGAGGAGTTGCAGAATAGTTTCAGAGAGATTTGAAAGGAGCTTGTATGGACTTTGGAATGACCATTAGTGCCACAAAAACTCAAGCTATGCATGTGGGTAAAAATCAAAATACAATTCATTGCATATTAAATGGCAGCTTTGTGGAACAAGATTGCCAGTCTAATAAAGAGTTTGAACAGCGTAGGGCTATTGGAATTAAAGTAGTACCGGAACTTAGATCACACGTTTTCAATAAACGTGAATTGAGTACAGAAACAAAGATGTTGATTCACGGGTCAATCTTCAGACCAAACATTCTATATGGTAGCGAGAGCTGGGTTAATTCAGAGAATTAAATTCATGATTTGGATGTGTCTGAATTGAATGTGTCGAGAATAGTTTCGGGAGTCTCGCGGCGCGATCAGCGGGAAAACAGAATCAGAATTGAGACGATTTGGGGGATCTTAACGTCAATTCGTAAGGAGAGGGAGCAAGAAAATTCAGATATAATAGTCTTTGCATGGATTTTTCTGGCATTTTTGATGGTCTGGCCTAGAAAAAATCCAAATGTCCATAATATTCTTTTTTTTTCAATACACATTCAATATAACACGATAGCATTATGTTGAATTTGTCATGATTAGTCAATAAAATTATAAAAACGTTGTTAATCATAATGACTATCGTCGTAATAAAAGAATATAACAATAGTGCAAAACGTAAAACTATAACATGGTATGGAAAGCAAAGTCTCGACAATGTCTCGAGTTGACATGGGATGCAAACAAACATTTCGTTGGAAATAGCTTCAATCGACGGACAATCTCGTTCCAATGTAAAACTCTTCTTCCTTTTTTACGGTCCCCAATTAATTAATACGGACTCTTATGGGTAGTGACTATCCCTCGATTTCTCTTTTGCATTTATTTCAATCTCATCCAGAAACTGAACACACATTATTACTTTTCCGCAAACACCACTGTGTGTATAGTTCAATTATTGCGATCAGTCCAAAATATTCAAAACGCTCGGAATAAGTTTTCTATGCGTTTTGAACATAGAAAAAACGATTGCAACCATTCCCGAAGCAATTTTTTGCTCGTGTGTTGTACGTTGTCCGTTGCACGCAAAAATTTGTTAACACGATAGCTCAAAAAATTGATATTAGAATAATACACACACATTGGTCTTCATTAGAAATAGAAACCTATTAATTTTCAGCCTAATCGGATAATTTTTTCGGGTAGCTCTAGTGGAGTCGAATCAATAAATGGGCGGTTTTTCAATATGATTAAGAAAAATCTGTCTTCCACGTGTTATTGCCCCAAATATGAAGCCCGAAAAGAAAGCTCCAAGCTCAACAACAGAAACTAAAGCCTCCTATCAAATCATTTTTGAAACTTGTTTGTCAATTTTTGCTCCTATTACACACAAGTGCAATATTCATGCACATTTCTCCAGTTATGTATAATACTCTGACACTCCATATTGGAAGAACATTATTTTGGTTTTCTTCCAATTTGGTGTGATGGTATTGAACTTTTTAGCAGCAAGTTTGACATTTATACCGTATTGGAATAATAATCTGTTGTTCTACTTTGGTGCGATATACATTTCAAACTTATCTTTAAAAAGTTCAATTCTATCACACAAATTGGAACAACCCCAATACAGCGTTATTCCAGAATGGATAGTCATTATGTTATACGTAACTTGAGTAATGTGCGTGTATTTTGCTTACAAATGATATTACACAGTTTTTAATTAAAAGCGTTTTTTGTGCATAATAAAAAAAAGCTGCTAGCATCTGGAAATATTGTACGCATTTTGTACTGTAATTGATTCAATTTTTTTCTTACTTACTCCATTTACATATTTGGAATGGCGCGCTTATATAGTATACTAGTATACACCATGCTGTAACAGGTTTATTATAGGAAATCATTAACTACACACAAGTAAATATATATAAATTCTGACGTTTCTACTCCATGTATAAATTTTGGGTTCACTTGGTAAGTAACATTTGAACCAATATTGGAATAAACCAATATGAAGTTAACCAAAAATGTATGCATGGAGTAGAAACTTCAGAATTTATACGCAGATTTACTTGTGTGTACCCGGCGACTAGGAATGAAATATGAAAACTTAATGAAATCTAGTGTCTCAGGACAATACACAGTATGAAATTTGTTTCACATTTCAAGTAAAATTTGTACTTGTGGAGCCGCCCAATAATTTTTTACTTTTCTGGGAGAAGTCCTCCCTTAGTAAATAAGTAGGAATTTTAGTTATGACATTATATGTCAATGTCAACTTTTATGGCTTATTAAGTCATTTTGATGCCTATGTACTTCAGGGCGAGTAGAAAAATTACTGGACGGCTCCACAAGTAAAATGCGTTCTTACATTGGCAGCAAATTTTTTACTGTGAACTATAATCTGTCTCTAACCAACCGAAAGAACCGCCCAATATCGAAGCATTTGTATACGAAAACTCAACGTGAAGTATGTACGTACATTGCAGTGTCCCTTCACTCGCCACTGTGAATAATCACTTTCCACGCTTTTTGTAACACAAAAGAATAAAGGTGTGCTATTAACACATGTTCAATTGGCCAAACGAAGAAAATGAAATATAAATCAATGAATGAAGAAAGAAAGAATTCAATGCAAGAATATTTCATTTATTCATATTTTTGCAATTTGCGCAGTTAACAAAATAATATGTATTTTAATTGAAATAAGTGCTCTCTGAAATCGCATCAGCTCCGTTTGGTATAACGGATTGATGCCATGAAATCTATTCTTTCTCACCCTCCTCCTAAAGAAAAGAACCATATGCCTGAAATAATCAATTTTTGCAAAGTATATTATCGTATGAATTTTTGTTTTCAATTTCGTTGGTTGATAATATATTTACTTACAGTTGACATGTTGATCCATGGTCGATGTGCGGTGATCTTTGTATGTATCATTTGATACAAATCACGTCCTGTGTATATG
Organism: Obolodiplosis robiniae; assembly: GCA_028476595.1. Taxonomy (NCBI): domain Eukaryota; kingdom Metazoa; phylum Arthropoda; class Insecta; order Diptera; family Cecidomyiidae; genus Obolodiplosis; species Obolodiplosis robiniae. Next base: position 4,072,565 of record CM052014.1, read on the forward strand.
CCGATCAAAACATCTCTGCCAGACGGATTGCGATATACAACTGGACCTATTACAAATAATATAGTTTTGTCTATGTATTGACATTATTATTTCAAATGAGTCAATTTCAATCAACCTCCTGCTTCTCTTGATCCCGCTGTCCTTCGCAACGTTCGAACTAGCCGCCCACGTGCATTTCTTTGATGAACTGGAGCAGACCAACTACAAAACTGGTCTGGTCCTTCATTGCAGGCCATTACTTGCATTTCAAGCGATCGAAGACTTGTTGAAAATCGTTCAGTCTCTGTTCTTCCAAAACCAGTCAAAGTGAGCGTGGCTGATAAGTATGAATCATTATCAGCCAAGGGAATTGCTTCGATCAGTTCGTTATCAGTCATTTTCTCTTGGACGATAACAATACCAATATCATTTTCATGTTCTATTCGATTATAATTCCAATGACCGATGACATCGGACGCGTCGAAACTTATTCCACACCAAACTTTTCTGCTATTTTCAACTCGGTATAATTCATTTGAACCAGCTATAATTTTATATATATCAGGATCAACATCAAGTGCGTTTTCCCCCATGACACAATGTGCAACAGTCAATACGATCTTCGGTTTAACTATGGCTCCATTGCAGGCAAACTCATTTTCCCTAATTATTGCAGCATGATATTTGACTATTTCCTCTGGAATATCTGCATTCAAAATTCGTTCTGCCAAACGAAGTTGCGCTATTGAAAGAGAAATCAGTTAAAATAAGACGGGCTTCGTTTACTATTCGAAATAATCGAAAATAAAAATTATAAATAAAAAGTTACTATTTTTATTTCCTGTCACATCAGTTGCAAGCTAGTTTTTGAAGAATCATGTTCGATTATATAATTAAAGTTTTTGACAAACTTATTTAGAGTTTGAAGAATGACTTCAAAAATACTTACAATATTAACGTTCAACAAAAGTACTAGTAAAATTCCGCACAAAATCCTCATTTCTATTCTCAAAAGCCCACAATTTAGGTTTAATGTTTCTTTCTAAAGTGTCAGAGATTGAATTGCTCCGGATAAGACTGATTTTTTCAGTGTTGGCTTTCGGCTTTTATGCATGTTATTTTCGATCCATCAAAAACAGTTGTATTTTGTTGATCGCACTATATTTTAATTGAATATGCAATATATGAGTGTCTGGGCATACAGATCCATTCGATCAGGAATGTTACGTGAGTGATGGTGTGTCAAAAATTCATCATGAAAATGTGCCACTCTTCGTTTCGTTGTATGGCGCACACGTGCAAAATCATATTTTTTCGGTGACATCGTTCAAATAAAGAAGAAAAGGATGCGAATACATATTCATAATTATTTAAGAAAACTTCTGTATTAATTGAGGGAATGAAAATAAATTATCGAAGAGCTGAATAAAATTTCTTCCCTTTAAATATTAATGAGTTGTGGCGCGAATTGGATTCAGAATTGAAACTTATGCATCACCATTACCAGATAACATTGAATATTTTGACATTTGTAATATTTCCACCAAATAATTTGATGAGTTACTCTTTGTATATGTGATTAATTTATTATATTTTTTGCCTTTAGCACACAAGCGATAAATTGATAGATATAAATCATCGGATACCGCATTTTTGAAGGAATAATTTCGAGAAAGCAATTAGCGGAAAAAATTGAGCGGGAAAGCAAACATGAATTTTGTGTAGAATAAACGATTTATTTTGTATTTGTTCCGCGGAAATTAGCGGTTTTAACTCATATGTTCTTTTTGCGAATTTTTCATTCACAATTTAATTCTTTTTTTGCGACTTATAATTTTTTTGGAAGAGGCTTTATTTCTAGCGGGAGACTCGAGCGGTATATTTAGCACCAAATAAAGTGCTGAATTCAAATTTAAATCAAATGTGACACAACATCAAACAAATTAATAATAATTTGTTCTCTAAATTTTGCTCAATAAAGTTGACAGCTTTCTATAGAGTGCAATGCTATATTGAGTACCATTGGTGCTCAAATTAATTTGTGAGCAGATATTTTCAAGTGATTTGAAAAAAAATTTAGAGTATTTCGGCGCATAGATTCTATTTAGAAATCAATTTGTATTTGATGTCTTTTATTAAAAAAACTGGGAGAAATGAAGATTGTTCCTTATTTGTTTCGAACAAATTGCGATCAAAACAGAAATCTTACAATAATAATTCCTTCCATCGATAATTTTTCTTTAAAATACCTTTCCAAATAAACACCTTCCATATCCTCGTCTCTATCTAAAGTTAAAAAAAAAATCATAAAAAATCACTGAAAAATCTAATTTATTTAAATTTGCTCATCAAATAAATGCCATTTTATTTGTATGAATTGGATTTTGATTTGTTTCTTACATAATTTCGAGCTTCTAAATGAAAATATTTGTTTATATGTTTTACTTATTGAAAAGTAACGAATTCTTAAATGACAAATCAATAAAATTACATGTTTTTTCTAAAATAAAATTCGATATGAATGATTTTGATTATTTAAAAAGGAGAGATTTTGCCCATATATTTTCTCGTAAATAGACGCGATAATCTTCGCATATTTCAAGCGGACTTGATTGATTTCGATATATAACAAAATATTTAAATTTCTTTTGGATTGGCTAGATTTTGATTAACTACAACAAATAGTCATGAAACTTATAGTTCGTGCATATCGGCACAACGAAATGGTTCAACACAAAATGATAAGTCAGGGACAAAAGCAAAACGTCGTATAAATGCGCGAAGCCAGCTCCGATAGGATCAAAAATTGTTGGCTATAAAATAAATTAGCGACAGAGCATTTTATTATTTGACACAAAAAAACTTAACAATTTTGGAAGGCAATCAAACATTACACAAATTCAAATCAGTAAGATTATTATTTACTTGACGCGATTGGTCGTTATTTTTTCTTCTTGTTTTTCTCAATTTTCGGTTTCTATATTTTGTTGGTAGTAACAAGCGCTTATATAATAAATTATTTCCCTAGGTTTTAGATTTTAATAGTCATTTATCGTAATAAATATATATCGTAGTTTGCTTTTTTATTTTTAAATGCGCGCACGTGTTGGCCGAACAAACAACTTGGCAATGTGTCCGTTGGATAATAATACTATTAAATTCAGATTAATATGCATTCAGAACGCTTTTTTTCAACTTGAAGGTTTTTTTTATATCTTTTGGAAATACTCTTTGGTCTAAATATCTGACGTGGAAATTTTATTGGAAATTTTTCATGATTTAGAAATGGGTGACTGAGAAAAAAGCGATCATTCGCATCTCAACTCCTGCACTCGAATAACTTTAGCACGAAAAGGAGGTGAGATGTGTGTGACCACGTCTATTCCAAGGGCTCAAATATTAGCTTTTCAAAGGTATTACACTTTCATCAAAACGGGGGAGTTCGGAAAATTATCTAAATTTCCATATTGAATATTATTACCAAAGATATCATATTGCGCCAAGATTCGCAGAAATCCTTCATTCCCATCGAATTATTGGAAGGGTATAAAATATGCTTCAATAGTTACGATTTGGGGAATTCGTTAAATGATCGAGTAAAAAATAGAGCATGGAGTATCAAAAGAATGTGGTGGATGACTGCATTAAAGAATTTCGGTTTAGTTTTTGTTGTTGTTGTCGTTGTTTTAATAGAATCAGAATTTTGTTGGGAATAATTGTTTGATAGATTTTTATTTATTCTGATCAATTTCATCAGCTCATCGTTTCGTTCTGCATAATTTATAAGTGTTGATGCTCAAATCGCTGATATCTGCCGGCGACCAAAGGGAGAACAGGGGCAATGTATGGTTTATAAAATCGTTTTCAATATTTGTTGGCCTATTGTTTTTGAAGATTAGATATTGAGCGAGAAAATGTGTTTGATAATAAATACGGTCTTCCGAATCAGAATTTATTGTTGGTTTTTCGGCTGGTTTAAATGGATGATGTTTCATAGTTACTTAATAAACGAACAATTTCTTTAAAACCCATTTGTTCGCAACGAGTTTTTAGTTTCATTATAACATCATTTCTATTTGTCTAAATGCAATATGGTTTGCTGCTCTTGACCCACTAAATAATATGGTGAAATACTGAGCACTAAAATTGGTTTCCTCATAGTTTTCGAGGTTCTTGTTTTCTTTCTCTCTCTCTCTCTCTCTCTCTCTCTCTCTCTCTCTCTTTTCTCTCACAAAATGGATAGTTCATACCACAAACGATATTATTAGTTCTTATAACCTGATTTAATAAGTGTAACGGATGCTTCAAGTAGGTCGTCACATTTTTCAAGGCTTTATTAATTCGGATTGACCTGACATTTAGAAAAAGTAACGACTTTTTTTATTGTATTCGTGTTTTACGAGTTTTTTTTCCTGCAGTTCATTTGAGCTCATTCGCGAGCTATACCGTCAACTAATTCGAACGTAGATTGTTCTTAAGAAGTCGATGACTGCGTTGGATTTCGACGTTCTGGATTAATCATTCAAAGTACTTTGATCAACTTCTAAGCAGTCGATAGTTACGATATTGCCTTTGTCAGATTCAGGCAGTTTGATTCGATTCGTTTCACCGAGATTTGGCATCATAATGCAAATAAATGGTTGACCTGTGGATTGATCGCGCGGATGCAGCGTGACTGGCATAAATCGATCCGTTGTGCCTTCGACAAATGAATTAAGCCGTTGAAATATTTCTGGATAGTGTTTGCGCAAATTCACGCCACGTTTGCATAATTCCAATTGCATATTACGCAATACAAGCTCACGATTTTTCAGTGTATTTTGTATTTTATCGCACAGATTGAATGTCAGAATAAGCACATCGGTATAGACTTTTATTGGTTCAATGATCGACGAGGCTTGCGCATCCAATGCGTTCGATGTATTGGCTGTCGTTCGATGTTGGTGCCCTGTATTTGCCGCTGTTGCAATTGCATTATTCCCAACTAAATCAAGTGGCAATGTTTTACCTAATTTAAGTTTGGCACACCGTGACACGAGCTGACGCTCCCATTTGACGGATATCGATGATGTGGTGCTCGGTGCTTCTGATACAACACAAATCGCTACGTAAATTAACATTTTTGAATCGGGTTTGTACTCGGTGCTGAGGCGTAACAGTTCGGAATACAGTTCGGGGCCCATTTCTTGTGGCATAAGCTCGGGCCAGCGCACGTAGGACGCTTCACCAATACGTTGAAAGCCCTGCTTCACAAATACCTCAGCACTTTCTGGACTACGAAATAGGATCCGAACAACGCCTCTTCCCTGCGTCAAATAGCCGCGTCGTGCTAAAATCGATAAATGTGACAGCGTATCATTGTCATCTTTGCATGAAGATAAAACTTGACGGCACAGCACTGACACTCGCGAATGAAGGCAAGCTTTACGATGTTTCTCCCAATGAGCCCGTCGACAATCTCGCGAACAGTACATTTGAGTACCTAATAAGAAAAAATGAAGCGATGTGTTTGTGCGATTTTTCAACGGACACTTGATTTGACTTACAGTTATGGCAGCTCTTGTAATTTCGTTTGGCTTCGGCCGGACTGGCAGATGCTTCGCATTTGGTGTTTCGACACTTAATCACTTCGCCGATCGATACATTGGCCGAAGCAGCTGAGATTCCGACCGTGGCCGATTTCGATTCCGTCGAATCGAGACTAACACGACGATGTTGAGCGGGTGAATCATTATTGTCTGAAGTTGCGGAATCAGGTCGTTTTGTGGCATCACTTTCACTACGTCGACGCACCGACTGTGCATCGATAGTCAGGTGGCAGCTATCATTGATGATGTTTGTGTCTCCTATGGGAAAATAGAGGAAAAAAACGAGAAAGCACAAAGCAGAACAAATAGATGGAAATAGGTTAAAACCATTGAACTGAATTGACTATAGATGGATAATAAGCATTAATTATTTACAAGTGTCATTGTAAGATATACCATTATTATAATTAGTATTCGTACAAATATATGAAAAGCTGAAAAATCAAATGAAAACATGTCGATTTGGTGCGCTCGTCAAACATAGCCTAAGGTGTTGAATAACTTTTTATAGTCATCACAATTCAAATGTGTTCTATATATTCATCATGATTTGATGACGAAATGACAATTCTTAAAAGATGGAAAACATATTGACAAGTAGCACATCGAATTATTGCAATTGGGAACAAAACATGTAAAACACAGGCAAAAATGGTAATGTTTTGGGTGGTGTTTTTTATTGAATGCAGCAAATATTCGTTTGAAAATGATATAAATGATATAGACGGAAAATAAAATTATAAAAACAACAAAACTTACAGGTTCATACCTGAGGACCTGTACTCTGACGGTAAGCCCAATAAAGATGCTAAAACATCTTCTAATGTTGCTGAACTTCTGTCTGAAGGCCGATCGTTTTGAATGGAATGTACTGGTAATGGTGACTCTATATCAATTCAGTAAGCAGGAGAATTTGTTTGGTTTGTTTTTTGTTTGGTTTGTTTTTTGACTTTGAATTCGTTTTTGTGTTTGTGTTAAAATTAAATTTGACATTTATTTTTTGAATGGGAAATTAGCGAATGGACGAATACTGCCGGAATATAAATGTCATTCGACAATATCCGATTCAATTCGATATCTGGTCAATTCAAAACATCGATATTCTGGCAAAAGCCGTCTATTTGCAATGGGAAGCAGGATATGGTCGCAGGCCGTGGATTTTAGACAAATGATCGCGATGATATTGTGACATCGAAATAATGCATGTTTTTCGATGTTCCTTCTTTTGGGTTGATGAAGAACGTGGGCTTTAATTCACACTGCAAATCAAATATACTTACACAAAAGTAAAAGCTAAAAATAATACAAGAAACTAAAGCCGACAGGAAAATCGATTAAAATTAAATAAAGGGGAATTTTATTATTAAAATGATTGTAATATCCTTAAAAATAACAGAAAAAAAAAAAAATAGTTTGAAATATGAACAAAAAAATGATCTAAATGATAATGCCTAATTCGACAATGAGCTTCGATTGTAAATAGTTCGTTTGGGGGTTTCATTCACTTTGTGTTGATTAAAAATAAAATGTTATTTATCAATAAGAATTAAAAATTTATACAATATATTCGTTGGTGCCGCTGAATTTCATCTCTTCAATATGTAATAAAATTATGAATTGGATTGAGATGCAGATGAGTGAGATTGGATTGAAATCACTTGGTCGATTGCGATTGGTGCAAAAAGCAAAGAGGTAAAAAATCCCAATATACTAGAAGAAATGCTCTAAAACTAATTGGGATCTTTTTGCAAAAATGGCGTGGCGTAATTAATAGGATATTGTGCGGAAGGTGGAACAGAATTTGATTTCGTCTGGTTTCATGTTTGGTCCGAAGAAGTTACACGGTTCTATTGACTATTTGTCCGGTTTTGTAAGTTTTTTATTACCATCGAAATCAAAACCAACCCTGTTTGTAAAGAACTCCAAAGAGGGAGGTGATTTTTTTGATCGAGTGCTATTGCGTGCATGGCGTTGCAATTTGGTGTCGGTAATGTTTGCAGTGATTGTGTTGAGAACCAAGTGATCACTTTCTTTTGCGTTTCAAATGTTCGGAGTGTGTATGTGTGTCGTTGTTTCGTTCAATTGTCTAGAGTTTTCGATTTGTTCAATAGAAATAAAAATTATAACAAAGAGTTAATTTATCAAATAAAAAGACTCCTTAAACAAAATGTAATTTTAATGAGTTTCTATGTGTGTATTTGCACTGATCAATGTCATATTTTGTACAAGATGAAATGAAAAGAGCTCAAATCAATCATAAGAATCGCAGACTTTATTATTTTATCTGCACGGCAAATGCGATGCTGGCAAAAACAGGGTCGTGACGCGATCGAATAAAATCTACTTCAAGAGCCGTGCTCCAAAAGATTATGCATTTGCCAGGAAAGCATTCACCGGATGAATCTAAAGCCTGTGACTTAAGCAAGAAAAAACATAATAAATGTTTAATATTTTCTATACTAAATCATAAGTCAGTAAATGAAACTTAAATAACTTGTCTATTCATCTAGAGCTTGTAGATTAGCTGCATGTGTGTATTTATATAAATGTGTTCTTCCTGTGTGTGTCTATGCGCTCAAAAGTAAAAATTCTGTATTTCCACAAAAATCAAGACAAGAGAATTGTGCCGATAATAAAGTGAAAACATATCATCATGTTTTCCAGCTTTTCCTAACCGAAAAAAACAAATTGGGACGCGTACTATTTGAGCATTCAAAATATCATTCCATTGTTCGTTCGTTCGGTTCAGTTAAATCAATCACATAAAATCAAATTGGTTGGACAAACAAAAAGGAAATTTTACATAATCTAATTTTGTAAATCAAGCATAATACAAAGAGTGAAATTAAATTAGCTATCTCTCATCAATTATTGTTATCGCATCAATGTAGGTTATATTGTTCGTTCGAAAGTGTAAAATTACGATAGCTGTGCGATGAAAAAAAATAGAAATTAAATAAACGGAACAAGAAACAAACGGTTATGTTGTAGAATGTAAAAACTATGTAAATATATATAGATATCAGCGAGCAAAAACGGGTCTGGTTTAATTTGTGGATGGATACGTGTATTGCTTGTAGTTTTATAGGAGACGCGACTCACCAACGCCATTCACGCGAGAAGTGGCCGCCGAAATTCCGATTGAACTATCAAGCACTGGTGTTTGCGGTGAATCCATCGGTTTATTGCCAACAAATGAACTTTCTAACCAGCAGCTCCTGCAGGAAGACAACAGAAATGCTCAATAATTTCGATTGAATTTCGGAATTCACGTGATAAATGCAAACAAATTAAACTTACTTTGATGAAGGACTGGCCGATCGACTTCGATTTGTTGAATTGCCCGATGACGTTCGATTATTTTGATCGTTTACGAAATGCACAATAGCTGAAGTAACTTCTTTGATTGACGTCTGAATTTCAGGCGAAACGGCTGGTTCGGCAGCCGGTTTAGCACTTAATGAATTCGTTTTATTTGACTGCGTTTGCTTTTGCTGTTGATGTTGCTGCTGTTTGGCTTGTTGACGGCTTAAAATTGACGATGCAAGTCTGCAATTCAAAAATGATGAATTGAAAATCAATTTGCAATGAATTTGATGCACAATTCGGATATTTACCGTTCGTGAGGCGTTCGCGGTTGTGCTAGTTTTTCTTGACTTCTCCATCCTAAATATGGTTGCCTAAATGAACCGCGTACAGAATTATTGGCATACGATTGGTTCGATAAAATGCTTGCGTTGGGTCCGCCGCGTGTGAATGAGCCGCGCGTCGAAGCACTTGGTGATGTTTGACTGGAATTTAGATGCGATGTAGACCAACGCGAAAAACCTGTGTGACCGTGATGACTTTGTGCTGATGGGCTCAACAATAACGGGCTACGATCCGATCGATGCGATCCTAATGAGCTGAGTGATGTAGTTTTTGAACTGAGACCAGTCCATCGTTGCACATCAGAATTACGTTTTTTGGTAAAACTGCCAGGCACGTAGCCACCAGCACTGTCACCTGTTTTTGTGCCCGCATTATTGTATTGTTTGAACCAATCGGGGATGTTCAATCGTTGCAATGACGCTTGAACGCGCAACTGATGCTCGCTGATATTCGTATTGGTTTCGTGCGATTTTTGGAGTTCATTTTCTGGGGGCTGTTCATAAAAAGGGAGAGAGAGAAAGATAGAGAAAAATAAAGAATATGCTGTTAGTATCAATTGAATTGGTTATTTCACATTTAACAATAAATTCAACTTCTATATATAACAATCGAATGATTGAACGTCGCAAAAGGAAACAGTCGGAACGTGTATCAAAAACACATCGAAGAGTGTAAAAAACATCGTAGTTTTCAGTACCTGAGATGATTGTGCCATTTTCAGAGCTGAATATAACAATTCTTCAGCCGACATGACATTTTTTTCAAAATCGGTCAGAACATTTTGTCCAATGGCGTTACACACATCAGTGCAATTGAACGAACAATCGCGAATGAATGTTAGAAATTTTTTCAATAATATCAAATTCATTGAGCTCAGTCGTTTTTCATCTAAATTTGAAATGGCTGTAAGGAGTCGTTGAATGCGCTCCAGCAGGTATTGTGTTTGAACATACGTTTGGATTGCTTTCAATCTTTCATGTGCATCGATTTGTTGTGTGGGCTCAGCGATGGGATTTGGCTCACCGTTGCTGACGCTCCTTTTCACCATTGTTGTTTGATTGGTTTGCAAGTTTTTCGCCACTCGAAATGTTGACGTATCAATTGCACTTGTATTTGCACTCGCATTGTTTTGTTTCGGATTTTGTTTGAAAAAATTCTCAAAATATTCACGATTTTGTCGGAATTTGCGTTTCGATTCGGTGCGCTGAAATTTAAATTCATCGTCATCCGACATCGATTGAATGGATGGTGATGCGGAGGAGCTGCGCTCCGATGATGAATGATCGTTAAAAAAAATCACTTTACTTTTGACATTTCCATGATTGACCAATTCGTATGGCTTTTCAAATGCCGTTTCGCTGTCGCTATCATGCAATGACGCTGTCGACGACGTTGATATCATGCTAAATGGTCGAATTTGTCTGTGATTTGGCCGTTTGCCAGCAGCAGCAGCAGCAGCAGCGCTCTTTCGCGCTTCAACACCATTGAACTGTTGAATATTATTCAAAATGGCTTTGCTCTTGTTTCGAATGTCTTTCGCCTCATGTCGGTTCGGATATTTTTTGTTGCCCTTTGATTTATCAGTGAGCAATAATTGATGCAAATTGCCGGCGAGATGTTCGGTATCGTTTGACGTTTGAATGCACTGTTCAACATGGTCGTCGTCGCCCTCATCGCTGAACAATAGCTCATCGGTGGTTACATCTTGATCAAAGTATGCGAATATATTTTCGAATTGCTCGCTGTTCATCGTCATGTGTGTATCGTTTAGTGACAAATTTGTCGTATCCAAAAAGCTGGTGTGTGTTGGTGAAAAGGTTGCATTTGCCGCATTTTCTTCGTATTCATCACGTTGATTGAACAATTCAACGGCATTTAGTGCTGGCACACTTTGGGCCGCATGCACTTTGCGTTGATGAGATTTTTTCGAACGTTTTGATCTTTTCGGTTTACACAACAAATGCTCAACAATCATATCAAAATCATTACCACCGAGCATACTAATATCGCTTAAAATCGATGTGCTCAAGTCTGCTTCGTCCGAATGTATGCTTTTTTTATCTATCGATTTCGCGGAAACACTATAATTCGATGCCATTTTCACGTGTTCTCTTGAAATGGTTCAAATTACTTTTTAAAAAAAATCTTTATGTTAATTTTGAAAACTGGAAAAATTGTTGTTTTGAACGATATCTGGTAATGAGCTGCGTGTGAACCGCTTTGACTAACAATTGGAACGATAATGAAAGATGGTTGGTACCTTTGCACACACCGAGGGAAAGAGAAAGAGAGCCAGTATTGCGAGTGCAACACAAACAAAACTGTTTAACTGTATCATATTTCGTATTGTCTCTCATTTAAAGTGTAGCACCAGCCGCCCATAAATGAGACCGAATGCTAATGGCAAAGCACAAAATTCACTGCAACCGGATAGACTAATTTGGGTCTTGCTTTGTGCGTGCACAAACAAAACAATGTCATAAAACAACAATGCGAAAAGACAAAATGAAGAGAAAAAAGTCCCGATATTCTTTTTTAACACAGTGACATTGTAAGCAGTGCTCTGTCAAACAATACACACACACACACACACACATTCTGCTATTCATTTGCACTTTTGCTTTCTTTTTTCTCTGTCACTGTGTTAGCAGTCACTCGCTTAATATACTTTTGAATGATTTAGTAGCAAATATGAGAAAAAACGAAGAAGAAGAAGAAAGAGACAAATACGAAATGCGGCAAACGGAAAAAGTGGCAAAACTAGAATCAGAGCGAGGGATAGAACGTAGCAGTTTAACGGTATGACATTCAGTCGTGAAGAAAAGTGTCGCTATTACGGCTTCGGCAAAATACACATGGATTATGGAGATACGACGTTGAGGCAAAAAAACACGAAATGCTTAGATTAGGCAAAAACCGAATAATGACATGCATTTAAAAGTGAACAAACAGAAAAAATAGCATCCCATGCAAAAGATGTGTCATTTATGGGATGCCATAATTACGTATTGATTGCTTGTCTTTGTCGGATAACATTTACCGGTTGCCTTTATGTTACTTTTTTCATCAAAAGATGCAATAAATATTTACTTTATGCTCTTTTCCGTGCGACTATATTTATCTCATTTATGTCAACTATTTCAAGTGGGACTTTTTTCTTCTTGTCGCTGCTGTTTCCATCACTATTCAATGCAGACGTGACACCACAAAGTAGGATGCTTAATACAGGTACGAAAAACGTTTTCAACGCACATAAACGCCATTAATATTTTCTTTTTGTTGTCGTCGCGCGAAACCGCGCACAGAAATACAGCAATTCATTTGCATATAAATATAAATGGCTTTTTAATATTTCTTCCTCTCATCACTACACCGCTGTTGTGCTCTGACTGGGGCAAGAAAAAAATCAAATTGCATCGTTGACATTCAGAGGACATCAATGGGAACGAAAGTACTTCCGTTTGCCGTGGAATATCAAAAATTGCGAATTCAATACAAAAAAAAAATTAAAAATGGGTAGTGGCACTTGAATGTAAGGATCGTTATATGCTGTTCTTGACTAATTAAATGCATAATTGACTGTTTTTGTTCTTTGAAGGTGTGTGCTTACGTCTGTACCATTTATAGCACGACAAATCGCGGTTCTGATGACGACACACAACCGAATTGACTGACGTGTAGTCCCAAGGCAAACTGCAGCATTCGATTTGGTTGTCTTGTTTATATATATAAGGGTAAAAGGATTCTCTTTATTTGCCTTTTATTATAATTGCTAAATTGTTCATTCTTTGTCAAGGCTCCGTAAAAGAACACTCAGTTTCAAGATCTGACTTTTTTCCTCTCCTTTGATTTCAACAACCACAATTGTAATGCGTCTTGCGACGAAACAAAACATAGCACCCAATTCATACAAATTAAAATGTGTGTGTATAAGAGAAAAAAAAAGAGAGAGAGAGAGAGAGAGAGCGATAGAGAGCGAGAATGTATCGTCATTCTGTGAATTTCCATAGTCCATTTTCAGCACAATGAACCGATGACTCTGTATGAAACGCATGCATATCATGTAGCAGCCAACACCACTCAATGCCCTAAAATAATCAATACGGACTCGAAAGAGCGAAAAAAGCATATATACATTCGTCATCATGTATAGTATCACTCTTACGTTTCGATCGAAATGGATAACAATGAACATCATCTATGATTTTTTCTTCGCGTATACACGCTAATCAACCAAAAGAATGTACTGTATTAGAAAAATAACACAATGCTGATGAAAACAAGAACAAGAAGAGATGAAAACGGTGGCCTAGCAAAATTATCAACACAATACTAATTTTCATTGGGTGGAAAATCTTACTTCTAATTTATCGTTGTCATCATCGTCGTCCAACTGAAACATTTTGATGATACGTTTCCGTTGTGCTGGCTATATATATTTTTGTGTGTATATGTTTTCGCAAAATATGACTCAAGCCCGAATATTGGTTACGTAAATGCACTAGATGAATAATAAATATGCCACTTTCCGTGGTTGCAGCATTGAGAATCTCAAATTAAGCATTGCAATTACTTGAATGTAGATATCATAAAACTTTTTCCGTTCACTTTCAATTTCCATATCGTTTTTCACGGCTTCTTTATTTTTTTTTTTTTTGTTCCTTCCGCATTCGATTTCGAGATATATTGTGTTATTTGTATTTTGTTGTTGCGTTTCTTATAATTCTCGTTTAACATCGGAAATCATTGATTTTCCCGTTTATTTGCACGATTTCATTTTGAGGTGGTTAAAAACGCATACATTCGCGGCGATGAGGGCCGGAGGAGAGTCGTTACAAATACTCAAGCACTCGCAGTATGGACTTTCAATCAAGGCGACACTAATTTCAAATTTTCTTAACAATAATTCGTGAATGTTGCAATAAAGGTAATTGGTGACTTTTCAGTTTCAATTCTATTTAAATTTGACTCTACATAACTTTCATCCACTCATTTGATTTTTTCAACACACAATAGAAAATACAATGAAAACAAGGTCAACACAGTAAAATATTTTACGGAGAAAACACTTCAACAAAAGCTATTTTCAATTCGAGACAGTGTCGGAGATTGTAACATGAAAATTGATTGCACCTAGTAATAACAGAAATTTTCCGTTGTGTGATTGAATATTTTGCACCCTTTTACAATTGCACCCGATACACATGCACTTTGCGCAAAGTAATTTTGAAAACTGCGGTTCAATTGGCTTAAAAAGAATTGTTAAGGTAGAAAAATTGAGTGCAGCAGTAGTAGCAGCAGAAACAGGCAAAATAACAAAAACAACTAATGTGGAAGAGTATGATTTGCTGCGTGTGTTTCGGCGAAAAACTTATTATCACGGCTCGAAATGCGATGCATTGCTGTTTAGTAATGAAAAATACTTTGGCGTTCGCTTTCGACGTTCACTACTATTTCTCAAAGCGAGACGATTGGATATTGACTTGTGTATGCATGCCCGTATCAATGTATATTTATATAAAATTTCAGTAGCATTTGAAGTGTGATTTTCTGTATAGAAAAAGCCTAAACTTGACGTTTTATACGTATGTGTTTGACCTCGAACTAGATTTCATTTGTATTTTATCAACTGTGTACTAAGTCGAGTGCTACACATTGGTTTTTGGTGTTGTTGTTCTGCTGCTGGCTTTGCTGTGCGAGAATGGGAAAATGAAGATGTTAGAATACACACTCACGACATTTCGAAAGCTTCACTATTAAGCGTACAACACGTTTACACACAAACACATTTGTGTAAGGGTGTTTAAAGCTTTCGCAACGGCATGCGCAGTACATTTGGGCGAAATTGCATAGTTTGCATAAAGAGAATATGAGCTTTTATAAAAGTCGGATTGTATGATGACATGCTGCTAAGTAAATTGCTTGATTCGATGTTTTTGGAAATGGTCTAAATTGCAGAACTCATAACGCTCCCATTACATCGGCCTTTGAGCAATGGCATCGTTTGATTAAATGTAACTGTTGACTTTTACGTGCCATCGAAATGAATTCGGAACAAAAAGCGTCAACGGAAAGCGACTATAATAAATGTCAATTTTTGGAATTTTCTGCGATCCAACAAAATGAATGCATGGCTACGATTCTGAGTGAACACGTACTCCATCGGCGGAATTGTGTGAATGCCATGTCATTTTTTATTAAAATGAATTAAGCTATAAACGAATAAAGTCTCGCATAACAAATTAACCGGAATGAGTTGTTCGACGGCGTGTACAAGCGGGAACGATTGTGTCCGTCGCGCTCTGTATTTAAGTTAGGATTTTCGTTCGAATTCAGTTTCCGGACAGTTCATTCTATTACATTCAGCTAATTGTGTATCGTGTATCGTGTGTGCATCAAATTTTAATCGCTTTCTACATCAGCATGCGACCAACAAAAGCAAAACACATCACAACTTTGGCAGCGTCAGCACCAGCACAATTTCAGAAGAATGAAAGAGAAGCGCTCGTGTTTATTCAATGTGTATGTTTATTTGTATGAAAACAAAACACTGGAATTCATTTTCACGGAAAATACCGAATTTCATTCCTTTTGAATGTAAATGCTTGAAGAATCAATGATAAACGTGTTGTGTGCATGTGTTTGTGTGTCGGCATGATGTGACGTGATCATGGTTTATGGCTCACTGTGTTTATGTGCACTTGATCGTTGTGTTTTGTGTGAGCGTGAGCGCATTATTGAGCGAGAATATCATGTTTATTCATGGTCCATTTTCAACAGCCAAATCATCATCTCATGTTAGATTTTCGTTTTCAAAAATGCATCATTTGGTGAAAAAAAGATGTTTTCAAATGAAACCCCCTGTAGATAACAATCACACACACATATATACAACCCGAATGCAAAGACATGAAAACGGCTTTTTGTTCGTTGCTGCTGTCAGCAGTTCTTGTCGTACGACTGGTCCCGTTGGCTCGCTCTCAACATGGCATTTAAATTCCTTTTCATTCTTCTCCCAGTTTCATTCTCTATCTCGCCGAGTCTCACTTGTTCGGCATTTTTGTTTTATTTTGAAATGCATTCAGATTTCTTGTTTGCATTGTACTCTTTTTTCATCGCTGGTTGAACGATTTTACTTAGAATTTCATGGCGCAGAGCCAGCATAATAGTTTTGGCTTCATCTGATCATATGATGCAAACACATCTGGTAGCATTTCTGATGAAATTCGCCGCATTTTTTCGTTTCTACAGCAGCCAGTGATGCGAAGATATTGCAGCTAAACGAGCTGCTTGTTATTGTTATTCCATTTTTGCTTCGAGTTCGATAGTTCATTTTGCAATGGCGATTCTCGCCCATAAATTCATCGAAAACACTTTATCGCTTTAAAAATGAACAATTTATTATTGAAGCATCTGTTTCATATAAAAAGCGTGAGAGTTATTTTTAGAAATTTCTTTTTAATCTAAATGAAAGGCAATCTTTGCTGTTTGCCAATCATATCTCGTCTGGTTGATGTGTTTTCTTCGGTTGTGTGATCTCATTACGGCGATGACGCCACGTAAATTCCAATTTCGCGAATCAATGACAGATCGTGAGTGAAAAATAAAAATCGTTTGGTGTTGAAGATCGTGAGTGTATCGTGAGGTCAACATGATTTTCTCTTTGAGCCCATCCGTCTATTATGATTCATCCTAAAATGATATTCGTTGTTGGATTTCGTTCGCCATTTTTATTCCGGTTGTTCAATTGCATTCATCAGCATAAACGCTAAACAGATGAAATGCTCAACACAAGCTGCAAATCGTTTTTTCCGTCGATTAGCTAAATGCACGAAATGAAAAACCATTTGAGAATTTAATCGAATGCAGATTTTGTGCAGCCGCGCAGTTAAAGTTGGCGTGCCTGTGTTCATTGTGTGTATGTGTAGAATGAATTTGGAATTAATGTATTGCCATTAGACGCATGCAAACAAACGTAAGAAAATAGAAAGTTTGTTTTGCTTGCGGCTTTTTAATTCAGCAAACGAAACAAAACGAGCAAAAATGTTCCGCGCACACATTTGTGCACACCGTTCGCATCGGCACTCGCAAATACACGAATGTGAAAATGGAAAATTATAGTTTGTTTGGCTATGCGATGAAAATGTATTTAATTCAACACTCACACCCTAATAATTGGCTCGACTTTTACAGATAAACTTATTTGCGAGAGTGAAAATCGAAAGCAATAACATTTTCAGTACAGAACGGAACAAGTTTTTAACGAGAAAAGAATTTCAAAAATCTCAAATTCAATATCTCGTTTTAATCATTTGATCTCTTGATCTTTTTCGTTATTTCTTCATTGCCGATTGAAATGTAGGCTTGCAGTAAATTTTTGCCAATTTGTGTGTGTATGCACTTTTTTTGATGAATATATTCCAATTGATAATTGTAGGGAGATGTTTGATTCAGTAGCGGTCGCGCAATATCGTGCACAGCAATAACCAGATGTTTCAGATACGAAAGGTTGAAATTAAAGCGAATCCACGCATATATTCCAAACAACAAACAACGACAACAGCAATTGCACACCACACATACAATATTCGCATAATATATCAAGCCATGTTATAATAATTTATATTTGGTTCCCTTTTGCCGAGAGCTCTGTTTGATATTCAGAATGGCCAAACACGCTCAAGCCAACTATACCACTTTAGCACTCACTGCTGCAGCGAGCGCGCAAAAAAGCAAATTAATTTTATTTTTGTCCGGACGGATGAAGTCAAAATCCATTAAAGCATTACTTGGTGGTGGTGCTGCTGCTGCCACAGAATGGAACTGCATAATAATGGAAGTGGGTTTGGAATCCGACATGAAACATGCTATTAAAATTACTTGCGCCCATATGCGTGAGCTCGTACATTTGAGTTGCGTATGCATTTCATTGAATATTCTTTGAAGACGAATGTGTGCGATCGCGGCCGCATACCAACAGCAGCAGTCTGCTCCACAATTGTGATTCATTGTAGTTTATTCGTCGCTCTTAAATAAATCGCAAGAGAAAAATAAACTAATTCGATCAATTGGAATTGGCTGTTCATGTAGATGATTCCGCAAGATCATCTCTTCTTCGTTTTGATGAAATCAGCACAAAAATCCGCCGTTGGCTTATCTTGAAGTCCCTTGACTTTAAGTTCCATCGCATGAAACACGCGTATAAGTTCAACCAATAGATTATTATTTCAATTACTCGGCATAAATTCATATCGTTTCAAATGACACATTCTCTATCGCGCACACTTGAGTCAATTAGATTATGTGCCATGCCATGAAAACTAATAATAAGAAGTATTGATAAAAACAAAAACATTCTATATTTATGCGAATGAAATTGAAAATAAGTGTAGAGAGTGTATCGCGCCGAGAACAATGAAACCGAACGCGTTGTTTATGCTGCACTTTGAACGAGCAAAATGCATTATCAAATTCATAGTGAAAATGTTGAACTCGTAGGCTCTTTCGCTGAATGTGCGGCGTGTTATTGTTTTTCTTGTACTCGGCTGGCTGTTTTATTCCTCCTTCTTCTTCTTAAGTTGAATGACCATGAATGAACCGTGCGACTATTTTGTTTTTTATTTACGACATTTTGACCTATCAGTTGCCTCCATAGTTGCGCGCACTATATTTTGCAGTCGCTGTATTTTGACAAAATCGTTATGGTTTCACGTCGATTCGACACGAGTTGGCAATGTAACGACTTCGCGATTTGTCGTTTTGGTAACGGCTTTTTTCCTCATTTGAATGCAGAACTTCAATTTATTTGGTGTGATAAAAAAAATGACGACAAAACAATTGTAATATCGTTGTCGTCGCCACCGCCACCGCCCCGAAATTGTATGTGAGAATTGTGAAAAAAAACTATGCCAGCATGGAATGGGTACGAATAACCGTATATTCGTCATTTAGAACTTGCGTTGTTAAAATGGTAAATTGCTCATGATTAAGCTATCGAATACTTATGCCGCATGTAAATCGTCTGTATGTGTCTTTCTCGCATTAAATTAATTCAGTCCGTTCGCTAGGTATTTCATTCACCTCGCTCACATGAAACTGATTCTCTTTCAACTCTGATTATATCCGACTGGTGCCATTGTATTGTTTGTCAATGGCACAAATAGCGCCGCAAACCCATTTCTTTCTTCAACAATTGACAATGCAATGTTCTTTGTACTCGCACCAAGTGAGAGACGAACGATTAAATTAACACACAATTGCCTTTTTGTGTATCTCATATTTAGCTACTTCTTTTGAAATGCACGGCAATTTTTGGGGGATTATCTAGTTTGGGTTCTATTCAATGATTTCCATCACATCACATTCCATCTAATGGCAATCAATCTAGCGCACACATACTCAAAAGCGAAGCCAATCTGATGACCATGTGCATAGATTAGCATTGGTGTCAAAATAATTTCGATGCGAGGATAGATGATGATTCAAAATAAAAAATATCATCTGACCGCTGTCACTGTGCGCAGACCTCGAACTTCGAATTTGGCAAACGATTTGTGACAAACAAGTCGCAAATAAACAAATTTGTCAGCAATTTTAAATGTCAAATATATTTATAAACGTTTCTCATAAAATAAACTCTTCTATTTTTTTATCGATGCCCGTTCAAAAACAAAATGATGTTTCGCTTTTCAAGAACATCAAAATGCTCTATGACACTACAAATTGAATGGCTCCATTCTTGAATAATATATTCATTCAAAATTCAGTTTGAAAAAACTTTGCTGAATTGTAATTTTATCTCTCATAGCTGACATCAATTTCTATGAGAGCGAAAATTGGCCACAAACATTCTGAATGAAGTATTCAGCAGGAAAATAAGTAAAAAATACGCTACCGGATGGAAAATCAGAAAAACATATATATTCTATTCATATATATTCACACACCAGAATATGCATGCAGATGCTGAGCAGCAAACACTAAATTGTATAAGCGTTTTCTTGAAATATAATTCATAGGGAGGAATTTCTAATTACATACAATTTATTGTATGATGCAACAGCAACTATTGCCTGGGCACAATTTACATTTCAAGCCACGCAAATCTCTCTCCTTTACTCTTTCCAGGTGCTAGAAGGGCTTTCTGATAAACAATTAATCAGTATTGAATTATTAATAATCTATCAAGCCGTCATTTATGCACCGAATCTCTATTGTTGAGCTGTATTTCATTTTCTCAAAGGTTGACGAGTTGCTTTGTTGCGGTATGGATTGAGTTGTCATGAATGTCGATGATGAAAGCCACATGAATCAGAATACAAGCACGTTATCGTTTCGACGGGAATTATTCAAGCACTTAACAACTTTCGATGCAAAACGACCGATTTGCCAATTTTTTGAAAATTAAGACACTGAGAGTGACGCAAATCAAAGGTGTTTGTGTAGGTGACATCGTATTTAGCGATAACATCCGTTAATAAATGATTTAATTTTATATCGACGACTTAACTTCTATGCGCTTAAAGGTTTCGTTTTGCCAAAATGGTCGCGGCTGATGTTTAGTAATTCGAAGAACAGCCGAACAATATCTTAATGTGCAAACAATAGTCTATTGATTACAATGGCTTCATTTGACGAGCCACCATAACCAAATCACAATCACGACAAGCGCATTCATTCAATTTATCGCCGTTTATTTGTTTGCACCATCCCTCTTTATCGAATAGCAACAAAATTGTATTTATGGGCTTACGATTTGTTACAATAAAGCAACAACAATTCACTATTTTCTCCAATCCACACGCGTATACATTTGCTTGATAAATTTATGCAAATTGTTGCTGATGAGCCGAAGGTTATCGACGAAATTCACTTTAAATATAAAATACGCATATTATTTCTTTGAAAAGGAACTGAAGGAAAATTATAATAATTTTTTAAATTTAACGATTGTCTAGCAATTCAGTGACGTGATAGATTAGGTTAGTATTCGCAATTCAAGCGTCCATTTTTGTGAGATATCGCGTGGAAACAAAATTTCAACAATATTCAATTGCTAAATCTAGCAAATCATTTTATAGACGCCGCACGAAAGCCATTTTTAGGGTTCAAAACGCTACTGTGAGCGACTTTGTTTGCCGATTAAACTTGTGCGGAAATGGTCAACCGGGTTTGATATTGATAGAAGCAAAACTCACATGAAAATACGTTTTCAAAAGAGTTTATATTTTGAGCTAACAAGAAAATGTTGATACCCTGCATGAATATCGAATCTTTTGCGACATCACGAATTCCTCCGTCAAGTTCGTCGAAAGTCAAAATTTTAAGGCTCGAAATTATCGCTTGAAAAATTAAAACATCAAATTCGTCATTTTCGTGTTCTAGTTCAAATATTCATCAAGGATTTAATTGGCAGATCGTCGACGAATTGAACAAACAACAAGAGAATGTAAATTAAATTAATTCCCGAGCAAATGAACGCCTGGTATAAGAAATAAGAATTAGAATGTTAATGAAAATCGTTTCATGTTATAATTTATCGCATATTCATTGCTCTATATTTCACATTAATCAACAGTTCTGATAAAATAAAATATCAACTTTGTTGTTTATTAATGTTTTTTTTTTCCATGGCCATTTTTACAACGGCTTAGATTACAATTTCGATCACATCAAACTTTAACGCGTGATCACAAAAGCATTGACATAGATACAAAGGCGTTGCAAGATGTGTAGAGCGTTTGAAATGGAAATTTCGTTGTTGTAAATAAGCACGATAGACGCTGGATGGGCAGTGAGATTTTTGTCGAGCCTCGGTGAAAATATCGAGAAAAGACTTAATCGCCAGTTGTGGTGTTTCACTCGTTTCATTAGCTATCTGAAATGGAAGTTATATGCTGCATTTTAACTATCATCCGTCCAGCAACGGGCGGGCGGGTAATGTGTGTGCACCGCGAATGTATTTCACGCGTCATCAAATCGTCACCTTATCAAAATAAATGAAGTGTTCTTATGGCATCCATCTTCTCGCAATTTCCCATTAAAGAAAATGGACTATTTTCATCCGTTTACTTTCCGTTATTACAAACAAAATTATTGCCGCATTTTATTGATTATATTCGTTCAGTTTGCGCTTGATTATTAGATAGTTGCTGTAAACATAATGGATTCTATTTATCATTATTACTCTTATTCAATTGGAAATCGAGTAAAATTGGATTGATTTACGTTCACACAGCTGTCGGCCACAAGAAAGAAGATTTTCATTGAAAATTTATTGATTGTCACATATTTGCAAAAGTGAATCTTTAATTTGTTGATTGCGTTCGATATAAATACGGATTCTCATCCTCGATATTCTGTGCCGTTTTTCTTTTTGCTCGCACTATTTTCTAATTATTTTTTTTATTCTCTCACTCTTTGTCTTTATCCGTTGGTGTGATGCCGTTGTAATATGTTTTCATCGTGTGCCGTTAGTTGATGGAACACAATCGCAATGAGTCGTTTCGATGTTTGTTGTCATCACATTATGCAGTTTCAGTGAAGCATCGAGCAAGAGCGTTGAACGAAACGACGTGTGTAAATGATTGGAATAAATATGAATGCATAAGCGCACATAGGGCAGGATGTTGTTGAACCATTCGGTATTCGAATTGAGTGTATGGCTTATAAACCCAATCATAGAAGCATACTAAATTCATGTATACGAACGGCACGAATAAAATGACAAAGAACGTACATTATCGTCATCATGATCCAACAAACACACACAAACACACCAAACAAATTATAAATTGTTAGCGGGCGCTCCAAATGAAAATGTTCATTTGGAGAGCTCAAAGCTGGCAATCATTTTACAGGAGGAATGAAAAACTAAGCCAACTGCTCGACCGACGAAAAGCAACAGCAAGAGAACGAAATACCAGTTGAATAGAATTGAGCCGTCCCGTTTGTATAGAACGGGAAGAGTCGGATGAATTTGTTCAGTCAACTTTATGCATAGATTGCTTTGGATCGGTTTGTATGGACGACGTGGTTCAATATGGAAAATATTCATGAAACAAATGCTTTGACACACAGCAACACAACAGCGGACACAATCAGAAGTGTAATCTTGCTTCCACTTCGTCTTGCTTGGGCTTTATGCTCCTCTACCACTTTTTTCTTTGTCTACTGTTCACTTCTTTTTACAATTTTCTTGTCTCCCTTCATGTTTATAATTCTAACACGTTTCATTTCCTCTTTGTTTACCTTTCT
Source organism: Obolodiplosis robiniae (assembly GCA_028476595.1). Lineage (NCBI taxonomy): Eukaryota > Metazoa > Arthropoda > Insecta > Diptera > Cecidomyiidae > Obolodiplosis > Obolodiplosis robiniae. The sequence continues at coordinate 4,096,039 of CM052014.1, forward strand.
TGGAAATAATTTTCATTTTCTTGTTGTTCATTTTCAATCAAGAAAAATCAACAAATAATCCACATACGGAACAGATAATTTCGAAAAATCAACTTACCAAAACAAATCGTTGATTTTCCTTATCCAATAAGAATTCCATACTTTTATGCGGTCGTCGTGGTTCGATGGCAGTCGCATCACAAGCACCCTTAGCACCATGTTTACCTAATCGAAGATTCACCGCCATGGCATTGGAGCGATTGTGGCCCGCTTGTGGTCCGAGCTCCATTAGGCTGCGCGTTTTGCCCGAAATGACCGTTTCGTCGGTGTCGAGATTTGTTTCGATGAGCCCGATCTTGTCATCTTCCTCATCTTCATCGCCCGTAGTACAAAAACTATTATCGTTCACGTCCATCAATAGACCATCACTTGAAACTGCACCTTTTAAGAGACCGTCACACGATAAAGACTCGTTCGCTTGTCGACTGGAAAGCAACTGATAATCATCATCGTTTGCCAAATAATGGAAATTTTTGCCATTATCAGCGGTGTTGTTAAAATTGATTTCGCGCGGAGAGGATGTGGAACGTTGTTGTTGCGCATGCCGTTTTGCTGCTCCTTCACGCTGTGGATTTGATTGTGCCAATGTAGCCGCTTTGTTGCCCATCTGATATTGATAGCTTGGATGTGTAGAATTCAACGTGGATGACTGTTTTGCGCATACCCCGACTACACGTGGAGGCTGCCGTGGTAGTGGTGGTTTTGATGTCAACACATTCTTTTTCTCAGCATCAGCACGAACGCTGTTGCTGTTATCGGCAATCTTAGAATTCCTTACCGCTGTTACCGCACTTTTGCTTGTATTGCTATTGCCGTTGCTCGTTGGCGGCTGTGTTGAGGAGCTTGTTGTCACGTTGCTTGCATTTTTATCGCTTGTTTGATTTGGTGTATCAAAAACAACAGCGATCGGATCTTTCAATGGGATATATTCGAATTCATTGCTTCGCATTGAGTTGCGTTGATAGCAGCCCGCCCTTGAATTATTATTGATTTTATGTCGTATCGGTACTTGATCGACTGCAGCCGCATCAGTGGTCGAAGCACTTTTTGTTGACACAAGCACTATATTATTGGTTGTATTTGACGGTGGCACTGTATTGTCAAGGGATTTCAGTTTCTTTTTACTGCCGCGCAATGAAAATCGAAAATTTGTGAAACGTGACAAAAACCCGGGTTTCTGCTTTTTATCGAAATTACTCAGTTTCGATGGCAACGATGCCGTTTTACCTGTTGCTGGCACATTTATAGCACTTACATTTGATTTATCCATTTTACGCTTTTTATCGTTCTGACTATCAACACCACTGACGCCCACTAAACAAGGATTTACACCTAAATTTTTATGAAAATCGCCGTTGTTATGATAATCAAACAGTTTATTTGTTGTATTCTGTTGTTGAGCACTCAAACTGAAGTCATTGCCATTATTACGATTCAAATTGACATTATATTCGCCTAACACTCTGCTCTCAATGACGATCATCGCTGAACTGCTGTCAATTGCACTCGCTTGACTCGCCGTACCGTCGTCTCTACTACTGTCCACCAAAACATTACGATCTTTGCTTGTGTTTACACTTGGCTCTCTCTGTTGCTTTTTCGCTAGCTTCTGTAGATACAGCTGCTCTCGTCGACTGTCTCTTTCCGCCAATGCTGCTAACGATCGTGGCTGTGTCTCATAGTATAGCACATCGTCATCGTCGTCACTACTATCTACCGCACTTGAATCATTAGTGTCGCACGTCGCTGTTGTGTGTGCCTGTGTATTGGTTGCTATTATGGGTCTAACTTTGATTGTATTAGTTGTGGCTGTGTTATTGTTTACAACTTCACACGACTGGTGCTCTTGTTGTTGTTGCCGCATTTGTGTTTGTGCATTGGATGGCAAGCGAGTGCTGGTGCTCGACGACAAATTGCTCATATCGTCGTAATGCTCATGATTATTCTCACTGGAATTTAGAATAATGAAATAAGTTATGATTATAGTCAATTGAATGTGTGCGTTTTATCTCTGGAGGACAGACTAAAACTAACTAATTTATGACGTTATCAATCAGTTTTTTATAAATCTGTAAAAGATACCGACATATTTTGCAAACAAGCATAAAATATTCAATGACAAAAATGTTCAATTGATTTGTTTACCGAAGGATTTAGTAATAAAGAAAAGAATTTGGTCGCGGATTCATTTGGTCGAGATTGAATGTTTGAATTTCAATATGATCTTTGCGTTAGAAACATCGGACTAGACCAAAAGAAATCTTCTTGAAATTGCGAGGCATAAATCTCAAATCAACTTAGTCTTATCTTACTTTGGCTACTTGAAATTTTTCGGTCGGTCTATTTTAACTGAATTCGCTCAAGCTGAGTTTTTTCTAATCCAACGAGGTAATTATGTAGTTGGATTGGATTCCCAAATAAAATATCGTTTGAATTTTATCTCATCCATCTTTTTGGTGGTTGGCGCACTCGAGCACTCCAAAAATTGTTTTCGAGAGCACTTTTGCCACAACCGACTTCTGTTCTATACTTTTTTTCTTCTTCGAAATCAGATAACGAAAAAGCGCGGACACGATGTAAAATGTTACAACGACGTGAATATGTAAATAAAGCGTTCATTATTTTTTTGAACGAGGCCCGTCTGTGATGTGCACCGAACTTGTATGCAGCGCAGCTCTCGCATCAACACCGCTATCTATTGACTTTAAATTAAAGCGCATTTGAAAAATTCTGTATAAAATAATTCCCTATGAATTAAGTGAACACTGGGTGTATCTACTAGTCAAGATGCTATTTGAGAAACATTTAAATTAATCTCCCATTTGGCTGACATCAGCCGTTGAAAATTTCATACAAATGCTTTTGCGTTTTCAGAAGCGAGCAATCGCAATACAAAATGAAAAGTCAACATTTGGATATTTCATATTGTTTGGAGTTGGTGTTGGTTTCTACCTGAAACCAAAAATCACATCGAAACAGTGCGGCGAAAAAATGTGTGTTTAACCCAGGAAGTTCACTGTATGCGTTCAAATATGTTTTGTTATTGCTATCGTCGGTGTCTTTTTTCTTAATCCAGAATAAAATTCCTCTCTCATGAACAATGAGGCAAGTGTATAAAACGGTTTTATACTGATTCAGTATACATAACATTCCAAAACTAAGATGTTCTTCAAATAAAATCTCAAATCCAATTCTAAATATGGAATGTCATGAGTTTTTTTCATGAGCCTACCTGCATTCGCTATCACTGGGCTCGGCTGTGTCTTCAACCGACGACTGTTCTTGCCAACTGATTTGTGAAACGTATGGATAGAAGCTGACCCCTTTGCCCAGTGAGTTTCGAGAGCCGGCTGATAAAATGCCTTTTGTTTGTGGCGTATCTGACTGTGGCAAGGGATTTAATGAGTTATATGCGCTGGATGAATGTAAGCATTCTTCGCTGGTGGCTTCTGTGTCGGATCGATGCTGAATGAGATTCGGCGTGCTCACAACCATTTCACGTTTTGTGGGCGTCGAATGTTTGACTGGACTGAATCTTTTCGGTGTTTCTCTTTCTTGCTCCAATAGATTTATGCTATTCGATGACTTGAAATCGACATTGCCACGTTCCAAACTATCCGAAGAGCATGTATTGAGATTGGAAGGGTCACGATCGAATGTAAAATCACGGCCAGTATCTGATTGTTCGCTTATTTGCGAATCTGTTTTCGAATCTCTGTCTGATCTTGATGTACTTTTTTTCGATTGTCGTCTGGGTGGCGGCAGTGGCGGCTGTGGCAATTTCGATTCACGTGCAATCACTTCTTTTTTATCTTCAATCACATACGATATATTGTCCGGTTCATCATCAAAACTGCTTTTGTCATTCAATATTGATAGATTTCGATTGAAATGCGCTGAAATTTCGTCCAATAGGAAATTGCATTTGCTAAATTCTGTGCTGTCCGTGGTGCTGCTGCGATTGCTTGAAATGCTATTTCGCTTCTGATTTTCTGCCATTGCTCGCAATTGATTTCGTATACTATACGTGCTTCCGGAATAATCTAAGGTCGTTAAATTACTGTAGCTCGAGTTAATTAATTTTTGCTGTTGAAATGTTTGCTGTGACGATGACGGTGACGGTGAACTCGTGCAGTAATAGTCGACGACGCCAAATGTTCTTGCCAAATCAAAATTGCGATTGGCTATACTTTCTGTTTTTATGGCGGTCAACGGCTCCGGCCAATGATTATTTTTAGTGTTTCGTGTGCTCTTTGATGTCCAGCTGTCGTTTGACGTACCAAAATCACCATTGTTTGAACATTGCAATGCAAATATATTCAAATTATTTGGTACACTTGCAACACTGAACGAATCTTTTTGCAACAATGACGCTGGTTCACTCAACAAATCACCACAAACTGTATTCCGTTTGGATTTTCGCGTTGAATTTGTCGTCTCACAGAAGAAAATCGCTTCGTTCGTATCTAGAAAGAAAAATCGAAAAATGCACGATTATTCGATTGACCTTTCAGTCAATGACGTTGATTTCCGGGTTCGAACCTACACACAAACGCGCAGCAGGTTCGATGAAATTCTTGAAAGGACATTCAAAAATGTGAATAAAAATTCTCATTACCGTAATCACTGGCGAAATGAGCTAAAATATCTGGCAAACTGGCTGATTGTGTGTTCTGCAGCGATGTCGATGATGTTGATTTTTTACTACTGACGCTATTTGGGTTTGTTGGCGCTGTAAAAGCATGCTCACTCCAATCGTGGCTGCTGCGTTCACGGCAGCTATTTTTGGAAGTGCCGAATGTGCGCACTGTTTGAACCGATCGCACATTTTCGGCATGTGTCGAGTTTATTTTTGAACCATGTGCGGTGCCACTGTTTCTCGTTGCATTTCGGCTGCTTATATTATTTAGACTGCGATGATTATCCAAATCCTCGTCTTCTTCGATCAATTGATCTTGATTTAGATTTGGAATGCTCTTCGATCGGCATTTAATTGAAGGAAATTCACCATAACCGCTGTCCTCGCTGAGATTCTCGACGGAATTCTTACTTCGAAATGCCATTTTTGGGTTGTGTGTCGGCCGTTGCAATTTCTCTTTTGCAACCGGTTCGATTTCGTGTTGATTATCTGAATAGTAAATGCTATTGTCGGTCGAATAGCTCGACTCCGATGAACTTGTCTGTTCTTGACAATTTAAAAATAGTGCTGAATTAAAGTCGATTTTCTCAATGTCATAATAGTTATGAGTTGAATTCGTATCGATGGAATTCTCGTTTGGCTGGACTGCAGCGGAGATATATTCGACTTTACTATTGTTTGTTTCTTGACTTGTGGTCAAATTATTGAGAAATGGAGATGAACCGCCAAAATTATCACCCGTTTGGATTTGGCGTTCGAGCGATTCAAATTGAATGAGCGACGATGAACGACTTAGTGAATTGAATGATAAACTATCCGGATCGGAAAATCGATCAAAGTTCAAAGGATCTATGCAAAATCTGAAATTGAACGAGAGAATGATTTCCGGTTAAAATGGATTCATTATCGTATTAAATATATCAAAAGCGAAATATTTTGTTACCGTTTTGTGAATGCATCACCACCGGGTGATTGTTCGAGGAGATCGATTCGTTGTATATATTTGTAGTCATCACTAAACGTGGACTTTCTAAGTACTACGTCTTCATCGTTTTCATCTTGCTTCCGACGCTTTGGTGGGCAAGCGAAATCCCTTTCCGAAATTGTATCGGCTTCTGAAATTGCACACATGAAAAATGAATAAAATTTCTGATCAACTAAAACAAAAATACTACTCCACAAACAGAGCGCGAATGCGTATTTTCTCCCTCTCTTTCTATCTAGATAGATGTGTGTAACGCATGAAAAATGCATGGCAATTGCAAAAAGTGCAAATACATTTTTGCATTTATCGATTTAACTGTAGCAAGTGGCAATCAAACTTGTTTATGAATAGCATATGTGGAAAAAGTACTGATTTCTGGTGAATTTGAAATGTAATTCTGTAATGGGATTGTCTAAATGGAAATTGCATGATCGTTGCCGAAGGCAAGTTGCCTTGTATTAAAAATAAATACATGATTGCCACTGCTTACCATTTCTTTCAATTGTTTTCATTTTTTGATTTACTTTCGATTTACTAAAATGTAAAATGCGAGAAGAAGAAGAAGAAGAAGCAGACAATCAAAGAGATTTGATTTATTTTCTAGACTCAAATGACGATGAGAGCGATAGGCACTTGACATCTCAGAATTGTTTTGAGTTTACCTTGAATGAGTTCGACACGGATCACTGAACCGGCTTCGGACTCTGAACTCCATTGACTTTCATTGTGTGTCCAAACATGACCACAGCTCACATCATCATCGTCCGATGTTTCTTCGATGATCGGCTCGAGCATGGCGCTGCGCTGCGAAAAATAGCTCAGATCGCCATTCACATGATAATCGGAGAATTGCGATGCTCCATACGGCAGCCACGGAAATGTGGACGACAATGAATCACTTATATCTAAATTATCCATTCGAATTGGTTCGTTTCGTATTGTTTCGTCTCAATTTCGTAACGTCGAGGTTTGCATATGATTGCAGTTGATTGTAATTCGCTTCCTTTTTTTTACCGAAAGTTTTGACTGCTCATTACTCGGATATGATATAACGATAGCGGATTGTGTAGCACTTAACCTAAAATTTGATGTAAAATAAAATGAATAAGTAAAAGCGATATATGAAATATGCATTTAAGTTAATTAATTTTTGTATTCCACTTGGCGCTCAACTCGATCGAATTATCGGAACCATTGCATAGGTTTTTCAAATGGTCTAAGTATTGTTTTAATTTATGCTTAAACATATATCGCTCGAAACAAATCATCGGAATGCGAACCGCATTTCCTTTTTATCAACATAATCCAAACAAACTTGCCGAACGGTTTTGTTCATTCAATTATGTTTTTGTTTGTGGGTTTTTGCAATATTCCTTTCGATTTGAAGCAATTATTTGAATAATTGTCTTGCAATTCGCGTGCACTTCTCTGATAGTAATAATATCGAGCGCAATTTACGAATTTGACTTTGGTTACTTCATTATAGTCCATTCACTTGGCTCTTTTTGCTCTCAATTTCATAATTTATATTTGGACTTTTCTACGTGAATGCGCTCGCAAATACTCTTATAATTGCAAAGTGAGAAAGTTTTTTTTCGTTCATTTCTATGAGGTTATTTTTCAGGTGTGTTAGATCTAAAAAAGAGATACAAAAGCCAGCGATTTATGTTCCCATTGTGAAAAAGTTGGATCCATTCACTGTCTCAAATGATGCCTTTAGTAATAATTAAGAAAAAAGAAAAATACTGCTCATTTTGAATATGTATAAATTTGGTATTTGGAGAGATGTAGCTAGAGCAAGAGATTAGATAGCACGCACGATGGAGAAGAAAAACACGAAACCATTATTAAAAGCCGCCTCCACACATATTTCGCAAGCAATCAAGCGATGAACGAACGAGCTCGAAAAATCATTTCATCGAAAAGTTAAAATTTCACCAGCGCGAATTCGAATGGATATGCCTTCTTAGATCGCAACCATAAAATATGTTAAAAATTAGTGCATTCTGTATACACTACATCGCGATTGCAACGCGCGAATTGACATTTGTTTGCTGTTGTTTTTGCTATTGCAAATGCCTGTGAAAAGAGTACACTTAATTCAAGAGAGACGGGAAAAATTGGTGAAATAATACATAGTCTCAAATACCAATCACAAAATATACTTTATTTCGTTTACTCTATCGTGCAGAATGCACAATGAACGCCATTCTTTGTTGTTGGCATCGTTGCACCACGATGTCGTTTATTTGAAATGCATATAAATAAAGCAAATGTATTTATTACACAGTTGCATATTGCAGTAATAAAGTCTCGTTCTTGCATGTCCTCGATCTCTTTCGCGCTTTCTTTTTGCGGGCAATCGCCAGCTTAACACGCATAGAAACCATCCAATTGTATTTGCTATTCACGTTCTTCTTTTTTTTCTCTTCACTTTGTGTTGTTTATAGGTCGACCCAACGACATTATAATCAACCGCCATTTGCCAAATGAATAATTTACAAATTTTTTGAGAGATTGCGACAAAAAAAAATAGAAATTCGAAATGTGATCACGGGAAAAGAGAGATAGAGAGAGAATGGAAAAACGTAGAGGAGAAGTCAGAATAATGGAATCAACGGCAAATGAAAAAAAGAGAAAATCCGAAATTTCTTTCGATAGTAATTTGTTCTTCGGGTTTCAGTGGCATTTTGAGCGGCTTTTATTCGATGGGCAACGGCACATATGTAAATCATTAAATGTAATCAACAGCTGTTGAAAAGCGACTATCAATTTCCAGAGAGAAACAAAATGGAAAACAACGGCACGCACATACACGCTGTTTTCGTTCTCGAAAGTGTTGTGCCACAAGGCATATCATTATTGCTGTCTAACTTTGATGAGCTGCGAAAGTTTTCTACTTTTGGTGTTTTCCCCTGTTTTCGGAGGTTTTCATAAATCGATACGTTGTTTATCAAAACGATGATTTTTGTTCATCCATCTAATCCAACACAGAGATGGGAATTGGAAATGGCTTTACTGCCTTATATGTTCCTCCGAAACATGATCATCGGGCCAATGACTTTCCTACAACAAAAAACAAGCACACATGTTTTGAACTCCGTGAAAGAAAAAAAAACTTCAGTCGACTGTAAATACGCCTGGGAGATAAAATTGGCTCTTTGTCGAACAATGAACGCACCGATTGTGGATATTATTCAATTCGCTTTGCGAAGTGTGCATGGCCCGAAGAAGCACATTACATATGTAATAGCGCCGCTCATTTTGAATGGAGTTCAGCGTACATGCAAATGTGTGTGTGTGACCCGTGTGTCTGTCGTGGGATTTAATCAGTAATCGCCAACTGGTCAAATTGCGTTTCTAACATGTTCTTCTTGACTAATTCTTATCTTTCGCTATCAGAATTGTCCCCTAAAAAGGTGTGGTGCTGCGTATACGAGAGATTTCGCATAGGTGATTATGCATTTTGACTATTTGTAAAGTTTAGTTGGCTGTTCAGTTACGTTTAGCAATAAAAACTTGTTGTCAAGATAAATGATGGGGCATTGCTCTGTGCACAGCAATCGCATCGGTCAATAAGATTAACCAACTCAATAGACGCTAATTAATTGAAATTCGCCTACTTTACTTATTATTTTTTATTCGACTTTGTTCCATTCTCGTGCAATTCGAATTAATCAATCATTTGATTAGATACGCACAGTTGCCAGATCATGCTATTTTCTTCTCCGAGACCACGCCAAATCATATTAACTTCACATTGATACCGGAAGATTGGAGTATGAAAATAGGAAATATCACAACGAAATCAAATCTTTTCTCCAGAAAGGCACAGCATGGAATGAAATAGACTAATGCAAACGAATACGTTTATAAATCAAAGCAAATAACGGAAACGCGACAATGACAACGAAAATAATATGTCGAAAACATGTTCCAAATTGTAATGATGGTTGAAATGAAGGGAAACATCCAGTATTTGGAACACGTACTAATCACAAGCGCTTCTAACTCTCAACTTGACGTCAAACAAATGCACACATAATTTTTATTGCCAAGTGTTGAAAAATTGGGGCAAACATAAATTCGAAAACAATGTAAGAAAAAGTATACGTTTCATCGAATATTCAAATGCAAAAAAATGGTCTGGTTTTGTTTGTGTTGTTTTGATGTTGTGGTTGTGTGGCTTGTCACCTGGATAATAGAACGTGCGATTGAATTCAAGTGGCAGCCAATTAACATTCTGAACACGAGTAAAAGGTGCAATTTAGGGAATTCGATAGCTGAGTAAAAGCAAAAACCATGTAAAAAGTTTTTACTACAAACAAAAACGTAAAACAGAGCGTACAATCAACGACGATGGCGACGATATTTGATATTTCCTTGTGGGCAAAAGTGCTAACGATTGCACGGAGACTGAGGCTCTCTCAGTAATAACTTTTTTGTTTCGAATTCTCACCATATTTATACACGATACGAATCAAGTGCATTTGAGTAGCGCTGCGATTAGATGCAGTCTTTGTGAAGACATATTGAATGCGAGCGGAAGACACATAAGACGTAGAGGTGAAATGGAAAAAAGAGCAGAAATCACGCCGGTAAAACGATGCAGGCATTACATTTCACATACGGCATCACAATCATTTCCATGTGGCGGTTGGTCGAATGCTCAATGTGAAGAACACATGCCCGCGTTGGATTGCATTCCAACGGTTCATGAATCTCTTGAGTAAAATTGAAATCGATTTCTTCAACCGTACCGAGCCGTGTGTGTGCTCTCTTGTTGACGCTCTGACGCGACTTTTGCCATCGATATAACGTTCCATTTGGTTTGTTTGTTATTCTTCACTTCTTTGGAGTGAATCGTTTCCTCTTGAAATTATTTTGGGGCTTCATGCATCGCTCGTCACGAAAATAGTCATAATCATGTACGTTAAGGCGATGATGCCATGTATTTTGTATTCGTTTCCTCTTCATTTCTATAATTTTCGTACTATGGCTATTTGTCAGATTCAATTTTGTCAGAATGTGACCGGTTTGCTTTAGTTTATCTGTTTTTTTTTTTCATATCTGCCTGGCTATTTGCGCACACCTTCGATCAAAGCAAAGGCAATGGCGATGACGATGACGTAAAATCACTGGCAATGGTATGTAATAATGTTAATACCCTTCATTATTTGATCGCACTGTAATAACCATCACGCAACTTGATATATAATTTACATCGCCAAAGACAGTTTCAAGAGCGTTTCATGTAAGCGAGCGAGCGAACGAGCGTGAGCGCTGGACGAGAGCGCGCCGCATAAGTACGGAACAAAATGTAGATATATAAACAATGAACACTCTGAACGGAGCGTCGAATGCAGAAAAATGCCAACTGACAACGGTTAAGGCCGAGGAGTCTAAGAGAAGAGAGCTATTAAATGAGTCTGCCAAGCATTTCTTTAGAACACACAAATGCAACAGCGCGCAATGCTTAAGAAAAAAAGCAACATTTTTGCATTATTTTCATAGCTCATCTTCTTTATTGGCATTCATTCGTACACGAAAATGCCGCCTCATTTTCGCTCCTTCTTATATTTCGTGTTCCCTTCGCAACAAATTCATCTTATGAATTTTTTTTTTCGCTGTTCGTTCGCATAATAATTCCATTGGCATGGATGTTCCTCTCGCTCATCAAATGGATTCTGGATACTATAACATGCGCTCTGCAATTTAATTCGTACACATGCAATCAACCATTTGCATTCAACAAGTTGCAATGCACCGATTTCTCAGCGTCACGATCAGTTTATTAGTATGATACGTGTAATGGTTTTACTTGTACATTGAGCTGCTTGCAGCACGTATGGACAAACTTTCAAACCTGTTCTCACTCACAGAAAAGAGAGCGCAGCGCGACCAAAAGATAATAAAATAGGTGAATTCTTGTTGAGAGCTATTTGTTTTTTTTTTGGGTTCAATTAATCTTGTGTCGCATTCGTTCACACACAATTCTGAGATTGTCTTTCACGTTATAAAGGAATGCACTGAACGCGGAATTGGGATCGACGAATATACCTCCGACTTTTATGTGAATACTTTCGACTATGCGGGTGAAATCAGGTAACAATCCGACCAACAACGACTGCACACCACACACCAAACTAAACTGTTCCGACGGAATTTCTTTCACTGCGCACTAAGCAGCACATACACGGCCAATTTTGTTATTCACCTACTGACAATCATTCCGTCGAGTGTAATTTTATAGTGTACCTTGTTCCAATGCGATGAAAATTTATAGTTTCTATAAATCTGAAAAGCACCGGGACACCACAACGAGGTGCTTAATTGAATACGCAAAACGGCAAAAACGTAGATACTTAGTAAATAACGACACCCGAACATAGCAAATACTGAAAATACACTATACCAGCCAACAAAGCAAAACAACCTCTCAACGTCGAACGCGCTGTACGACGGCTGGCAATAGAGAGGCAAAAGAAATGAAGATGGAGCACACACAGAGAAAAAACAGAAAAAAAACCAGCGCACAACATGAACACGAAGGAATATAGTATGTATTAACACAAGCTCGAACGGCTGACATAGCGATTGTGTGTTACTACGTTCGATGAGCGACGTGCATCTTGACTTTTTACGTGTTTGCTGGGCAATTAAGTGCAATGTGAATGTCGATGATGAGCCGTCATCAGCGTAGGAGCGAAAAACCTGCGATTTATTCTGTCTCTGAAAATACGGCCGAATCAAATTGAAGTTAAAAAAACGAAATCATCTGCGTGTGATTCAATGGAACAATCTCATAAGAATATTCCGTGAAAGGAATTCTTTCGATTGCATCGCTCGTCAACGACGTGCAACATCAAAGCGTTACATTTAGGCATCCATGAAATTTCAATGGAACATTATTTCTTCGCTTTGGCGAGATAGTGATCGCAGAATTTGTCATGTTCCTTCGGGTTGGATCGAACACACCCATCTTGCGCATGAAATTACGATACTTTTCAATGTACATGGAATATGACAACAAAAACATACGAGCTGCACAAAAATCGAGGCTGCTGCTGCTGAATGAAATCTATTTCATAATATTTTGTGGTTTGCATGTACTTTTTCCGTTTATTTTGATCTTATTCAAGCCGATTTTTTGTCAGTTGGCAGCTGCATGCTGTTGCGTCAGTCAAGACAATGTTTTCTACTTGAGCTCAATTCACTGGGTGCAATATGTGCGTTTGCTAAATCTAATTGTGCTAAAACTGACAATAATTCGCGAAAAAAACACTATTTTAGCAATAAACGGAGAATAGAGAGAAAGACACAATAGAAATACCTGAGCAGGCATTGCTCAACAGAAGCCAATGCTTCTCTCTCTCTCTCTCTCTCTCTCTCTCTCTTCGAAAATCCCATTCAACAGAATCAGCATTCACCGCTCGCAATTCACAAGCATTTACCGATTTTACAGTTTCAAATTGAAATACAGCGTTAAACACTTATAAGCTGTATCATTGTTACGGTTTCGCGTATCACTCTCAGCAACTGGTATATTTACTCTCTGTGTATGAATCATTCATTTTGTTTGTGCATTTTTTTTTATTCAAGCACTGTAAACATTTCGGTTTACAAATAGCAATAAATGGCCAAACATCAAATGGATTAAATCGTGATTGTGATGAAATTCACGCAGCGATCAACTGATTCAAATTGCTGTTTTTTTTTTCCATCGAATTTAATATGAGTGTGCTGCTATCGCTGTCGCCCGACAAGAAAATCTCATTCGCGATGACAATTTTAGTTTATTTACAGCTTGCCAATCTAATTATTTATTCACCGATCGCCATTTCAATCGATTATTTATTAGAATATGTTGTTTATTTACTTAACGACGAATTGCAACAAACAGGAAATTAACTCACATCAACGATTTGTTGATTCGAATTAACTGAGTTCACGGATGACCTAATTCATTTACTGACGTCCAAATGAAGCAATGGCTCTTAATCATCGTCCGTCCAAAAAGAAATGATTCTTCAATGCAAGTAAACCCAATCGTGGTAATGTGTGGCATTCGCTTGATTAGCCGAATGGGATATTAGATAAAAAAAAAAACGTTCTTAACAGCCAATTATTTTGCCGAGTCATTTTATGGTGTGCACAGTTGACGCCTTTCATTAATGCGCATTGAACGAAAATGATTCATCGAACCTGTAAAAATTGGCTCGCAACGATATCAGTCGTCTTATTAACTATTTTCACGGTCCATTCACAAATTCAGTGCTGTTTTTTCCACACATGTTAATCGCCGCATTTCATGGCTCTCAACAAATAGAAAAAAATAATGGAACTAGTTTTCGTATAGAACAATCGACAAAAAATGATGGTTCCTCTTGGTTGGCCATTTTTGTTTTTCAAATAAGAAGTGAATGTATGATTAGCATCGGATCATTAAAATCGATTAAATGAGCCGAGAAAACTCCTCAACACACAACTCGATCCAGCGATTTTCAGCAAACTCACACATTTCTCACATGTACAACAAGCTGAAACGCAGTTTCATTTTATAATAACCGTTAATACCGCTTACCAAAGTTGCAAATGTCATGGCACAACACTGATTCCGAACACCGAAGAAGAAACTGTCCTGAAAAGAGCAAGACCCGGCTTCTAATCAATGAAATTACCGGAATAGTAAAAATGCTACACAATTAAAATGTGCAGAAAAAACATAGCGGAAAAAAGAAGTCGGCACGTCCGATTCGGTTAAAATCAACTCAACGATTCATATTGATACGATTCATTTATATATGCTATACACAAATCACACATAAATGTAGCGTGCGTGCGTGCTCGAATATTGAATCTACGGTTGGACAACAGGAGCGGTGGCGGCGGCAATGGCAGCAACAGCACGCATGGAAACAAAAAACAAGATACGCTGGCACCATTTCATAGCGGCAACAAAATGCAAAACAGATACAAATTAGCAATCACAAAGTGATCGTCTTGCATTCATTGGGGCTACATCGAGACAAGCTTGACGATTTGACTGAGACAACAGCTAGGCTCAGCTATTTTTTCGCTTCAAAGGAACACAAATAACGTATCAAGTCATAATTCGTAAGAGAATCAAAATAAAAATGAGACAAACTAATTGACTTTCAGTCTTTTCATAGACCAAAGCTCGAAGCCATTGAAAAATTAACGTTTTCGTATAGCGTACAAAGATCTCATTGAAGCAGTTTCATGACGTGCGATTATTTTAAATCACTTTGTTTGTATTACACTTTCACGGCAGAAAAAAGGCGCGCGCAAGCGACAAGTATGTGTGCTGAATGTGTGACTTGAAAATCCTAGCAGCAGATTGCACGTTCCATATTTTTAAAGATTTCATGTTTTTATTTGTTGATTTCCATAATTCTTTCGCCATCGTTTCTCTCTCTCCTCTTTTTTTTGCAATGTGTCGAATTTTATATTCACCAGCGTCGGTGAATGGCTTGCTTTTCAATGCACAAAAAATTTACATTCGCTGAAAAATGGCTTTTGTACATCTTTTTATTGTTTTAATGATATTCTTTATAAACATTTGTTTCGTTTGTATTATTTTTCGTGAGTGCGCGATCTCTCATCGCGTTTGTAAGTTGTGAACGTGTTTTTTGGTGTTGTATTTGTTTGACTGAATGATCTTTCAGTGTTGGCGATCAGTAGTACGACTTAGACATTCACAAATCGCTGTTGATTATGAAAATTCCGATTCTGAACCACAGCACGTTCTCCGAACAACACGTTCGAAGAAGAAGAATAACAAAGGTAACACAGAAAAATCTGGTGTATGCGATGGGAGAGCATGACAGAGTAAAGAACTTGGCTTAATCGCTGTTGTGCGCGATTCATTGAAATGCTTTTCTTTGCGCTTTCGAGTCAATCTCCATGATATCCATACCTACATTCATTATCTCGATAAATACAAAAATTCGTATGAAATTTAACGGGAAGAAATGAATATATCATCGTTATACTTATTCTCAAACGACAACGGCGGCATCGGCGGTGGCAGCCATGCGGGCAAAAAGTAGATCACAAATTGAATGCAGAAAATAGTTTTTACCGTTAATTTGATTGATAACAGCACAATTAAATGATGCGGCACCATATGTGGCATTGCAGCGAGATGAATGCAGCTTGATTGAACTGCGAATGCAGGCGCGGTGTGTGTTATTGCTTGATGCAACCAGCAGCAGCAGCTGAAGAAGAGCAACACACAATTCAAACAAACCATTCTTCGTAATTTGCCTTTTGAAAATGGCTGTTAATGTAAGTCATACGAGGCGGAACGAACGGGTTCCATTGTTTCAAATTAAGTAACAAATAGCACCGAAAAAATATAAATTCGAAGCAAAGCAGCAGAAAAGAAAATTGAAGAAACAATGAGTTTATTATCAAGATATTCTAGTTTTATTTCTCTCGCTGTTTGTGTGTGTGTGTGTGTTTGTGTATTTGGTTGCCTGTTTTCATCCGCTTCTTTATAGTTTTTCCCTCGAAACGTGTAATTATATTGTAATTGTGCACATTCATAGCTAAACAGGTAAAAATACGCTGAGCCGCCGTTTTTCATCTTGCAGCCGATTCTAGGCAAACACAACACAGCACAGCACACTTAGCATTTTAAGGCTTTGGCTGGAAATTTGTATTCGAAACGGTTGGTTTGTTGCTCGTGCCATTTTACTTGCATTTTATTATTCGTTCGATCGCATTGCATTCTTATAATGAACTTCAATATAACGAAACCAAAAACGCGATTTGGAAAAAAATGAAACATGCACCAATTCAAGCCACCTTCAGCATTACAATTTAGAAAAACAATGGGCTGCCATCAAGCGTCGCCATTATTCACACAGTTTTCGGACGAAAGAGCCGAGTGAGTAACGGCCGTCTAATCGTGCAACAATAATACATTTAAATGGATTTAATGTGTTTTTTGGCTTCATTTACTGCACACACACGCAAAGTGAGCGAGAGAAAACTGAAATCAACGACCCCACTTCTGATTTGATAATTTCTCTGATTCAAAGAACACTAAGTAACAAAAAATGAACTTATTTTTTCATTAAAAACTTTTGTGACACACGTAATGCCGCCACACAATTCACTTCACATTCAAATGATGGAGAATAAATCATATACATTTTATGTAAGCGATATGAACTTACGACGACGCTGAGAAACACAACAAACAGATTCCCAAACGAATGAACGACGACAAATAATTGACGAGAGACAATTTCTTGAGAAACCGCTTTGAATGACGGTCTGATGTCTTCGAAGAATGACCGAAAATCTCGGAAATGGAGTTTCAAAAAGTGTATATTTCTCAACACACAACAACAGCAACAATGCAATCTTCAAACTGGTTTTATAATGCATCATATTATTTATCATGATTAATTATGATCGAATTTATTTTTTCTCGGCGTCATTTGATTGTTGCCTTCAATTCGGATCAGTATCAACCATTCGCAAGATAAAGTCACTTTCCACACTTAATTTTGATAAATAACTTACACAATTCCAAATTTCACTCACTCAATTCTACGGTATTTGTACACTGAAATTCCTCACAAAAATGGACGAAGGTTCTCCAGCACACACACACACACACACACGATTAAATCACCAATTGATTGGAAGTTTCGAACAATTAATCCCACGCGAAAGTTTAATGGTTTTATAGTTTTTGATTAATATTCTCATATGGATTCCGTAGCTTGATGAAATTCTTTGTGTTTTAAGTACTTGAAAATGTTTTTTCCTCTCGTTCCATGCCCCAGACTCTCTTTAGACTAGTGCTACAGCAACGACACAAACAAACTAACCGATTCACTATTCACATGGAGAGCAAGAGGCGCGCGCTTGTTTTTCCATAGCAATAGCGGTCGCACCGCAGCTTGAGCACGATACCGATCGAAAAAGAGAATACACAAAACAAAACATGAATTTGTTATATTGCTGTTTGATCCGACAAGGTCCAGTGTATGCTTGGACGCGATCGGTTCTATTGCAAGGTGCGCTCCAATCAAAGCGATGCATACGCAAAACAACGACGCAACTCTATAACAACAACAACCGAAAACGATGAGAAATGAAAGAGAATGAAAAATATGGTTGGTTGTACCGATATGAGAAACACTTTAATTCCCAATCGTGTGTGGAAAATGTTGAGCGCATTAAACGCTGCGGATCCGCAATGAAATAAATATTGTGCACAGCGCATATATACAGTGATGTGGAATGTACATGTGTGTGTGTGAAAAGCTGCCTGTTGTTACTACGTTTAGTCGGCGTAGAATGAAATGATTTTGGGAAAAAGGTGCTTGTCCGATTTGATTGGAATGTGTGCGCCTGATAGAATGGCGGTTGCATGCGTACCGGTCAGGTAGAAAGGCCAGGTGCATCGCGTTGTCCGAATGCATTTACAATTGCCTACCATCGTCTTCTCTCTCGCTCACTCTCACTCTGCTTTTATTGTTGCTCGTTTGCTGCATTTGAAACGAATTGCATGAATAATTTTATAGTTATTATTTCATTTCTCGTTAGCAAGCACTCATATCCAAATAACCGCCGGTGACTGTTTAATTGACCACAAAAACACTTAATTGAAATCTTGTTCATTTTCTTTCCATTCGAAGACCGTGTACAAATTCAATCGGCATGATGCAACAAACAATTTGTCATTGTGGATTTGGATTATGTCATCAAGTAATTCTGTCTTACATTCGACTTGCACGACGATCGCCGCATGTGTTCTATAAGCGATTGATTTGATATTTTTCTGACATATTTATAAACTATGGGATCGGCCATTCAAAAATGAAACACAAAAATGCAATATTAGGCTTTTAATCGGTTTAGTTTATTTCAAACGCATACTCATCGGATTTGTCTTGGCTCCAAACATTCTGAATTGCGTATTGTTTTGTAAAAAATAGGTGAGTTCTCTAAAACTCGAGATTTTTTCAATGGTGTTTGAATTTCAAAAAAGAAACACGTTGCCACCGCTAATTCTATTGGATTAATATTTTCATAGCCAATTATTATTTTGAAGTTCATTCATTATTTCCAGTTTTAAATAAAATATACACATAAACGTAAAAACATGTTTTTTTTTCATTATAATTTACAAACTATATTAAGTAGAGAGACATTTCGATTCATCTTCATTCGTTCACATTAGTGGTTATTCCCGTTAAAATAAAAGTATTGATTTGCATTAGTTGTGGTTAATCAGTTTTCATCGCGTTACGAATACAAATAGATAGACAAACAAAAAATGTGAAGGCGAAATGCTATCGCTGGCTAAATAATTATTTTTTGCATAAGCGTTTCTAATAAAATTCTTCCCTTGAAATTGAGCTCGAATAAATCGGCACCGCCACACTTAGTACAAATGAAATTTCACATTCACAAAACGACGACAGGCCACAATAATTACAATTTAAAGTCTCCCTAATTATATGTATGCTTATTTTTAACAATATTTTTTTCTAATAGGTACTAAAATGTAGTTTTTTTTTTCAATAAAAATGTCAAGCGTATTTTTTGTTTAATGTTTCAAGGAATTTTAAAAATGATTTGGTGACACCAGAAATGGATCAAGTTGCTGTCAGACCTCTGGACTGTTTCACCTTATCGATCGCACATTCAACGGCTTGTTTAATATCACTGAATACAGGCACTTCTTGGCGTCGCGCAAAATCTATTAAATAGGATCGACCGCGATTGTAGTCTTTCACTGCAGCTGGCGTTAGCTGAAAGCAATATTTAATTTTATTCATTCAAATGTTCCTTTGCATTTTTGGTTCTATCAATACATACCTTATCATCTCCGATGGTGCAATTTTGAGACAGCATTTGAACACAAAGAACGACATTGTACCCCAAGCCAATCGAATGACTGGCTAATGTCATCGGAGCCAGTGATCGTGTCTGACTTGAAATGACGAATAATAATACTCGGCTGGATTCCAACAAAGACAAATTGAACATTCGTCGACCGGTTGACGCAATGATTGCTCCACTTGATGTGCGACAGCTGGATCTCGGAAGGCCAGTGCCGATGCCACTGTCGTTGCTACTCGATTGCTCCAGCGGTTTCGATGAGCTGGGCTCATTTTGAGCGGGCGGTGAAGTAGATAGGAGTATTCGCCCATCTGAGTCTCCTCTTTGATTCTGAAGCAACGATTCGTGCAATTGTGGCATGTGATAAGTGATATCGTGCTCATTTAGCATGGATATTACTTCACTGCGCCAATTTGATCGTAATGCACAACTGCCGCCCAAGTAAATGTCCCTCAAATCTAGTGGTTCCGGATCTTCGTGTTCCTGGCTATTGTAATTGAGTATGGAGTCGATGGAACTGCCACTGGAGAATACTGAATCATTTGAATCACTCAATTCCTCTTCGGTTTCATCGCTGTGCGTCGTTTGCTGATCAAAACTACGAGTTTTCATCTGTCCCAAGCTGTTTGAATTAATCGAGAAGCTTGTCAATTGGCTTTCAGTCCGTTGTAAAAATCGTATGCTTCTACTTGAGTGACCAAAATCACCGTTTTCGGGATTGATGGGCGATGACGTGCCACTGTCTCTGTGCATTTCATTAAATACCGTTGTTGTTATACTCCGCTCTTCGATGACATTCCGAACGATACCTGAGTGCTGGTGAATCCATTCTGATGGAAAATGTAATACTTTAGTTGTTTTTTCATAATTTTAATCCGTAGTTTTGAAAGTCCAAGTGGTCAGCACTCATAAAACACAAAATATTAAAATTTTCAAGACAAATTCATATCTACCTGGAGTATTCGTGAGAAAAATCGGTGGTGGTGGTAGATTTGTCCCTTTAATCGGTGAAACACATCCACTATCGTTTATTTCTTCTTGCAAAATCGTTAAATAAGATGTTAAAACACAAAATTCCTCAAAGTCAATTGTGATTTCTGAATTGACTGCACTTCGATTGTTTGTTTCGCTCATGTCTCGATGAGATTTTATAATGTCAGACAGATTTTCAATTTGCAAAAGATTCTGTGAGCAACCCAAGAAATTCAAAGCACATCGACATTGGTCCAATGTGATTCGTTCAACAAATGAATTTACAGCCTGATTTCCCAACGCCCGATCGAATGCCCTCCGAATTGTTCTGCAATTGAAAGGAAAGGATTAGTTAAGCTAAAATTCAGCTAAGCCTAATGTTTAAACCACAGAGGATAAATAGATTTTTTACAGACACTTTCGGTCATTGCTTTCGGTCAGATTTGCAAATAGATAGACAACCATAGGCAAATATATACTTTTGAAGAGGTATATACAATACCGTATTACGACGTATGCTGTTGCATGTATTGACTTTAGACTGAATTTGCTGTAGTTCTGCAAAACCTCTGCATGCGGCGCCACTCAAAATTTCAGCAAATTCAGAATAAAGTCAATATATACGACAGCACTGACTTTTCAATAATTTGACATCATTTGATATAGCCACAAATACTAAAATATGCGTTTGGGCAACCAGAGATGGCACCACCAATGAGTGGCGTCATCTCTGTCTAAACAAAATCTACTGCCGTAATATGCGATTGGGTATACAATCAATGTGTCAATATCCACACTTTGCTGATTTGACATTTCGATTTAGAAACATGATACATTGTCTATGGTCTATGGTCGCACATACCATGGCGGTACAATACAGTACATACCTTCTGCAAATCTACGTTTTATTGAAGTAAATGTGAAAATAACTTTTTTTTTTAAGAATGATGTTAATACTTACATCAGTTTCGATGCAACATTGATTGGTGCTGAAAAGCATGTGCCAGTTAAAATGGCTTTTGTCTGGTGCAGCCCCGTTGGAACATCGTCCAAAACTGGTAGACCCCTTCGTGAAACCAGCTCACGGAGCAATTGTTGATTTCTCTTCAGATCTATGTACTCTCTGCAATGAAAACAAGAATCATCAACTATCCACATTTCGTTGAATGCCATATATATCGTTACTTACTGTGATGAAATCGGTTCGTTTAGAATGCATTGATCTGGTTTGTATGGATGCATTACCAATACTAAATGCCGCGCATTCTGACCAGCAATGTAAGCAACTTCAATAGCGGCTGCCGATCCTCGCGTCTCTGAATCCATAACAAAAAATAATACTCGCGCTTTTTCTTTTGCTTGATGCTCCAATTCGATCAGATCGGGTGTCCAATCCGACACTTGCTGTGACAAAAATACATATCGAAATATCAATATAAGTAGATTCGCTTCATATTTGACACTTATTGAACATAAGCAAGAGACACATTTCACCGAATCGATCAGTTTTTTTCACTTACCGGATTGTAAAATGAAATGCCTAATTTCTGTAAAGTTGGTATAGCGACATCAGCCCGCCAAGTGGTCGGATTACATGAACCACCCAAAAATACTTCGGCTATATTATTGGCAGCTTCTGGCTTTAATTCATCTTTGCTGCCATTTTTCGACATTTGCTCACTCATTGAGCCACCCAATGAAGTGCATCCACTATTTTCTCGTGATGACGATGCTGGAACTTGTGTTCGAAATCTCTTCAAATCCGCGGCTAACACACAAAATTCACCAAATGTCAAACCGTTCATATGACGATTAGTTAATGCTGTGCCTCGTGCATCGAGACCACTATTTCCGCGACGTGCGAATAATTTAGCCGTTTGCAACATTTCGTTAACTGAAATTTTAATGACACAAAACACAATGTTATATTGATTCCCACAAAAAAAAATTGCACGCAAAGTATTTAGGAATTCGATGTTTGCGCTTCGACGTCTAAATGGTTACTTACTCTGTTTTTCGGTCGGATTGAATTCAAGCTCCTCGAACAGTTCGTGTAGTCTCTCGGCTGGAACGATATTGCATCGAGCCTTCGTTCTCCAAGCGTGTAGAGCCTCTCTTAATGTAGATACATAAGAAAAATGTGACAGCAGGTGTTTTAATTAGCATTTGTTTGTTAATCACATTCAATTATGTAGATAAACAGAGAGAATAATGCAAATCACTAATTGGTTTTGCAGGCAAGAGATTATTCCGTAAAAGGTTGATCAAAGGTCTCAAAATATGCAAATTTGACGAGAGAAACATCATCATAAAAGTTCATCAAACTTACGGCGAATTGATTTAAAGAGGTATTCGAATAGTGTTTTTTCTTGTTGGCTCATCAAAAAATCAACCGTATTCAAAGCAGTTCTTTTGAAAATTGATATCATTCTCTCGAAACAAATGGCCACAAGATAATGTTGTTTATTTGTTTGGTGAAACCGCATTAAAATGGTCAATTTGTCTGCTTCATAGCCGCAGCCATTCAAATTCTCAATCGATGATACACATCGCCAAAAATATCCAGCGGAAAAAGTTACAAAGGAAAATGGACAAACAAAAGCGAAGAATGACATGAATAGTTTTTAATCCGAAATGAATTTGAATCTTTCCATAATGTTACATTTAGGTAAACGCCAAACTTCATAAGGTGAAATATTCATGATATAGCTATAAAATCGAGCGTTCTAAATGCCACGGTGACGTCGGCCTGCATCAGCATTGAATCGATATATTTGTGCTGAAAAATTCATAAAGTGGCACGAAATCTTAAATGCTATATAATTGCCCACTAGAACGTAAGCGTCAATCGAATCGTTTGTATTGTATTCCATTTGGCATTTTTTTGCGGTTTTCTTTTATTACGTGTGCGCTGCTCACTTTCTGAATCTCTCTCTCACTATCTCGAATTTGGCAGTAAATAGAGTAAATAAAATGATAAAATGGAGTAAAACAACTATAAAAAGCCAATACCAAAATCGCAATAGTGTGTGTACGAATCGTCATGATCTAATCATCTTTATATACATCCTAGAAATATGACTATGTGTGTATAAGATGTGCACAACAAAAACATACCATACATTTTCCCTTTGCTCGAATATGATAAACAATGGAAATGCCGTAAACGTAGTTCAGTTTTAGTTAATCGCTGAGTCGATGTGCACGCGACCACAAAGAGCCAACAGCAACACCAACAATATTGTCGTTTCGTAAAGCGAAAAACAAAGCGCATGTTGAAAAAATGGAAAAAAATCGTATGTTATTCTTGGTTATGATCTCATCGTTTGGTTTACACTCGACACGGCGAAAACGGTATATATATTCTCTCTTTGTGGCAGGCGATATATGAAGCTACGAGCTGCACTGTATATATTCCACACTTGTATACAGTCGCATTCATGTGAAAATCATCGATATTTACCTCTGTTTCTCGCATTCGAGGTAGTAACATTGCTATTTCTCAGCTGCGAACGTAATTTATTGGAGTGAAATATATAGCAAAATGTTTATTTTTGTAAATGACAAAATCGTCGTTGCACCCAATATCTATGCTCATTTTATTCAATTTTATTTTTCATCGATTCTAAAAGTGCCTCTGATTGTGCAATTCATTGAGATTTTATCTGACCGTCAATTTGAAACAAGAATGCAGAAAAAAATTGAAAAATTCGGTGAATATTCAACCGTGAGAATACGTCATTGTCATAGTCATTGACGGACAATGAAACATTTGAATCATTCGTTCACATGTCGATTTGTTTGTCTCCTTTCCTGAAAGTCGTATGATAGACATCAGTGTCATTCGGCGAGGAATAGTGAGGCGCTGAAACGAGCAGATAGTCCGGTGCTCGCTTCCGCGCATCTCAAACGCAAATGCAGATCAAGGTGATGAACGTTCGATTCTATCGGAATAAATGTACTAGCTGACTATGTGATTGTCCTAAAAGTAAAATCAATGCGTTTACATTCTTGTCACTTGATTTGCTCCCATACTGTGAACATTCATTTCTCATTTCATTTCACTTTTGCGTGCACGCGGAAGGCTTGAAATAAACATCAACAAACACTTGAAAGTGAAGTGAGGACACAAAAAGTTCAACGGATACATCAATCTTGTTCATCGCCACAACAAATCATTCGCAACAAGCAATAATGTCGATTTTGAAAGAGCATTATCATCAAACGGAACATATAAATATATATGAATAAATAAGGCTGGAATGCAATGCGTTCGCTCGCTCGCACACAACGAAAATAAATCAATGAGCAACAAAAAAATGAAATAAATTTAATTTATGATATCACCTCTTTCGCCATGTTTAAAAATACCCTCCATTTTCCATACGAAAGCGTATAAATATAGGATGCCCTTTTGCGGAGCTCTACACAGAATCACATCGTACCGTCTCTTTTTATCCCTCGCTCCCATTTTCCATTTCTTACGGAAATCTTATGATCATCTCAAAATGAAAACAATCTGTACAAAATGTTGTTGTTTATCTCTGGCCGCTTCATTGGCGATAAATGCGCGCGATGTGAGGTGAGAAAAATTATTGTTGTGATAATAACGCACCACTTAAACAAATGACATCATTCAATTTGCAATTAATGCTAAATACTCAATGAACAATTACTTATTTACGACTAGCTGCTATTTCATTGCTTTATAGACTAGTCTTTTTGCGACTTGAAAATATAGCTTATCGAGCATCTTTCATTCGAGATGATAGAATGTGCTCTCTGATTTCATTGTATTGCTAGTTTAAAAGTCTGAAACAGAATCAGCAGATGAGTCCTAGCCTTACCTTTTAATTGTATTTTGTTAAACACGGTTTTAAAATATGCGCGGTGAGTAATGATCAAGTGGGGATTGTTCATCGCCCAAACCGATGCTACATGGAAACATTTTTGTGTTACAATCCAAAACTAGAATAGAGGAAGCAAAGACTCGTTTTGTTGTGGAAAAACTAGTTTTGCTCGACAATTCGACGTTGAGTGGGCTTATGCATCTTTGACGCTCGTGAACATGACTAACTCTCACTTTAATCCAACAAGAATTCGGGCTGATCAAGTCCAAATATTTACACAAACAGTCAACGCGCTCCATTTTCCCCCCATTTCTATCAATAATTTGAAATCGAGCAGCGAATATTCCAAATGTGATTGACTAAGTGCGCAGCTGTGCGGTATAATGCATTTTATTTTCTTGCAAATATGAAAAGTTCATTAGCCAAAATTTAAACACATGTGGTTTTTTCATTATATTACTGTCAGAAATGTTCTGGCTGGATTTTTGGAGGATAAGTAACGAGTTTTGACTACAGTTAACACACACATGTATTCCGCACTATCGATACAATTTCAACAATAGAAAAACTCATCAGTTCATCTGTTCATTTTATGATTCAATACACCAATAAAACTTTGAGTCGATGGTAGTCAATGCAGGTAGTCAAAACTAAACCTTAATATGTACACATCTGTTCAATAGAACTATCTAAAAATTCCGAAGAGATAATGTCCAGTATGTCAGAGACATGCATATTATTCATATTTATTGATACTTCAACTTTAATTACGGTAGTGTTATGTTTAGTCAGCTCTCTCTGGAAATGTATTACCAAGGTATTACACACACTCAAATAAATCAGTGATGTCAGATTCTGTAGAAAATGCGATTCATTTTAAGCATTTGTAGATGCCGTTCCCAATAATACATGTCCCAAAAATGGAATATTATTCGTGCCGAAAATGAACTAAAGCCATAAAATGTAAACTCAACATTTTGCATGGCTTTTTTATAAAAATTGGATGGGCAGTAGCAGTTAAATGTAAATTGTTTTCTGAAAACATTCCCTTTCTCATTCGATCGAATGACATGAGAACGATCTATAGTTTACGCCTCGTCGAAAATTCTATTCTAATATTCATTTCATGAAACTTCTTCTAATGAATATTTGATTGCTGCGTATTACTAATTTATTCAAACAGAAGGTATCCACAAAACAACAATATTGTTTTACAAAAATTTAACTTCAACACTGAAAAATTACAAAATTACTTGTTTTGTTATTTTTACATAAAATAGACTTTACTGAAATTTACATTGAATCTGGTTTTTTGGCAAAGGGCAAAATGCCGTCCAAAAAAGTGTAAAAACATGTGTTGAACTGATCAAAAGATATTATCAATTAGACTCGTGACTCAAACATGGCGTATTATTACTTCACGCTAACTCAATACTATCCGTTTGACATCTTTGATCAAATTTGAAGGAAATATTTTTATTATTGTTGGTTCAACAAATTGCCGCAACACATGTATGTACTTTTGCCTATTGTTGAGTCAATCAATCTAGGTATTGGTTGGGGATGACGTACCTTTCGCCTTGACTGTCTATCACAGTTAATGAGAAGATAAATCTCACAAATTCAGTTCATCTCTATGCTATACTATTCTTTTTTTGCTATTCAAAATGGGAAATAATGCGCAACGACCTAAACTAAGTTCGTATATTTTGCGGCGTACATCTTTCGTTGTTCGATGAAAATCGGATTCAATAAAAATAAACAAAATTGTAATGGTTTTTAGAATGTGCGCGGCTGCTCATTCAATAACGACCCTTTCACTCAACCACAGCTATCGGAAGGCAAAATGGAATTTTTTAATAAAACTGCAGACAGTGCAAATGAAATCATATTCTAAAACGAGTGCTGAGTCAATCCATCAATCAAGGAATCCTAACAAGTTAGCTGCTTTTTGTAATTTAATGTTTTGTTATCGATTAATCTGACTGCAAACACACAGAAATTGCACGCTCTCGTTGTCGATGTTTTTTTCGGGCCAGCAAATGGCGTTCATTTCGCAGTTTTATGGGTAAATAAAAATCTCAAACGGTTTATCGGGGGTGGTAATAGATAGCTATAAATCGTAATGATGCATTTCAATGTTTTATGATATGGCCATTGAAAAACAAAATACTCGAAAAGAGTGTAATTATCTAGAGGAATGTCGATGCGCACGTTAATGGAATGAGAATGTCTTCGTATGTATTGGCCGTTTTATGTGCCTGACGATGTATAAAATGTATAAAACGGCCCAACCATACAAAAAAAAATGACCGTTGACCGTTAATCATTAAAGCTACAGTCTGCAGCATGAATTTCCGGTATGATATATCATGGCCAATATGCGATCGATATCGGAATCAGACGGCTTTTTCTTGCTTTTACCTAATTGAGCAATAATGTGCGAACACCTATCAGTATACAAAACAAGACCTATCGAAAGAAATCCGATTTTATTTGTTAACATGCACGGATTTACATCGAGCGCCAAAATATTGAAATAAATAAATCATTAAATGTGTGATTTGTTCAACGATCGTAACGAAACCACTGCGAAATCCACAAAGCAGAGTCAAGAATTCTGGTTGGAAACATCGCCTTTCTTTGGCTATTCATCTCAATCTTTATGTTCTTACATTCAAAATATGGGAATTATAAGTGTTTGCTGTAACAAACTAGTTAACAGAGATATGAACACATTTTAATTCATCTGGCGATTGTGCTGAAATGGGATTTATTAGGTAAGCACACGCGTGGGCATTCATTTTATAAGAAGAATCGAACGCTCTCACTCATTTCAAAAGGTAAATTGTCGCGTCAACAACAGCGACCTGTTTATGGCACAGTTGTTTTATTCATAATAACTTAACAAAATCAATTAGTATTTCTGTTTTTGCTATTCATTTTCACAAAACGTATTTTTCGTCTTTTATTTCAATTTTACATTTTTGTGACTTGATATTTTAATAAGGAGCTTGAAAGTCTCCACATATTCGCTTTCATCAAATGTAAGAAAGCTCAGCTGGCACTGCTATCAACACTGAATTTCAAAACGCTGACTGTAATTCTCAGTTGAAAACAACAAATCATAAATTTGGCTCAATCGACGACAATGAGAAAACAATTTAAAATATGAATGCTTAACCTAATAACGGAACGTTCATTCGAAAATTGTCGCGATGTACTTGTGTGTACTCTTGATTCCGATTTAATAACGGATTAGTTTCAATTTTGACGCAAAATTCATTTTGTTAAACCGTGAGTCTCATGATTCAATCAACACACAGACTAACATCGGCTTGAACAACTACAAACGCTCTACCGACCAATCAAATCATACATTTAAATGTGTAATTTTTAACAATGATGTCATTTTTATTTTGATTTTTGTTTTTGTTTGTTCTGAAACGTGCGCACACATATTCTGATGTATATCATTTTTGATCTCTCCTGTGCTGACGATGATCTTCCCTGTGCCGGAAATTAACTAAGCGAAGGGTTTTGACCGAAGAGTACAGTGCGTAGCGTGCGCGCAAACACGAAGGTTAACTCGATTGATCCAGAGAAAATATTGCTCATAACCAAATATGTAATCTATCATTCACGATGACACTGAAACCAATTCCTAATTCGGCGAGTTATTAATTTCTTTTCAATCCACCTACATGAGTCAAATCAAATCACCCGATAATGTGGTCACCTCAAATCAATTACTTTTGACCGTAACGAATTGATTGCGTGAGATAAATGGTTTTTTGAAATGGCTATATTTATGCAGATGAACAGTACTTTGTTCCGAGGTTTGCGTCTATCAGCAAACTATCCGGAATATTTAATGTGCAGACGCTTCAGAGTGAAAAGACCACATATGTTTTTGATCACTGCGTCAATACCAGTTTGATCAGCGAAAAAGTTTAATTGATTTTTTTTAGAACTATTCGAGACATTTTGTCGCAGGTCGATAACACTTTTGGTCAAAAGTGTTTGGCCGATGACACGAAGTCTACGTGTTGATTTCCCATAAAACTTCCGCAAGAACAAAGTTTCGCCAATTAACACTATGTTTTGCTTTTGAAAGTGTCTTATCATCGACACGGTTTCACACAGTCATTTATGCTAATTCATTGAAACGCGTATCAAGCAGATTATGGTTTACCAGAAAAATGCGCATTTTCACCACATTGGCTGCCAAACATTAAAATTAAATAATAAATGAGACACGATTCATCTATTGTGAAACAAATGTCGTATTAGATTTATCGCTGTGCGTGCCCAAAAATGATTGGATCTTCTTTTTGAATAATGACTTACTATTTCAATTCACTGTACGGTTTTGTTAATTTAAATACCCAAACGAACGTGATAGCATGTTAAAAGTCCTGGCCCACAATTCAAATTATAGCGATAAGAGCTCGATTTTATGGAATCATCCATAATTGTATATGTCATTTTATGATTCAACACAATCATGATTAATATTGTTGAGATGCTAGACACAAATATTTATATATGATTGTATACAATCATATGTAAATTGAAAGCGGGCTTTTTGTTGCTGCAAAATCGAACTTAATCTACTAATTTGCTTTCGAATAGGGAGTCATACATGCGAACGTTGATCGAAATTGTTGTTCATATCTTTCATCAATGATACTTGTGATGACGTTTGATTTTTACGCGACTCATCGTCCATTCACGCTTTATGAAGACAGTTCGCAGAAGAGACGAGGAAAACAACGGTTTGATGACACAATGTTTTTAATGATATTTAATGGCGACAAACTCACATAGAGAAGAACAAATGCGTTTTTTTTACAGAAAGTTGTTGTCAATCAGCACGATTTGTATCATATTTTGGTACTCAGTTAATCATATGAGTTAACTTTGTTTCCCCTAGAGGGCGATCCCTCTGAGAAATGAATCTAGTGGTTTTCACACGGTTCCTTCGGAGAAATAAAGGAAAATTTTGATATTTTGACAGTTCAAATCATTGTCAGAATCATATGGTTTCCTTCTAAGGAGATAGAATTCCACTCATTTCATCTCTCATGATGTCGATTATATCGCCCCCTAGGAGAAAACAAAGTTTACTCATATTATTAACTGAGTACGTGACATTATTCATATTCAATTTATGAGCAACACGGTAAATTTGCGCGCAAAAAACAGCTGCGATGTTGTCATATTCTAATTGAATATATCTCGAAAATATGCCTCATTCAATTGACATTACTAATAATTTTGCTATTAACAAAACAATTTGTTGTTTCCGAATAGTTATGACTAAAATATGGTATGAAATGGTGTACTAATTTTATCATGGCATTCCGCAAGAGAAAGAGAGAGAGAGAGAGAGAGAGAGAGAGAGAGTTGTTCTTCGTTTCATGTGATTGAACAATGGAGCAGCTTTGCGGACGCTGCAGTCCCTTAGACTGTATACGCGTGAAAAAGAATGTATTTAACAAGTGTTGAATGAATAGAAAAAACATCATGCAAATAAGGAAATGAGTGCAATGGAAATACACAGCCGTGTCAAACACCACGTGCTTCGCATTT
Organism: Obolodiplosis robiniae; assembly: GCA_028476595.1. Taxonomy (NCBI): domain Eukaryota; kingdom Metazoa; phylum Arthropoda; class Insecta; order Diptera; family Cecidomyiidae; genus Obolodiplosis; species Obolodiplosis robiniae. Next base: position 4,127,012 of record CM052014.1, read on the forward strand.
TTCCGTTTTTCATTTTCGGTCTCGTCCAGCAATTTTTTACCTGATGAATTTTTGTGTATCCAGATGTTTTCGATACTTGGTGGCAACAGGCAATGTATTCGGTCGCATGTTGATGAATAATTGATCTGGAATCCAATATCCAATACGAAAGCTCAACGAAATTTTGGTTGAATTGGACAAAATATGTATGCGTTTGAAATTTCGCTTTTCAATTCTTCGATACGATATTTCTTCTTCTTTCTCTTCTTCTTCGTCTTCTGCTTTTTTTCGTTCGTTGTTTCGCCGTACGTTCGTTTCGACCACACAAAAAAAAAAAAAAAAAAAAAATCGCTGCTAATTTCTGCGGTCGTTCACATAAAATACACCGAAATGTCACCGCAATTTCTTTGCTTTTTTTTCTCGGGTCTGCGATTTAATTTCCACGCAACCGATTTATCTGTATCATTTCCACTAAAAATCGCAAGTCTGTTTTTGCGATGCAACTTTTGTCATTCTTTTAAATCATTTATTATTTGATTTTGCTTTTGTTCATTCGTTTTTGGCGAAACCATTCCAAAAGGCTGGGCTAAAATTGTTCGAGATCGACGATGTGAGAGCGGCGCACGGTTTTAGAAACGGTCGGCTAACAATCACAAAACCAAATGATGAGGTCACTTCTTGAATTAAAAAAATCTCGTATGCATAACAAAATTCGAATGGATACTCTTGGTCATCTATCAATTCATTTCTTCATTTGTGTTCATTTGCAAATGTTCAACTGCTCAATTTTACCAAAATTGTATGCCCGAATTTCGAACAAAAGCTGACCAACGAATTTTAAATACTAACAGTCACTAATTCACGATATTATGATTTATGAACTGCACGTGAATTTACATAAATAATGCCATACAATGCAAAACATGTGAAAAAAAGGTACCGCAGTAGTCACAATACAACGGCAACAACAGCAATTGTATGTTAATAGTAGCTTACACTCATTTTTATTCCCATTTATTTCTCCATTGCAACTTTATCTAATTGATAACAGATTTGGTTGTGTGCGATTTGTGTGCGTGTGTGTATGCAACGGTCGAAGTGATTATATTCAAATAAAACGTGTGCCGTTCAAATGAAAGCGGCTTACAATCGCGAACAGCACCCAAAACAAATAATGAGTGGGTTTGCAGCTATCGTTTTGAACACACTAATGTAATTCACGATCGCGTTGTTTCAACACTCTCCGTTTTTTGTTTGTTTGTGTGTGAATGTATGCGGATTAATAATAGATGAACGCAAAAAAAAAAATAAAAAAACAAAACAACTGAAACACTTATCGAAAACACAATGCGTCGTATAGTAATCAAATTATCATGCTCTATAGAAAAGATGTCACGCTCAACGGTGGCTGCTATATCCGCACGACGATGGAGCTATCACCTCGTCTTTTCTCTAGATTTCTCTAGATGATTGCGTTTGATTTGTTTTTGTCGGGATTAAATCCTCGCCAGAGAACGCTTAACTTTCTAAACACAAAATGATTTGCTTTTTGGTGGCTGCGGCCGCACGAGAAAACACACCGATTCTACTAACGGTTTGATGCGGATTAAACTTCAATTCTCACGATATTGTGATTGACCGCCTTTACTCTCTGCATTTTATTATGTCACATTTAATTTTAAACTTTTAATATTTCGATGAGAGCGCAGCGTGTTTCAATGAAATCCGAACTCGCTCTCTTTCTCCCTCTCTCTCTTGCCTCAATGTGTGCTTGAAATGGAGAGCTGGCCTGCGTCCTTTTTCAATGCAATCGCTTCGATCGCATGCAAATGGAATGATCGTTTTCTGTTTTTGGATCTTCTTATTTTTGTCGCATAAATTAATTAACTAAGGATTTTTCTTTATTGATCTTGATTTTTTTCCACCAGATAATTTTGCGAGTGTGCTTTAGCTGAATTTTGCAAGCGTCCACAAACAGCACCTCGTCGAGCAGCGCTTTATATTTTTGCCCATTCAACGGCCAACACAAAGTTGCACACAAACGCGCTGCTGTTGTTGTTATTGTTACTGCTGTTCAACGCCAATCGCAAATACATAAAATACTGTGATTTTATACATAACTCTCCACAAATCATGTTTTGTTGCTGATTTTACTGCCTGCTTTCGGTGCAAACACGTTCATTCTATATGCACTCTGGGTCTCGTGTGTAGAGACAGAGCCGAGTACACATCAAACAATAGCCTCTATATTTTGAATACACATGAGAGTAGAAGAAAAAGCCTGTTTGAATGCGTGTGCGGCGTGCGTCCCGAACATGTTATGTGTGTCTCTCGTGCATCATCACCGTTTTTAATTATAATTATTTTGAAAAATATTCCGTTATTTTGAGCATCATTATTTTTCTGTTACAGTTTTCACAAGTTTAATCACTTTTTGGCTTTGAAATTCGGAAATCGCGTCCCACAGGGCCCCGTAAATTAAAATAAATGTATCAGGAAAACACTTTGCACATGATCAATACATGAGGATCTGTATTTTTTTGTCAGTGTGCCTAATTTCATGAGTGATTTTCGAAACAACGGCAACGGTATCTGTTCTCTAACTGGGATTACATTTATTTACATTTGTTTGATAGTTTTTCTCAGTGTTGTTTCTACTTTGCGCAATTCAGTTAGATCGCGCAAGATGTGTACACACAAATCTCACTTCATCTTCGGATGGGATTTGTCAACACACGATTACAGTGTTACACCGTCGAAATCACAAAATTGCCCACGATCAATGCGTACGTTCGGTGGTTTAGCTGTATTTCAAAGTGAAAATAAATATATGTGTTGATGATTTTTCTAAGCGATCAATTTGTAATCTGATGATAAAGTGAAATTTGTTCTTTTTTCGATGCGATGAGAGAAGCGCTTCACCATTTTTTGCGCAATACACAATTTAGTATATTCTGTTTTATTTTAATATCAAAACACACACACACATCTCACGGCGACAAGACTCAACGATAAACTGAACACGGTTTGTACAACCAAAAGAGAATACTCATGAATCGCTATTGATATTGCTGTTGCCGTTGTTGTTGTTGCTACTGTCGTTCGTCTAAGCCCAATATGTGAATGTGTCTAGTATTTACTACATGCACACGGTTTTACTACTCACATCTGACTCTATTCGCAATGGAAACTGATCACAAACAATACATATGAACGGCAACGGCGATGACGATGACGATGATGGCCGCTTTATATGTACATCGTTTGAATACTGCTTTTATTAATCGAACATTCATCGAGTTTCAAATACAGTTCGAATTGGCAATTTTGCTCTCTCTGTGTCTGTCTGTCTGTATAGCTCTTTGTGGCTCCATTGTGAAGGCAAATATTCTGAATGAACATGCGGTCGTTGATTGTGTGCGTTCATGAGACACATTCACAACACAAAGACGACCACGACGACGACGTGATTTCGACGCATGTGTAAAATTGTCAGATGGAAAACGTCACATTGGAAAGCAATGGGACTCACAACTACCATACCATTTGACAGAACTCTCAATGCACAAGCACAACTCGAGACAACTACTAACTCACATTGTGAAAAGAGAGTAAATGAGAGAATTCTGATTATGGTGCCAGCTTATCAACAAAGCAAAGCGAACCAAGAGGAAAAGAGAGAAGCTGGCGTACGGAGAGAAAGCTGGTGAAACGGTCAGATGGCACGCTGAACCAAACATATTTTTTTTCGTGTGATTCTACTCTTGTTTCTTTTGACTATTTATGAAAATATAAAGGTTCGTTTGAGTGCGTGGGTGGATTTTAAATGCTCCGTTGATTTTTCGATGGTCACAGAACACTTTTCACAAAAGAATTGTTCAATAATATGAGTTCAAAATTCAGAGAGTTGACAACTTATCAAATGTATTTGAAATTAACATTAATCAATAGAAATTGCATCCCATTGCATTTCATAAATGCATTCAATTGAATTAGATTTTTTAAATAAAATTATAATATTTTACTCTAACAATAAATAATTACCACTTTATTGTTCTCGCACTGTAAAATAGACGGTACCGAAGATATACCAAAAATAAAATGTGGCTCGTTAAACTGTTCGGCACATTATTTGGCTACAGCTCTTGAATTCATCGTTTAATGGGAATTCACACAATATTATGGAATGATTTACCGTTTGCAGCGGACCGCCTATTTATAGAATCAACATGAAATTGTTGATTTTTATTTGTTCATCGTTCTTTTATTTATTCTGCTTCGATCGCAATATTGAAATACCGGCGGATTTTTTTTCATTTTATTATTCGTTGAATTGTCATCGAATTTTGCTTGCATCGGACTGAATTCGCAGTGAATGAAACCTTCCAAAATTTAATCTGTTTATTTTGATTTCGCTTATCTGATGGCTGTGTTCTGGTTTGTGAACATTTGTTTGCTGATTCCCAAAATTAACCCAAAACAAAACGGCACTCAGTAGCTGTTCTGCCATTGCATGCATTCAACGCGGTCAATTCATTTTCTCCCCCATTGGTTCAATTTCATCGATTATTCGAATCAAGTTCATTGTAATTTTGAATGAACAACAACCCATTTTTGGATCATCAATTGTGTTTGACCTGCCGCTTCAAGTTGTTTTCGAAACGAAAAATCGATATCCGTCTCTCGAAATAAGCACTGGTTTTTTTGTCGATGAAAGAAATGTTGTACGCTCTTTCGATGGCTCAATATGTACGTAAATGAGTCATTCACATTGCATTATTATATTGCAGCCTGTTCATGAGGCGAATCCATTTATTATCGTTATTTCAGCTCCTGAGACTCATTGATTAAATATGCATTCACCTCACGGCCTCGCTTTTATTTTAATCGAAGGTCGAGCACAATGAAAATGACGTTTTATTGAATTTTGAGACTCGATGACGCCGCACGTACATATAAATTTTAACCGAATTGACGATGAGAAAAAGTGCAAGTTTTCTCGAAGCGGAAATCGACTGAATTGCCGCCCCACTCTGACTCTTATGTCAATGTAAGCAGATTCGAATCACTAAACCAAATTCGTTATCGAAATTTAAACACAATGCTACTTACAAGTATCGTTTGGTTGCTCCTGAATATTTCATTAGCACTTTTTATAATCCACAATTAGTATCGCTCCACACAAATTCTTTTTTTCCATTGATATTTTTTCTCTATTTTTTTCATCGAATGAATTTCACTAAATGATTATTTGATCGACGTATTTATGGGCGCCGAATAGAGAAATCAGGAAAAAAATTGAGCTGAGAGTGAAACAATTGACATCATCGAATGCACAATCGGTTCGATGCATGACCAAATTCGTTCTCCTGCTGATTTCAGCCAGAAGAAATGCTGTCGAAGGCTGCTTAGAAAATACCAAAACAAAGTGAGAGTGGAGTATTGTAGTGCACATGCTTCAAATTTGCCACGCGCACATTCCATATCCATGATACGGTTCCATCTACTGCTGCTGTTGCCGTCGTCACTGTTGTTGTAAATTCGATGGAAAAATATTACCACTTTCGAAGCAGTGCATTTTCAAATTGGCTTTAATTGAGCGAATTAATGCTTGTATTTTCTATTTTTAAAACAAGAAACACAAACGTGCTATAATAATTAAAAAAAAAAAATCTCATGACATTTTTATTCACAATTACATATTTTCGTATACTTTCGTTGTCGAAAATGCAGAAGTTTCAGATAAAACGCCTGAACGTAGTCTATTTTGTTTTCCAATTAGACGTTTCGGTTTACGCAACGATATATACATATGTTAAATACAATCACGTGTTTCGTTTTAAAATATAATACAACAATAAATGAATCGTGGAACAATCGCGCGCACTTGTGTGTGTATCATATGCATCGTTATGTGAGCGAGACATTCACTGGTCGATCTCTTCGCGCTTCCATTATTTTGACAGTCGAAACGCAATACTTGATATTTTTATAACGTGATCGCTCTTGTTATTTTCCATCTTTGTCATACTCATAATCATCGACGTAGTCTTCTTAATAATTGAAAATGCACTCACACATGCGCAAGATGTTGGGCTTTATTGACAAATGTGTAAATTCAATACGGGCTGATTGTCAAACTCTCTGTTCCCATTAGCTATTGCCCGATCTTTTTGAATCAAGTGCCCATATCACTCAATGAAATTTTGTTGAACGTTTAAATGTGTTGTTTGTGTGCGCATCATTCGGCTAGTGAAAGTCAAACCGTTCGAATTGTTGGTGATTCAAAAATATAATCGATTGATTGAAATTCCCGCAGCTTGATCGACTGATTTGACAGCCTGAAAAAGACGAACGAATTGGTTTGTGAATCGTTTATCTCAGTCTCAGTTTTGTTGTGAGTGTCTTATTTCAACATTGGTATTTTAATGTCGTTACTATCAATACAAATATTTGTGGTTTGTCTCTTGCTGTATGTCGATATTTCCGTCGTGTCGTTCGGTCAATTACTATTTGTAACTATATTGAACGTGATCGGCTTATGTGGTCGAATCGTGTAATTTGTTGTAGCGCGGCTTACAAATATTGGTCTTCGTTCGGTTTACGCGCGTATGTGTCGTTCGTATGAATAGTATGTATTCTATATGCACATTTATATTTCTCTTGATATCGTGCAGTCGCATGCGAATACATTACATATTTCACATTGAGTGTGAGTTTTATTTTTGCTTTTTTTTCTCGCCAATCATCCAATCTTATTGCGTTTGCAGCTAAGTCGAAGAAAACGATCGAAAAAAAAGTAATATATTATATGTTATTTCTTTTTTCGTTCATTTTGGATGCAATCCAAATGGAAAGTTTTTTTTTTTGATGTTGTTGCCTGAATTCATATACAGATTCGTACATCTCTTGCTCGCGGGATATCATTCTGTATTCATCTGTTGTTGGATGATGATAATATTTGTGCCCATATTTCAATAAAAATCAATGAGCATTTCGGCAAATACCGCTGCAATTGAATATATTGTGCGAGCAATTGAATTGAACTACGCGATTCTCAGATCAAACGATAAACATTACCAGTGAATATCACATAATAGACTATTTTCGGTACTTTAACATTTTGTGTGTGTGATAGAATAGGATGCAGTGAAGAATTGGAACATTTCAGTGTGCCTTTTGTTTCTAAATGATATTATTGACAGTGCTAGTGAGCTCGGTATTAACGGAGGAGCAACAAAACCGACGATCAATTCGAATATAGACGAGAAAGAGAAAAGATCAAAACCATTTCTTTTTGTCTACACAAAAAGGAGCTTCAAAAGCAAGTATATGTCAGCTGACAAAGTTTGGCATCGTTGCATTAATCGTTATAAAAGGTGTGTGAACTGTTGTTATATAGAATATAATTATCAAGTGATCGGCAGTCAAAATCATCGTGAACCAAAAGCATTAGAAAAATGTGTAATCGCCTAGCATGAGGATAATTTGCTAAATCAGTAAGCTCGTCAACTCGTGTGAACGATTAGAGAGATGAGGCGCATAGAATCACGTTCATAATTAAACAATTGCCGTGTAATCAGATACGAATAGTGTTGTACAAACTCAGGAAGAGAACTACTATTAAAGATGATATAAAAATTAGAGAAAAAAACTATCATCATCAAGCAACAATTTGATGAAGTGAAATAACACACAACCATAGATTGGGACGACGTAACGGAGCGCAACTCGTTAAGCTGCATTTTGCTGATCGACTTCGTGTGTGCTGCGCGTCTTTTTTCAGCGCGCACGATCGGTTTTTATCTCTATTGGACTGGTTTCTTCTCCTTTAATTGTTGTGTTGTGCCAGTCAGTCAGTTATCTGGAACCCGTAATATCTCGTTTGAATTTTTGTCGCGGAACACACAACTCTTGCCATAAATAATAACATTTTGTTTTGCCGTTGAGTTGATACCGCTTTCTGATACTACAGTCACATTTAGATTTCTTGTCTCTTTGTCTTTTCTCAAGTGAAGAAATTCAGCGAGAGTGTGTGTGATCTGGTTGGGCATTGGGCAATCAATGTGCTCCTTCTTGCTCGAGATAGCGACAAAATAGATGAAGATCTATTTTCTGTATATTTCTATCATGTAAGCTGTTCAGCAGCGAGTGCCAACTGACGATGACATCGCAAACAGAAGGGCAAAAATGGACGATCTAAATGAATTGTGAATGTGAATTAAAAATAAAATCCTTCGAAATAAAGAAAACCCAATGAAAAAGACGAAACGTTCGAAAAAGTGCATGAATCTAACAAAGACGGCAAAAATCAACAACTGTAATTATTATTGATATGTTTATATTTGAATTTATTTTCATTCTGTATTGCATATTCAGTGAAACATTTTATACGGTGACTTTTGACAGATAGTCGAGCGCGCACATATAGATATACACGCGTGCGCGAGCACACACACGAGCGGAACCGCGTCGAACTGCAATACTATATTATGAATTAATGAATATATGCGTGAAACCATCGGTCGATTATAATAATTGTATCGTAAGCGGAACGCGAATGGCTTAGTGCGCCCGTCAGGTCTGAGTGTGCGTTGAACGAGAGAGTGACGTATGACATCTTCTTTATAAACAATTTCAGTGGTGATTCTCACGTCGGCTACTTCGGAACCCTCAACACCGATTGAGAGTGAATGTTGTTGTGTATAAATGTGAGATTTGCGCGCGTGCGCGCGCATTCATCGTTCGCTTCAGAAACCTGTTATGTATTTGTGCAAAGCCAGCCAAAAAAGACATGTGTAGTGAGCCCGCCAGCTTATCACAGCACAGAAAAGACAACATAACAAAAAAAAAATTGTAAACTCAGTTTCTGTTTCTACTGATTGCTGCTTGCCTTTGTTATTATTGTTAAGAAATTGTACGTCTCTTTTACGCGCCTTGAACATAGCGCGCTCTTCGACGAACTGTGTGTATTTGTTTTGGAAAAAATAAAACGTCAGAAGAAGCAGCGAAAAGTGAGCATAAAAAATAAATAAAATATAAATATATACATAAAATTCTGAAGTTTTGTCGACTCACATAATCGCATTGAATCGATCCATATACCGTTTGACGACGTTACGAAACACACGTCGTGCACAACATAAAATGCAACTCTTTTGATTGATATATTGAGTAAGTACATCGTGTAATTAAATACATACAGTTAATTGATCGATTGAAAATTTTCATAAACTTCTGGTGCATATTCCACCATCGTCGTCATATTTGTTGGAAAAATTAGCGGTCGCACGATTTCCCATTTTGTTTTGTTTCATTAAATAGCCAGCGCAAAATCATCATCATTCTTATATTCCATTTGAACACGTATTATTACTTCGAATTTTGCATCGGATGATATAATTTTTTTCGTTTTCGGCTTCGGCTTCGACTTCGGCTAAATGCCATATTTTAATTTTGGTTGGATTAAAACCACATACAGAAACAAATCGTTCGTCATTATGAAAATTATATAGAATATCAATGTGATTTGGTAAATGTATGTAAAATTCCAGTGGCTGAGAAAGAAACATAAATTGCTTAACGAATGATTTGGCTGTTTGTGAAGTGGCCTAAAAAACACAATGTGTTTGTTTGCATTTCTGTGTATGTGAGTGTCTTTTTTACCGTCTCAAGGAAATCACTGGCGAAGGAACAATCGGTTGGGGAAAAAAGGTACAAAATTACGATTTTTTGTTGAGTAACGTTGCCCGCACCGGTCCAAACACAAATCCAGCGATATCACCAAAACTAGTACACCGGGGTGTCACACGTATAGAAGCCAATATTACCAAAAGAGGAACCTCTTGACGAATTCAATTGAAAAAATGCGCAAATCATCAATAAATATGTATATTATGATCGGGTTTCGTTAGTCGTTTTTTCGTCATCTGACAGCCGTGTGTGTGTGTGGCGCGTTTCATATTACAAAATTTGTATTGCCAAAAATTTCAAGCGCATATTTTGTGTGGGGATTGCGTTACCTTCGTGCGACATGAGCTTTTATTTGTGGTTGAATACGAATCGAACATTCAAATAAAATATTGATATTGGTGTGAGAGAAAGAGAGAGATTTTGTTTGTGTGTGTGTGTGTGTGTGTCTTTCAAAATATGCATTGTATTCATCTGTTATTTTTTGTTGAGAAATCATTTATAGAGACTGATATTGAATTTGCTGTTGGACATTTCATTTACTTTTTTTCCAGAAATTAAAACTGTGCCAAGATTAGTTAATTATATATATATGTTGAATGAGCAAATCGGCACTAGACACAGGTTCATTTGGAGTTCTCTCTCTCACAGCAAGTGATCGCTCGTGCGGATTCACGTTTAATAAGATAATTTCAGATGTCTTTCTTTCATTCATTTCGTTAAATTTACGATAATGCTTCACAACTGGTCCCTTTAATCAGAGGGGCGCAACGACCATACAAACGCGGCAGGGCGCGTAGTAGACTACGTCATGTATTTTGCATAGCGTAGTTAGGGCACGTAGTATTGACGCTGCGCTCTCTTGCCTTTAATAGCAATGATGGTTTTTTTCGGCAGATGTGGTAGCAGCGATAAGATTAACATGAAATTAAAAGAATTAAAATGAAACTAGCGCGTGCATCATGTCACGAAATTGTACACGAAATCAATTGAGTGTCATGTTTTCATTTTCATTATTTCGTAGCGTGATTGTGGATTTGCTTTAATCATTTTCTGATGACATTTTATTTTTAGAGTGTGAGCACAAGTTATGGCGAAAACGAATTTCCACAACAGGTTTCAATTGCAAATCACCATTCAAATAAATCGATTTTAAAGCGGATATGCGAGAGAGAGAGAGAGAGAAAAAAAACGAACGAGCGAGCGAGCGGAAAAAAATACGATTTATTTCCTTTTTTGCCGTTTTCGCACTGCCAAAAATGAATGTGCGAGCTGCGCGCTTGCAATCGAACGCGCTAATCAAACACCTTTTCAATCGTTCTGAATGCATTTTTACGAAAAATATGCAATTTTCAGCATAAATCACAGCAAGCACCGTATCCGAATTTGAAGTGTCATGCCAGCTTAACTTTTGCATACTCGCTCCTCGCTATGTAAGGTACCGACTTTTCCGATTCATTGCCACACACGTGCGCGCATAGACAAAAAGAAGTTTTTCTAATTTGCTAAAATTGCAAGCAAATTGAGGAAAATAATTTACAAATTGAATGTTTCAGATTTATACATTTCAAGCGACTGCTGCTGGAATGTACGTTCAATGCATTGTATGCTTTTCCTTTTTTCGAGCGGCGACAAATAACAAATACGGATGCTAATTGTTGTTGCTTCTGTATGTTTCTTTTTTTGTCAAAGTAAATCAATAAAAAAACCAATCACCCCAAGTCGCTGCCATTTAAAGCGCTCGCTCATTTCAAGCGATAAATGTGTGTGCATTTGAATAGGAAAAATTGTTTAAATTTTCCGTTTCTGGAACACACACATCGCCCGACATCACCGATTGATACCGATTTGCCATGTCAATTGGAAATTAAAACGCATTTTTTTTTGTTCGTTGTCATTCAATTCACAGCAGTTGTAATTTGAATTGAAAAAATCGCACATATCAGAATGTGGTTAATTCTAATTTGGAATGTGTTTTTATTTGATTTTAATCGCTTTTCAATGACTCGAAACAACAGCGACAGAAAAACAACTGACGGCAATTTTACACAAAGATAAAAAACAATTGAACCTAATTAATCGCACATATTAGCTACCGTAATTTCGCACAAGAATGCTCGAATTTGAAGTTTTTAAGCTGTGCTGCGTTTTTCTCGTTCTGCATAATCCAGATCTCCTCGCTACCCATCGGAGGCATTCTACTTTTATGTGGAACATCAATTTTAAAGGCAATTCTTGTGATCTCTGAATGGAATATCGTCGGACGTGCTTTGAACGGCTCAATTTTTCGAATCGAAATCGACAATCCATTTTCAAATTGCCAATCCGTTTGAGTGAGTCTTTTCGCATAATTCGTTCGATAAAAGTCGAATTACATTAGTCAAAAATGAATGTATACTTTTAATAAGATATCATAATAAAGATTCAGAAAAGTAGTATCATTCAAAGTGGCTGTAAAAAATCCCATCGTTCCGTCAATTGTGGTTGCCTTGTGATTTACGACTCCTATTAAAACGAGTTGCTCTTACGAAATCCAACCAAAACACCTTTATTGCATTTTGAATACGAGAGAGTGAGAGTGAGACTAAAAATCCATGCACTCGACAGTTGCCGATTTTATGCTTGGCCCCGCTTCTTTTCAATTTAAATTTTGTAATTTTTTTAATGCATTGCAATCAAGATGAACGGCCAACAGCTCTTCGATCAACACGATGATCTTCAAAATGAGAGAAGCAATCAAGCTTCGGCTAATTAGTAAGTCATTAGTCATGCTCATAATAATTGCGTTTGCTAGTAAAAATCAAGAGATAAACAATGACAATGTTGACTTTAATATTGATTCACTATGCGGTACTAAAGGAAATCAACGTAAATCCACCAGATTAAGCTCGTGCATGCCAACCAGCCGGCCAGACACATTAGCCATACCGCTAACATTCATCAGGTTGTAAAATGATTGTGTCATAAAAAAACTGATTTCGATGCAAATAGTTCCATGAATGATTTACCCCTTTTTTTGCTTTGGCTATTTATTTATTAGATATTATATGTAAATTTTGGAATCGATTCTCGTGCGATATATTCCATACGCAGCCGTCGATGTTTACTGGCCATCGCCGCATGTTTACGTCAATGCCTCCGTTTAAAATAAATAGCCTTTCGATAATTCGATAATGAGATATTTGCGGGATCAACAAATATTCTAGATTAATATGTGTTGTCGAAATTCATAACGACCATTACGTAGATCGTTGACTGATATTGCTGTCCATCTATATATTATCACAGTTCCTGCCTCAACCGTATGCAAATGAATCAATGACGTCCTTTGCTGATCACAGGCATTTTCGGCCACAAAGCCAAACTCCGTAACCACAGTTTAAAAATAAAGAAAAATAATCCTATTTTCAGACTCGCATTCGATTTTTAGTTTGGCTCAACACATTTTGCACTTAATATTGAGCAACAAAGCTGGTTATTATCATTTGGATTCTTCTTTTGCGATAGATTCGCATCGTTATTTTCAAGTGGTCACTGATTTCTTTGTTAAGATTGAGTATAATCACACAAAAGAGTAGTTTGATGGTCAAGCGATTTCAAATGGCATTCTCAATCACACCATAGATAGACGTAAAGAATGAGAAGCAGAATAAACTTTTCCCGTGGTCGGCTAATCAATTGGAGCTGAATTTAGATTCTTCCTTCCATATTCGATCTGAGAATCATAATTTATTGACGAGTTCTTAAGTTTTCTAATCGATCTTATCCCACTGAATTACTGAAATGTCCGATTTTTTCTCGTTTCAAATCTAAATATATTCACAAAATCAAGTCCCATGAATTTTTTCAAAAGTGGCTCAATTTAATGTTATAAATAGCTCTATATATATTCATATTTTTGTTTAAAAAAAAACCTTCTATGACTTGCATCAATAAACTACTCATCGTTTGATTATTTTCCTGCACTTTAATGCACAAAGAAAAAAAATAATTTCGCGGAAATTGCTACGCATTGCCAATATGCGAACAGAGAGATACGCAAAGGTCCGAATGTTTGCAACAAAGAGATCGTTCACATTCCTTATAAAATAATATGGCATTATTACGAGTTCTTTATTGAATGATAACAGATTATTAGTATGACTACATTTCTTCCTCTTTCATGGACGGACTTGTTTGTCATATGAGCGATAAATGATTTATCGCATAGTTATCCTTTTCCCTTCAAAAAAAAAAAAAAAATAAAATAACTCCACAAAACGATGAAAAAGTCAAGCAAAATAAAACAATTACTTCGCAAGAAAGCATAATTATTAGTAATACTTAGGGTTGGCCATGTAATGACCGCTGACTAATTTGGAGTTGTTGATATTATTATTGCGAAAATAAAATGTGGAGCGGATTGAATTTCAGATACTATTCATACATAAATTGCGCGTTCCACATGTTTTGCAGGCAATTCATTCAAATTAGTCAGACAATAAATAATCATTGAAATTAAAATCGGATGTGGTTTATTTTCCATATCACTCCTTGGAAATGTTTCATTTAAGATTATGATGGAATGGTACACATGGGTTCTTAATAAACGAAAATATGATTTTATCTATAATTTTAGGTTCGAAATTGCGTTGCCGGGCTTGAATACCACGTTCAACAAGAGTTAGAAACCCCGAGAGATTGTGCGTGTGCGTGAGCGCAATGAAAACAACAATCATCAGTAGTCGAATTTTCAATGAACAATTCTTGCCATTTTCGATAAACGTTCAAGAGAAACAGTCAAAGAGGAAGGACCGGCAATCACCGCCGCACAACATTCGGAAGACATCAAAGTTCACATCATTAAGGTGCAAACAACTCAAAATATGGACTCTTCATCGTCACCATCAGACAGTCTTATCGAGGAAAAGCCTCTCATTGCTGGTAGGTTATCATAATGACAACTCTTTAAATCACTTACACAGTTCACAGATCACGTATGCTCATCGATTCTTATCGATATTTATCCGATGGAATGTCACACAAAATACCCATCACACTAATTGTACTCTAAGAATTCAATCTTATCGAGTTTATCCATGTGACGATTTCTTTTGTTTCACGACTTATTCAAAACGCACGCATAATTTATGTTTTCCATGCAATTGAGAAAAAGGAGAAGTTTTGCACTGATAGCAAAACCATTTATATATACTACAGATAATATTATGAAAATCCCCTTAACTATTATCAAGACTGAAAAAGAAAAAAGAAGCGGTCTTTATTGCATCGAATATATTATTGAAATGTGGGTTTTGACGAGTCATTGTTTTGTTTGCAAGATTTTATTCAAACGGGTGACTAATGGCTTCATTTTGGCGTTGCACACTCTTTTTTGTCGATATCTGTTTGCTTTGTGCATAGAATGCTTTGTGATTTTATTAGTTCCTTATCAGTTTGTTCTGGTTTGCAACACCTTTTTGAAAATTATGTTTAACGAACAGTTGTGGCAATGGGCCACATCGAATAAAAAGCATCATTCTGCTTAATATATTCCATGGTTGATTAAATGACTTGCCATACAGAATCTGAATTAGTCATGATGCTGTTCTGCTCAAGCTTGTTTAGGATTCATTCGTCTGATAACAACATTCGTAACGCAGTTTAGAGGAAACATATTATTCAAGATGAAATGAAAAAAAATACCTAAATCGTCTATAAATAGAGGCCGGTAGTCATTTCCAGTTGACTATAGTCAAATATATTTGTGCTCGTTTTTTTCTTTTTATTACTTATTATGTCTCATGATCTGAATAATGCAAATGAAAACAGTCGTTAGAATGGGATGCAAATATCAAAATTCTATCGCCAAACTGGGACAAATATTCTTCTCAAGTGCAAACTTAAGCTTTCTTTCGGGGAAACATCCAGAAAAGAACAGTTGAAAAATAGAACAACGAGTGCAAATAAACCGAGCATAACCGTAAAACTAATGCAAAAAGGTTATTCCTAAAAAAACAATCCAGAAATTGTTTTATAGCCTAATAGCATGTCTTCCATTGAAAGTAGGATTAAGCATCTCGTTTGTATTTCTCTATCTCTCTCTCTCTCTCTCTCTCTCTCTCTCTCTCGCTTGCTCTCTCCTCAAACTTCCCCTCGCCTCAAGCGCATTTGCATAAAATTAGCAATTGCATTCCATTAAAACTGCAAAAAACGTCAAATTATCTGATCTTTTTTCAAGAACACATATTTTTTCGGTACCTTGTGTTACTCAGGACGTAAAAAATTCCGTTCAATTACCGAATGTATATTTGGTCAAGCATAAATGCCTAGGTTATTCGCAGCACAATCTCAACCGTTTCATTGGTTTCATTGTTCTTAAAATGATTGAAAAGAGTTGCTGACACTTTTGTTTACCGCTTGTATGAAAAAAAAAAAAAGCGATCGGTCACCGATCTGAAATGCACATTCATATCCAACTGCTGCAGCAGCAAGAAACAAACCATGACTATTTTATTTTTATAAAATAAATTGTAAAATAATTATTATCGTGAAAAAAAACCTTGAGTATTGAGTGAGCTGCAGTACGTGTCCAATCGCGCGCATTAGTAATCGCTTCTGCATCGTACATTCATTTAATCAGGCGCAATGTTGCTGTTTTCTGCATCGCGCCGCCATTTGTTTTTGCCGTTCATTTGAAAAGTTTTGATTTCATCTGCATTATCGAAATGCACTAGAAAAATACTTGCACGAATGCAGAATGCGGCAAAATGCACAGTCGCACAAGCGTTTCAAAGAGCGAATGCAATATTTCTAATCGTTATCATATTGGATGCTTCATAATGTGAGCTATTGAGTTGCTAAGCACCACTTGCAATCCTGGGGCATGTGCAACTCACCATTTGTGCACACATATAATCGATTCGTGATGTAATTTGCATTCAAACCAAAGCAACGACAAAAACCATATCAAACGAACGACGACGCCGATATTTCTCTCTTTCTCTCAGCTTGAACGAGAAATGGAGATGCATTTGCATTGGATGTTCATCGCATTTCATTACGAACGATCAACTTAAGCCTCAAACTAATTAGCTTCTTCCATCGGCGACAAATTTTTTTGTAAACACAATTTTGTTGTTCAACTCTGTGAATTTGCTTTTCGTCATTACCAAATTTTTTCTATTTATCTGTTGTTTATGTCAAATCAGACTATTTCTCTGCCGCATTCGCAGTCGGACATTGACGATTATCTCTTCGGAAAATACTTAGGAATCGATTAGAAGAGTTGTCATTCTGACTGAACATCAAATACAATTTTTTTGTCCAGCACAATATAGTTCGCATCATCTCATCGATGTTTTCTTCAATTAGTAATAATAGCGCACAGTGTCATTTTAAGTGCTATTTTGCTTTTTTGCTGTCTGGAGCGTTCATATTTATGGGATGCTAGTCTGCTCTCGAATCGATAACCTTATTCAATTTTTTTTTATTTGATAAATTTTCGAATAATTCGAATTGCGGCGAGTATTTCGAAGGCGCACGCACACATTCGATTGACAAATCAGTTATATTTCTTGTAACCGATAAACAATCGGTTCGACTGAAAGCTATGCCAGGCATATTTCTTCATTTCGTTCATTTACTTTGATTAAAATCAAGTGCGATAGCATTGACAAATAGAACACTTCTTCATTTCCCACTTCAATCATAGAGATAACGAAAGTGAAAGCCGATAAATAGCATGACGATTTCTTCGAATATTGAAGATAATATAGATTTGGAAAAAAAATTCCAAATCAATTTTCTTGCTATTTGCTAAAATAGTTTGTAGAGCACATAAGTAGTAAGTTTCGTAATGACAAAAAGGCGGCTTGGCTAGGTATGCTGAGCATAAGATGCAGCCAGAAAAAAAAACTTCTAATTACTAGCTGTAACAACATCAGTTTACCGTTTAACAACTTATGAAACAAACAGCAGTAATTAATGCTGCCAATATATATATATATATCCGTATCTGCTTCTTTAGCTTTTTCTCTTAACATTCTCTCTATTTCGCCGGATTCATTTGCACAGTTTGCATTTTTTGTCCTTGTCTCCCATTGGTCTGAGTGCTGTTTTTTGGACCATATTTCTACTCGCATCTTTTTTTGTGTTTTCATTTTTGTGTATAATCATAAATGCAGTATCATAAAAACCCGATTGTCGCTTATAAACTGGGAAAACAAAACGAAGCTAAAAATTAACATTTGCTATATAGTTGATGCCAAATTTGTTGGTCCATTTCCAGTTTGGCCGAAAAATTACCCGAATTCAAGAGATAAAAAAAGAAGCAAAAGGAATGGAAGCACAAAACAGAAATTCCAAATATGTTTTGTGATTTGTCAACATGCTACTCTATTGAGAAGAAACCGCTGCTGTGGATCTTCCAAATAGTGATAAACAGATAACTCACACATCGTATGCGTGTGTTGTATTTAGTTTGGTCAGCCCAAAACAATACAAAGAAACAAACAAAGTGTAAAGCATGTTCGGTCCGCAAATATCGTCGCCAACACGCTGACGACTGTGACAAATGAACAAGCAGGAATAACACCGAAAGAGAGCGACCGAATAATAATTCGTAAACAACAACAAACAGCAACAATAACAATATGAAAAACGGATGGTCGCACTCACACACACACTTACTCATACATAGAAAGAGTCGAAAAATACTTATTCTCTTACTCTCATTTACCGAACGCAATGGCTGTGCTTGACCCGCCGTAGACTACGTCGACGTTTTCGATAATTATTATTTCTTATTTATGTTCTATCGTTCCGTCGATGAACATGTCAACTACCAAATCGTATATCGACTCAAAACATTTTCTGTTCAAACTCTTCTAACTGTTCAACTCACCGAAATCGACGGCCAGCCGAGTGCGAAAAGAAAGCGTACACAGCGTCAATCGTGCTTCATAATTTGAAGCATTTTTTCTTACATTTTCAATTAAATTACGCAAAAATAATTCAAAAGCGTTTTCAATCCAGAAGTAAATTATTCCTTTCGGGTTCATCATGTCATTTATTTTTGCCAATTTTTTATTGAATAAAGAGACAGTGTTGAATTATTTTGAATGAAAATAAAATAAGTGTGCGCGAACTCGTGTCAACTGGTGGTCGAATTTGACATCCAAAAGCGATCGGGAAAAGTGCAGTTTTAATTGGAGAAAAATTGATTGTGTGACAAAACTAAATCACACGCGTACACTCATCAGCTGCCAATCGATAACAATATTGAGCGCGGAAAACAGTGTTTTCTTTCACACTTCATCACTCGAGTCCGATGGCACGCTCTCGCTTGACTTTTCGGTGTTTAGATTAATATTCGCATTAAATTTCCAAATCATTACGAAGACTGCGTACATACCGCCAACATTCTACGAAAAGCACAGTCGAACGTGTGCATTATTAAACAAGACTTTCGAGTTATACGTTTTACACAAATATCATAAGCCTGTGATTTTAAGTGTGCTCAATACGACGGTTGGGTTTTGGTTCACGCGTGAATATTTTTTTCAATATTTGATAAGAGACATTATTTTAACACAATGAAAAAGGAAGTGAATTCTTATGATTATTACTACCCAAACGATGCGCCGCAGCCAATGATGGTTGCCAATGGACATGGCGGGTACAGTCCGTTCAACATGGAAGAAAATTTCTTGCAAATCCTCGGTAAGAGTCAACATTTTCTATGAAAACAAAATATGATCAGCAAATATTCTGACTATTTACTAGTCAGTCGAGTAATTTAGAACGAAAACGGCTGACTTTGCTTGTATTTTCTCTTGGTTGAAATCATCAAACATTTGATCGCATTTTACTAGAACTAACCTAGATGCAATCAATTTTAATTAAAAAAAAATCAATGTTGGTCGGTTATTTTAGGACATTTCAGCTAAAGTCGATTAAAATTCATGAATATTCAAAGTCAATCAGTCATTTTTTTTCCACACGGGTGACGATTTAAACATTGCAACAAGTGCCTTTAGGACAGTCAACATTTCAACCGTGTTTAAATTTTTTTTATGTCAAAGTAAACACATCTTTTCCATCATCTGGCCATAAAGTAGGCAATATAAAATTCTAAATAGCATTAATCTCCTACAGCAGCATTTTACATAATTTTTTTTTTGTTTTTTGGCGTTTTTGAGCGTTGAAAGGCGTGCATATCTGTGGTCATCTCAATTTTTCGTCTATTCGAATCATTTCCGCTTCTTCCATTTATTCTATTTTGAATAAATAAAGCAAAAAAACTACAAAGTTTTTTTTAATTATGAACTAAATGGACTTGTTTTGATTTAAGGCTGTCTATGCCACAGCTTCTAAGTGGTTTCAAGCTTGCTCCTTCGCTCGATACAATCTGACCCGTCGCTAAGCATTCAAATAGCGCAGTTTTCTGCCAAATACAATTGTAAGAAAATCATGAATAAAAGTAGATGATCATCGTGCGATATTTTCAATTTCCGTTTGTTGCCGTTTTTCTCCAATATTTGACGTAGCTGCAGGTAATCGATTTGCATATTCAAACCTTGATGAAGTTAAGTCATTTTACATCACATGGAAATCAGACATTAAAATAAATAACAATTTAATGGAATATTTTGAATTTTTTTGCCTTTTGAACACGAAGCTCGCGCTCACCTCTTTTTTTGCTCGCTAACAAAGAACTGGATGGAATCTATTTTTAACAAGATGAACATTTAAATAAACAGTTTTTTTTGCGATCGAACGTTCTTATCGCCGTGAATCGAGAAAGTTTATCAATGTACAAAAGTTGTCAGTGAAGATCAATATTAATTGACAGGTTTCAAGTTGAAAATTTCCACTGTGTTGATTTTTTAAATGCATTTTTCTTATCAATTTTCCATGAAAGATCACGCTCTTCGTAAAATAGATGAATCGCAACACATATTCTGGCTGATTTCCATTCAACATCAACTAGAAATTTCGAGAAAAAAAAAATATTTCATTGACGAAAAAGAACCGACTAATTTTGCATTTGACAACGTCAATTTAGTTGATGTCGCACACAAAATCACGTATTGTTTTTCGATATTTATATACCTTTTTTCAGATGCTTCGTTAATGCAAACATTTCTCTTGCAATTTCCAAAAATAGATTAACAAAATAGACATTCATTATAATAAGTTTCGATTTGCATATTGATTCTGAACGAAAATTCACAATCTGTTCAAAGTTTGTTGATTGGGCGGTTTTTTGTCGTATCGTTACGAAAGAGGGGCCCATAGCTTATCCGTAAAGTTTATGGGACTGCCTTTATTTCTATTGCACATCGTCTAAATATCATAAGATAAATCATAAATCAACTGAAAGTTTCTGAAAAATGTTTTCGCAAAAGCGGAAGAAGATAATGTAAGAATAGTTAATGAATTCTGACACGAGCCAAGTATTGGAATAGTTTTGTTGCGCGGAAATATCAAAATAAAAATAAAATCTCTACACTTTCGCTTTCGATTCGCTAAACCCGAATATAAAACAGTCGTGGCAAAATGATTGACGACCACTTGAATGGCTCATACAAGCATTTAACGTGTCATTTCTGTGTGATAAGCAGAAATTTCGGACGATAATAACCGATACCTTAATTTTTTTGTCAGGTTGCTTTCAATTTTGTTTCTTCAACGCCACCAAATCTATATTCGCGACATGAAATTTTACCGATTTTAAAGCATTTTTTTCGTGGTGTGTGTGAGTTTGTATTAATTGTAATCGATTCTAAAAATACATGTTACCAATTTTGGACAGTGTCCATTAACTGCTTGTGCAGTTATTATAGCGCATAAAAATGCAAATGAACAAAATTTAAATCCAATGTAATAGTTTTTGTTTGTGCCGATGAATTTAACCTTACGATTTAACTGCGTAGAAAAGAACCTTCTTATTGCAATATATGAAGTGTCTCAGATGCAGTTTGCCTTTCGCTCAGTGTAAAACAGGAGGACAAATGGAAGAAAAAAACCCAGCACACAGTCAGTGAACGACTCATTTTGTGCCATTGAAAATGCTACTGTATTTTGTTTAAAACAAGCCCATCGAACATAATTACTCACAACACTCAGTCACTTCGGCAAAAACAACGTGATACTCATTACTTTGAATAACAAGAATTAGCTCAGTATACACAATTGAACCTTTATACTCTTGACGTCATGTTACTGGCATTTATTCACACCAAAAAATTACAATCCATTGAACTTGGTAGTATTTATGTGATTTAAATTATTGGTCTCGATTTTCGGCAGCCGATTTCTGGTTTGATAATAAGCCAAGCATAAATCAAACACTTCTAACGCTTCATAGCGAAACTACTTCCATTGTTGGTCGGCAACAAATTATTTGCAATTTCACGATGTTTTTGCTATCATCATTGTGCTTATTTTTATGCGACTTATAGGCCTGTCTAATGTTTTAAATGTCGAGCAAGTGTTGTTCAGATTACGTGATCTTTATAAATCACAAGAAAATGCAGAAGAAATCTGACGCCATAATAGAAAACAAAACAAAAACAAATGTATCACAACGCTGAATAAATACTTGAACATGTTGTAATTAAGTAGAAAAAACGCATCAACATTGATAACATTCTAGTCATATCATTTCCCACAACATTGCGAAGTTCATATAATTCCAAATGACATTACATTTTTTCATATGGTTCGATACAGTCAAAATGAGTTGTCCGCCAAAATCTCATTTTTTTTTTCTTGGAAAACAAACGGAAGTTCGATTAATTTAGATATCTAATCATTTGTTTCAAATTTTGTAAGTTCATATTTTGAACAAATTTTCAACAAAAATTGATTGTCCACGGGATCCTATCATTGGTCGGCAATATTTGCAGTGTGTGGCAAATTTTTCTTTGAACAATTAAATATATTTATTTTCCTTCCAAATTCATCAAAAGAATCATTCCAAATTCATCAAAAATGTTCCACATAATTTAATCAATATTTAATGAAAATGCCTCAATATTCTATTCTGGAAGCCCCCACTTTACAAATCAGTTTAAATAATTTGATGTGGCGTTAGATTCACTTTGATCTTATCATTCAGTTAAAGAGCAACGTTTAATATAAGAAAATTTTAGACATTCGGAAATGCTCAAAGATATGCAAGGTTGGTGCAATTTCAAAGCAAAACTTGCAATGAGTCATTCGAATAGTGGGGAAAGGAGAGTTTTTCATTCATTGGAGATACATTATGAGGAGCTATTTCATTATATTTTAATCCATTCGCTCCTGAGATCCTTCAAAAAATTGCCCACAAGAAGTTTAATCAGTTGAATAACTAAGATTTATAGATGCGCAACCAAATATTGGCAGTATGTTTACGAAAAAATGAGATACTTCGGTTGCATTCATTCGTACATTTCAAGGAGGCGAGCAGAGCGAAATAAAATTATTTCTGATCAAATATTTCCAAATGGATCCGGTGGCTGATAAAAAACAATTCGCAAGCAAATATAAAATGCAAGCTTTCGAAATGGTTGGACGTATTTTCGAAGGCTTATCTTTTTTTTTTTTATTTGTTTTGATTTCACTATGCACAATAGAGTTGACGCGCGGGAATCCCATATGTGCGCGAAATATATTTATCACAATCTAATGGCAAGAGGCGACATCAAAACAGTCATGATGTCTGCTGTAAAATATTTCATCCCATTCTCGAAACAGGGGCCGATCAAGTATTAATAAATACACAATAAATAAATAAATAAATAAGTGCAGGGGAAAAAGAAGACAGAATTGAAAACAAAAGATAAAAATAAAACATTATGTGGCGTCGAATTTTAGAGATAAAAAATTAAGTAATATCGGCCAAAATATGAATAAATGTGTGAGCGTTGGAGTATTCGTCAACCAATAAACAAAAACTCAGATTATATTCAATGAAATCATATTATTTGATGTGAGGAGATGGAGAAAGATAGCCAGCCAAACACCTACAGCTGCGTAGCCTTCGATTGACTCGAATAAATGACGCACAAATTCGACACATACAATTTTTGTGAAAAAAAGTCATCCCTATTGAATGTATGCGTCTGGTTTTACATCACTTTATATATGTGTTTTAAATGCTGTTCAAAAAAATATGTTCAGTCCGAAATCAAAATTATTTTATTTTAATTGAAAAAGATGAATTATCTTGAAGCCATTCAATCGAAAACATAAAATCAATAGAAAATATGGAATAACTAACCATTTTCATTTTATTTTTCGATTTACATCATTTTGTAGAAGCCGAAATTCCGACTTCCAATGATCAGAACAATGCTCCGGGCGCGGTGCACAACAATGGATCGAGCAACAGTAATCATTTGATGAGTCAACAAGGGACGCTACCATGTGCAATTTGTGGTGATCGTGCCACTGGTAAATATTACGAAATACTTTTTCGTAAAAATAAAAACCCACATCAATGACGGATAAAATCGTTTATTTTGATAGGCAAGCATTATGGAGCGTCATCATGTGACGGGTGCAAAGGATTTTTCCGTCGTAGCGTTCGTAAAAATCAGTCATATTCGTGCCGGTATGTATTTGGGCCACATTTTTCGCGTCATTCGAATGACATATATAATATGAGTAAATTTTATCGTAGATTTTCACGAATTTGTGTTGTTGACAAAGATAAGCGCAATCAATGCCGCTATTGTAGGCTGAGAAAATGCTTTAAAGCTGGAATGAAAAAAGAAGGTGTGTGTTCGTTTGTGATTTATTGAAATTGTTTTCGTTTTGGCCCCCCAATTTTAATTGCCTACGTTTCCAATTTGTAGCTGTTCAAAATGAAAGAGATCGAATCAGTTGCCGGCGTCAAAGTAACGATGATCCAGATCCAGGTAATTATCGTCAGCTAGCCGTATATTTTCTCCGAAATAAAAACGCAGCACACGTTATTTTGTATACATTTTCATTCCTATATTTAGGCAATGGATTGGCCGTGTCATCGTTGCTCAAAGCCGAAATGGAAAGTCGTCAATCGAAAGCCGGCTCGGTCATGGAAAATGATGCACAAAGTGAGGATTTGGCAAATAAACAATTTGCCAGCATTAATGATGTGTGCGAATCAATGAAACAACAGCTATTGATTCTCGTCGAATGGGCCAAACACATTCCAGCTTTTAATGATCTGCAATTGGACGATCAAGTGGCTCTGTTGCGAGCACATGCTGGCGAACACTTGCTACTTGGTTTGTCACGTCGCTCCATGCACCTGAAGGATGTGTTATTGTTGGGAAATAATTGTATCATTACAAAGCATTGCCCAGACGCACAAATTTCACCAAATCTTGATATATCGCGTATCGGCTCACGCATCATTGACGAATTGGTGCGCGGTATGAAAGATGTTAATATCGATGATTCAGAATTAGCTTGTGTTAAGGCATTGGTATTTTTTGATCCACATGCTCGTGGCTTGAATGAACCACAACGCATCAAAGCGCTTCGCCATCAAATTCTCAACAATTTGGAGGATTATGTTTCCGATCGACAATATGACTCAAGGTAATGATACTGAATTACGTCATTCGATCGAATCATATTAAAAATCCGAAAGACTGTTATTGAGAAAAACATCGAAATTAACT
Source organism: Obolodiplosis robiniae (assembly GCA_028476595.1). Lineage (NCBI taxonomy): Eukaryota > Metazoa > Arthropoda > Insecta > Diptera > Cecidomyiidae > Obolodiplosis > Obolodiplosis robiniae. The sequence goes on from CM052014.1 coordinate 4,152,322, forward strand.
AATAAAAATACACTTTTTCACTTCCAGAGGTCGATTTGGTGAGATTTTACTCATGTTACCGGTATTGCAGTCAATCACCTGGCAAATGATTGAACAAATCCAATTTGCAAAGTTCTTTGGCATGGCCCACATTGATTCGCTGCTCCAGGAAATGTTATTAGGTGGTGCGTAGGACCTTAGCGAAATGAAATTCGGCCCTTTGTAGTTGAACACGTTGTCTAATATATTTATGCGTGCTTTTTCAGCTGATAATTCATCACCGTTGACGCCTCCACTAGTTGGAAATTACAGTCCAGCAAACAATAATATGTGTGATCAAAATCAAGTGACATCATCACTAGATGGCATAGCGCAGGATCTGCAGCAGTCTCCAATGTCGCCGATGGCACCAACACAGCAACAGGCTCAACAATCTCAGCCGGCCTCGCAGCCGAATCCACAACAGTCGTCTCAAAGTCATTTAGCTGACATGCCAAATATGGATGCAATCGGAGTGTCACTTCAACAAAACATGATCGATCCATATCGTCGATCAGGTAATTTTCGAACGCCATTTTCAAAAAAAAAAAAAAGAATCCATCAGAGAAAATTTAACGTAATTTTTGAATTGCAGGTGCTGAAAATCCTGAAATCTACCGCAATAGTGTGTCAAATAACAGCTACGGAATGCAATCGCATTCATTGAATTTGGTGAACGGCCATCATCATGACATGCAAATGAATAGCTTCGCGCAAACAGCCGTAACAAATGGCTACGGCATGAATTTAAAGCAAGAGCCGGATGTTAGCTATTGACTGGACCCGATGTCATTATGTAACACCGATAAAAAACTCAATGCCGCTTGCGTCTAGTTCAATATGCACCAATACTTCTATTGTACAAATATTTTCATCATTTGTTAATTTCGCAACAATAACGAATACCTTGGATATGAAAACGGATCGGGCGCAATAGGTGCTTCATAATCAATCCGTGTTTTATTTTCATTTTTACGATTATCGCGTTTCTCTTCATAAAACCACAACGCAATTTATATTGGGGCTGTAGTTTCGGAATGTCGCCAATTTCATAGGCCAAATCAAGGATTAATCATTGTAATAAAAATGGTGTGATGATTTTTTAATTTTGTGGCGATAATCAAACGTCATTTTTTCGTTATTTTTTGCTAGAATATTTTAACCAATCTACTCATAAGTTTACAAATAGTCAATTTATGTCATGTCAGATCGCCTCGGCTCACTTGTGGCGATGGCTAAAGGCGAAAACTCAAAAACTAATTTAAAAGTACTTGAAAAATTCGGTAGTCGCGCATTCACTTGGCGACAGAGAAAATATATCCAGAAATTAAGTAGCATTAGTCATTTATTTTATTGGCAATAATTCTGTCTATACACAAATTGTTCAATAATAATAGAAGATTAGCTTTCCGTAGCGATCGAAGACAGTTTAATAGTGAAATTATGTTAGGAAGTTAGTTGGAATAGTTGAAACAGAGGATGCAGTTTTATCAACAACTAATGAATATGCAAATTAAAACAAATTATGTGATGGTTTTTATAGAGCTTACGATTTAACAATTACCAATTTGACATTGTTATCGTTTTGAATGTTGATATTTTTTTTAATCGCATACGTTGCACGGCAAATGTTAGAATTCGATTTTATTCACAGAGGTAGGAATTGAAATGAAGGAGAGGTATCAATAAGCATCCATTTTTATGCCGATCAAATAATTATTTTCAAAACAATGTATTTTTTTGAAAATCGACATTTTATCAAACGAAGAATTCAATTGCATCATAACAAAAGAACAAACTATTTTGAAAGATTTGTTAGAGAATAAAAAAAATTAGAATTTAACACGGAGTTTTGAAGGAGACACGGAATTTTAAAATTTTTGATACGAAGTGCAAAACATTATCAATTTTCATTATAAGAATCAATACGAATCAGAATCAAAAACCATCCCCCTAATCAAACCCATCAAGCTATTAATGCTAAATTGTTGCCACAATCAAAGAATTTATATCGCTGCAAAATACATTAAAACATATACAAGCAATAAATAAATGAGGTGTTTTGAATAAAAAAAACTTAGTGTTTAATTACACATTTTTTTGTAGAAATAAAACTTGAATCTTTTTTATTATATCAACAAGATTGACTTTTTCATTCATTTTTTCTTAGTTTATGAAATTAAATCTAATGCGAAACCTGCAAGATGAAATTTAAGAGTTTATAATTGTGCTCCAAACAGTGACTTGAACAATTCATTCTTTTGTTCATCCGTCCAATCGCCCGGATCATTTGGGGCCATGAAACTTACTAATTTATTGTGTACAACATATCGAATTTTGCGGCCTTTCGATGCTCGCGTATCAACCGTTTTCTTCATTTTATTTCGCAATTTCTGTAGTTCGGTGAATTGTTTGGCCATCTCGTTGACATTGTTTGATGTTGATGTTTTATATTCGATGAGTTCTCGTAATTGCGTATGATAAAAATCGGTGTCATCGTATATTTCTGAACAATAGATACTTTCGCTTTCATTCCCATTTCCACTTTCTTCCACATTATTTCCATTATCCACCGATTCAAAGATCATTTTTGTTTCAACAGTGCCGGTGCTTTTGTCGAATAGTTCGTAGCCTCCTTTCAGAAGCTGTGACTTTTTAATCAAATTTTCCCGATTGGCCAGCACGCCTTCAATTTTTCGCAGAACATCAATATTTCCCTGCTGTTTTTGTGTTTTTATGCTGCCCGGTGTGAGAATTCTGGTTCGATCGTGCCATTTTGATATCACGGAATTTTGATATCCCTTGAAATTGGAGTAATCCGAATCCAATGCATCTGCTAATCGACTTCGTTTTTCCGCCGATTCATTAATGTCATCAATTTTCACCGGTTTCCGCTTTTTACCTAATTCTTTTGTTTCTGTGTATTGATTTAACAGCAGCGATTGCAAATTCCGCATTTGTGACACAAGTTTTGAGACTTTATTCTCTGTATCAGTCACCAATTCCGAAAATTCCTCACTTTTTCCAACCAATTTCTCGAATTTCGATGTTTGTGGTAAACTATTTGCATTGATCAGCATTTTTTGTGAATGAATACGGATTTCGAGCAACTTTTCCCAGATTTGCAGTTGATTTTGAACGCAAAAACCTTTGCTCGTTTGATCGTCGGTCTGTGGTTTCGGCAATATTCTAGTAAAATCTGGTTTTTCTAATGGTTCTTCGGAAGTTTGTTGCGGCACCATATCACCAGCATCGAAATCACTCTCATCTTCATCAGAGCCATCGTCTTCTTCGTCGCCATCTTCGTCCTCGACCTCATCCTCATCCTCGCTCATCGATTCTTGTGAGCTTTGCTCTTCTTCTATCTCTTCGCCTTCATAGTCATCATCCCATTTTTCCAATTCATTTGCAGGCAAATCTTCATCGCTTTCACCTTCTTCTTCTTCTCCATCTTCTTCTTCTTCTTCTTTATTTTGTTTCGCGTTCGATTTGTTCAACTTCATTGCAAATTGCCTAATATCTTCTTCATCTTCTGATGAAGCACTTTCGATGTCATTCTCTTCATTACTCTCCTCTTCTTGTTTAGCCAATTGAATTCGTTGTCGAGGAGTTAGCATCATGGCAAAATCGCCGATCGACTTTTCCGTTGATGGGCCTTCATCTCCATCCGAATCAATTTCCCCAACCTCATTTCCATCGGCGTCACTCTCTTCACTTTCTTCTGAATCCATCTCAAAATCTTTGCGAGAAGACACTTTACCACGATACTTGGCGTCGACATCATGTAGCAATTTTACATTTTTCTTTCGAATATCACTGAGCCTTGAAAGCGGTTCGATATCCAATTCCGCATCAAGTTCATAGTCAATGGCTCGAGCGGCGGTTTCATCCTCTGAATCGATTTCTGGGTCCAATAGACGACGTGGAGCAATCAACTCAGCAATTTTATCCGACAAAATTGTTTTTTCTTTCTTTTTTGACATTTTAAATCCGAAAAAATCACTCAAAAAGACTGTATGAAAATGTACAAAAAACGTGATTATTGTACAATTGATACAACAAAACACACACGTGTCGGTGACAGCTTGTGAAATGTCAGTTTTTACAAAACCCATTCACAATAGTACAGCATTTGGCATGTGTCAAAGCGATTGTGAACGACGATTCATGCATTGATTTTGACAGGAGTGAAGCTAAATCCTACTGCGTCATATATTCATATATTTGAAAAAAAAACCACTCACAAATAAACAGGCTGTGAATCCGATATATTCGGATTTAAGAACCTGAGAAGAATCCATATGGACAGTTAGCTGTTAAGCTGGCATGATTGAAATATGAATGGAGACTCGAAAAGTGGCAACAATATTGGAAACACTTCGAATCAGTAAGTAATATCAACTTCCTTGTCGCTTTGAGCCTTAAATCATCAAATTCCGTCGTAAACGTGGGTTGTATATTTTTTTGCAGGGCATTTTCAGAAGTAAACATGCCGATTCAAATGGGAAATAGTAATCCGCTTAGTTTGTCATCGAATGGAAAGCGGAAAAGTGCATTTTCATTGTACAAACCGACTGCAACAGTCCTTACGAATTTACAACGTGGCAACACGGAAGCAAACATACAAATCGATGTTTGCTTGAACTTTCACGAACGCGCCGGGCAAGGTGAGATTACAGAGATGCAAGCGCGACAACTACAATGCATCGATGATTTGGATAAATATAATTTGACGCCGTTGCATTGGGCTTGTTTCTATGGACAGCTGAGTGCCGTTCGCATTCTCATCGATTGCGGAGCAAATGTGAGGAAGTTGGCTCCAGATCATGTATCACCTTTGCTATTGGCAGCCGCTGGAGGCCATCATGAGATTGTTAAACTACTACTTCAACATGGAGCCGATCCAGATCGAACAGATATTGTAAGCCGTCGAATATAAATGTGTTTTTTTTTATATTCATTCAGATGAATGTTATCCACTTGGGATCTGTTTTTCAGGTTGGAAATACCGCCCTGATGTTTGCTGCAGCTGGAAATCACCCACACACGTGCCACGAATTGCTTTGCGCTAAACCAAATATATTCCAGACCAACGAAAACGACGACACCGCCTACAGCCTAGCTGTTCAGAATAACGCGAGCCTAGCTCAATCCGTTATCGAAAACCATGTCATCGGACTACTTACCTCTTAAATTTTACGAGATCTTTTTATTGTCTAATTCTATAAATCTGAGATTCGATATTTTTAAATCAACTTTTTAAAAGTTGTGATCATTGACCAGTAAAATATTTTGTATGTGTTCAATTATTATGTCTAACAAATACATATTGATGTGATCTAATCACAAATTCTGTGCTCTTTATTTATTAGCTTTTCAAAAAACAAATTGTTTTGAATACACGTTTTCTGCAAAATTTAGGGCTGGATATTATTATATCAGCACCGTTGGCTTATGGATGAGTACAAGGATATCGGTATTTCAGACTAGCGATTAAACATTGGTTTGAAGCCTCTGTACCTTATGTTAGAATTTTTTCCCTTTTTGGCGCTTGTTTTTGCACAATTATATTTGGGAAAAGTCTTTTATTATTGCATTTCTCATAAATATTATCATTAAAAAATTGGATGATTGATAAATTCATTTCAATTTGTATTCTATTCACGTCAATTCGATACAATTAAGCATACATTATCAAGTGAATATATGTATCTATGTTTTTGTACAATAATTTTCCATTTCCCAACGACCAATTCACTTTAAATTGAAAAGCAACTCTATCAATACTAACAAAACTGATTTAATTGCTTCATTTTATTAAAAAAAATAAATATTTACTCTAACTTAATCTCTAATTCAGAAAGCAAAGTCTACATGCTGTTTACTGGCGCCAGATGAGAATTTATATGCAATATCTTCAAGTTGTTTGCTATTTTTATCAACAACAAAGCATGAACTTGAATCATAACTTTACTCTCGATTTCTTTTATTTATTGACTTTTCACATCAGTTGAATCTTTGGTAAATAACCTTTGTGACATTTTGCTCTCTTGTTGTAGCATTTTATTTACTGTGTTGAGTATTTTCATTTGGGTGAAAAAATACAATTTAAATGTGTCGTTTTTTTGGCAAGTGAGCAAAAGTAACACTTTGAAACTTCAACATGATTCCTTATTCTGTCATATAATAAATCAAATAACTTCATTCATCTCCAGTTCAGCTACTTTGAAATTTAAACACAGTTGTAGTTCCCAGTTTAACTTCTGCTTCCATAACAGCAGATAATATGCGAAGTGAATCCAATAATACCTTTTCATTTACTGATGCTGGCATTTTTGTTGAAATTGGTTCAGTTTGTGTCTGGAATTGGAGTTTTGTTTGAAATTAAATGTTTACATATAAGATTATTTTGAATATAAACTAACCGCAGTGTGTGTAGGTTCTTGTGAATTTGTTGATTTGTTGTCTGTTTTGCTGATTGGATCAGTTTGCGTCGGAATCGGAATTGCTTTATCGTAAATTCTGAGATTATTGAAAAAAAAATTGAATTTTTACTGATAATTTAATTTAGTCAAAAATTTACTTCTCCAAACTCCACGTTGATTCAAATTCAACAACTTCATTTTCACATTCTTCAAACATGGGCGAGTCGTCAAACAAATTTTTGGCGCTCATTGTGATATTTTATTTCTCAAATATTGGGTTAAAACGGAATAAAAATTTTGTTTGTTTTCCTAATGCATCTGCTTGGTATTCTATTTCAGATATTGAATTTTGTTTTGTTATTTACACCGTTACTTAGCAACGCAGTCATGAAAGGATTGCGAATGCAATTGAATGTGACTACCTTTCTGGTAGCCGGGTTGGAAAATTGAATTAGAAATACTGGCATAAATGAGATACTCACAGAATTCAAGCTTTCATATATGCATTTTCAACAAGAAGCAAATTATCATCAAAAAATTTCTGCTAGAAAAATATTGACCTATTTTCCATATTGCATATTATTAAATACAAGATTTCATTCGAAATATGCGACAAAAATAATTCGATGCGTTAAATTTTGACACTTTTTTCCCTATTCAGTTTACTTTTTTCCACTTGATATCATCAGACTCATAATCGCACCCGTAAATTTTATCAGAAATTCGTATAAAATATTTTATTCTCTTTCTATGGCACAGCTGATAAATGTTACGAATTTACGACAAATTTTGAAAATTGAATTCAATCCGGCGAACAAACACTTTTTGCTGAAGGGTTATACAAGATTGAAACACAAATAATAAGATTATCTGATAAAAATTACATGACAATTATGGCGACACGACATTTCCAGTGCAGGAATTGAAAAAATACCATCCCAATAAAAACTTGAACAAATGAATATACACATGGGTCGTAATATAAAACATGCAAATCATACGTCAAATACCGAAACTTCGAAAAAACCCATGACTGAATATTTTTTCAAGTGATATTTACGCAGCGAACGATGTTCATTTGAAAGACGGAAAAAATCCCCTGAATGATTATGAAAACAGATGTGGAATTGCGTGTCGACTGATACGTTTTTTGACTTTGCGTCTGTCTTTGCTCTCTCTGTATCTCATTTGAGTTGCGTTGGGTCATCATCCAACCTTATCGGTGATTTCCACTATCTGTATCAATACCAACTGGAGTTGCCTCTGACTGCGAGTCACGCGTCGCTCCTTTATTCCAAATCATATTATTCAGTGACTTTGTGCAAAAGAAAATTTACAATAAAACCGCAATTGATAGCTGTATGTGCTATTGCCATCCTGTTTTTGAGTGTGCATCTCTAAAATTAATTTATTGTTCATTGCAAAATTACGGCAATATGGATTTAATGGTTAAAGTGTGAAAATTAAAATATGAGCTTGACAAATGAATAATGAGCATATGTAAACGTTCCACTTTTTACTTTCTTCATTTTGTTCGCATTACCGTTGTGTGTCGGAGCGAGGATCGGCATAAAGGCAATTATGCTGTCATGTTCAAATAGAATTTACGCTTTTCACTACTTTGAAAATAACTTGTTGTGTGTTCTAAAGTGTAAATTGAGCAGCAAAATTGTGTGGCGTACAGATTGTTGTTGTTGTTTTTTACTTGAGCATTTTTTGTTATTTCTGATATTACAATTTGTTGAATGTTTTAGTTGGGTTTTGATGTAACGTGTTGTTTGTCTGATCACAGTTTGCCGGTTGAAAAATAAAATAAAATTTCAGACATAAAAGATTGACGAATCTTTGATCTCCTCAGAGATTTCTATCAGCAACAAGACTGAACTTACTTTGAAATTTTTGAAGAAATTTTGAATATAATCAAGCAAAAAACATATTTTTTTGAAAATGACGAATAGTCAAACTGGACAAACATTGCAAACTCTAAGTGCTTGGCAATTGATTCAGGCTGGCTTTAATGTGATTAATCATATTATGATATCAATTGTCGCCATTTATATGACGATTTTGTGCTACAAAGCTGGAAATTCAGCTATCACTTGGCATGTCTGGCTGTGCACCCTCGGTGTAAGTGAATCGTGTGAATGTATAAGCTTTTGTCGTTGAATTTTCAACAGGAAATGAATTCTTTTCTTTTTCTACGTATCTTTAGTATCAATTGCTTATGACGCAAGCAATTTTGGCATTTTACACGGAAAATGTATGGTCAAAGAAGTATTCAAGGCAAACACATCGATTCCTTCACTTGGTATTGCAAACAATTGGATCTCTGATAGCAATTGCTGGAATAATCATCGAATATTGGGGTAGAAGTCAAAGAAGCAAAAACCACTTTTCCACTACGCATTCAATCATTGGACTTATAGCTTGCATTTTCACTGTGATTGCGCTGTTGAATGGAATTTCTGCGCTTTGGTCAGTCGAACTCAAGAAGTATGCAAAACCAGTTTACTTCAAACTTGTACACAATTTCACTGGAACAGCTGCATTCGTAATGGGTGAATTGAGATATATTTGTTTCTTTCAAAAATGGAGAATTTTTAGTGAAAATTTAAAAATCTTTTTCTGTTTCTTAGGTATGGTTTCACTTTTTTACGGCTATGATAAAGGCTATATGAAAAAAAATGCAAGTGAAAAGATTCTAATGTGGCTTCAAGCATTGGCTGTTATCACGATCATTTTGTCATTGATTGGAGCATTGAAAGCATTGTTCCATCTTGTGCGTGTCACTTTCCGATGAAATGATCTCAAAACACATTTATATTCAAATAAAATCCATGTTTTTCCATTTTATATTTTTTTTATTTTTCTTGTACATTTTTTTAATCAAATCAAACAATTATTAGTTGGTGCGGACGACTTTTATAATTTTTTGCAAAAATTATTTACGTATTGCAGAGTTTTTTTTATACTTAAAAGATGTCCTTTATTTGCTATCTTAGTTATTATATGAGAATGAGAAGACGATCAGACCCGTGAAACTTGCTTCGGTCGAAATGAAGCCTGAAATGAATAATTCAATGCAAATATCAACGCCTACCACAAATTACAATTTAATAAATAAATGAGGGTGAATAAAAATTACATTCTGCATCTCAACTCTGGCTCTTTTTCATAAAAAATGTCCATGGGATAGAGAGAAAGAGAGAAAGAGAGAGAGAGAGAGAGAGAGAGAGAGAAGAAAGTCAAATGGCTAGACCAAATTCATTGCCGCACTCATTTAATAGTTTTTTTTTTTATTCTATTCCTCACCTGTCCATTTACTGGTCGATTCGGAATCGGTAACTGGATGGAGCTGAAATTCTTATAAAAGCTTTACGAAACGGATAACTTATTATTCAAGCAGTTACACCTTAATTCAGGGGAAGACGTTGAGTTAAAAACTGTTTAATAGGTAATAGAAAATCACGATAGTCACTTTTGTTAAATGTTAGTTTTGTAACAACAACAACAACAACAACAACAGAATACTTTTGCTCTCTTAAATAATATTTGATGGCATTGAAAATCAATCAAATTCAATATTCTTTTTCATCCTTTCTAACTCTTTCATTTTGCTTATCTCCTAGGCAATATAAGTTAATTTTCCTTCAAATGTGAAGTGAAAATCCATTTCCTGTTCGAAGGATCTGCTCATTTACAAGCTACACAACAGTGTTCTCTATAGTAGTCATATGTGCAAAGCCTTGCTCTGACTATTGCTTCGCAATTCGGTAGTGTGTTTTCGCATTCTGCAGAAATTATTTGCGAAAATAATTATAAGGACAAGTTTTTATGATAAAATAAGAGCATTGATAGTGAGAATCATCAAATAAACATACTTGACGTGCTATCATTTTGAATGGGTCGAACTTTTGGCTCGATGTGTTTCTTTGTTGGCATTATTTTAACAGCCTCTGTCGTTTCTTCAGATGGTTCCTCCTTGCATTCATGAGTGTTGCAGCTCCTAAATGCATTTGAACGTTCAACATAACGACACTTATCTGATTCCTTCAATAATTCTTCTTTTACGTCCAGTTCGAAACACTTCACGATTCGTCGTTGCGTGCCTGATCCACAGCTTCGTGTGCACTGAAAAAAGGTAAAATGTTTTTGTTCAAACTCAACTCATATGACGATAATTCAGTGATTCACCCCCATTACCTCAGTCCATTCGGAATAATGCCACTTGGGTTTGCAGTAAGAAACATTATTGATATCGCACTTTTCAGTTGTATTTGGTTTTTGAGATTTATCCATGTCATTTGGATCAGAGCACAGAGCATCGCCCACAATTTGATCGCCTTTGATGCATAAAACTGAACGGGAACGCATCAAATTAAAGCAGTCCCCAAAGCATTCGCTCCACGGCCCAACGAACCAATCACCAACATTGCAACGCGATGACTCTTGACATGCGCTTGTCGTTTCTGGAGTCAAATGAACGTCACAACGATCACTTTTTGGAATTGAACGATCGCAGAATATTGAGCGGTATTGTGTCCCTTCGCCACATTTTGTTGAGCACTACATTTTCGATACGCATATTAAATTAAATATGAAATTTTGTTTCGAAGTGCAATTGAAAACATAAGAAAATTAGGATGTCTCGTACCTGTCCATTCCATTCCGATGCAAGCCACACACCAGGTTTTCGACTCTCTAACACATGAACACGTTTTCCAATCGTTGAATTGCCGATTAAAGTAATTGGTGCCGGTTGCAAATAATTTTTGTCTTTTCCTTTGTGTCCATGTTTAATATAAGATGATTGCTGCTTTGGACAATCGCATTCTTGACGATTTTCTGGCTTTTTGTCTAAGCAAGCGGCTTCGTGAATGACGATAACAACACCTGAAGTTAGTTCTTGAACGCATTTGATTTCTCTTGTTTGGTGGTCATTCTGATTTGGCAATCCACAGTTACAAGCGGTCCATTCTTCGACTCTCCAATACGCCGGGCACGGCTGCGTGTTACATTTCAGAACATTTGGATTTAAAACAGGCTTTGTCTGATGTGAGCACCGTTTGTGATTGAAAAATTTCGAGGTTCCTTCGCGAACACAACGAATTATTGGAGTCAATGTACCTCCACCGCATTTTTTGCTGCATGCACTGAAGCTCATCACTTTCCAAATGTACGAATGGGGTTTCTTCCGTTTCTCAACTTCAATTTTATTATTTGACTCCGCATTTGGCGGCATGTCAGCCTCCATCTCAACACTACGCACATGATCATCGCCATTTGAAGAAGAAACTGGTGGATTGATTGGCACCAAATATTCATACTTCACCCCGGGATTTTTACCGTAACTTAAAATCTAATGAGAAACGTTTTAATCAAGTTAGTTGACGTAAAAATATTTAAAATGTATGATATAAATCCAAGTTTGCCTATGAAGAAAATGAAAAAGCCATTGGGCTGCTGGAAAAATTATTTGAAACCCATGCAGAAATCTTATAATGTTCGCAATTTCCACATTTAAAATTGAATTTCTTTTTTAATTCAAAATCATACTTACAATCAACTGCACTGATTCCCGAATAGGTCCAGTGACAGTAATCCATTCGGTGACACCCTCTGAATTCTCATCGCTAGCTTCTATCGCGTCGTCGATGCGTCGGTAGTCGAACACCGCGCCAGCCGCTGTGTATACGCCACTATCCGATACGACATTATCTCCGTTGATGATGAACGAATGATCACGCTTCAACACTGTTGCAAACATACAACGAAAATTTATGAATCAAATGCGTAATGGTCAACATTAACGATTCTCGCAGTAGTTTATTCAGCGAAAACCGTCATTTTAATGAATAATGAAATGCTTTGATGAGTATTTTGTCACTGCGATTGTCCTATTTTTTCCTGCTTGTTATGAAGTTATCATAATTTGCTTGTTATTTTTGATCGTAAAATGTATTGCAATAAAGAGAAGTGTAAAAATGCTATTTATACTCAGATTAAGAGCACTTTACTTTAGAAATGGTTATTTTGTTTAAATTTATTTTGAATACGTTAAGAAATTTTGTTTAAACATTGGTCGCGGTTTGTTCAATTACCATAACTCTTCTACTTTTTCATCTTTTTCTTTGGTTTGTTTCGAATAAACACTCTTGATCATAGTAGAAATTCTGCCTAATTAATTTGAAAGAGGCTAGCAAATAAACGCACACGCTCATTCGCCTCGAGAACGCCGGAGTCATTTTTCAATGAAATCCCATATCCAATCACATCGATTCAACAAAATTAAGTTCTTTATATGCACGCAAATTGATACAAAATCGAACAACTTAATCAAACCAACCAGACATATGGATGGATAAATTATGGAAATCAAACAAGATGCCATAATGCACGGAATATATATTCGATCAAAACGTTTTGCTTAAATGGATTTCAACGATTTCGTGGATTTTTTAAATGAATCTAAATCGTTTTTTCTTGATCGATGAACTGATTTATTAAGAATATTCCTAATGGACATACATTTATCCAAAGTGATGACATTGCAGTACAAATTAAAATGTTGGTACTGGTGGCGCCGTGAACTTTACAATGTTGAACCATTTAGAATAATGGCGAACCACTGAACTATACTATTCTATATCGCTACCTTGCATTTATCCATGATATTCTATTTTGTCCACTAATTTTGTCTATCATTTTCATATTTGGTCCATAAATTTGATGTAACTCTTCTATTTTTCTCACGCTATCAACGTACATACCCAAGTAATTCTCGCTATTCTTAAGCTCGAGAATAGAAATGTTGGAAGCTCCAGCAGGAATTGTTGCTACATGATAATAACCAATCCGTACTGGATTTTTGGTGAATGTCTTGCTGACTTGATTACACACAGTGCTCCCACATCGGACAGCTCCATTGTTCATGAACGATCCTGTCACTATTCCGCTATTGTGGATGGCCTTTTGGAGTAGATGGAAAATCAATCCAATTTTTTTACACAAACTTAAAATTTGTATTTAAATTGAAGTTCTGATTCAAATTGAAATACAGAACAAAAAAGCAGCAATATTTGTTGCAAAACTCACCAAGTAAGTAAAGAAAATTGTAATCACACTCATTTTGAGCTTTTTTCGGTGTTGCAAACGAACTTATTTTATTTTATTTTAACTGATTTGATCAATTATCGCTGAATTTTTAATTTAAAGTTTGTTAAGATCAGTTCTTGGATTAGATTTCTACGGAACAGGATTCGAATGTCATAAGTTCCGAAGGATGTTTTGAAATTGTAGGTGTGAAAAGAAAAAAAATCTATGCAATCATTCGGACAGTAGAATTCCGCAGCAAAAATCTGTTGACGAAATATTCGCTGTTCCTTAGATTTGTAAAACAGCTTGGGTCGAGAATGGAATATGACTGCTCTTCCGTATGAGTGAATATACGAATGGTGTAAAATATCAAAGCATACAATATTGGACTATTGGATCATATGAAATGTTCAAAATTCGGAAACAACTCTCGCGTAAAAAAATTGTGAGTACTTGAAATTATTTAAAATATGTGAACATTTACATGACATGGCTTAACTGTCTAGAAAATGGAAATATTTAATGATGCTTTCTATATTTCTATCGTTGAGATGGAGCAGCAAGAATGTCTGTGTTGTTTTGAATGTACATACTCGCCTCTCCATCGCACCGATAGATTTGTGTTGTAGAAATTTGTGTATCTGAGATTGAACCCAATGCTTTGATGTTTGAATGCGTCAACATATAAATATGCGGTTCTGGTAGTTCTTCTTTTACTTAAAACAAGCTTTGTTACAGAATCTATTATCATATTCATTTTCAATATTATAAACATTTGCCAAAATTGGAAAATTTTCGGTAGATCATTTCATAAAACTGAGACCAATTTCCCGCAAGCGCAAAGCGAAAGAATTAGCACATTTATTTTGACATATCAACTAAAATCAACTATCTTGCAATTGAAGCTTCAATGATGAGTTTCGGCACTCATCAAAGAAATTCCCCTCACTCTTGAGATCGGAACACTTCTAAGTGTTGGAAATCATTTGTGAATGTCGATGAGAATGCATCGAACAATCCATATTTCGACAGTAGTAAACATCAATTCCAATTTAGTACATTTGAATTGCGATGGCATCCATATATTGTTGAGCGAATTTTCGAATGAAATGGCAGTTTTTCCATCTATTTAGGAATTGGCCAAGCATTTGTATTCCTATGAAAACTTGAGCAATAGAAATAAAATGTTTTGGAAATATAACGGCATTTGAAAGCCGAGTTCCAACCAAGAAATCTTGAAAGAATAGAAAGTGAAATTAAATTAATTTGCCAATAGCGAGTGTTCTTGTCTAAACTTAATTGATTGAATGAGTTGGAATTTCACAAGAATCGACGAAATGCACTGAGTGTTGCCACGACTTTTGGCCATATGGCTTTGAATACGCGGAAATTCGATATCAAACTTCAACAGTTATGATGTGGCTTCGACGGAAATCAAAAGTCAAGTGGTCAGTGAATCACAGAAGAGCTCTGATTTCAAATGACTCATTTCACATCAAAGGACCGCCACTGATAGCATTAAGATTTCAATTTGATAAATTAGGCTCAATTTAATTCCACAGATTTCGGAATGTCATGAGCGTGACGCGCGTGGAAAATCACGGATGATGAAAATTCTTGTCGCCATTATTTAATTTCGCATTTAATTAAATCAGAATTCATGCATGAATGGCACACGTTTCGATATAACATCATAAAGTGTGTAAAAAATGTAGACCACTTAATTACTTGGACCATTGCCAAATGTAATCATTCACAATTCAACATTCACAATTCCATTGTTCTGTTATGTTTTGTTATGGTTGTTTATTGTTTCCATCGCTTATCGCTTTCTAATTTGTTTCTCATGAACATTCTCATCCGAAAACGAGTAAATAATAAAAATAATCGTTTCTTAATTCAAAGAACGGTTAGTATATTTGAAGTCAACATCGACAAAAGAGCGAAAATATATCGGAATGTTTCAGGTCTATTTTGCTTATGCAAATCAGTTGAAAATCGTTTCAAAATGCACAACCGTAATAATTTTTCTTGAGATACCGTTTTAATACAATTTGTTCTTGCTCTCGAATAAAATTTATCACGTTGTTTCTTGGTATAATTTGTTTGTCACACATTGATTGTATCATTGTTTTACTGTGAGGATCTCATATTTCTCCGCTTGATTCAAGATCGGCAAAATATGAATATGTTGTTTCTTTGTCCGTATTTAATATCTTTCAAATTACAATAATATTGAATGAAATGTCTGAAAAATCATAGAGTTACCGAAATTTAATTTCAAACAAATCTGATTTAATTGCCGTTTCAAAAATATATTCCCAATAGGAATGACTCATTTTGAGTCACTTGTTGCCATGTATCACATCCAAATTCATTTGAGATAAATAAAAAGGCGGAACAAATGCGTGGAAAACAGGCGACTATATTTTATCTGAACTATGGTGGTTTTGCGGCGCTCCATGCATTAGCAACAATAGACAAATAATTTTGAATGGTTGATCAGACCATGTTAATGTTTAGATGAAAAGTAGATTCTGAAGAGTAGATTTTGTGAAACAAGTGAAAAATAGTGAGAATATTTTGGCGGAAATGTTTGTGGCATACTCATAGCTATTCAATCTAAGTCGAATAGTTTGAGCGGTTCCTGTGCGTCATTGGCATCGGTTATGGTTTTATTGGTTTTTTGATTCACGATTTTCTAATAGCGGCCACTCACATCGTCCAGAGATCGAGAAAAATCTGCAATGAGGCAGCGCAGAAAAGTGGCGTCACACCATATTAATATAGGATCTAATACTGCAATTTGCCGTTAATTAGATTCTTTTCTATTAAAAACGACTTTTGCGATTGTTCCACGGTGTGTGAGACCGGTTGATCATTTCTACTTCACAAATATATCAGCTTCATTTAATCCAATGTGATGATAATTTACGATACAGATTTTTACAAATTGGTACTGAAAAAAAATAGAAAAAAAAATGGAACAATCTTTCCGTTTTTGCAGTTGATGCATAAATTAGCAAATATGATTAGAAATATGCAAATAAAATTGGTATTTGATGTAACAGAATGGTATTTTAATGAAACATTCCATCAGCGGTGTCCGAGCTGTCGGCGCTGTCATGTACATAACAAGCGGCGCACTCAATTTGGAACAGCCGATATTGAGATCGAAACAAAGAATTCAGCGTACACCAAATGAAACACCCGATTTCGATATGCGAATGAACAACGTGCTGACGGCTTTTGCAATCGTTTCAGCAATCGCTACGCCTAGCAAATAAACCAGCATCTATGTACATATAAAACTATTTAGAGGCACATTATGTGTGATGGCTCGAAACTATGCCAATAAAATTATGATAAAAAAAAAGTAACGATTTTAAGATACCATAAAAATGGTATCAAATACAAATGTATAGAAATCTGTCTTAGGTTTAACAAAAGTACGCATGAATCTCAACTAATTCAAACGAATATTGTTTATCTCGACTCAATATCATGGAGAAATCATATCTGCAGCCAACGGGTGTCCTGAGATAGCATAGAATAATTGAAATAATTCAAAGGATAGGTTGATATAAAACAAAACAAAACAAAACAGAACAACAATTGTCGAAATCACGGTGATTAGTTCAATTAAAAAACAGTTTATTTAATTTGTCAAGCCAAAGAATTCCCGGAGCTTAATTGCTTCACTATCGATTACAAGTCCAGTTTTGAACTTCATATAACTAAAAACGCACTTGTATCGCCCTCAATAAAAAATGTTTACGTTTGAAAAGCTCAAATTCCAAAATTGTTTTCTGGTCACTCTTAGAAGTCAACATTAATTCAAAGTCCAAATAATATGGTGTGATGCTTAAATGTCACTTTATCTGAATTAATTTGGAATGTCAAAATCGGTTTATATTTTATCATGCACCACTTATTACTTTCGTTTCGCGGTGAAGTTCAATGATTTGTTCTAGTGAGAACGCCAACTCAACTTCAAGGATTTCACTTGACAAGGTGGACACGCGTGCAGAGAATCGCCTCGTTAGACGACTATGCTCATCGAGCGACCGACTAAAACTGATTTGTCACTCGCGAAATATTCCGTGCGAATCAGCCAAAATCACTGTATGCTGTATCAAAATCACATTTATACACAACCATCGAATCGAGCACGGAGCACAGCATCGTTTAGATGAACAAACAAGAAAGGAAATATGGAAAAGACTCACTTGAAATAGACGATAAAACAAAAGGCATTTGGCATTTGCATAACCGATTTGCGTTCGTTTTGAAGAAAGAGCGGCCAATATTACACATGGCAATCGATTTTGGTAGTGCCGCATGGATGACAGCAAAACTACCACAACGTTGAAAATATTTGTGCAAATATATTTTATGAAAGCTGGAAAATTGCGCAAACAACTAAAGGCACAACCACTACGTTCAATACACTGTTCGCTATCGCCCAGATGAGCTATCGTAAGATCATAAACAAATTGTAACCAAGAAAGATGTGAGTCAAAGCAACCTAAATATTTACGAATAGCTTGATTCAGCCGAATCGTGTGCGTGAAAGGCAGCGTTTGTGCGGTTGTCGGCGGCGGTGCGAAACTGGCCAAAACACAAACCACTTTAGGCACTATCGCAAAAATATGCAAACGAATCGTACGCATATTTTCCACCGGATAGTCAATTAACCGAATAACTTCGATCCGAGCGTACGGTATTGGTTGAAACTAGTTTTTTCAATCATTGACATTGGATTCTTCTTATCTATAATTACTTCAAGTCAATAAAATACTCTTCAACAACAGAGGTAATTTGTTGCTATACAAATGTCGTTGCCGATCGCGTTCTAAAACCGATATTTTGTTTTTGTCGTAAAAGTTCGCGCTTATTCGGTTTTAAGCGCATCATCAATCATTTGAAAATGCCGAATATTTGAATGACTTTCCAATTTTATCGATTCTCTACCCTTTTTTTTCTAATTCTTTCTAACTTTTGTATGTCAATTACAATTGCTAGTTTGTATGCAAATTTTGGCTGTGGAGTCTTTCACACGCTGGATTCGACCGAACCCCTCGTGAGATATTGAGAACTTTGAATATTGTTTGTCAAATGACAATCGCTGAGTCCATTTAAAAAACACAACAATCGCAAATAACAACAAAAACAGCCTGCTCACTGAACAGTGTACATTCCATTAAAATTCGGCTGTAAATTTGGTTCGATCCAAGTCATTTTGTTTGTTGTATGCAATTATCGGCAATTTTGTCAATTGTTTTATTATGCAAATTTCGTTGTATTTTTTTCATTTGAAACAATTAAGCGCTAGCCCTTTTGGTATGAATTGTTTTGAAGGCGTTATGCGTGCCCAAGCATTGTGAAATGAAAAGCATTTTTTCTATTGGATTCTTTCGACGATCAAGAAGTCAATAGAATCAGTTTCAAACACATCTCCGAACAAATTTTGGGGCAAAACTTTAAAATACATTCAAACGTAACAAATTGTTATCGATATTTTATTGAATTTAGTAACTTTTTTTCGTTAATATGCCATGATTTATGGCCGTTGCTAAATGATAGTGCAATTTGATGGAAAACGCTTCATAAATCATAAATGCCAATGAACTCTAGTCAGTGCCGATGGGTCATAAGATAACTGTTTCATTGAATAACATGACTTTCGATATCATTCAAAAGTTATGCTCTATTTTTATAAAAAATCTATTTAGCTATTAGTCCAAAAAAGTCGTTTTTCAACTCTTCGGGCATCGGTTCCAGACCTCTTATCTGATCTCAATAACATCGACCGACGAGAATTAATTTCAATATATTGACATTCAAAAGTTGTATCGTCAAATTACATTAACAGCGACACAAACGGACACCAAACTAAATTAAATAGCCGAAGTGTTAATTCGCGTGAATTTCAATGAGTTTAGCAGATATTTTAACAGAGCAGCCCAATTATGTCATTAATATGAAAAAGCGTTAAAAGAGACATAAGCTGAACAACATAATTACTCTTAATCATGGATAAATTGACAGCCGTATTAACTTTGTTTCCTCCGTGATATTAATTAACTCATTTACATCCAGAACTATTCATCAAACCAGCCGCCCAAGCGAAAACTCGAGAGCAGATAGAAAATTTCGGAAAGAGAAAAAATTACAAGCACATCCTGTGATACGGACTAATTGGTTAATTGCTTTGACTTGTGATGTTAATCATCATCGGATTTTCGCATCACTTTTCAATGGAATTCTTCTCAACGACATGGCTTTTGATTTAATTTGCAAAGAAATCGATGAGAGCTAAGAATGATGAAAAGTGAATGAAACTCACTTAACAAATGAGACACTTTTCCATGAGAATGAAATTCATTTATCTATAAAAGAGAAAATTTTTTTCGCGCCATAGAAACCTATTGGAGCATATTGTGACGGAAGAAAGAATTTTTTGAGCAATGAAAATGAAAAAGCGGAAATTGTAGTTTAGTTGTAGTTGTATGCATTCAATTGGATATTTGCATCGTAAATAATTAGAGACAGAGAAATTCAAAAGCGAAATGCGAAATCGAATTAAGAACACAAAAGGCTAATCAAATACACATGTTTTTGTTTTACTGAAATATTCAAAAGCTCCTTTTGTTCGGCCCATAATCAGTTTCATGTGCAAATATAGAAGAAAACTTCGTTCTTGCGCAATTAAATGAATCAGCTTCAGCTGCTACGTGATTTCTTATTCTAACGAGCACTTCCTCATAACTTTGCAATGCTTTACTTTTCATGCGCCTGGAATTAGATACGCTCGGAAATTAGTATCGCATTGTAACGCATACTTTTGTTGTTGCGTTGGATGGCTTTGTTTGATGAAACGACACGTTCCATTCAATATTCGGCGATAATTCAATCGAATCAAGTAATTATTTTGTTGTTAAATAAAGTAATTAATATTGCTATTGTTCAAGTATCGTACACTAAATCATTAAAATATCAACAGTTTTCCGTTTATCCATTTACCATATGATGGATTGGCATTCATGCAATTTGCAAACAATACAATGTTAAAGTATGCAAGCTCAATCCATGCTAAGCCTTCAATAGCTCGAATCAATCGAAGAATTGCCATCATTGCTATCTCAATGAATGCTCCATTTACTAAAAGCCTTCTTCTCACAGCCCCAATGAAACAACAAATTCAAATTAGTTGGAAACAAAAAACATCATCAGAGTAATTTCGTAGTGTACAATTATTATTCGCATTCCTCGGGATCAATCAGTCAATTTCAATTGTTTCCCTATGATCGCACCAAGTTTGGGCAAAAGCAATCAACGTGTCGTGAATTTATGACTACGTATCTTTCGAAAATTGGAATAAATGCATTCAAATAATCGTTCTTCAATGCTGCAGCTTCAATTGTTCTATACGGAGACCAAAGAAGCGAAAGATAAAAAAAACAATCGAAATAGCAAAAGTTTTCTTCGTTGTTATTTCATTCTCTTATCGTTTAGTTAGTCGACAAACAAATCTATTTGCTGTAAATAAATTATGGGATAATTTATTCGAATTACACATGTTTATCGTGCATATTAAACAAATTTATTGCTGATTTGTTTCTTGCACACCATGACAAAATGAAGCAGGCGGTGGTTTTTTTGGACATAAATCATATCAACTATCAATTTAGTGAGTGATACCTTCTGCGCCTTGGATTATGCGACTCCAGCGCAAATGCATCAAAACATAGTCAAATGATGATTTGAATGGGTATCGAATGTGAATTTAAGTGCGTAAATTATTCTTTCTCCAAGCAAATTTCATTCACGAACATTCGAAACAGATGGAAACCAACAGAAAATATTGTAATTATAATTTCAATTGATGACACAAATTTGAGGGAAAAAAATATGAATATTAAATGACATGTGCTACTTCCGAATTGAAAATATTTGTCGATTCGACAATTTATCGTTATTATTATGAATTTTAATTATTTTTATTTGCGTCTTTGAAACGAATTGCGTCGAACCGAAAAATCGAGATGAATATGCATTGGAATTCTTTCAGAAAATAGAATATAAATTGATGATTGACTTCTAGGTCCATTCATTCGAATGGAACAGTTAAAACTGTGAATTTCAAGAAGACTTTCAAAAATTATATTTTTCCAACTTTAAACTTTAATCGGTTACAATGTTTCGGTTACATTTCCTAGTCGTTTTGAGCGTTTTAGTTTTGATAGCGGTATAAGTGAATCTCAATCGTCACTAAAATGCAATTTATTTCACAAATTTTGTTTTATTCAATTAGGTCACGGAAGCAACTTTACCTCACCATGTGAAGTACGATAACACTGATACTGACTTTGGGGAATTTTTATATAGGTAATTTTTATGAAATTTTTATGAAGAGAGATTAATTGAAACTATTTATTGCATATTTTAAGTTGCTGTTCACCCAGAACCATGTTTGGTGACCCAGCTGTAGTGTAAGTTAGAAAAATTTATCATATTAAAACCCAAAATCCAATTTCACCTTAATTTATTTGTTTCATTGGTAGGAGAGTGAACGTGAAATTTGACACGAAAATAATGAGGGAATTGGAAACTATTAAAAACAATTTCAAAAATCATAAAAGCGAAATGTCTTTCAATGATTATAAAAAGAAAAAAACATTGTAATTAATTGTTTTTGAATTTTAAGTAAAGCAACTATTATATTTATTTAACTATATAGAATGTTTAACTTTTTTCAGAGAGAAGAAACAACTTATGCAGCTCGCTCTGAAATGTGAAGATATTTGCAAACACTCGTAAGGCAAATTGTTTAAAATCTTGACTTGACATAAAACGTTATAAAAATTACTATATATGAATTTTGGTTGCTATCGTTTCTAGAAAAAGCACGGTCCAAGAAGAAACTTTGCCAGCCTGTAGAAAAATCTATGACCTCTTATGCCAAATTCCCGTTTTTGATTAACCTGCATATTAGCACACGCAAATATGTATTTTACATGTAGAAAAATAAAGATATGTGTAAAATCGAAGTAGTGTTTTTTCTTTCGTGTAACACAACACAGTACAAAATTTGCTACTTATTTTAAGTTCTTATTTTACTTGTGGAGCCGTCCAGCTATTTTTCTACTTGCTTCGAAGTTGATATATAATGCAATAAGTAAAATTCCTTCTTAAGTACTCAGGGATAAGTAAAAAATTACTGGACGGCTCTACAAGTAATTAATGCTACTTTCAATAAGTAGCAAATTTCATTGTATGAACTGTCAAATCTTAGCAGCTTTTTGACGAACCGCATATGTTATTAGTGTAGTGTATACTACAATATATATATAATATCTGAATTAATACATTTTGGCATCGATAGAAAGACTACACAGAGAAAACCACATTAGTACTTTTGGCGCCATCTGTTAGTAGAATTGCAAATTACTGACAGTTGTGCAAAAATGCGTTAGTAATTTAGTACTTAATTCTTATTTATTGCAAGCGTCATTTGTGCTTCGCAGTCGTGTTAGATGGTAAAATGAGACACTGTCAATGTGCGGAATATTGATAAAATACTAATGCAATTTTGCAAAACTGTCAGTAATTTGAAATTTTACTAACAAATGGCGCCAAAAGTACTGATGTGGTTTTCTCTGTGTAATAAATATTGTATACACAAATGAATATGACAGCAACAATTTACTAGATAAATCATCTTGTTGCTCGTTCTAGATGATTTTATCATCTTGTAGCCAAAAAATCTTCGATCATCTTGTATTAAGTTTTGTTTAATATGAATTTCATACAGACCAGAGCTGAAGAATATCCACAAAAGAAATTGCAAAAATATAGTACAAGATGAATTTTGGCTACAAGATGATAAAACAAGAGAAAAAATCAACTGAAACGAGTTACAAGTTGATTCATCTAATGCATGATTGAAGTCGCATTTGAGTGTGTCGTTATGAGCATTTTTGAAGATGGAGAGGATTTGCAGAATTCTTGAAGAATTGATTCACCACTAGCGCATTCATTATTATAAGATGGAAATGTGCAATATGTTGAATTCAAGCAATTTTTGTTATGTCAATTCTTCATTTCCTTCTGCTGCAACGGTGTGGGATATATTTGTATTTATCCGAAGAAATTTACGGAAGTGGTATAAATGAAAATAGAATGTCCACACCTTGGGTAATCTTTCTGTTGTTCATATTCATACCATGCATATTATGTTATATTATATGGAAACAATGTTTTCAATGAAATTATATGCAGATCTTTTGAAGCAGATTGATCTACGGCAGCGTGAGCATGAAGTATTGGCTGTCATCAATTCGAGCCAGTTGTGCTTCCCAAGTGATCATATTAAAACTGATTCCGTTGTTTCCAATCAAATGTAACGCTTATCAAATTGTCGGCATCGTCTATCTTATGGGTAAGTAAATAGCTCACAGCCATGAAAAAAAGGTACATTTTTTTTTATCTCAAATTCCCAATGAATGATAACACATTCTTCTTATATGAAAGAGAAGCTGCAATTGTTCTAAATGTAGCATCTTTCCTTCATTCAAATGGAAGACTACACAATTTGAATTTTTATTCAGAGGAGAGATTTTATCACACGCACGTAATCGTCAGCTGATTACACTCAAATTTTGTGAGATAATGCCAAGTAACGAAACTTATTTGTCTTCCTCTATTCTTAACACATCGTGTTTCATTGCCCATTTTTTTATCATAATCAGATTTGATATTAGGTAGCGTTTGCATAGAATTCAAATGCTGAACTCGAGAAAAGTAACATAGAAAATAAAAACACCATAAAATTCAACAAGGCTCTTACGTCTTACCTTACAAATGCCTTCAACGCACATTGCACGTCCAATGTGATTTTGCCTGACGAAATCCGCCGGAGACAGGCAGCTAGTGCCATCAATAACGCGATCTTTTAACGTCGCAAAGTAATTCATTCCAATTGGCTTACAATTCAGCTCACATTCAGCCTCCTCTAAACGGATTCAAGCAAATTCATAAAATCATTTCAAGTGATTTTTCAATGCAATAGGTAATTAATGCAACATACCGACAACATACGATTCCCACGAATATTTTTGGCCATGAAACGATTGATTGTTGTAATACATGCATTGTTGTTCTCGAAATTCGAGCTCGTGATCCGGACAACTCTTTTCGGAAAAATGTTAGCAAAGTCAATAAGTTTTAATTGCAATCAAAAGAATGGGATAAATTCAATCATAAGGGACTAGAGATTAAGTATTGTGTATCAATATCAGATGTATTTGAATCGAAATAGTTCGAACGTGCATTTTGGAATCTCCAGATTTTGAATGTAAGTATTTTGAACTTTTTTTCTTAAAGCTTTTCACATATTCAAAATCTTGAATTGTTTCTATCATGTTTATTCATTATATTTTATATCAATATTTTTACTTCTTGACATTTTTTTATAGTTTTAATTCTTTTGAAATATAAAAGCGGGATCTGTTGTTAACAAGCCGAATGTATTATATTTTGCCATTTTGCGATTGTTTCATTTGCACTTTGAGATATACATTTTTTGCAATAAAAGGATTCTAAAGCAATAAAAGTGTAAATACAATACCTGTTCATTGCAAATGCGATATCTTCTCTGAAGTCCAATACATTCATTGCTGGTGCGATTCTTTAGCGTTATGTCTCTGTAAAAACATTAAGAATACGAATCACTGAACTTCAATTACCGTTAATAAAATGGAAGACTACTTTATATTGTATCATTGATAGAATTCTGAATCAATAGCGAATTGACGAACAAATGCCATTCGCTCAAGTTCATTGACAATTCCTAAAATACACATCTTGCTATCAAAAGCATGGATAAAATCGCCAACCAGTGAATTTTTTCAAAACCAATGTCACTTGAAAGATTGCGCTAGGATTTTTTGTTCAAGTGCAAAAACAAATGCACGTGAAGCAAACCATGATAACGGGCTGTGAGCACAATACTCAAATGAAACGTAGTCGTGTTCAATTTACTAGAATCAAATTTATGAAATAAGAGCATATATGTCAATTGAAGTGACATATCGGACGCATGCCAATCCAAATTGAAAAAACGGTACATTTGAATGCGAATTAAAACAAAGGAAACGCGCGCCTATTGTGTTTTAGTATCAATTTGTAAATCTAATGCTTCGATTTGCATGAATCACACTATTTAGATGTTCGGTACGATTTCAGAGACCATAGTCTCGAAGTATCATTGTCATTGTAGAATATAAAATATATCGTCATGGCGCTTCTTGTAGATCGCAAACCGTATTGGACGATAAAATTCATATAATACAACAAATCATGCGTTTGTTTTGTATTGATTTTTGTCAATTGTTTTCGATTGACGCATTGCGCGCTGCTAAATCGTTTGCTATATGTGTTTAATGGTTGCTCGACAATTACGTGATGGTTTTATTCAATTGTTTTAGCCAGACTGGCGTTCATCTACTATCTTATTCCCGTTTTGACAGAAAATGGCATTGAGACTTTCTCGCATATGGCAATATGTGCACAACATTTTATTGGATTTTATGTGAAAAGCAATAATGAAAGAGAATTGATGGTTTGAATCAATTGAAAGAAAGTAATTGAACACGACGTTGATATTCTAATAATTCGATTTGGAATCGTGCAAGATCGACGATTTTTTTCGAAAATAATGTTGTTGAACAATTGTTTTCCGAAAAGTGCGTGTTTTTTCGTGAATAATTAAATAATGACCAGTTTCGAAATATTTATATTCAATTTGGGCAATTGAAATCGATTTGAACTAGTTAGTTGCGTGGGATTAACGCATCGCCTCTTGCAGGCGTGAAGTAATCATGATTGAGTATTAATGTTGTGATTGATAATGAACTGGGAAATTTCGCATTCTCAGAGCAAGTGGTACGAAGCCAAAGCATCAAACAATAACCGTCACTGATTAACTGGTGATAAATTGAGTCTGAAAACGGATGCCGCTTTGCTGCTTTATTGAATTATTTATTGCTTTTAAAGCGTTTTCTTAGTTGAATGTTATGCAGTTATTCGGAATCAGAGTAGCTGATTAGTGATCGTGGTTCACTTCAAATATTCAATCAATTCAAAATAGTATTCAATAGTCCAATGCATCGAATCGAAGGCAGGGCGACCGAATCGAGTTCATTTGTGCGCTGGTAATTGCATGCAGATGAGAAATCATCATTTTGGAATCGGGAACATTAAAAGAAGGAATTAACTTGTAAAATCGAAATAAATCCCAATTACCACATTGAACTTCACTGTGGCCCTTCAACATGATAGAATGGAATGCACTCAATCATCGATGTGGTTTACATTTAATTTGAATTTATTGCTTCTCTCAGTTCAGTGATGACCACTTTCTTGACACTCCACACATACAAAATGCGTAATCAAATCACTGCTGACGAGATTCATGTAAAAAAATAGATTTTTTGAAGAATTACCGGCTCAAACATTGCCTAGATTGAGACATTACACCACCGCCACAGCTTCTCGAGCATTTCGTCCACTTTTGCCATCGTCCCCATCCAGCGTTCGACAATCTCCTTCCTTTCGCTCTATTCGCCGCTTGAACACCTTTCGATTTGTTCACTGTTACATTGTATGCAATCGAATGTTCTGTGGTCGTTGAAGAAATTTCATTGGTTGGTGTGGTTTTTGCTTCATTCGAATTCATCCGGTCATTGATTGAATCAGTGTCCGATCGAGGGTTCACATTGCGATTGCTCAGTTGAAGTTCGTCGGTTGATTTTGTTATGCCAGCTGTTGTAGATTCTGCAGTGACAAATGGATACAATGGTTGTATCGTCGTTGTTGTTATTGTTGATGTGGATTCCGTAATGTCGAATTCATTCGGTAGCACCGAATTCGTGTGAATTTCCTTCTGTTTCTTGCGCTTTGATTTCAAATTAAGATCCAATCTCAGTGATTT
Organism: Obolodiplosis robiniae; assembly: GCA_028476595.1. Classification (NCBI taxonomy): domain Eukaryota; kingdom Metazoa; phylum Arthropoda; class Insecta; order Diptera; family Cecidomyiidae; genus Obolodiplosis; species Obolodiplosis robiniae. Next base: position 4,179,856 of record CM052014.1, read on the forward strand.
GTTTGCTGATTTTTTGTAATTTTGTGATGTTGTATTGAGATCATATTTATAATATCGATAATATTGAGTCAATGGATCAATAGTCCCATTATTGGCCTGTTTTTCTAGTAAAAGTTGCCTCTTCCGCTCTTCGCGCTCTTCCAGCCACTTTTTATGCAACTAAATCAATGATATGTTAATATGAAAATTTAATTTATTTAAAATGAATAAAATTAGTTTGCACTTTGCACCAAAGAAATAAACGCAATAAATTTCGAAAAAAAAACAAATGGTTCGTATTCTGCAGCTTGCAGTTAGAAGAATGTTGAAGCTTGGAAATATTTTTACGACCAAATTCAATTGAAAAGAGCATAAAAATGTGTGTTCAATTCCATTGGTGCTCTGGTTTCGACTTGAGTTCATTGTGTCAGTGCAAAAGAATTTGAACTCATGGAATTGTCGTTTGTTTCGTCATTTCAAAATGCTACTTCGTGGTCGCTCGTTAAAACTCGTTGTCGCCAACGATTTTTATTTCTGTAACCAATTGATTCTATGAAATATTGGGGCAACCACATTTGAATGTTAGCTTGATTAATTTACGATTTTCATCAAATTCATTTCAAGCAGCTCTAATAATAATTAAATGAGCGCAGTGGGAATAGTTTTCGATGCTACATGCATGAATGATTAAACACAATCGGTAGCGTTCTAACTCGTTTGAGCTATGCCAAAATAGCGAATTTTTCGGCATTCGATCCAAGCTTTTGACTGGGAGTCTAAGCAGTCCAAGCATTAAGATTTGGAAATTGATTGCAACCGCGATTTGTGGACGTCATTTGTCATCTCAGCGACAAAACAATCAATAATAAGTTACTGTGTGAAATAACAGCAAACGATCCATAAACAATTGAACATGGAGAAACCGAACCTATCACATTTCACAGGCACGAACCAAACAGCGTCACACAACCATGTGATATGTGCTACACTCATCGTTGCTTCGTTCGTTCGTTCGTTGATTAATCATTATGATGATTGATCCCACTTACCGCAATCCGTTCACGCGTTGATTGTTCTGCCGATGCCAATTGACACAAAAAATATGCCAGTATAAATAGAGCCCTGCAATCGAGACACAATCAAATATGAATGTCACACGCAATTATTTTTAAATTTTCAGCGAATAAGAACAAAAATCCGATTTTGGGCGTAGCGTTGAGATAAAGAAGTTTATTCATATATTTAGAAGTAAAATGCAATTCATTTATGGATGAATGTTATTGTCCGGGCGTTTGAAAAGTAAATCATGATTGCTACACATCCACTTTGCGCTTTTTATGATGACGTAATGTAAACAAACCACTGTATCTTATCAGAATAAACAAAAACTGTTATTAGAGCAAAAAGAATTACGCGAGCTGAAAATAGTATTGCCGATTTTTTTCGAACACATCTCATTCAATGAGTACTGTACGACAAGCAAACTTTGGTACAGTTGAATTAATGATAATCTTTGTCTGTATCTTGGTGAACCCTGAAGTAAATTCAGGCCAAACTCAATTCATTTGAAATTCCCAAATTGGAAACAAATAAAAACGATAAGAAAATAGAATTTTGTGCGCAAAATAATTTTGGACGGAATTTCGAAGGCTGATTTTTGTTCTTGAATTAGCTCCAATCTGAAAGTGCGTTCTTTTCGCATAGAAATTATTCTTCTGAATTGTTATTTACAAGGGAACAATTGAACATGTTTGCACAACATTTTGCACCGAATAATTCATCGTCAACGATTGCGAAGCTTACCTTAAAATGTTCATTGTTCAAGTGTATCCAATTGTGCGAAGAAAAGATTTAAAAATGTAATTGATTATTATTACATTTTTATCGAAATACTTTCGTCTTCGATGATTTTCGAATTTGTATCACTTCATTTCAACTTTCTTATCACACGATTTCAATTTGATTTATATTTTAATATTCAATTCTTAATATTCTTTTCGATGCTATTCCTAATTTTTCGACTTTTTTTATTTCTTTCGAATTTCTCCCTATTTTTTTTTTTTTCGTTGTTATTTCTTCCAGATTATTTCGCGAATATTTCAAATGAAACATATAATCTGTGAAAACTATTTTAAACACTGATGTTTCATGCAGTCCAAATTCTAATGTGTTTCATTTAAGTAATTGTTTCGCTGGAAATGTGAGGCACACGCACTTATTAACACATCAAAAATGTGTCGGTCTGAATGTTGGCACTGTAAGTAAATAAATTTGTTGTGATTGTTTTCCCAACGTCGCATCAAAACCAGAACCACTCATCAACAATTATTTTATAAAAAAAGTCAATCTTCATCATTTTCGAACCCATTAATTGTGTTGTGTTTTGATGTAATCATGTTCTGTTGCATGAATAATTGTTTTAATCAACACTTGAAACTGAACATTTATTCACTATCAATGGTGTGCCGTTCGCATGCCAGCCATTCACTACAGTTCAAATCTGTCAATAAATAATATTTCGTTTTGTGTTGAATCTATTTGATTCTGAAAGTAATTCATTTCAAAACTCTTTGATGCAATCATTCATGTCGGCGACATCGACAAAGAGCATTTTGGATATGGGTCATGTTCAATTAATCTGTTTTTTTCTCATTCTCTATCTTATTTCTTTTCATATTCATATTAAAAACGGAGCAGAACGGGGGAAAATAGCATGGTTTGGTTGAGCGTGACACTCCCGCGCTCATTTGCAATTGCATTTAAACCGACAAAACCAGAGACAAACAACACATCAGAAATCCTATTCTCTTCCAATTAATGATAAGCACACGCATTCGACAAACTGTCTGTAACATTGTTTGGCGCTGGTTTGTCAAAATATGCGATTGATTAGATTTTTGTAGGGGAAACAAAGCAGTGCATATTGAATCAAACGTATCGATTGAACGGCGAACAAAGCCATTGAAACAATGGCAAAACAAAAACAATGCATCGAATGGCTGCAATTTCAACTGGTTTCAATTTCATCTATAGCCGCAGTCACACTACCGCAAAACGATCACTTAATCGGCTCTTTTCTTCGGTGTTAAACATTTCAATATGATCTGTATTATGATTGCTGTTGTGGCGCGAGCGTATTGTTGAATTGTCAAAAAATGTGGCGATGGGAATATTCCGATGGGATCCTGACAAACGCTGAATAGCGCATTTCAAATGTACACATATTTTATAATCGAATATTTCTGGAACACGGCATACTCTTTCTCACCATGTGTGTGTGTGTGTGTATGAGTGTGTATTGAATGCGCTACGTACAAACGAATGCGCTCATGTGAAACTTAAATTTGATGTGCTTTGATGACCGCATTCGTAAAATATCTATCGCACAGCATTTTTACTCTAAATAGCGTGCCATTCATACAAAAATTCACAATGATTTAATTAGAATTGATTTTATTGGTTTTTGGTTGGAATTTTCGCATCAACCATGCGAGTTAAGCGATCAATTTTATTTTTATTTGTATTTTATCAGTTGACATATAAGATAACTGATGATTTGTGATGAAATGATATACTGTGAAAAAGGAATCAATATTCTGCGGTTGCGGTTGATAGAGGATTTTTTCTAAACGAATATTCGAAGAAATTGCTTTTTGATTGACTCGATGAGAAATTGGTTGAATTTTTTTGTTTAGTAGTTAATTTACGCGTTCAATAAACGATTCTTGCCTTTAATTTCCTTCAGATTTCAATTGAAATTGGCACTCGGAAATTGAAAAGGAGTCTCCTTATACACATTGAAGAAGTTCATTTGAAAAGAATTGAAATGAGTTCATTGTACGGACATTTGATGAAATCTGCGACCAGGTCAACGTTCGTGCTGTTCTGCCATTCTCTGTTCCTCTCTTCTTTCTGTTGCTTGTGAATATAAAATTTGCAAAAGATTTGATTTGACATCGTTTGCTTGCAGAAACATTTGTTTTCACTTAGAATTGTTGTAATCACAGCAGCAATCAGACAAAAAAACCATCCGGGAAAATTCAGATTTTCAAATAAAATAGAATAACATTATATCTGTATGAATTTCATATTAAATAGAGAGGAGAATATTAAAACTTATATTAATAATTCACACACAACGCGTAAATTACAATGGACATCGTAAGTCCATTCACCGAGACATTGTAACGCACAAAATGTGATTGAATGTTACTACCTGACTGAAGTGACAGTCTTTATCATTTCACTCATCAATGAAATACAATCAATAAAATCGTATTTTCTCTGCCAGTGAACTTCGAATGCCTATTTGTTGAGTCAACCAGCAATTTACCGCGTTCAAAATGTAATCTAAACAAATATCTCCATAATCAACGAAAAATGGGTAAAGTTTTATTGGGTGACAACAGAGCGTCTGTAATTTGTAAAAGAGAGAGAGAGAATTTTTTTGGGTGGTTAGACTCAATATTATTGTTGGTAGTTGTCATAATAATAATCCATTTGTCAGTGCACACAGGTCAAGGTGACACACACATACTTCTTTTCACTTATCCCTCAATTAAATTCAGTTAATTATGAAATTTCACTCAAAATCAACGGATTAAGATGAGTGCTAAAGCAACAGATAACAAAAGAACTCAATCCAACTCAACCAAATAAAACCATTTGATCTTGGGATATAATATTTGAATCAAAACTATCGATCAAACACTTTACATCATAAGATGGTTTAAAATATTATCCAGTTCATAGCCAAACGATTTCTTGCCGAGCACTTCTAAACAACGTCTAAACTTCGCGCTGTTCATTCTTCAACTGCCTTCTGCTTCCGAAATCATATTAAATTTAAAATGTAAGACGAGCTTCTGTGCTACCGACAAGCGCAGCGTAATGCATGCTTACCAGATTTGCTGCTGTAAAATGGGCAAGAAAACGCCCGAATTTATGTGACGCAGTTAAACTCTTCAAATGTCGATTGCATACAAAAATATTTTACTTTTTCTGTTGATTAGGTCTGTCATTTCGACGAAAAGATGAAGAGTTCATAGATTTTTCGAACAATAAATCAGTTTCTGTATAGGAACAAGCATGTCTAACCGAAATTTCAATTATATATTGAACATAAATGATACTATAGTAAATTCTTTTCGAATTACACATATTTATTGTGCATGTTGAGCAAATTTATTACTGATTTGCTTGGCATTTTCTTGCACACCAGGACAAAATGAAGCAGGCGGTGGTTTTTTTGCCATGAATCATATCAATTATCAATTTATTAAACGATACAAGTTGCTGCTCACCCAGAACCAAGTTTGGTACACCAAGTAATGAGTAAGTTAAAACAACTTATCACATTAAAAACTAAAATCCACTTTCACTTAAATTTATTTGTTTCATTTGTAGGAGTTTGAGACTGACATTATTTCCCGGAAATATCATCGGAAATCAATGCTATAAATACTACCAAAAGAAAAAACTTGATGAATAGTAATTATTTTTTTTTTTTTTAATTCAAGTAAAGCAATGATTTACTTCACTATTGAATGTTTAACTTTGTTCGGAGATAGGAAAAAACTTTTTGAGCTTGCTGCTAGATGTGAATATACTTCCACAAATTCGTGAGGTAAATTGCTTAAAATCTTGAGTTAACATAATACGTTAAAACAACTACCTAATATGAAATATTCTTGTCCTTTGTAGCAAAAAAAATGTCCAAGAAATTACTTTGCCAGTCTGTAAGAAAAACTACTATCTCATATGCCGAGTTTGGCAGACCATTTCTACATATGCATTTACAGTTGACAAACGCGCTGAAATCTAAGATGAAAAAGTATGCTAATGTATATATTACATACAGAAAAATATAGATATATGTGTAACTTCAAATTAGTGTTTTTTTGATTCGCATATAAATGGTTGGCTATTTTCAGTATATTTTAATCTTATCAGCCAATAAAATTGGAATATATTATGATTTATAGACTAAGAACCAGTGTACATTATGAAGACGTCATAAAATTCCTGACTCAAATGATTTCTTTGAGTGCTACTCGAATGATTCAGTCAAAAAAACAAACAACAAAGTATTTTAAAGCGCAATAAAAAAATGTGTCCTTCAGAAAAATCCGCACTCCTGAATATTTCCCGAAAAACTATATATAAAAAAAAATATTTTCGTATGATATGTTAACCACAATTATATTGATGTCAAAATAACTCAAATTCAAAATATCCGCATTTATTTGTTTGTTTTTGCATGTAAAATGAATCAGTTTCTTTGAAGGAACAAGCATGTTCAACCAAAATGTCAATTATTTTTTGAAAATAAAAAGTAATTCTATGCACACAAGCAAATCTTTGAGCAAAATACACGCAAATTACTCCAGTTACGTATAACATAATGACTATACATACTGGAATAACGCTGTATTGGGGTTGTTCCAATTTGTGTGATAGTATTGAACTTTTTAGCGATAAGTTTGAAATGTATACCGCACTAGAGTAGAAAAATAGATTATTATTCCAATACGGTATAAATGACAAACTTGCCGCTAAAAAGTTCAAAACCATAACACCAAATTGGAAGAAAACCAAAATAGTGTTATTCAAGTATGGAATGTCATTGTGTTATACATAGCTGGAGTAATGTGCATGAATATTGCTCATGAATTCGCTTGTGTGAAGGAAGTTCATCTTCAAAGCTGAACAAATTGTCACTATTAACTACTGATTCTATCGTGATTTGATACTATAAGGACGTTCCCAAGAAGACAATTTTTGGTTGTTTCGATAATGAATTCAAATTTATTTGTAATGAAATTCATACAAACTAATTCATACAATATGTTTCACTCATAAAATCTATCTATAAGTATTCATGAATTGGAAAAATCACTGGTTTCATTCCACCAATACGAGAGATAGGCGAGTTCAAGGAATTCCACTATGTCATTGAATTGCTTTTTCCAAGAGCAATTATCGACAAACACGTGAAATTTCTTATTCAACAACACGCTTTCACTAACTATTGTCCAAGTGATCAGCCCGTGAACCCAACAGTGCAACAATGACCAATGATAACGACACATAAACAAACAAACATATACATAGAGAGAGAAACGCTTGATGGCGATGTCCTTCGTTCGTTTCTTTTTTATGGCTGTTGGCCTTGTTCGGACGCTCGGTACGTTTAATAAGCGATTTTCGATTGAATGTAATCTGATCGAATCTGACGCAATTTCCCGGCCAGCAATTTCACATCATTTTCAGCCTCCTGTATATCCTTTTTTAGAGTTTTCTGAAACACATCGTGCAGCCAAATCACCGATTGCGACAAGCTCTTTTGATAGGCATCAAGCACGTTTTTCGTGTGTTGATAACGTTCTGGATTTGCGATGTCCGTAAACATGTATTCATTGGCATGGCTTGTAGCTACAATTTGACGATTTGTTATGTGTGGAATATCGACCTGCGGCAATGCTTCTTGGGCACATTTAAATGCAATTAATGAGCCCAATAGAGATGAACGACAATCAGCGGCTGCCGATATTTTATCCATTGTCGAGCTAAAAGAAAACTTCATATTAATCGTGAAACTTTGATGAATTACCGGACACTTTACTTCGAGATCTGTATCAATTGGTATTGTTCATTGGCTACTAAAGCTGATTTGGCACTTGTGCGTAATAAATTTGCGGATGTTCGCCACTGTTCGGCTGCACCACCCAATTTATCACGGATCTGACGACTCGCATCCAATTCGGCATCAATTTTCATTTCACTCGGATTCATGTATTTATTTCCAGTTGTTGAAGCTTGTTTGAAAATGTCAATAAATTTCATTTTAAGCAATTCGAAAAAGTCAGTTTGAGAAAAGTTACAGAACATGTTTTCGATGTCAATCAATTGAAATATTTAAACATTCTGGACATGTTTACTCACAAAACATACCCATTAAATTGTCCAATTCGTTGTATTTCATTTGCAATTTTGTCCAAAGACCGCGCAATACATTTGCTCGTTTTTGTGCATGCTCCAAAATATCGTCTTTCAAAACTTCGCTACAATTTTCTATGTATCGTCGACTTATGTTTGCTATGAATTCTTCGTATTTTGCTGCTTGTGCGGTGTCTGTCATAATGTTCAAATTTTCCGTGAGCTACATGAAAATTGGATTGAATCGAAATGTGGTGGGTGTCAATATGATTATTACATTGATTATTGTTATTATTGCATGATCAGGAACCAAAGCGAACAACAATCAACAAAACATACATACTTGACGAACCTTGGCGAGTGATTCAATATCGTTTTCCAACCGTGTTCGCCGATTGTATTTCGTCATTTCTTGTTCTTCGTCGATATCCTCGTCTAACATATGCAAAGGCAATTGAATTATATCATTCGTCAACATATTTTGTTTCGATTCCAAATATTTGATCCAGGCTTCAATTGTTATCAAACGTGGACCAGGGCATTGTTGTTCGAGCTCGGAAATTTGCTCGTCCAATTTTATATATGCTTCCAAAACGGTTAGGTTTGACTTGATTTTTTGTTCGAGATTAGAATATCCATTTTTTGCAAAATAAAAACAATTTAGAAAAAACAAATGTTGCAGTAAAATGAATTATTTAAAAAAGAAAAACTCACATTTCCTCGACTCACTGCCGATGCCCGTTCAATGTAATAATCAGATGGTTGTGGCGAAACATTACCTGTGTGTACTTCGGATGAACTCCCACAGCCCATTGGATTGCACATTTGGGACAATTTTTCATTTACATTCCTTTTTCAACTTGGATCCAAATCATCCATTTCAATTTGGTTCGAGGGAAGAACAAAAATTCCAAATGTCTTATTGAAATGAAAATTTCAGCCGAAAACATGAAAATGTATAATTCTGAGTTGAATTATATTTGGTATGCGTGCATATGGCCACCAAATCGTGCACTAGGTATCGAAAATGGAAAAAAAATTATTGGACTGTAGCGATTTGGTTTTAGCATGCCATCGAGTTCACACACGCGCACACAACATCGCACCACCAGAAATCGGATCATAATCGAAATTGCCCGACGTGACAACAGCACAATTACGTGTGTATGCCGTGTCCTTTCCATTTGAACATAGCTCAAAGCAGGGCTTGTTTCAAACCAAATCCAGAATTGGCTAGAATGGAGCCAGACCCTCAGCGTGACCAACATTTTGGAGGATGATACAGCATCCGAAGAAGAAAACTAAGACTCGAATTTCTTCCTAATCTGCATTTTCCTTTGGATTTTCCAACCCGCTTTTTTTTTCATCATTGCATGTAATTTCATGAGAATAATAAAATGCTAGGTTCTCATTTCATGTAAGCAGAAATGAAGCCTCTCGTGAAATTAATTTCACACCACTCGGTTCGAGTACGAAAAGGAAGCATGTAAAGTTTTGAAAACAAATTAAATCCAAAAATTATCAAAATTAATCGAATATGCGACCGATAAAATTATGATTACAAAATATAAAAATGATTTTTTTGTGGGTTTAATTAAACCAATCAAAATCGATTGATCAGGATTAAAATCATTTCAATCTCAGTCACGTATCTTCATAGATAATGTAGCGATACAATTTCAATATTAATTATTTCGGTTTAAGATTAATAGTTTTTTTTTGTTGTTAAACATTTTGACTAAATCTCCGTCACATGTCTATTGCAAGTTGAACAAAGGAACATTTTGTGTTCAAATAATAAGTAAATTTGTACATTTTATAGCAACTATTCATGTCTCTTCTTTAAATAAAATATTGTTTTAAATGTAGAAGATCCAAAATCCTGTTAGAATATTGACTGTTAAATAAAAAATCATGTTGAACATTTTTAAGGGATGCACATTAGTATCTAGCATATAACTTGCTACGGGCTTGAAATAAACCCTGGTATCGTTACCATAAGAAAGGGTCCGCTTCGAATCGCGTAATGAGTGTTGAAGAGTGAATAACATACATTAAGTACAGTTCCCATCAAATGGAAGAGTCCGGAAAAATATATAATAATTGACCAACGACAAAGACAATTTTTTCCGTGAGGAATGATTCCATGACACATAAACAATAGATTGTAAATAAAGGAAATAGCCGGTGACCGCAGATATATTCACTTCATGAACAGTCCTAATATTCATGGGAAAATTAAATTTACAAACATTGCATTTGTATATGAAGCGCATATTTGGGACATGATGACTAATGATTTCATTTGCTTTAATTCATACAACTTGGATAAATAGCAACTTAGTCAAGTGTTTACATCTCGCTTGATCGCTTGAGTTCTCATTTTTCTTTTATAATTATTATTTCTACATTAAAGTAGCAACTTCTGTGCAGATCTGCATAGCTCGGCACAAACTGTCAGCGATAAGAAGACAATATAAAGATAGCTTTTCTGAGAAATATTCTCTGAAATTCATTCATGAGTCATCCGGCTGAATACAGGTCCAGGGGCCAGATAACATTCATAATAGAATGACTTTTTCATATGAAATCTCTTCATAACGACAAAATATACTAGTTTTTTTATATTCATATTCGAAATCTCATGCCCCGGTTATGATAACCCATGCAAACGCATCGGCCAACGCATCCGAAATGTATTTATATTTTGTATATTAAAATTTTGACACTGACTTACTGCAGCGATAATTTAATTTTGCATAAGTGATACATGCGCATTCTGCCAAGCGCGCTTAAAGACACTGTTGTGCGCACGTTGGAGCAAGTGAAACTGTGCGATAGTCCAGGAATGGGCCTGCCCCTCGAAATATTATCGTTTCAAAGACCAAATAAAACAAAGCCACAATCATTAAATTGTCATTGTGTCAAATGAGCTCACTGTCAAATTCGTTCATGGTGAAACAGTGATTGATTGTTGGGACGTCGAAAAGTGTGGAAGCAGATTGGACTTCGTTTAAAATGAATAGATATTATATTTTTCAAGATAATATTGTACATTCACAGTAAAAACCAATTTTTGGTACTAGAAAGTTTTTTTGGAGCGAAAACAGTTTATTAAATTTGTCTGTTTTGCATTGAATAAATCGATATAAAGCTGATAACCGGGGACGATTGCAAAATGGCCAGCTGTTTAGATAAATTTCGACTGCTAATGTGGAAAAACTTGTTAATTCAATACAGACACAAAATACGAACAATATTTGAATGCTTAGTGTTTGCATTCGGATTCTTTCCGATTCTTTTCATCACATCGACAATCTATCCCGACTGGAGCGGGACTAATATTGGAACGGTTTTGTCATTTTCGATAATAATTAGTTTCAGTTTTCCAATAATGAACACGGTGCACTGCATTGCCATTGAAAAGGAGATGCAGTTGAAAGAAGTGATGCTGATAATGGGACTAGAGAAATGGCTACATTGGACGTGCTGGTTTGTTCGTACAATGGCTATAAAGACCGTGTATATCACAACCATCGTCGCTACATCGACTGTAATTTCCTCTTAAGCTACAATTCAACATGTCCCACCATAAAAAAAAATGTCTTAAATTTTCAGATGCTGATTACGTTTTCAGACTGGTTTAGTGTTTGGTTGTTCCTTTTTGTGTACTGCATCACAACGACAACCTATTGCTTCATGTTAAGTGTATTCTTTACAAAAGCGAACAAGGCGGCACTTGTGGCAATGGTGATGTGGATCGCACTATACGCTCCCTATTACTTGACAACAACTGAAGAGCTCATATGGAAACTTATCGCTTGCATTTCACCAAGCGCTGCACTTGCATATGCATTCGATTCATTTTTCCGCGATTTCCAAGGAACCGAAGGGCAGTTTGAATTTTGGAATATCGCCCAACCGGATGACGATCTTACAATTGAGACAATCATGTGTGTTATGATGGCAAGCTCATTTTTTTATCTACTTGTTGCCCTTTATGTGGAGAAAATTAATCCGGGCGATTACGGTATCCCCGAAAAATGGTATTTTCCATTTACTAAGCGATTTTGGTTTGGTACAGCGAAAAGAGCAGCAGTTGAAAATGATTTCAACGGGGTAATGGAACTTGGTAATCGTTTAAGCAATTTTGAAGATGATCGGCAAAATCGGCATGCTGGTGTCAAAATAAAAAATTTAAGTAAAATTTATGACAAGGAAAAAGTAGCTGTCAAAAATTTAAATCTTGATTTATTTATTGATGAAATTACGGTTCTGCTTGGAAACAACGGAGCTGGAAAATCCACAACGATTTTCATGTTAACCGGCATGATTCCACCGAGCGAAGGAACAGCACTAGTAAATGGGTATGATATTCTGAAAAATTTAAAACAGGCGAGAGAATCGATTGGCTTTTGTCCTCAACACAACATTCTGTTCGATGATCTGACTGTTCATGAGCATATCGAGTTCTTTGGTCGACTGAAAGGTTTGGGGAGCACCGATATTCAAGCGGAAGTCGATAAATATGTTAAACAATTGGGACTGGAGCCAAAGCTAAACACATCGTCAAAATATTTATCCGGAGGAATGAAACGCAAGCTCTCAGTTGCCCTCGCTCTCTGTGGTCATTCGAAAGTGGTTTTTTGTGACGAACCTACAAATGGTTTGGATCCCGCTGCTCGACGCTCACTCTGGGATCTTCTGCAAAATGAGAAAAGAGGTCGAACAATCCTTCTGACCACCCACTTCATGGACGAAGCAGATGTTCTCGGCGATCGAATCGCAATAATGACGAGTGGTGAGCTCAAGTGTTATGGATCGCCATTCTTCTTAAAGAGATGGTTGGGAACTGGCTATCGATTGATTTGCGTAAAAAGTGATGTTTGTGATTCAAATACTGTAACAGCTTTCTTGCGTAAATTTATTCCTGAGATCGAAATTCAAGAAGATATTGCTAGTGAGCTGACTTATTCGCTTTCAACGGAGCATGTTGATAAATTTGGTGAAATGTTCAAATGCTTGGAAAACAATCAAACTGAATTGAAACTAACTACCTTTGGAGTCGCACTGTCATCAATGGAAGAAGTTTTCTTCAAAGCTCATGCAGGAATTGATGATAACGTTACAAATTCTTCCAGCAGAAATTCAGCATCAATAGATGAAAATCCCAGTGAAATTCCGCTTTTGCGTGGCTTCCGATTGTATGCAAATCAGTGTTTCGCGATGTTCAAAAAGAGGTATTTTTGTTGGATTCGCAGTTGGCTATCAATCATAGCTCAAAATTCATTTCCTGTTTGTTTCGTTGCAATGGCCCAAAATAAACCAAGTGAAATCCCGCTGATAAATTTTATGAACTTTTTGCCATCGTTTTATATTATGTTCTACATCAAAGAAAGAGTATCCAAAGCAAAACTACTACAATTTATGAGTGGAATAAGTATATATACATTTTGGGCGATGTCTTTTATATTTGATTTGGCCACCTATATTTTGACAGTCCTGGTTACGGTAATCGTATTGCTTGCCCTTGGAAAAGAAGATTGGTCATCGGTAGATGAAAAATTCTATGTACTTGTCGAATATGGTGTTTCAATGTTGCCAATGACATTCGTGTTGTCGTTCCTTTTTTCGACTCCATCCAGTGGATTTGTATGGATGACTGTAATAACAATGTCAACAAGTACTTAAAATCATCTCAGCCCACAGAAATATCCAGATTAACTATTTATTAAATTTGCAGCAATTCCTTTCATATGTGTAAAAGATGTAATATCCGATGAAGCTCTGAGCATACTCGAATGGACTTTTTTCTTTTTGCCGTTGATTGTTCCTGTAAATGGTATGAGACACCTGAAGAATCAAGGTAATGTAATACCTTTACATACAATATATAATATTATGTACTAATTGATAGTCATGAAGTTTTATTGAATTTTTCATTTTAATTGTTAGACTCGCGAAGCTATTCATGGAATAATCACGGGAGAAATTTGCGACACATGATTGTTACCAGCACTACGTACTTTGTCATTCTCTTCATGATTGAGTATCGGGTATTTCAACGTATTTTGAACTACACCTTCAGTTTTTATCAATCATTACCTCAGACGGATAATGAAGACACTGATGTCAAAGAAGAAAAGAGGAAAGTTGAACGCATGGGCTGGAATGATCTTCGATCGTACGATCTAGTGATGAAAAATCTGTCGAAATTTTACGGCAAATTCTTAGCGGTGAACCAAATTTCTGTTAAGATCAAAAGGTATTGCGAACGACCAAATTAAGGACATATTTAGAAATTAAGATAATTTAAAAGAAACTTTTGATTGAATTGATTTTTATAAGTGGCGAGTGTTTTGGCCTTCTCGGTGCGAATGGCGCTGGAAAAACTTCCATTTTCAACATGCTAACCGGAGATTCGGATATTTCAAGCGGAGATGCATATATGCACGCTATCAATTTTAAGTCGAATATGACAGAATTATGCAAGTACATTGGCTATTGCCCTCAATTCGATGCATTGCTCGAAGACTTGAATGGTAACGAAACATTAGAAATATTCGCTTTGTTACGAGGTGTGCGACATAAAGATGTGCCAGCCCTTATAATTCAATTGGCCACTGACTTAAATCTAAACATTGAAAAAAATGTTCGAAAACTGTCGCACGGTGAAAAGAGGAAATTAAGTGTTGCCGTCGCACTAATTGGTAGCCCAAATTTAGTTTGCTTAGGTAAAGATTTGCTGAGGGAACATTGGAAAACACGGTTCATCGCTTTGATTCGATTTTTTAGATGAACCAACGGCTGGAATGGACATAGGAGCCAAACGTAGTCTGTGGAAGGTTTTAACAAGGGCAAGAAATTCGGGAAAGTCGATCATAGTTACGTCAAACTGCTTAGAAGAATGCGAAGCTCTTTGCACGCGCTTAACTATAATGGTGAACGGGGAATTCAAGTGCATTGGATCATCACAATACTTGAAGAATAAATTCGCGAAAGGATTTTTACTCACAATCAAGCTATCGGAATATACTGAAATTGAGTAAGTCTATTCACAATCAGGGATTGTTTCTCAGAGTATAACTAACCTTCTCACTCTTACTGCGGAGAAAAGATTAACTGAATAGAAATTCTCTTTCTCGGAGAAAAGGAAATGGTTCAAAAAAACATCCTTTCCCATCTACATTTCACATTATTGAAATGTCGTACTACATTTTTTTTTCGCATGAATGATAGAAACAAATTGAACGACAAAAACAGCAACAAATATACGGTCTTATGGTTTTTTGATGACTAATCGCAAATTCTTATTTCGCAGCAACATGCATCTGTGAGTACACGCTGCGAAGTCGACAATAATTTTACACATGTTTAAGTCGATTTTGACCCAACGGAATATATATTTGTTTTCAATCCTATTTTGTCACTCAGTATGTCTCTGTCATTCTGTGCACACAATTGATCAATGTGAAATGTCGTTGGAAAATGACACAATTCCCTCCTCTCCGATGAGGAAAATTCTTTCTCCCAAGAAAATGAGCTATCCTCTGAGAAACAATCTGTGTTAACAATCAATTATTTTTTCCTGTGACAATATGCATATACAAATATTTGTCATAGGCCCTGTCAACAACATCCGGAAAGAATGATCAAAGAATTTATATACAGACAATTTTCCACAATGATTCTAAAGTAAGTTATACATTCGTATCATATTTTGGAAATATTATTGCCATAAAATCGTGGAATTTTAAAATTCAAACCATTTGTTTGGTTGAAGAGAGGAATACCAAGGACTGTTGAAGTACTACGTCCCTGCGAACAGCTCAGTAAAATGGTCATCGATGTTCAAAGCAATGGAAACAGCGAAACAAACACTTCCTATCGAAGATTATTCAATCAGCCAAACGTCGCTTGAACAAGTATTCTTGTCGTTCACCAAACACCAACGAGAAGAAACGCGAGTGGAATGAAGTTTCGGTTAGTCAAATCGGAGATTGAATAATGCGTACTATATACAGATGCAACTAAAAATATTATTAAAACTGTTTTTTTCTTGTTTATTACAGAGTGTATAGTAGACCGAATGCTGATTCATTTATTTTTTGCATAATCGTATCGTCAAAAATGCATGTGTATCGTATATGCATGATAAAGATATGAATTTTTTGAGCATATTAAAATAATAAAAGAAAAATAAAGATATTACAAGTTTTAATAAAAACCAATAAATTCATTGCTACAAAATGAATCATGGGACAAAATAATGTCAAGCCCAAAGCTGTCGTCAGCAATCTAAATCAGTATAGAGAAGTCAGTCATTCGCCCAACTTTTATTTTATAATTGGAGAACCTAAAATACAGTGGCTTCAATTGATTTTGAGCGAAAGAAAAACTGAACATGTTTAACATATAACCAGTATTGATTGTTTGAATTGATTGTAAAGTTGTTCTTTATAAATCGGTGCACAAATAATAATAACAAAACCGTTAAAAATGGTGGAAATCCGGTTAAAAGTCGACAAATATCCAAAAACAGCCAGCAAATTTGATAAATTTCGACTTTTGATGTGGAAAAACTTTCTGATTCAATATCGACACAAAATAAGAACCGTTCTCGAATGTTCGATTTTCGCAGTTGGGTTTTTCCCCATTTTTCTTACAATCACTTTCCTTTTTCCGAAATGGATTAACTTCGGAAGCGCTCTCCAATATTCGGTTGTTGTATGTTTTATGTTTCCCATGATGAATCTTGTGCAATGCATTTCTATTGAGAAAGAGAGGCAATTGAAAGAAGTGATGAAAATCATGGGTCTCTCCTGTTGGCTGCATTGGACGAGTTGGTTTTTGCACTCACTTGTGATATTGACCGTATTTGTTGCATTCACTGTCTTTACATCAAGGGTAATTTTTTATGTTCACAAAAATGTAATGGTGTGTGTGAACACCGTGTTGAAGTGTTTGGCACGTTTACTTCGATGTATACAAATACGTACATAGTCTCACCATTTAACTAAACCTGCGTGTTAAACTCACGCTCACTTCCGATTTCGGTAGGTTTACACAGATTCGTCGTGTCATACTTAATACATGCAAAAAAGATGCTAATCTAAGATGCTAAAATCTGTGTAAGTTTTCCAACATCTGGAGTGAGCTTTGAACTTACACCAACCTGAGGGTTATGAGAATATATGATTGACTGAGAATGAAACGAGACTTCATATTTAGCCTCTTGCTCTTTCTTATGAAATTTTCTGTTAGCGAGAGCAAGAGGTAAGTGAACAAAGATGTGAGGTCTCACTTTCATTCTCACTCATTCATATATTGAAGTAAACGTACCGAGAACTCCAACACACGGTGTTCATATATTTACACTAATAGCTATTCAATAATAAGTTTGCAACAAATTACTTGCTTAGAGTTTTGTTGTGGCTATCCTATAATTTTGCTTTTTCCAGATATTAATTCCAAATTTCGATTGGTTGATTGTGTGGATGTACTTATCCATCTACAGCGTTTCTTCTATAACCTATTGTTTTATGATAAGCGTATTCTTCTCAAAGGCAAACAAAGCAGCGATTGTCGCTATGATTATTTGGATTGCTTCATACGCTCCATACTTCATAACACTGGAAAAAGCGATTACATGGAAATTCGTAGCGTGTATATTACCGAATTCGGCATTGTCATTCGCGTTCGACATAATTTTTGCAGATTTTAAACAAAATGAACAGCACACATTATGGAACTTGTCAACTCCAGAAAAAGCTCTTACAAATGGAAGAATAATGAGCATCATGATAGCGAGCACATTCTTTTATTTTCTAATAGCTCTTTATGTGGAGAAAATCAATCCGGGTGAATACGGTATCCCCGAAAAGTGGTATTTTCCATTTACTAAGCGATTTTGGTTTGACATTCAAAACCATTTGAATAATAATGATGATTCAGACGGAATAAATGAAATCGAAAATAATCTGAATTTCGAAGAAGATCCGCAAAATCATCCTGCTGGAGTCAAAGTGACAAATCTAAGCAAATCTTATGATAAAAAGAATGATGTTGTTAAAAATCTGACATTCAATATGTACGAAAATGAAATAACTATTTTGCTTGGACACAACGCAGCTGGCAAATCAACTACGATGTTCATGTTAACCGGCATGATTCCGCCAAGCAATGGAACAGTGGTGATAAATGGACATAATATTCTGACAAATTTAAAACAGGCGAGAGAATCGATTGGCTTCTGTCCTCAACACAACATTCTGTTCGATGATCTGACTGTTCGTGAGCATATCGAGTTCTTTGGTCGACTGAAAGGTTTGGGGAGCACCGATATTCAAGCGGAAGTCGATAAATATGTTAAACAATTGGGACTGGAGCCAAAGCTAAACACATCGTCAAAATATTTATCCGGAGGAATGAAACGCAAGCTCTCAGTTGCCCTCGCTCTCTGTGGTCATTCGAAAGTGGTTTTTTGTGACGAACCTACAAATGGTTTGGATCCCGCTGCTCGACGCTCACTCTGGGATCTTCTGCAAAATGAGAAAAGAGGTCGAACAATCCTTCTGACCACCCACTTCATGGACGAAGCAGATGTTCTCGGCGATCGAATCGCAATAATGACGAGTGGTGAGCTCAAGTGTTATGGATCGCCATTCTTCTTAAAAAGACGGTTCGGAACTGGCTATCGCTTGATTTGTGTAAAAAATGATGTTTGTGATTCAAATGCTGTGACAAACGTCCTGCGTAAGTTCATACCTGAGATTAGAATTCAAAATGATTTTGCAAGTGAGCTGACTTATTCGCTTCCATCGGAACGTGTTGATAAGTTTGGCGAAATGTTCAAGTGCCTGGAGGGTAATCAAACTGAATTGAAATTAAGTAGCTTTGGAGTCTCTTTGTCGACGATGGAAGAGGTCTATTTCAAAGCCCAAGCTGAATCAACCAATAATAATATATCAAATTTTGAATCTCCCGATAATATTCCCATGTATGGTTTACGGCTTTATACTAATCAGGCGCTGGCGATGTTCAAAAAGCGTTATTATTACTGGAAACAAAGCTGGGCGTCAACAGTAGTACAGAATTTGTTACCTGTGTGTTTTTTTGCAATGAATATGGATTACGCTAGTGAGACCGCGCTAATGCAAATAATGACAATTTTGCCACCATTTTATATCATGTTTTACATAAAAGAAAGAGTATCCAAGGCAAAGCTACTACAATTTGTTAGTGGAACAAACATACCCCTGTTTTGGATTACATCATTTTTATTTGATATGTTGACATACACTTTGACAACTTTGATATCAGCTATCGCATTGATCGCATTCGGGCTCGAAAATTGGACATCCGTATATGCAAAAATACTCTTGATTTTGGAATATGGCATTTTGATGCTGCCAATGATCTTTGTGCTTTCATTTCTTTTCTCAACTCCATCAAATGGATTCGTATGGATGTCACTCATTTCAATGTCAGCCAGTAAATTATTTTCACATTTCCTGCATATACATAATCTTGATATAGTTGGATCTTACAGTAACTCTTTCCATGTGCATTGAGGAAGCCACCCCGAAAGAATTTCTGCCTACAATCGAATGGATTTTCTGTGTTTTACCCTTGTTCATTATTGTGAATGGTTTGGAACATCTCAAGGACAAATGTAAATTGCTTCAAAACACCAGACGTTTGTTGTATTCCGTACAATCTTCTCTTCAATTTCCAGATTCGGACATATATTCTTCGGAAAATCATAAACACAACTTGTGCCATATACTAGTAGCTTCCGCCACATACTCTGTTATTCTTTTCATGATCGAATATCGAGTTTTTCGACGAATGATCAACTACATATTTAGATTCTCTCAGT
This sequence comes from Obolodiplosis robiniae, assembly GCA_028476595.1. Classification (NCBI taxonomy): domain Eukaryota; kingdom Metazoa; phylum Arthropoda; class Insecta; order Diptera; family Cecidomyiidae; genus Obolodiplosis; species Obolodiplosis robiniae. The sequence goes on from CM052014.1 coordinate 4,199,654, forward strand.
CGTTACCACAAACAGATGTTGAAGACAATGATATCAATGAAGAAAAGAGGAAAGTTGTGAACATGGGCTGGAATGATCTTCAATCCTATGATTTAGTGCTGAGAAATATCTCAAAATTTTATGGTAAATTCTGTGCGGTGAATCAAATTTCAGTAAAGATCAAAAGGTATTGCTAAAAAAGTTTCTAAGATATATGTTCTCATAAGATCATTTATTAGAGATTTTTTTGAGTTGTTTTTCGATAGTGGTGAGTGTTTCGGTCTTCTCGGTGCAAACGGCGCAGGAAAGACTTCGATCTTCAAAATTCTGACCAGTGACTCGAATATTTCAAGCGGAGATGTATTTATGCGCGGCATCGACATGAAATCTAATGCGTCTGAGCTGCGCAAGTACATTGGGTATTGTCCCCAATTTGATGCATTGTTTGGAGATTTCACAGGCAATCAAACACTGAACATTTTCGCTTTACTGCGAGGAGTGCGCCGTAAGGATGTTCAAGACACCATAATACAGTTGGCAGCTGACTTAAATCTGAATATTTATAAAAATATTGGCAAGCTTTCACACGGTGAAAAAAGAAAACTGAGTGTCGCCATCGCACTCATTGGCAACCCGATTTTTATTTATTTAGGTGAATAGAGTTCATTACGCCTTCAAAAATCGAATGATATTGTAGATTAGCATCTTACAATAATTGAATCACTCATTGTCCGCTAGATGAGCCAACTGCCGGGATGGATGCGTGTGCAAAGCGGAATCTGTGGAACGTTTTGACAAGGGCAAGAAATTCGGGAAAGTCGATCATACTTACATCAAACAGCTTAGAAGAATGCGAAGCTCTTTGCACGCGCTTGACAATAATGGTGAACGGAGAATTCAAGTGCATTGGATCATCACAATACTTGAAAAATAGATTCTCAAAGGGATTCTTGCTCACAATCAAGCTTTCGGAATTTGATGAAATTGAGTAAGTTGGTTTATTATTATTTAGATTTTTCCGTGTTACAATTTGCAGCCAAATATCTTTCATAGGCCTTGTCAACAACATCCGGAGAGGAGGATAAAGGAATTCATATACAGAGAATTTTCCATAATGATCCTAAAGTAAGTATTTTCGTAGTGTATTCACATGAAAGGGATGTATTAAAGTCTTTTTTCGGTTGAAGAGAGGAATACCAAGGACTATTGAAGTACTACGTCCCTGCGAACAGCTCAGTAAAATGGTCATCGATGTTCAAAGCAATGGAAACAGCGAAACGAACACTTCCCATCGAAGATTATTCAATCAGCCAAACGTCGCTTGAACAAGTATTCTTGTCGTTCACGAAATATCAAGAAGAGGAAGCAAGGGTAGAAAGCATCCTGGAACAGTGATAAGATAAACGAACATTTCAAATTGATAAACAAAAGTTTTTTAAACAAAATAATTTCAAAAATGAGGTATTACTCCATAAGTCGAGCGTCACTTGATCAGGTTTCTACATCTTACCAACGCATAACTATAGACGAACGTATGTAACTATAAATTACGCTAAACAATTATAATCTTTATTTATATCATATTATTTCGATTTTCGCTGATATTTTGTATTCTGAGTTGTATATCATCGAGATGTATACACTGATTGATAAGTAAGTGCTGTTAGTGCATTATTGCCAATCTGATGTTTTGCTCAGCAAAATGATGTGAAGAAAGGCAGAGCCAAAAATAAAGTAGGCGACCGCAAAAGCATTACATTAAAAGCAAATAGTCATGAACTATCGTTTTTTTTATGATCGGTTGTCTAATACATGAGTTTTTTGGAAAGACTTTCATATCCAGTGGATTGCCCCACCTTTTATTTTAACATCATTGAGGTAACCTATCGCCCCAAATTAAATGTCAAAAGATCAAACAATCATGCGGAAAAACCCGTTTCTTGTAATGGTGATATTAGCATTAAGACTTCTTCGACTAGCGACTGATCAAGTTATCTTAGTATTTAAAGCTCCGAAATTTTTACAATCAATTTTTTTTATTAGCAAAAGCCTTAGAAATAACCGTAAAATCACTACTTATTCTAAATTCATAACAAATCATTGGTAGAAAATTTGCATTTTTGGAACGGAATTTAGTACAAATAGTACACAGTTTTGAGTGAGACTAAAAAAATAAATTAATTTTTGTTGTTGAAAACATGAATGGTTGAATCTGAATGTTGACGCATTTCGCTCCATTGGCGGCGGTTTACAAAAATGCGAATAACAATTGCTAAGATAGCAAGAACTATCATCAAAGCGCCAACAGTCATTATGATCAAAGTAACTGAGTTGAAGTAATGATGTTCTTCAGCCTTGGGCTTGTTTTTTTTCGGATAAATTCTGTTTTTCGTTGAATTGGTGTTTTTATTGGTTGGCGCTGGAGTTGCTAGTATGTGTTGGGTCCTGTATGACGAAGTTGAGCTGGTTCTTGCTTTGATTTCCACCGTTGTTTTTGTAGTTGCTTGAGTGCTACCTCCTTCATTTCCATCGGTCGTAGTAGTTTCAGGATCTGTGGTCGTTGTTAGTTCTGCACTAAGTGCAAATTCACTGTTATCAATACCACCGCTATCGTAGTTGCCCTCCGAATTCTTCCTAACCTTGTGCATCTTCAAATTGTGTGTGAAAAAAGGAAAACATTTTAAATAACTATGTTGTCCAATCTCTAGATAGAAACACTTCATTTTGTGAGTACTTACCAATTCGTTTAAATAAAGAGCATCCAAACACCACAAAGATGCCGACTTTTTCAACTTATGCGAAATATTGTCGAAGTATTCAATAATTTTCGCATTCGAACAGTTCGTACTGGAATCACTTGAATCGATAGAAACATTTTGTGTGCACTCGATAATCTTCTCCAATTCGTTTGATCTGACATATATTTCAACTAATGCGTTAGAGTTCATTGAAGTTGTGCATTCTTAAATGGGAAAATTTATACGAAGCGTTATTAAGAAATAACACGAAAAAAATGATTTCATTGGATTGAAATTCTTTTAAGACAAAGAAACGCAGTTACCTTGACATGATTTTGAAAAAAGGCCAGTTTCGTTATGAAATATGGCATGGTGTTGCGTTAGAGATTTTGAAGTCTCATTTTGGCTCAAGTTAGTGAGCTGCATATCGTTGGCTATATCACAAAACATGCACTGCTGCTTTTCATATAATTCCTCGATGCATTCCAGTATACATCTATCCGAACGATGCAAATTCTTGGAACATATTTCGCTGAATCAAAATTAAGCAAATAAATATAACCTCGTGTAAATATTAGCAATACGCAATAGAATGAAAAAAAAGTATCATGGAAACCAAAGGAAAGCAACAATTACATTTCACCGGCTAGCGGTTTACTCACCCAGTGCCAAGATTGATGCATATTATGACCGCGCACAGAAAAAAAACCGATTTTATCATTTTCTTTGCAATGTTTGTCTGCTAGACTCTTTTGAAAAGGATTCAAACCGATAAAAACTACCTGAAATCATAAAATATTTCACCAAATGATGTGGGTTTGTGCAACTTGTATCCCCAATTTGTTCCGAATATTGCAAATTAAAAATTGAAATCAATTCCGTTCGTGCTTATTATATTGAAACAATCACACTAACATTCATCGATTGCGTCGCACCGGCCAATCCCATGTGCTTTGTGCTATACACTGCATTTGCATTTGTGTGAGTTTTAGATATGATGTTCTTTTTTCTGCACGGCTTCAAGCGAAGAATATGATTGAAAGAAGAACCGCAGAATTGAATCGGTTGTTGAGTATCGTTATGTGTATGTGAGCTTATAAGAACACAAACGCACACACTCATAAATACATTTGAATTTTTTTTTATTGACATACGCGTGTTTATGTTTATGTCATGGAATTTATTTCTTAGCATCCAATTTTTGTCATAAATATATCCAAGACGGCTGTATTGATGATTATATCACACAATATTCAGGATGCACAGCACACTATGCGTTTGCCGATACGTTTATGCGCATTTGTTCAATATATTTGCAACAAATTTCATTTGACAAGTCACTTGTGGTTCAAGTGTATTTTTTTTTTTTTTTTTTTTTTGTCAAAATGTGTTTGGTATACAATTATTATTGTTATATTCGGCAGAAGAATAATGAATTTACTGAATGCCTTTGACCGTTCGTATCGCGTTTCGTATGGGCTTAAATAAACACAAATTCAATGTTTGTCCTTAAATTCGACTAAATATGTTCTGTTTTTTTTAACATATGTTATAAACAATTTTTTGGCATTTATTCACGTTTTGTCTCGTTTCATTTGAACATTTTTACTTATTAACTATTATTGAAATAACAAAAATCACTAACAATAAGGCGAATTCAAAATATTTATGTCGAAGATTTACATCGATTTAAACTTAAGCATTCTAGAGTTTCCATATTTCTGTTTGTTTACATTTTATTTTGTTTGTCTCCTTTCCGCTATTACTCTTGAGAATGACTAAAATAAAAAGATCGCGAAGAACATATTTTGATAGTTAGCGTTAAGTATTTAAAAAAAGAAAAGAACAAACGCACATTGAACAATATCGAAGTCTAAATACACACCACATTCGCTTTCGTCAAAACAATTGAACCACATCGAATAATATTCAATTATATGACCCGAAAGCGAAACATGAACGAAAAATAATCAATTAGGAATACATCTACCAAATCAAATGTTTCTTATTTGACTAAACCTTTCTTCATGTTTCGCTTTTAGATTACAATCATAAAGAGTTTGAGTAGTATTCTAAGCGGTTCAAATTCACTTGTCGATCAAGTATATCCAGCTCAATTGTGGTGAAACATGTTAAAAACAGCGATACAATTTCTGTAGCTAATATAAAAATCTAAATTGAAATTGATGCGCTAGAAGCCTTAGAGCACATTTCAGTCTTTTCATTGAATAATCTGCTGCTACATTTGATGCATTACGAAATGCAATGTCCGAGTTTGTTTTACAGTAAGTTCGTTGAACTTCCAGAACTACTTGATGATATCGCCTTCAGCACCTCATCTTGCAATGTCGATGGGGGATCCGATAAAATGTCCGTTGTGGTTGACAAATAACGAAGCTTGTCAGAAACAGCTGAAAGGAATGGCGAGAAAAGAATGTAATCAACTTATAATTCCAATCAGAAAAACAGGACGACTGATAATCGGAAGCTATTATCTTGTACGGTATGGTGAGAACTTACCTGGACGAATTTCAACTAAAGAGCAGTGCTGATCTACCCAAATCATCGCTGATCGATAGAGCTCGTCCATGCTGGCCACAGAAACAGTCGTATTGTATGAATTTAAAAGTGGCTCAAAAATTAGACCAAGCTAAATGAGAGAATATTAAACATCAGTAAATCCATTCTGATGTTCCAAGAAATATTAGATTCTTCAATAGCGTCAACTTACAATCCAAAACTTCCAGTTTTGTAGAGTCTTGTCTCGTACATACTCTGTGTACATTTCTTTAACACGACTTGTGCGTTGACGAGAGACCGGTGCTCCATTCGCCGGCAAAACTGAATGCAAATGACTGAAATAGAGTTTTTTTTTGTTAATTTAATTTGCATCATTATTTAAAACTTTTGTATGAATCAGAAGAATAGATCAACAGTGTGCTATTTTAAGGATACTCTGAATAATTAAGCATTTTTTTGTGGAAAAAATACCAAAAATGTTTGTACAATTATCCGACATCTCACAATTTTATACTGATAATATTCACATATTATATTATTGGTAATAGTTCAAATAACTAAAAATTCTCAGAATATCGACTAAAATTATTTGTTTTAAAAACTTTGCTTGCATTTTTGTCTTGGTCGAACTTACTTCAACGAATTATTAAGTGTATCGCGTTCTTTGCGCAGAACATCCATTTTTTGATTGACTGCGTCTCGTTCTGCTCTCAATTGTTTGATATATTCAGCGCCTTTTTGCAGCATGGCAGCTTTGCTTAGTTTTGCATTTGGATTTTGTTGCAATTGTGGTATAAGCGTGTGCAGCATATCAAATCCATTCTTAATATTATATCGTCGTTTTTGTTCAGCATGGATATGTCCGACGCGCCGTTGCAATGATTCGCCGCTCGATCCCGGCGACAAGGACGATTGCATTGTTGTACCGCTACCAACCGGCGATCCAATGAATTTATTGTCGGGCGACAATGGTTGACTAAACTGTGAACCAAATTGACTTGGAAATTGATTCATTTTTGGTGGATTTTTATGTTGTGATTGTGATAAAGCGATTTCGCTCGGTGAAACTACGTTGGCATTTTGAAGTACATCTGATTGTTGTAGATTCGATACCGACGAACTTCCTCCGGTTGAAGACGATGTGAGCAATTGGGCGAGAGTTTTCAGCATTGGTTCGCTTGTGGCTGACTGAAGAGACGGCGTTGTGTGATGTTGTTGCTTCGAAATCATTGAACTGCTTCTCGCACGTATTCGATTTGATGTGGATTTGGAGGCTTGATACTTTGGTATGGCAAACGATTCTTCTCGCATCACAGGCATTTGCAATGTACTATTCATGGGTAGACTTTTCGAACGGAACATTTCTTTATCCAAAGCCGATGTATTTACATTTAATTGCTGACGTTCACTTAACAACGTGTTCATTTGATGTGAACCCGGAGACGAAATGGGTAGATTTCGTTGTGGCAATTGTTGAAATGATGCACTTTTCATGTTTGATTGCAGCGAATACGGTTTGTATGCGCCAGATTGTGATGATCCCGACGGCATTTTGTACGGATCCAGCTGACTTACATCAATATCCGACGCAGTCGATGCACTTTTCATGGATAAAAGCGACACAAGGTTGGAGTTTGTTTTCATGGAAGTAGATTGTTGGGATTGTTGCGCCTGCATTTGCGGTTGATGTGTCGCATTCTGCATCATACTCATCATATTCGAAGCCATTTGATTTGTTGGTACATTGAATGTATTTGTTGCAGTCATTTTCAGGGTATTCACATAGCTGTTTGTGGGCGATTGCACATTTTGTGCGCCTAAATAATTTGTACTGTTATAAATTGAAGTGTTATTCACACCGGACAAAGTGTTTGACAGTTGTGCTTGTTGTTGTTGCTGTTGCTGCTGTTGCTGTAATTGCTGCTGTAGTTGATTCCGATTTTGCTGGGCGAGTATTTGATTATAAAGATTGGTTTGGTGCTGAGTTGGCGATGATTTGTCATAATTATGCGGTTCGCGTCGATTGAACAGCTGAGATCGAAGACCTCGCTCCTTGTTCGCTCGCTTCTTTGCTCCGGTCAAACTCGATAGATCCGCATTTGTCTGCTGAATCGCTGGATTTGTACTTGTATTCATGAATGATGCATTTTGATTGAGCATTGTTTGGGACTGGATTTGTGAGGGCACTACACTATTACTTCGATTCATGCTCATTTGATTAATATTTTGCGCCGATGTTTCATACATTTTATTCTGATATGATATAATATTAGCTGGAGTTGTTGTATTATATGTTAACATATTGGCCGTATTCTGAGATTGTTGCAGCGATCTCGATTCGGAAGCACATATCAATGGATCAGTCAATTGTTCTCTGGCACCTAATTCGACATTCGTAACGTCTGTGATTGTCGCTTGAGGAATAATTGATGCGTCCATTGGCTCTGAATCTACATTACGAGGAGAGTTGCGTTAAAAAAATTGAATTAATTAAGTTCAAAATGGTGAGCATTCACCCATAATGGCGGGGAAATCGTAGACGTCCCCTCGGAACATGCCGTCGTCGCCACCTTCCTCGGGCACCGGCGGTAAACGTGATGATAAATGACTGTTTATGAGTTCTACAAATAATTTGGAATGTCATTGCCAACAAGTTCATTATCACTTTATTCAAGATAGCAACCTTGCAGTGGGACCTCACTCATAAAGTCATCTAGATTTGGTTGCAGTGGACCCAAACTCGGCTGAATGAAATCAGCAATTCCAGCTCTCGCTAGGAAAATACAATGATTATTAATAATTTGAATTTGAAAAGGAAGCACACAGAAAAAAAAATGACATTGAATGTAAATGCTGTTTGATAGAATGGTTAAAATGTCAATTACCGATTTCACGTGGATCGGGAAATGGGAAAGGCGTTGAATTGATGGTTGAGAATAATGTATCAGCTGTCCAGCAGTAATCATCAATACTCATTGAATTCTTATCACTAGTTGCCGGTGACCAATCAAATATATCGATTTCACTAACCTGTACGACAAATAAAAATCGAAAATTTAATTGATAGCGTAGATAGCGATTGGATTAATACAGATAAAATATAAGCATACTGTATCTAGTATAGCGTTCATGCCAAGTCCACGATTTCGATAAAATCGGCGCCATTTCATGTATTCAGCTATAATAACGCCAGATTGGCGCTTCCAGTATTTCCCCTCAAGTACAACGGATTCGGGCTTACTGTGTAAATCAACATCGAGCGGTGATGCAAATTGGCATACCAGTGTTTTCTTTTTCATTATAACTACATATAAAATAGATATACTCTTTATAGTGGCAATATTATAAAAAAAATGATGATGAACAGTGTTCATTATCTACAAACACTTACATTGCATGTGCCAACATCTCCAAATCAAATTGTTCAATCGAATTTTATCTTTCCATCGCAGACGAATTCCTTTAAAGCTGTTCCATTTGGGTGATGTTAACTTTTGCCTATTGTCAAACACAGAAAATAAATTGACACATGATATAAACTGGTATAGCCTTGGTGATAAAATGCGTGTGAAACGAGAACCATATTCTTTACTATAGTTGTGTATTCAAAACAGAGACGAGATATTTACATACAATATTATAAAAATGATATAATTGTAATTATTATGACATTGTATTTTCGATGGCAACAGTTTTCGACGGCAGAGAATAATACGGTAAATTGCGTCATCATTTATTTATTTCATGAAAATTTATAATTTCAAAATTAACGTATTGGCTAGAATTTTCGAGTAGACAACACATTTCCTACATTTAATGTCAGTTCCTCTTGCTACTGTTATAAATTTCGTTACTTTGATAAATAGAATTTTTATACTCAATTTTAAGTTTAAACAAACCGATACCGAACAATTTTTAACAAAATGGAACATTTTGTGAATTTTTAAATTGAGAATCAAAGGCGAGGACAATAAAATAAAAATTGAGTCTCTATGCTGATAGTTCGAATTTTGCGCAGTATTTCTTAAAATAGCCAATCTTTTCATGGAAATAAAATATAGGTAAACATGTCGAATGTCACATTTGTAAAAATTAGATTCGGGCATCGCCATTGCTTGTGCATGCTCTCTCGATAGCGCAGTATCAGCATTTCAAATGATTTGGTCGTTACAAAACAAAAAAACGATGCATAGAAACAGAAAGTAATACAAATTTTCAATGCTAAAATTGCTTCCCGTAAACCAAAATTTACCAAACATGATTTGGCATACATTTCAAAGATAGTGAAATGGCGCTTTCGAATTACGTCAGATACCCCTGTGCGAATTCATACCTAGTCTAGATGGCAAAAAGTGTTTATTTTACGGGCCGTCAGCGGTGATAAAAGTAATTATCTGTGAATAAAATGCGATATACAAACTTAAGGGGAGATTGTTGATAGAGCGTCGTCGCGAATGTTTTAAAAATAAACACGAAAAATGTCAACCCGCAAAATTGAAGGAGTTTTTTTTAAATTCGAAATTCGCATTGCACAGATGTGAATTGAACTGTAAAGAAGACCGGGCAATATGCATGCGAAATCGGCATTTGGCAAATGTAACTGCGTACCAAGACGAACCGTGCCGAATGTGAATGCTTTTATAATATTGCGATCAAAGTTCAAACGCTTACAAAAATTCACAAAATAATAAACAAACAAACATTGCAATGGCTTGCGCGGGCTTGCTCAATGCCGAGAGTTTATTGGCGAATTTTAGCGACGATAAAATGAAGAAAAAGTAAAGAGAAATTAAAAATTCGCTTCATTGGCTAAAGTGCATTCTGTCATCCGCTTATTCCAATTTATTTATAGAAATGTTATTAAAATTTTATTCATGTTATCGTCAATAAATGGAAGCAAAAGAATCCAACAATAACACAAAACTCCAAACACACACACACACACACACACACACACACACACACACACACTCTCCAGTCAATGTGTGCGGCAACATTTGTGCTATCTCTCCGCAATTTTTGTTGTCCGCTTTTTTGTCCGCTTCGGTGAAAGAGCATGGAGAGCTGACTTTGTAATTTAATATGGTGCGCACGACGATCAAAACAAATGTTCGAGAAAATGAGGCATATAAAATAAACAAAACAACAATTGTCGCGACAATAAGCGTAAGCTCTCTTTTGAGATTTGAAAATTGATTGTGTGGCTGTTTATAAAAGGATTCAACATATTTTTAAATGAGAATTGCCGAGATGAAATGGTAATCGACTATCTACCATACACTATCAATGGCTGAAGTGATTCATCATCCGAAACGAAAGCAAACACAAAAAAAAAACAATCTGGAAAAGCCGAAATGATACCGTTTATTACCATATCCAATTATTCCACTGTATACACTCACTTCAAAGAGAAGGAAGAACACACTATTTGCTCCCAAATGAAATTGTTTGATTGAAAAAGCTGCATGAAATATTCGTCCAAATAATGTGATAAGGGGCGTGATAACAATCCAATGATTTCCGCACTTCTCAAGTGTACGTACTTGAAAGAATGACCGCCGAAAATTGATACAATTCAACACGTATTTTTCGCTAAATGGATTGTCATTGCTGCTGGATAATAAGTAACCTTCATTTTTTCTATATCCGTTCCTGATTAAAATGATGCGCTCGTGTGTCGCTCGCATTATGTTAATGGCATGAGAAGTATAACATTTTAGATTAAAAATTCAAAAAACTCTTGAAGTCGCATTTGAAATTGAGCCACATTCATAGTGTAAACTTACGATAACCTAATGACATAAATGAGTTTTTTGATATGTGTGCGATTATGTCAGCCCAATTGCCTATATCAATTGAAATGTTTCTATCGTTCGTTTATTTTCCCCGCTGAAGGTAAATTCTTCATTTGTATTTGTATTTGCTTGTCAAATATTTTGCGTTGTGTTGGGAGTTTGTCTGGACGATTCACAGTTACTTTTCAATACTAGGGTAAAGAAGCACTATAAATAGCATTTTTTATTTAATTGTGCAAAAAATAGAAAGATTAAAAAAAGCGAATGTGATTTTCGATCTCCATTCCGTTATCATAAACAACAACCTTTCATTTGAATGACTTTACGAAATTGATACTTTTTCCCAATTTGGCGATAATACGAAGTGTTTCACAACACAGCAACCAACGATCGTCGCGAATGATTCGAAATGAACTTGTTGATGATACGTGAAAATGATGCTGATTTGTGTGTGTATAACTCACCTGTATGCTAAATTCATGCATTTGAAGAGTTTCGTCAATGAAATATCGATTACCGCATTGTTCATTCGGGAACTTGTTGCAACGATGGTTTGGCTCATTTGATTTATGCTGCTGGCCAACGCAACATCCGTGCAAGGATTCAATTCGACGATGTCCGGATCAGGTAGCTCCGTATCCTCGTCATCTTGAGCCTCGGCTTCGAAATGTGACACCATAAAATGTCCCGAATGTATTATCTCTTTTTCCCGTTTATCGTCATTTTTTGCACTATTACGAAGTGCACTGGATGTTGGTGTCGGTGGCGATGGCGCCGATGCTGATGTCAACCAACTATCTCTTAGTAATTGCTGCTGATGTGATACTCCTTGTGCCATTTTCAACGACTCAAAATAAATTATTCCACGTTTTCCCAACTAGCAAGTACAGGTCTTTTATCAAATCTACTTGAACAAAACCACAAAACGAAATCGAATAAATTACAGAAATCCAAAATTTAGTCGAATAATGCAATCGGTCGACGTTAACAGAACACGCAATTTCGGTTTTATTAAATCAAATCGAACGAATTTCTAATGATGTTTCTGTGTGGGATATTATAAACAACAATAGATTAGCTTATCTATTGATAGATTGGTTCTTATTGGCTTGAACTTGTCGTTATCGTTTTCAAGCGAATTTTTTCCACGCAGAAAACTGTTGGTCTACATTTCAAGTAATCTTCTTCACATTTGGTATTTCTTTTGCATGAATAATTCAATTTCACGCAATAGATTCACTTGTAAAGCGTTTTTCTGCTCCGACGTCACAAACACATTTGAAAACGACGAATAAATCAACATTCATATTGCTTAGTAGTGCACTTAGAAGATGCATTGATTCGAATCAACACAGAATACAAATTGATATGGGTTTTTAATCACAACAAAAAACATTTACAGTCATTTTCCATACTATAATATTTGGTCGTCGTTGTCGTTGGGCTGATTTTCGATGTGTATCCGATTCACAGCTGCAGTGTCGACATCATTAATCTCAATTGAACTATTTATACAAAATACACAAATAGATTCACTATTTTGCTCTGTCTGTTCTTCTTTCTGTCTCCAACTCTCGCATTCGTTTAAAAACATATATTAATTTATAATTATCTAGCGGCTATGACTTGCTGATATATCCTACAGTGTTTTTTATTACGAGCGCGCCATTTCAAATGTCTTTCGCTCAATACTAGAACATGTGTGTTTTTCGCCATGAATCGAACAAACAGGAAAAATTGAATCGTATGTTTTGTTTTTTACTTTTCTCTTTCTTGTAGTCTAGCTGCTCTTTCTCACGGTATTTGATCTCCAAACTACGATTGGCGGTGCGCGTTAACGTCAGAAAAAGGATGACTTACATGTATTAGTGCCACGAAAAACATTTAAACGCACATCCAAAAACGTTTGATGAAATTTAAATATCACTCGTGCTCTTTCTGGTAAAATAAAAATAAATTCCACGAACGACAAAGAGGCGCTCTGTTACGAAAAAATAGGCGCGCACGGGCCACACACTGTCCGTATCGACGGTATTATGATGACTATTGCCGACACATGCACGAGTCAGCGTGTGCGGCCAACGCTTCAAAATATCAGATAGTTCAAAATAACAGAAAAATAAATTGAAGAGATGAAGCGCAAGAGCGACAACGCAAACGATTGATAAATAAATATTCATTTACTATGCGTTGATGTTTGTAAAAGTGTAATGCAAATGACTGAAAATATTGCGTTTATTTCGCGGTACACACACTCATACGAAAAGTGTTCAATCTTCAGTTTAGAATGCAGTTTAATCACTTCGTCAGTCGCACACCGATTTTTTTTTGGATTTCGGCTGTTTTTTTCTCCTTCCTTTCGTTTATGGCACAATCAATAATCACCCGATATTAGTTATCAAAAAGTTAAGCGAATTCAAACAAAAACAATCACCAAGAACTAGGTGATAGTGCCAAATGTGAATGATAATGGTAACTGCGATTGATTGTATATGCACCGAAGACACTTCGTGCTCTGTTAACCAGATAGCAAAACATCGCCCTTTTTAGAAATAAATACCATAATTTTACGGGATGCGCAATTTTGTTGTTTGCTCATTGTCTCGTCCTTTTCACTTATTTGCTTCTATTGTACAGTCCGCTCGGCCACTTTACAGTGCATCTCGTATTTTTTGTTCAACACACCAAAAATAAACAATCTTTACAAATTACGTACTTTGAAAAATGTAAATTACACTATAAAATCACACTTATTTTTGGCTTTTTTGATTTGTCAATTTATCATTGCATCGCACATTTTAATTACGATGAGGAACAACTGTCAGATGACGTCGAATAACCAAAATTAATTGAAAACAAGAAATTAGATACAAAATAGGCACATCACAAATTGTAAAATGTATGGAAAAATGGAAAAAAAACCTCTTAACAATTGTATATCATGTCTTGTCGCTGTCGATTATGATAACTCGTAATCTGTATGAATTCACAACTACACGCGCACCTTACACGTCATCGCCAAGACGTGTTTCTATACAAATGTGCTACTATCACAGATGGACGTCAGTCCGCAATACAATGACAACAAGTAAAACAGATGTTGGTGTAGTGGTGGTATTTATCGGAACACGGAAAAGTCAGATGCTATACAAAAAGACTTGTTATTGTTCACACTTTGATTTTGTTAAAAGTTTAAATAGATTTGAAGAAACTTCAAATGATTTTCAAATTTTTGGCATGAACAATTTGATTTAAATTATCAGCAAATTTCGATGGAAATTTTCGATCGAAATGAGCTATTGGACTGAAAAACAAAACATTAAAACGTCATAATGTCGTTCGGCGCACCATCTAGAGGCAATTTGCGAGAAAATTTTTCATTGATTATTTGAGCTGTCCAGATTATGTTTGTGTTTTGTTTAATCCATCAAAATAACATTCGCATTTTGTAAGTGTAATCCCACCACTTGATCAAAACTAGTTCCAATTAAGATTAACCTAAACGGCAACCGCGATTTGTTTTTTATTTTTTTTTTCAGACAGAATGACTTCAAATTACTTAGTAAGATTACAAAGTACCGATCAAATGTCGAACTTCATCCTAGTTTCTATGCGATTAGAAGTATTTCAACAAGATAATGGTTTTTGTCTAAATGTTCAAAAGAAATATGAAGATAAGCTCGCATTAGTAAGAAATATTTACTTCATCTTGAATTTTATACTGCTCTTCCTTACCACTAGGAAAAGTTCATCGGAAGATACACTTCGGTTCTTTCACACATTTCATTTATTTCAGTGATGATACAAGTATTGAACGGTTATTAACGGAACTTATGATATTAGCTGAAATTGTTGTGTAGTATTTAATTTGTCACTTCAGTGAAATGTACCGATATTATTTCAAAGTCAACCAGAGTCACCTCAATTAAAACTGTCATTATAAATTCAACAAATTAACATTTCACAATTCGCACAACTAAATTTAGGCAAAATATAAAAAATATTCAGTTCAAAACCAACTAATTATTAACATAAAAAGTTTAGCAATATAAATTTGTTCAACATTCAAGTAAGACAAACTGAAAATAAATCTAATTTTAGTCGCTGTAAACTACCGCTGATTCGTTACGATGTTTGTTTAGCAAATGCAGTGTTTTTTCAATGCAAATACACAAATGTTTCCTAGTTGTTGTGGCACACTTGATTTGAAATCGAGCTTATCATTTATTTTCCACTTTTGTTTGTGAAAATCTATGCAAATATTGGGTGAACAAATGAATTTTAAAGGATTTACAAGAGATGATATACTAGCACTATATCGCATCGGGCAATCTTGTAACTATCTTCATGTCAAAGCATCATCATTACTCATCACTTTTCAGTATCTGTCATTTCACCGAAGTGTAAACAACATAGTTTTTGTGTGCCCCGAATATGTCTACTTTTGTTCCATCAAAACACAATTTGCGGGAAGGATTACTTCTTTGCTTTCATTTGAAGAAATCTGCAGCTGAAAGTCGTCGTGTGCTGCAGGAAGCTTATGGGGATCATGCTCCATCGATTTCCACTTGTGAGTACTGGTTTAGACGATTTAAAAGTGGTGATTTTGATACGAACGACAAAGAGCGTCCGGGAGGCCCACAAAAGTTTGAAGATGTTGAATTGGAGGAATTACTCGAGCAAGATTCATGTCAAACACAAGAAGAACTTGCAGAATCATTGGGAGTTACTCAACAAGCTATTTCCAATCGCTTAAAAGCCTTGGGATTCATCCAAAAGGTAGGAAATTGGGTGCCGTACGATTTGAAGCCAAGAGACGTCGAACGGCGTTTTTGCATGTCTGAAATGCTGCTCGCTCGCCACAAAAAGAAGGCTTTTTTGCATCGGATCGTAACGCAAGATGAAAAATGGATTTATTACGACAATCCGAAACGTAAAAAAGCGTACGTGAAGCGCGGCCAACCCGGCCCATCGACGCCGAAGCCGAATATTCATGCGGCCAAGGTGATGCTCTGTATTTGGTGGGATCAGAAGGGTGTGCTGTTTTATGAGCTGCTAAAACCGGGTGAAACTATTACTGGGAAACGCTACCGACAACAACTCATCAAATTGAATGCAGCAATCAAGCAAAAACGGCCAGAATGGGCGACCAGACATGAGTCATTGAGTTTCCATGATGACAATGCTCGGCCACATCGAACTCAAGAGGTCAAAAATTATGTGAAAAATGTTGGATGGGAGCCGTTACCCCACCCGCCGTACAGCCCAGACCTGGCACCTTCTAACTACTATCTATTTCGATCCATGCAGAATGCCCTTGCCGGAATACGGTTCACTTCAAAAGATGAGGACTGGTTTTGGCAAGGAATCCATAAATTGCCAAAAAGATGGGAAAATGTTGTGGCTTCAGATGGACAATACTTTGAATAAAATATATTGTACCAGCTTTTCAAAATAAACTCTCTAAATTAGAAAAAAATCCTTTAGAATTTATTTGTTCACCCAATATATTAAGAAAAGCGTTTCAACTAAATTCCATTGGCCAATAAAAAGGCCCAATACAATTATCATCGGATGAAACAGCGGTTTTTTAAACTAGACTTTGAATATTCGGAACCGGTTTCATTCTATATTCACGTCAATGCAATGGTTTTCATAAGAATAATTGATCAACTTGTCATGTACAATATTTACGATATAATAAATTTACTCACATTATCAAAATATTTTCTAGGTTACGTAGCAATGGATCATTTATTTTTGGGTTCAATCGCGCACAGCAAGTCGCTGAATGAGTTTGAGACGATTGAGCATGGATTTGTGGCAGTGAAAGATGGAAAAATCATTGCAATTGGAAATCAAAAATTATTGCCGGCTGAATATTTGAATAATTTTCCGATCAAGAAATTAACGTCCGATAAATTTTTATTGCCAGGATTTGTTGATTGTCACATTCATGCATCGCAATATCCGAATATCGGCCTTGGCTTGGATCTCCCATTGTTGCAGTGGCTTGAAACCTACACATTCCCGCTGGAATCGGCCTACAGTGATTGTCAATTTGCCGCCAAGGTCTACGAAGCTGTTGTGCGTCGAACAATCAATTGCGGAACCACTTTGGCCACATATTTTGCAACGAATCATAAAGAAAGCTCATTGATTTTGGCCAGAGAAACTGTGAAACAGGGACAACGGGCGTTCATTGGCAAGGTTTGCTCGGATAAATCATCACCCAACTATTATGTGGAAACAACTGAAGGATCGTTGCGTGACACGGAAAAGTTCATCAAAGACGTATTGAATCTGGATAGTGCGCTCGTTAAACCGATAATAACACCACGATTTGCATTAAGCTGTAGCTCGGAATTGATGAAGGGGCTAAGTGCACTGGCCTCGAAATATGATTTGCACATTCAATCTCACATTTCTGAGAACACTAGCGAAATTGCAGCAGTTAAAGAGTGCTTTAAAAAAGCTACGTATACCGAGGTCTATGAAGATTATAACATAATCACGAGCAAATGTGTAATGGCGCACGGAGTGCATTTAGAAGATAAGGAGCTAGAGCTATTCAAAAAATACGGTGCATCAGTTGCTCATTGCCCAACATCGAATACAAAACTTCGTTCCGGACTATGCGACGTTCGCCGATTGCTTGGTGCTGGCATCAAAGTTGGTCTTGGGACTGATGTATCTGGCGGTCACAGTGCTTCTATGCTTCTAGCCATTCAGGATGCTCTTAATGTTTCGAACAGCTTGAATTTCGTTAAAAAGCAAAATATCATTGGAACCGGTCAAATTGAAAATATCAGTGCAGATTGTAATCGCAATTATAAGCCATTGGAGTATAAAGAAGCTGTGTATTTAGCCACATTGGGTGGTGCAAATGCTTTATCGCTTGATGACGTCTGCGGAAATTTTGCGGTTGGGAAAGATTTCGACGCACTTTTGATTGATGTCTCCCGTGAGCCATTAGATATATTTGATATTCCACCGGATGTAAACGAAAAATTGATCGCAGCAAATGGCCAAGTGGAAAAAATGGTGCAGAAATTCGTGTACAGCGGCGACGATCGAAACATAATATCCGTCTACATTAGGGGCAAACAAGTCAAGAATTGTTCTTAGTAGTAATTGTGATGTTGATTTATTATTTTATCATGCTGCCTACAGACATTGTGACTTAAAGCTAGTATTAGTTACTATGCGACTGTTGTTGGTATTGGATGCTAATACAATTTCTATTCACTTTGTCAAACGATTTTCTTTTACAGACCAGTTCGGTGTTAAACAAAATAAAATTGTAGCGACAGCATTGCATGCGTCTTGAAAACGGTTGAAAATAAAAATGAATCATAATCATATTCAAAAAATACTGTTGTTGTTGTTTTCTTGAAATGTGGTGAATACCTAAAAACTTTGCAGTAGGTGAGTGTGAGCGAGAAGAATGCTTTTATTTGTTCGCTGGTGTGAGAATCTTAAGAAATTGGATCAGCAAATAATTTGTGTGTGTGTATTGGAAAAGCATTTGCTAAAATAAAATGATCAATGAATTGGATTCATTGGTTGGTGTTGCGTGAATACGCATTCAAATTGAATGAATGGGCCGGCACTTTAGAACAAATCGGCGACGTTTGCAGGCATCTCCTCGATACGAGTATTGTAGAAGGTCTCAATGTCTTGTAGCGTGCGCTTATCTTTTTCGGTCACAAAGTTGATAGCAACACCTTTGCGGCCAAAACGCCCACCGCGACCAATTCTGTTTGACAAAATAATGCATTATTCAGATGCGTATTTACACATTAAATTGTGTCTACTTAAAATGTTTACTCAATTATCTATTATTGACTTATGCATAAATAAAAGTAATTTAATGTACCTGTGAATGTAATTTTCACGATTGGATGGAAGGTCATAATTGATGACGAGAGAAACTTGTTGAACATCAATACCGCGTGCTAGCAGATCCGTGGTGATCAACACCCTGGAGGATCCGCTACGGAATTGTTTCATGATCAAATCACGTTCTCTCTGATCCATATCTCCGTGCAATGCTGACACGGTAAAATTATTTGCGCTCATTTCTTCGGTTAAGAAATCCACTTTGCGTCGCGTATTACAAAAAATTACCGATTGTGTGATTGACAGCGTTTCGTATAAATCGCATAAAGTTCCAATTTTCCAATCTTCTCGTTCGACATTGACGAAAAATTGTTTGATCCCCTCCAATGTGAGCTCCTCCTTTTTCACTAAAATGCGAACCGGCTCGCGCATAAAATACTTGGATACATCGAGCACATCATTTGGCATTGTGGCGGACAATAGAATCACTTGAACATCAGACGGTAGCAATTTAAAAACATCGTAGATTTGATCCTTAAACCCACGCGACAGCATCTCATCGGCTTCATCAAGAACAAACAGCTTGATAGCTTTAGTGCGAAGCACCTTACGGCTGATCATATCGTAGACACGACCGGGTGTGCCCACCACAATATGACAGCCCATATCCAATTTGCGCATATCTTCTTGGACATTGGTGCCGCCGATGCATCTGAAATTTTCGAATAAAATTTAAAATATTACAATTTGAAGTAAAGAAGAACGAACAGGAAGATTGAAACCAACATAGAAAATATATAAGAGAGAAAAATATTTAGATGTCTTTTTTTTTGCGCAACAGAAAATTGGTGGCGGAAATATATACTTACGCTAGGCATTCGGCGTTCATGTAATCACCCAAAGCGATTACAACTTTCTGAATTTGTGTCGCTAATTCGCGAGTCGGTGCCAGAATCAAAGCTTGGCAGTCGAGTATGGAGGTATCAATTTGCTGCAGAATTGATATAGAAAAAGTGGCCGTTTTTCCGGTGCCCGATTGAGCCTGTGCAATCACATCACGACCACGAACACATGGCATTATTGCTCGTTGCTGAATCGCCGATGGTCGTTCAAAACCGTACCCATAAATTCCTCTTAAAAGTTCTTCTTTTAAATTCATATCATCAAAATTGTCAATAATTTCACTCCAATTACTTTCAATAACACCCTCGGGGTCCATGCCAGTTGGTTGGTAAATCTCGGAATCATTGATTGAATCAACATTTCTGAAGAAAAATTAAAAAAAAATAAGTGAAAAGAGTTATTCGCACAAAAAACACCAAATAAACGTGAAAAAAAAATAATTGAAAACGATTTTTCAGCTGCATACTAGAATACAAATGAAACACTGACAACTGCATCAGCAAATGAATATTGCATCAAATAATCCATTTACACATTTTGGAATAAAAAGAGAATGTAAAGAACTTGTTGATGTGCAAAATAAAAAGTCCACTAAATTTAATGTAAAGACGCCATATTTATTGCGGCTGTTTGTACAATAGTGATGTCGCCACCACAGATGCTCATTAAGAACACCCGTCAAACGAACAATTCTTCTCAATTGTTTCGAAAAGGTGTCCAATCAAACAACACTGCACCGGGTCAACAATAATTTCATAACGCATGACACCCATAAAATCAACACACTTTTTGCGCCGTTTTAGTCTTTTTTTGAAACTATCAAAAACAAATTCACGTTAAATTACCTGTGATCATACAAATAGGACATTTTTAAAAAAAATTGCAGCTAAAAAATGGTGTAGACAATTTTTGTGGATATTTCGTTAGGTATAAATTGGTTAAAAATCCTGCTTCTTGTTGTTTTGTGTGCTATAATTGCACTGGTGAAAAAATTGCGATGTAAATGTAATTGTATGAAAGCAGCCAAACACTTAAAAACGATGTGATGTACGAAACGATGTTCACACACTCGTACTATATGTAATGCATACATGGAGCACACACCACACGGTGTTTCTCAACTCTTCTCTCATTCATCGGCGCCTTCAACACACAAGCAAAAATTGGCAATCGACTCGAATAAACAATATTTACTGGTTGTGGCTTTTTTCTTTCATTCAGTCAAGAATGCTCGACACACACTCGCAACCGCGTCAGTCGCATATCTGAACATTGCAAATATTCCCGTTTGTTTACTTCACACACAGTTCCAGTATTTCCAAAAACATTCAGCGAGACGCGTAATTGTATCTAACTTTAGCATTTTACACTTTGTATATGTGAAGTCTAGTGTAGTATTGCGTTTGTTCGTCTTTTGTTTGTTTTTGTTTTGCTTCGGACACCGACAACACTCTGACTGGATGACGAGTGTGCGTATTATGCATGGAATTATGACATATTTGTAGCTCGATGTCTCTAACTTCAACGCTAAATTATTAAGGAAAAAGGACATTGTCAGTTTTCGGACGTTTTCCCGGTGACTCGATTGATGCACAAATCATGACATTGCATCAATTTTATTTTGGATATTTTGCATTTCCGACGAACATTCAAGCCAATAAAATTGGCATTTTACCTGAAACATTTCGAAACCCTAAACAGCTGATGCATGACCAATAATGCTCAGAAGTGCAACGCAGAGAAACGCACCACAACGCAAAGGCCTCCAAAAGTGTTATACAGCTTTCAAGTTAAGTTTGTTTGTAAACAAAACTTGTATTTTTAGATGAACACCGGCAGCCGCGGCTTTTGCCGATCACGAAGCTTCGAAATCGTTTAACGCAACTCATGTTTTTATGACAGAAATCCATTTCGGGTCCTATTTGCTATTCTTCAGTTGATTTTTGAATAAATTCCTCTCTTTTTCTATCTTTTGCTATTGATAATACAAAAATCGAATCGAATCATCCATATCTTTCGAATTTGCTTCTTCACATTTGAAATTGTATTTATCTTCGAATGAATCAACAGTCGAAATGAAAGACCTTCAAAATATTTAAAATTGAGAAAAAGGCGAAACCAATTTTTTTTATATTAAACATAATCAACATTTGTTGAAAAAACCATATTCTTATCGCATAGTATTCGAGTTATCACAATAAATTGTACATTTTCCAAGCTATTGCCGTAGACGTGGCTATTTTTATTCGTTTATATTTCGACGAAATGAATTAATCTGCGACTGCCCCCTTTCGAATATGGTTTGTGCGTGAGGTTTTCGGCAGATTCTTGCGTTTGTTTGTCACAAAAGACCTCGAATCCGTCCGTGAATATCCTCCGAAAATGGGTAAAATCCTCATCAGCTCTATACATAATGTAAATGGGGTGCCTTAAGTAAATAAGTATTGTTGCATTATGTGCGCTGTTCCCCCAATTTTATACGAGCATCAACATTTCAACCATTACGTCAAAGTTCAAATGGGAATATTTCCATGTTTCTCAATGAGCTAGAGGTTGGAGTTTGCTATTTTTTCCCTTATATACGCAATTCCTTTTCCTCCTGAAATATTACGTCGCATTTAGATTCGTCATGCTCCACCAAAATCGGAAGCTCTCATCTGTTTCATCCATGTATATTCAAAGAAATCCGAAAATGTTATTAAATGTTTAGCGTGTTATGATTGTCAAAACACAGCCCGTCGATTTGATACTCCTAATAAGCGGCTAGATAAACCTACCAATTCGCAAAGAAGATTATTTGTTTTTGTTGATATGCAATTTTGGTGGGGAAATTCACATCAATCATATTCACATCATAATCGACGAATCATATCTGGAATTTATTCGAATGTTTACACAGTTTCAAATTCAAGAACCATACAGCACTCAGAAATACATTTTTAGATTGAAATCAAAACTCAGATAAAGTATAGAATTGCGTACTTTGTCCACACACGCTCGGTGCGCTTTTGGATTTCGACATTTGTATTTAATCAAAAAAATCAGGTCTGCCTGAAAAAAGATGTTACAGAAACTTTCTCATTTTGATTTTCGAAGCAAAGTTCAATAATCTCTTTTTTTAAGTCCAGTAATTGAAACACGCTCTGAGAGTTTACACCACGGCATATGTCAATTGACAACGCTTTTCCATCGATTTCAGCTTGAACATATGTTAATACAAGTGTTTTAATCCGAATAAAAATATTTATAAATACTTTTTACATAAAAATATAATTTTTAAGAACGATATTGGCCGAAAAAAGTTTTTTCAACTTCAATTATCTTTGAATAATTCACGAAGACGTTTTTAAGTCATTGTTGATGCTTTTCAATCACGGAAAATTCTGAACAATTTCGAAAACTTAACCAAATTCAAAAAAAGAATCTGAAACAATATTAATCGAAAATTATAATTGAAAACCTCTTAAAAAGAATGATTCTGTATAATTTTACTTTATTGATTCTATTGCCCGATCCGGAATTTTAAAATTATAATTATTTGAAAAAAAGAAAAACATAATATTTTCTGTAGAAATCATATTGCTTTGATTTCGATTTATCTTCCTTTGGAATTGATACGTCGCGTATTTATCAAAATTGTTACAAAGCTCGATCACGAACTATCATTTTTACTAGAATATTTGGAAGCAAACTTACTATTCATGTAAATTTCAATGTTGAGGTAATTATTATTGTCAACAGACAACGTAACTATCACACTACACTGTACCACAGCAACAATACAACGAAACTTATTTTTTGATAATTGATATAAATAACGGGTTCTACAAATGTTTAATGTGTTTCGTATAATTTGCTTCAATACATTTCCAATGAACCTTACGAGTATCTGAAAAACCTTCTTTTTCGAATAATCGTAAGATTCAATCAACCCACTCTTTCATGGCAACTGAGCGGCAACAGCGCCACCTGATATCGTTCAAAGTCAACTCTGCAAAAATTGTGATCGTCGATATCGATCCGAGGGCGATCTGAAACTGTTTACAAATGGAAAGCAATGAATCCTTGGAATCAATGCATAATACACTTGTTGCGGTATGAGTTCGTGCAGAATTTTGTGCTGTTGGCATTATGTGTATACCGTAGCGGCAAGCAGTTTGTTTACCCATTTAACGTCTGTTTCAACGAAAAGACTGACAAATTATTAAAATCCGAATGATCGTATTCTCATTAAGAGCCATCAAAATAAATGACTATCAGTTTAAATTTAGGCATCTAAGCGAAGTATCTGTTCATACAGATTTCGAACTGGCGAAAAAATGTCTGACACAAAATCCATCGAATATGAATTGCTTTCACTTGAGGAAGACCTACAACGGCCAGAAATTTTTCGTTCAGATTTATTCAAGAAAATCGGAAGTGCATTCTTTTATGGTTCGGCTTCATTTTTGCTAACTGTAGTGAACAAGACAGTGTTGACGTCATGGAAATTCGAGTCGTTTCTCGTGATAAGTATCGGACAATTGGCGGCTGCTATCATTGTATTATACATGGGCAAACGATTTAGAATAGTCTCATTCCCGGACTACACGAGTGATATTCCGCAAAAAATGATGCCGTTGCCTTTTTTCCATTTCGGGAATATGGTGTTCGGTTTAGGTGGAACGCAAGCACTGCCACTGCCAATGTTCACCGCCATTCGACGATTCTCAATTTTGTTGACGATGTTGTTGGAGTTCAAGATTTTGGGTATTAAACCGTCGATTCCTGTCCAGGTGAGTGTATGGTGCATGGTTGGCGGTGCAATTTTGGCTGCTAGCGACGACCTTACGTTCACCGTCGAAGGTTATTCCTACGTGATGTTGGCAAATCTAATCACAGCAGCGTATGGTGTTTATATTAAGCAAAAATTGGACACTGCTGACATCGGCAAATACGGGATCATGTACTATAATTCTTTATTAATGATCGGGCCGGCTGTAATGTTGGCTTGGATAACCGGTGATTTACGCGTCGCCTACAAATACGAACATTGGCTGAACCCATTGTTTTTCGTGCAATTCTTTTGCTCTTGTTTCATGGGATTTGTGCTCACATATAGCACGTTTCTGTGCACACAATACAATTCGGCGTTAACAACCGCAATGGTGGGCTGTTTCAAAAATGTATTCGTGTCCTATTTGGGAATGATCATCGGCGGCGACTACGTTTTCTCATTGCTCAACAGCGTCGGCATTAACATTTCGATTGTTGGTAGTATTTATTATACCTATATCATAATTGCTGAAAAAGACAAACTGCCACAATAAATTGGGCAGCAGGTGTTAAGTACCGTTAATGGGATATGGTTGTTGAGTAAATATAATTCATATTATTCGATTTTGTTCATTGTATCTGTACGTTATTATTAAGTGGATTAAGTGAAGATTTTGATTGATAAGCATTAAATAAATGTTGATGAGACCTATTTTACAAAGAAGAACGTGAACAATCTCTGAAATCCCATTCTTATTTTCTGTAGCTAGTTGCCTGTAATTCGCGTTTGCTCAAAGAATTTAATGATAAGCATTGCAATCTCCTGATAAAAAGCAGTATTTATTTTATTCAACAGAAAAATGCGCGTTTTCAACGAATGCAATGCGTAAGTCTATTTTGGAAGAAATGAAAAATGTAAATATTTTCTAAAAACACACGCAGCGATGCTGTTGAACTCACTAAAATTAACGGTATGCACCTTCACAAAAAAGCAACAACAGCAGCAACAGCAGCTTCACCATCATCTAAATGCAGTGCCACGTGTAAGTACTTAGTGCTTTTTCGTTGTTCCTGTTCGAATGCCGTTGAGCCCGAAGCCGAGAACCAACTTCGAAAAAGTTCTTTGAACTCAACAAATCGGTATATCAAATGAAACATGCGAGAGATGGAAAAAAATAATCCGTATTTATTGGGAAAATGGGTCAATTGAGATATTCATAAGTGTGTTAGTGCCTGCGTTACACACGCGCACACGTTACAACAACTCACATTCTATTTTCAAAATAGAAACGCACAAACGTCCCCGAAATTAAACGGGCTAGCCGCATTTGTTTATGCGTGTCATCGTTACATTCATTGCGCTTCTCTTTCGAAAAAAAGAACACAAAAAGAATTCTAACAAACAGAAAAAGCAAGAGATTTTTTTTCCTCTTTCTTGCTGCCTATTTTTTTTATTCGATGAAGAAAAATCGTTGAGATTTGCAGCAGAACAAAAGCTATAACGAACGTTATGTATTCAATGCATGCGTCTTATTTTCATCCAGCTGAGAATCGACTCATCGTATTCTTTTTGACGACAACGACGAAAAGAAAGAAGAAAGCAATATATCTAATGAGCTGATTTAACGCCGTTAGAAAAACAATCGATTGAATGACATAGCCGTAAAATGCGCATTTCACATAAATGCAACGAATGCTTTTCAGTAACAAAACCAAAAATTTGAGATTTCGTGCTGTCTTTTTTCTCTTCTCTCTGTTTTTATTGTTTCGACGATTTCATAGCTCAGCCATGGATAGGTTGAGCCACTGCACCGGTAAATAAGGAAATAGATTAGGGCTTTGGTTCAAGAGATTCTCGTGTGCGGCTAACGATGTGAGCATGGCAACAAAAGAAGGCAAAGACGAAATGACATAAAGCGCATTAGTCCAACATTCGATTTACCAAAAAAAAGAAGTCTTTCACATAACATTTGCTGAAGCTGTTGACTACATAACCGAAACGTGTTTGTACGACAGCCCGTAAAACTCTTTGAAAAGACGGCGCATGAGAAAACTTTTCATCGAATCATCCAAGAGGCGCAGCTAAAGACGGAAAATGCTCGGCCCCTCTTGGGGGCTTTCTACAGAAATGCGTGCTCAATTGGAAAGACGATGCAACTAAGCATGAACTTAAAACAAGCGCAATGTTTAAAACGCTGAGCACGGCAGCGACAACATCGTAGCACACACACTAACATAAGTTCATGGTAAAGAGAACACCGAATGCAGGTTTACTGAGAAAATATTTGAATTTTTATTATCTTAAGCGATCCGTTAATCACTGTTTCACCTAACCTACTGCATTTTGGGGCCCTTTCTAAAGCGTACTTAATAACAATGCACAAAAGAATCGTTGAATTCCGGCTACAAACAATTCGAAAGAAGATGCGTTGACGAGAAATGGTATTATGCGCGCATTCAGTAACGATGGCAACATCAAATTTCAATAGAAACAACGACAAGAAACGGCATCGACGGCAACGACGACAATAAAAACGATGACGATGAACGCATTTTCAAGCTTACTTCCGTTAGCTGTGACGACAATTCCGAAGAAAAGAATTCGTTGTGTATTAAAAATCAATAGAATTTTTGTTGTGTGCTTTCATTGCATGTGAAAATTGTGCGTGGCTACGCAAGGCACGGCTGCGGTCGCAGGCAATGAACGCACAAAGAAGCTAGGACTTTATCCCGAAGGAAGCGCGTATTTACAACACTATGCGCACAATAGCAGCAGACAGCAGGTTCAATCGATAGATATACGAAAGAAGGAAATACTTTTACACTGTTTGCGTCTACGCATCCATTCATCCTTCGGTTCTTTCACACCATTTTATTTGTAATGTATTTTTGTGGTTGCTTTTGAGGTTCAATGACCTGCTTCCTAGTGCTGCTATGTACAATTCGTGGTGCCTACGAGTCCAAAAAGCACTGTTCTTCTTGCGCGCTACAATTTTGGATGAAATTGGATCTCTTCGCTCATGGCGATTCGGGCTCTTTATGTAATATTACAAAAACTTACACATTTCACATTTCTGGATTGATACTATGCATGAAAATGACATACCATAAAATGCCTCTCATTATATTCGAGAGAAGGGATGAAAAAAACCACTGAGATTAGGATGTAATCTGCACGTAAGGCGTTATTCTAGACTTGTAAACGTGATTTAATTAATCAAACACTTGACTCATTGTTTCGTTTTTCGATTGTCATGCAGAAAACAATCTCCGATTTGATTTGGACTCACTTAATCTTGTCAAATTTTCCATGTTCATTTCATGTGTTGAAACATTTCCATTTTCGACATTTCAATTCTCCTTGATTTGGAATTTAGATAACGGTTCAATCTGAATGACTAATTCTGTTTCAACTTTTTTTTCATTTGGTTAGTTTCAATCTAATTGGATTTTTCAACTTAAAATTGCTCACCTCAAAATAAAAAATGTTGCATTTGTTTGCATTCGAAAATATTGGACATTTTTGATTCGATACTTCGAACCATCTTTATCCAAATTTACACAAATCATTCCGTAGTGCCTGGGAACTCCCAATGGGAAATGCATGAACATTAATTTAACAAGGTTCAAATGTTGGTGTCGACCTCAATTTTCTCGCTATATATTTTCGACTGTTCCCAAACTGAAGCACCGAAGACAGTTCAACAACAAAAATGAAGAAAATAAAGAGAAGAAATAATAGCTGAGAAAATGAATTTCAATTAGTTCTTGTGCATCGCATCATTCGTTTGTTGATTTCTGCCGGGGTTTTTTTCCCTGTGCATCATTCTGGTTCAATGAATGCATTACAATGTGATGTCTATTGACAAAACGAAAATGTCATGAATTCCATTCAGTTGTGGTGGAAAGACAAAAGGCATGAACAAAAACACACAAAAATTCAACCGAAAATTGGTTTATGTATTGTGTTTGCAATGGTTGCACTAATAAACGCATTAACATAAACACATGCTTCGCGCTCTGCTCTCGTAGCTCTTTATCTCCTCATTCGTATTTCGGTGCGAGAGTTCAATGTGCATGGTGTTGCACGCGTTTGTGGCAGAGCGAGAGACAGCGGTACATGAACTTTTGATGCACGACACGATGCTAGTTGTGTTGTTTTCGTTGTTTTTTTTACTACTTTTTTCCGTTCAACTATGGTGTTGATCGGCGTGTGTACATGCTTTCAACCCACGAGTGTGCATGAGGCCGGGATCGGTTTTTTCAATCGCCTCTCTCAAGCGCATTTTCAGTGAGTTGCAGTGTTGCGACACGTGTTGTGTTGAGAATCCATTATCTCACTCTTTCTACTGGGTTCTTTCCTCTCTCTTCCTAGTTTGTTTTGAACGCATACGAACGTATTTCGAGGTTCATTGACTTCAGGCACAGCTTTACGCGTGTACACATTGAATGGATAGCCAAAAATGGTTTAGTTTATATTCGATGGGTCTGTGTGTGAGTGAATTTTATGTATGAGGGAAAGAGGGTGTTCCTCGGATACTTGTACGATACAGCGATTGCATTGAATTTCACCAAGAAGCAAAAGCATGTGACAGAGAGTTGGAACCATGTATCCGCTGGAAATTCGGCAATGGCAACAGTTCCATTTTATCCATATTTTTGCAAGAGGGTTCATTCATTTCATACACTTGATGTTATGTCGACTGAACCGTTCCTTGTTGTTGTTGTTGTTGTCGCTGCTGCGATGACTTTAATATTTACTTTTGTATTTGTTTGGTTGATTTGGTTCATTGACCTTTTTCGTGTGCTGTATTTTCTTTGAATTTTCTTGCAACTTTTGAAACGCCAATATTTTCTTATGTAAATGCGATCTATTCAAATGCTTACAACTTTTGCAATAAAACCATAATACGAATGAATGATTGAGAAATGCCTTATCTCGTCGGATCAAATGACATCATCGGTTTTTATATACGAAATATAATTTGATTGAAATGACTTTGTTTACACTTGCCGCCGTTCGTTTGCTGTGTTCCCAATTTCAAAAAAAAAAAAAAAATAAAAATGCATCTCGACGAAAACCCAGATTTCATTTGCGGTTTGATTTATGTTTTTGGCGTCCCAGACGGGCAACCGTTTTTTTCCGAATCCTACTTAGTAAAATACCGAATATTCTGTTGGTGCATATAAAAATAGTTTCGAAAAAAGGCCAAAGAATTCGCTTCAAAGTATTAGATTTACTCGGCGGTTCGACAACGAATACAAAGTGCAACAGCGAATTGAATGAATCGCTTGCGGTTTTTATCGTTGTCCGTTGCTCACCATGTTCTCATAGATATAAATAGAGAGTGCGGCCCAAACATACAACAGCAGCAGCAGCCGTGGAGCCGAGCGCACACAGCCATTCAACACATTATTATAGTATTTATGCACTATTCGTGTATAGAACTCTCCCGTGAGCGCGCGCGCGCTCTAACAAAAGCGACAGCGCGCTCAGTGCACTGCGATTGAACGTAAAACGAGTGCAAATGAACTTGTGGATAGAACGAGAATTCTATGTCGATTCGGTTATATCGTGTGTAAAAGTCGTTTAAAACCGATCCATCGCCTCCACGTGCTCTCAATGAAAATGTGTGTTCATGCTGGTTGTTTTTTTCATCGGTTTCAACCGAATGCTTTTATTTTCAATCGTACACCGAACTGTCGGTCGGCAGCCGTATTCACCACTCTGTGTGTAATATGTCGAGTCTGTTTGAATGCGTACATTGGGGCGATTTAAGAGTGCGACTTTATAATTGTGTGTGTAAAGTGGATGAATTTGATACATTCAATGAATGCTTTCTCTGCTTTCTCATGCAAACGTATTCACCGTCAATAGATTAGATTGGAATTAGAGTAGAAAAGAGATGTTAAAAATTGCTGGCAGAAAGCAACAGATTCGGTATCATCGCTCCGGCTCGATTCGCATACATGCTTGAAGAGCACATAGACGACAATTCAAATGATCGAAATGAACTTGACTCAACTAATTTATTGAACACACACAAATTAACTATTCAGGGTTTTGTGCTCTCATTGGTGATCACTTTTTAAACAACTTGATTTCACTTTTAATAATTCGCAATTCATGAATGATGATGAACGTAAGTATGCTTATTGATACAAGGGCCGCCACAATTCAGAAGCAGTTCGCTCACTCAAATTGGCTTGTCGTATCATGAACGACATACACTCTCACATTAAAGCCGCCCAACTGATGACGCTTTAGCGATATGAATTTCGGACGCCGATATAGTCAACGCCATACATAAATGTATCGCCGGCTCTGTATGTATCTGTTGGCTGTGTGTCTGTTTGTGCGCGTGTTGAGTATGGCTCTGTGTATTTGCAACTTCAAATTCAAGTCGATTTTTTCAGTTAACACAATTTCGTATACACACAGAATGCGATAAACGGTCATAGAGAACGAGCGCGCCATAGCGAGCGACAATTCCAAGTGTTTGAAGAATTATTACATTGTGTCCTGTCGAAAAATCAGTGAAGTTATTTTGATAACTGGCGAATTTTTGTTGCTGTACATACACACAAACTAGGAGACCGAATAATTGCTAGACGAATTCATCTAACAAAATCATCACACTGATACTGGCAAAAGAAACATTTCAGCTGCACACATTTTTGTTGTTCTCTCTCTTTCAAATAACAATTTGTTTGTCAAATAAAAATTGTGCGCATATCTCCCTTCCTCTCATCGGACAGCAGTCCGATAAAAAAAAAATATCAGTAAACGAAAAATATGTTGGAAACAAATACAAATGAAGCACAAACTGTTTTTGTAAGCTGTGAGTGATAAGTGAAGTTTTAAATTTGTGATTCCATCATAAAACGTAAGCAAACAGCACAAAGAATAAAGGGCGATAACTATTTAGGAATCAGAAGAGGCTATCAAATATTGGCGTGAACATATTGAGAAAAAAAGAGAAGATTAGTTTTCAATAGGAAAGAATATAGACAAAGTGGAATTGTTTGATTAACACAAACAGCGTTAAGATTTGTTCCATACAAATATCGCTCAAAATTCGTCGGGCGCTCATCAGCAAAACTGAAACCGAAAAATTGAATTGCTGAAAATATGCTGATGTCGATCTAATTCGGTACAACAAATTGTGACAATCCAATTAAAGTGAATTGAAATCTCACGGGCGAAAACGTGTTGTAGACGACGATAAAAACGGCGTAGAGCTCCGTTTAAACAAACCCGAAAAAACCACAACAACAACAACATCAACGGACGCACAAAGTCGCAATTTTAAAGTGACAAAGAGAGACAGAGAGCGAGATGGCAAATCATAATAAAAAAACGATGAGACTGATTTATATGTGTGCGTGAAATGCGAGAACCTAGGTCAATTTTATTTGTATAGAGAGTGCTATATTACCAAGTGGGTTTTTTTCCTGCTTCTCTTCATCACTCGTTATTTTCTCATAAACAAATTTGAATATTTCAGAAGAGGAAATAAATAAATGTGAAGAAACTAAATAAATGTGTGATGATAATCGTGAATTACTTGGTTTTTCAAGAGAAATGAGTCAATGAGATAAACATACTAACAAATTTATAGATAGAATAAGATCTTCGCGAATTACACGAATCGTGAAATTCTTGTTCGCCATCGCTGACGCAACTTATGTATTAACAGCCGCTAGTTTTTATTTGAATTCGTTCGTTAGGCTGATTTTTTTCCGCTGCTGTTAACGCAATTTCTTCTTTTTGACTTTATTCGCTCTTCGCCAAAAAGGTTAATGAATTGTTAAATATTGCCGAATATCTTGAGCGTGGACAAGCGCGCTCAGTTTTAACTTCGGTACTTTTGTGTCTGTGACGTGACTGCTGCGTGAAATAACATACTGGAAGAAGAGAAAGAAAAGATAAAGCGTTCGATTGAAAACGGCCCAAAAGGAAACAAGCCATTTGCAAAAAAAAACACAGACGTCGAGAAAGAGAGAAAAACAAGGAACGCACCGCGCATCAAACACATTATAAGCATTGTGCTTAGAATAAGTGTTTCGTTCACATTGAAAGGCCGTCTGACGTGGATCTTTCACGACGAAATTTTGATTGTGTTGCCAAAAACTATATACTCTGCGTAGCACAGCACAGCCAACTGTTCTAGCTCAGATTTGCTGCCGTGATTTTCCAATCAAAATTGTTTCGATTCGCTGGACTTCGAAGGGAAGCAACCACATTCTGTTTGTGTGTGGCGTCAATAAATTCAATACTTGATTTTTGACCGTGGTCAGACAAGCGATTTCTTTTGAAATTTGTTTTGCCCAGGCATCCGTTTTTTGCACCCAAAAGTCAGCACAGGTAAGCAAACTAGCATTTATATATATATATTAAGCACATTTGCATTGTTCCTCAATACATGTGTACCCCAACAATAGCCTATTTCACATACTAAAACATTCAAAAATAATGATTGTGTTAAGTTGAGCTTAAATTAAATGAAATAGAAAGAACGAATAATTAATACAACAATGAAAATTCAACTGAAAATCATATTTTTCGCCGATATCAGCAAAACAATTCGGTGTATTTGATCAATTGAAGTAGTATTTTGGAATGAAAAATCCAGCGACAAAAGGAACAAAGAAATGTTTCAAGCTTAAAGAGTTTCTTTTCGGTCGTACACGGTCATTCACTCCGAGCTGTTGCTTGATGATAAATACGAGCCCAGTTGATATGTTCGTTTTTTTGCATTGATTTTTTGCCCAAACCGATTTTAATGAAATTCTTCTCACAAAAAACGACAATCGCAAACAAAATTCATTGGGCTCAACGAAATTTTGTTGTGACTTTGTGAAAGTTCATTTTCGATTGGTAATTTGAAAAAAATTGTTATTAGGATTGACAACTTTGAGCCGATTTTCCATATGAAAAATATGTCATGTTTTCTAAGGAAACCGAAATCAACTGATGACTCTCCGAATAGTCTGAAATTCGAATTCTCAGTAACATTGACTATAATCTGCAGCTGCTTCAGCTGCTGAGTATATTGAATCATTGCGAATTTGGATTAATGTGACTCGGTGATAATTGCGTCATAGACATCATTTTCGTCGTGCTCGGATATTCAATATTTATACGGCTGCTGCTGATCAACATAACCATTCCTATAGAATTCTTGAACATGGATCATCCAAAAATACTGTAGGCATTGTAATCAGTCAGCGAACGATCAGCTGCTGATTCTGAGTATCTAAAAAAAAAAACGAAATGCGCAACAGCTCATAAAACAAATTATTGGCTGGCGATAAGAAAACATTTTCATAAACAAAATAAACAACCATTCATAGACAAATCTGCAGTACACTCAGAAATTCATTGTGCCGTTTTTGTTTAAAGCTCATTTTTCGTAGCCGTTCAGCAGTCTCAAGCTACGTCTGCGTCGCATATTTTGACAATCAACGAGAAATGTGCAACAATACCATAAAATAGGAATTTCTTAGAATCGTGAAATCGGGGAACTCGCGTAGGTTATCACATCTCGTTGAAATAATAATTTATATCAAAAATATTAAACCAAGAGACTTTTATCATATGTTCCTCCCATTTATAACAATTGAATTGTGTGACGGCATTTCTCGAAATTGCGTCACACCACAACACAGATAAAAAATTCACATTCAAGTCGAAACCGAATCGATTCGAACGAAAATCATAATCGAAAGAAATTTCATTGGTTTCGTATCGGCTAAAAATAACAAAAATTTCAAGCAATTGATAAAAATAGCCGAGCAACAGCACATATAATATGCTTTTTATAGGATTTGCAAAATTATTGTCTCGTAGATGTAGGTTATGTTCATTGCCATGGACATTCGAGATCAAGCTCAAGGTAGCCGTCATCGTCTTTGCACTGCGATAGGAAAAAACCTGTGAAAGACGTTTCATTGCGATCGACAGACACATACACAAACAGGGAGGGAGACGTCATTGCGGCAAGCAATAGTGGTGACTTTTTTCGTCTCCGCGCGATTCTGCAAAAATGTAAATGAGTTGACGCTGCCATAAGCAAAGGGATGTGATGGACAAAAGGTTAAACCTGAATATCAACTGATAATAATTAAAAAGAAACGAGCCGATTGACGAGATCGTTCGAATTGATTATAAATCATCACAATTGATGAGTGAGAATGGCGCAAATTCAATATAATAATGGAATTTATGATAATTTTATCGCGAAAAAGCAGCGATCATTTTTAATTTAATACTCCATCCCATCGTGTCGAAATATAGCCATGAAATCACAACAACAAACAAAAATCCGTCTCAATTCTACGAAAGTCGTCGTGCTGATTTTTTGGGCCGCTTTCTGTACATAGGGGTTTCTGGGCGATAGGATAATTACACATCATGTTCGTCGTTCAATGTTTTGGTTGTTGCTTCATTTTCGGCTTGAGCTCGAAAAAGATCGTTGCACGCGCGAAACAAAAACAAGCATAGCCTACCTCATCTTGACTTGGAAAGGTCGGTATTCTCTCTAAAAATATACGTATGTATGCTGATGCATGGGGCGTGAGAGAGAGAGAGAGTGAGCAAAACAGCAAACATTACAGTACAGTCGAGAGAAGGCGACAGCAGCAACAGAGACGATATAATTCGAATATTATTGTTCGCTTTTTGCCGGTCTTGCTCAGCCGTTGCGACTGTAT
Organism: Obolodiplosis robiniae; assembly: GCA_028476595.1. Lineage (NCBI taxonomy): Eukaryota > Metazoa > Arthropoda > Insecta > Diptera > Cecidomyiidae > Obolodiplosis > Obolodiplosis robiniae. The sequence continues at coordinate 4,234,902 of CM052014.1, forward strand.
GCGAGAGAGTTCAGATGGATGCGTGTAGCAGTGTGTGCATCGGCCGTACACGTGGAGGCGATTCATCGGTTTTCGTTCCCCTTTTCGAGTCAACAGAATAATAATCAGCGCAAGCAAAAAAATAAAATAAAAAAGAACACACAGACAAAAAGGAAGAATCACACGAACGCATTCTCGTTGTTTGCATGTATTAACACCGCGCGAACGCGAGAAGGCTGTCATACTTACGCTGCATAGCATGCATGTGTCGAATGTGCCGCTGTCATATATATTTTATAATATAGCATTTATACTTAACCAGCTCTATATTCTATATAATTCATTGGATTATTATCAATATACGAAAATATATTGAGCGCTCGTTTGTTTGGGTTCTCCGACAGAAACAAATGGACTCTCTAGTATTACACGATCTTTACTCGACTATTATCTAACAATAGAAAAAGAAGTTTCCCAAATTCTTTGCCTACATGTTTTTGCTTCCAAAATGAACGTACTTCTCACTATATTTATTCCTATCTTAATGCGTAACTCGTGCCAAAGCTGAAGTTGGTTCTCCTTTTTTCACACTCTCGTTTCAATTAAAATCGAATGCCGTTCATATCGCGCTTCTAATCTGCGAAGCAACATTCTGGAATATTTGTTCGATGCTCGCTCGCTACGCTCACAACCCATATGTAACAATCACAGCGAAACCGATGAATACGGAGAACGATAATAAATCTTGTATGTTATTGCTTTGCTCGGTGCTTGCGCGAGGCGATTCATCAGTTTTCTTAGGCATTTGTTCAATCATTATGAACGTAACTATTTATACGTTTTGTTTATTTTCATTCTATGAACAATTCATATTATTTCTCTTCGTGTTTTCTTGATCTACAATTTACTTGATTGCATTCAGGTTGAACGCAACTATTGTAGTTCTCGTTTTATCGGATTCTCTTTGCGCATTAGTTCGTTTAAATGTGTTATTAATTTCTAAATGAAACGATATTTATTTGACAAGTTGCTGTATGAAAATAGTTCATGTTCACGCCCCAATGTGTCACATAGAATCAAATTATGATTTGAATGAGTTGAACTCATGTTTTTTTTTTAAACATGAAGATTGGAAAAAAACCCGTTTGTGATAACGAGCAAGTCCCGCAATCTCAAATATTCGGCCCATGCACTTCAACGCATAAGTGCTGCGTATACCTACGACTTATGTAAATATGCTCAACACGATTTCAACTAATACAAAACCGAGAGAGAGAGGGAGAGAGAGAGCGAGGGAGAGAGAGAGCGAGGGAGAGAGGGAGAAAGAGTCATAAATGCGTACGTTTTGAAAAACACATGACCTACGTCAATTTTCTTCTATTGATTTAAATAAAAACAAAGCACAAACCAAAGCCAATGGAAAGATGGAGAAAGAAAATGAGGTTCCATAAATATGATTTTGTGAATTGCTTTTGAGGTTCGTCTTTTCATTTGATGGGCTTCGGCTACACGTGCATTGGACAGTCGTTCGAAACCGTTCGTTTCGGTTTTTTTTTTCTTTCTGGATACGTGATGCATTTGATGTCGAATGCACAAAGCCTCCTACTCAAGTGTGTGTTCATTGACCCCTAGTAGAGAGCTGAAAAGAAATGAACAGCATTTTCGGCCTCCTCATTCCGTCCCGTTTAAGCTATTGCGCGCTTCATTCGTCGATGCATCACATTCTTCTCCGAATAGAAAACACCAAATTTTTATATATATTCTTTTGAATGTCGGCTCTTCTCATCTTAATTCATCTTGTATTTCTATTCAATATGCAATATATTCAATCGGAATGATGCTACTTTGTTTATTTTCATTAATTATCGAGGGAATTAAATGGAATGCACCCTTCGGAAATGTATTGCGAAGCGCCGAATCTCGCACAAAATATGATATAGATAAAAATTATCGCTTTTCGCTTCGTCATCGTTTCACACTCCATGACACGCGTGCTCTCTGTCATATTGTTAACAATTCCACAAAACATGTGATAAATTATGATATCATCGCATTTAAAAATAAAAATTGAATGCTGCTGTTTCGAGATCATGTTTGTAGAGAAAATGACGAATCGTGCCCACAAATTGCGATTTGAAAAACTTGAAATACACGAAATTTGGTGATGTTTTTTCCGTTCGCTACAAATAAATAAGTTATACTCAATGAATATTAGTCAAAACAAACGTTAATTCTGCGATTTGAAATATCAGCAAGATGAAAAGTCATAGAAAGGACAAGTCATCGCAACGCGGGTTAAATTACAGAATTTTAACGTTTTATTTAGAAATCGCAATAATACGAGTGAAACGGGTTTGTGCTTGTTATTATCTGTGAGCCTTATTATATCAAGGTTTTTTTTTTCTTCGACAACAATTTAAAATTCAAATTTTGAATTGAGAGGAAAATAAAGGAAACAGTTATTTACTTAGTTGATGCATAGCTAGATCATTTGAAAAACAGTAAAAATGCGAGTACGCACGACCAATATCAATAGTATGATTCTCTCTGGTTAAACCCGATGTGCGTGCTCTGTAATGACAATAACGACGGATGACAGAAAAAAACAGTCGAAAATGTACACGATAAAAGGAACGCAGAAAGCAAAGAACTATTGTGACTGCATCAAAAACTGGCAGTTCACTTAGTATTCACTTGCAAATGGTTACAATGTTTCGGCCTCAAAAAAAAAACTGCGTCACAGGCAACAGTACAGCATATCAAAAAGTGCTGTGGAGTGTGAGTCGCTCTAAGCTACAGCGCGAGAACATGCACAATGAACATTAGACAAAGCATTAGAAACACCGAAAATTCGGCACTATTATTTGGATGTAAATTACGCATCTAATGTTGAATTCATAATGGAACGAACGCATCATGCAAAGAGGAGGATATCGACGTATTGTGCGCGGTGCATACGCACTATACGCATTTTTTTTTCGAATGTTAGACATCTAACTGGAGTGCGTGTTTCGAAATTGAGGAACGGGAATGCCTGTGTGTTAACACTGTGTATATTATACGTATCTCTCGCACTGAATCGATGTCATGCGTTCATTGCCTTTTCGCTGTGCCACCACAAGCGTTTTGTATTTATATATTTTCGGGTAAAATTTGATTTTATTTTCGGGAATGAAAGTGCGTGAGCATACACAACCATAGTAACGATTGTAACATGCGTACAGGCTCTGGCTCGCTCGTAGCATTCTTTCGTTCATTGAATACGTTGTGTGCTGTTCGATCTCGGTGCGTAACTTCTATGTATGTTAGAAAATGGGAGCATTAAATATATAAACGCATAATCGGCGTGTGTTTGTGCCGCAGCAGGAACATTGATACAGAAATTGACTATTCAAAACATTATGCATACGATTTGAAAAACAGTTGATATTGAACTTGCAACGAGTCAAGACAGAAAATCGTGCATCTGCCCGACGACGACCAATTTTTTTTTGGTTTTTATTTCACAAATCTAATGTGGACTTTATTTTAATAAAAAAAAAAACATTTTCGTTGAACAAACCAAACCCACCAAAAGCACCTCATTGTTATGTGAGGCAAAACATATAGTACAAATCTACAAAACAACACAACCAATATAATGTTAATAATTTGATATATTTTGCAACGTCTTGTTTTTTTTTTGCCACTCGATCGTTTCTAAATGAAATTTGTTTACGTTTCGCATTTTTTACATCGACATCACGCCGTTTTATTAATCAAAACGATTGCGATGTGATGTGTTTATGAATTAAAAATATACTTTTTTGTATATGGTGAAAAATAAATGCGATGAACTTCGTTTATTTCTAACAATTCGAACACTGACCATATAATGATTTAACGAAAACTCAAGTTCATAGTTCGGATTTTTACGGGTATTTTTCAAAAACCAAATTGTAACTAAGTTTTTCTATATATCGAAAGTGTGTGTGCTAATTATATCGGATAAGGACTTTTAGTTTTTAGTGGCAGTGTTATTCATTTGCTCTCCTTCGTCTTAAAATAAACACATTTCAATTCGATTCATTTTTGGATATTGCACGAGGTTTCTCATAATTCACTGATAATGAGTTTACGCAACAAGCAAAATTGGATCAAAGACATTCTATCGAAATCAGGAACTGAAATAACTGCAATAAATGAGGATAAAACTGAAGGTTTGTTAGCCATTGAAACGTTGCATTTTTTCCACTCACTCGCAATTTTTTTTTTCGGCTGTGACCAACTTCCTTTCGAAATTAAAAAAAAATCAATCAAAATGCTGCGGCAATCTGAAATTGTGCCAATTTATTAATGAAGCAATTGTGTAACACAAATGCGTCTTTTTTGTTGCCGTTTGTCAACTGTTTTTACCGTCATTTTAAATTTGTGCATTTCATTCATTAAGCACATTTTGTATGGTCGGTTAGCCTGATTAAAATGAACATTACCGATAAAATGTTAACGCAAGCCATGCGAACCAATTCGGGAGCAACACCGAATATATAAATGGAATTGATCGATAGAATTCTCAAAAGTTCAATGAACAAAGGGCGATAGCCGCAGCAGCAATAGCAGAACCAAAAAACAGCGGTATCAATGTGCGCTTGTGTTTGAAATAAATATATAGCTTAAAAGTGGCTTCAAATAAAGTGGATGTGTGCCATAGGAATCCCCTTTCACTTTCATCCATTTTCCGTTTACAACAAACGCTGCCAACAAATTTTCCATTCATGTGCGTGTTCTATTGCTTCGGTGCGTTTTCACTTTCAAATAAAATGAGTGAATGCGTATCTATCTATTACGCACACTGGGTTTTTTACCCTCCATATTTTTCGTGTGTCCGTTTCGTATGTTATCACACTAAAGGCGGATTGGAATGAGTATCCAATTCATACGCAGCGCAGTGTGTACGTGACAACTGAACTAGATTTCACAGTATTGCATTGTATTATCCACATTTTCTGTGTTTCCACTCTCAGTTTGGCCCCAATCGAAATGTTTGAGGATTCAATTCACCCCTATTTTTCTATAAATGTTAAACCCAAGTCACAGAACGTAGTCGTGTAATGGTTAACTTTAATTTTCGCTTTCGTTCACGCAAAGCTTCAAGCTTAGCTAAACAAAGATGGACGAAAAATGCGCCTCACGTACAAAATTATCTAGAACATTCGCAATGAATTTCATTGAGCTCTTTTTATGACGCATCTAAAACTGGCTAATTTTTGTGTATCTAACGCAAAGGACATGATTTTTTGGCTAGTTTCACGATGAAAATCCCAATTTTTAGGTTATTTTTATTAATCATTTCTTCTTAATCCAACTCAATATTTCACTTTTCCATAATAATAAAAAAATAATCTCTTTTTTTTTTGCGGAAATTAGGTGAAAAGGGTGGCATGGTTTATTACACATCAATTCCGATAATGCCGAATGCGGCAAATCTATCAAGCAATAATCAAAATCATAACGACACACAATTGTACAATATTAGTAGTAGCAATATGAGTGATCCGAAATTGATGGGTGAACAGCCCAAAACAATGATCACACTGACAAATGTGGCGCGACCACAACAGCAGCAGCAGCAACCAACACCAATCTCAACCACAACGAATACGAATGGCAATTCAGCCAAGCAACAATTTAAATGTGAACAATGCAATATGTTTTTCGGCAGCAAAAGTGCACATACAAGCCATATGAAATCGCATGCTAGAAATAACGGGACCCGTGCAAATGCAACCAATGGAGCAACAACAACAGCAACAGCCACGAACTCAAGTGATCCGTATCAGTGTGACGTGTGCAAAAAGACTTTCGCCGTTCCAGCGCGACTAGTTCGCCATTATCGCACACACACCGGTGAACGACCATTCGAATGTGAGTTTTGCCACAAGATGTTCAGTGTCAAGGAAAATCTGCAAGTGCATCGACGAATTCATACTAAAGAGCGTCCGTACAAATGCGATCGATGCGGACGTGCTTTTGAACATAGCGGCAAATTGCATCGTCATATGCGTATCCACACTGGAGAGCGACCCCACAAATGCTCCGTTTGCGCAAAGACTTTCATTCAATCGGGACAATTGGTTATTCACATGCGAACACACACAGGTAAGAACATGTTATTAAAATTTTGTAAAATTGAGTCTCTTTTTAGAATCCATACGACAAAGAGAAATTTTATTTGTAATGAATTGATTGAAATTTAAAATGTTATTTTGTTTTAAAAATTCCCAGGGGAAAAACCTTACAAATGCCCAGTAGAAGGATGTGGCAAAGGGTTCACATGCTCGAAACAATTAAAGGTTCATTCGCGCACTCATACTGGGGAAAAACCTTACCATTGTGACATTTGCTTCAGAGATTTCGGCTACAATCACGTGCTGAAGCTACATCGAGTTCAGCATTACGGTTCGAAATGCTACAAGTGCACCATTTGCGATGAAACTTTCAAAAATAAGAAAGAAATGGAAGCACACATCAAAGGTCATGCTAAAGACTTGCCGGATGATGAGCCGGAGACTGCAACCGAAGCCGCAGCTAAACCAGAACCAGTGAAAACCGAACAAGTTGCGCCAGCCATAGAAGTAACACAGACCATAAGAGCTTCACCAACCTCAACCATGCCAATGCTATCGCCATCACCAAATAGCAACATAAGTGCATCGAACATTTCAATTTTGCCAACTCCACGCGACTCGAGCTCAGACACACATTCAGATGGCGATGAGATGGCATATTACAATATTTTCACACGATTTGACCAAACCACATCGGACAATGAATATAAAGTGCAATCAATCGGAGGCGGAGTGAATCCAGCTCTGCTAGCTGCCGTATCGATCGCTACGGCCAATGAGGCTGACGGTTTGACAACACTTGGCAGTCACTTGCAAACTTCGTCTGGCCCGAGCTCAGCTACAAATGCTCTGTTGGCTGCGGTTACTGAACAGGATTCGTCAATGGATCCGAGTTTCATTTATGAGCCACTTGCCGTTATGCATCAACAAGGCTACTTCAACCCAGCTCCACGAGTGGGAGAATTCAAGTAAGTTTTTCAATTAGCACCTTATTTGATTTTTTCGAATTAAGAGGTTTATCCTTGAATTCCTCTTTTGTCCACTCTTCAATATAAATGTTGGGAATAATTTGGTCAATTTCATTCGTAAAAAAAAATTCTCGGCAGATTTGTAACCGCTTTTTTCTTTCATTTTAAAACAGATCATCGATCCATGCATCAAATGACATTGTCAAACGTGTTGAAGCTGCTTTAGCCAGTGCTGAACTAACACCTCCACGTTCAACGCCCGAGTCACCTGATCGCTCGTCATCGCCGGACAGTGACGTTGTAATGGCCGATCGGGATGTTATGAGTTTACCGCTTCGCAAGCGCAAAAACTACCCTAGAGACGGCCAAGGATCAGGTGCACAAAACGACGAAGCTTCTCAGCCAGCGCAAATTATGCGAATGAGTTCAGTCATTCAATTTGCAAAAGCATCATGAATTGAAGAAAAAAAATACATAATAAAATACCGAAATTCTAACGATTTGCATATTGAAAAATCGCATCAGTAAATGTAAACCTACTGAAATTCGCCATAAACATATGATCTTGAACACGATAAACGTATTTATTGCTTGATTTGTATTCAAACGGTTTCTTTTCTTTCCACATTACAGAATAATTAAGGAAACAATAAAAATGAAAATTTATTTGAAATTTGGAACATTATAATCGGAAGCACTAAAATCGAGGTTTTTTTTCTCGTATCTTTTCTAAGCGATCGAAATGAATCTTATTTTTGAGAGCCAATTAGTAGACCAATAAAACACGAATAAATTATTATATAGCGACGTTTTTGTCTTTTGTAACAAAAATCGGAGGAAAAGAAAACTGTTTAAGATGAAAAAAACGAATGATGAAAAATGCATATACAAATTATTGGAAATCGATTCGTAAAATGAAAAGAAGCTAGCAAAATTGCGTTATTTTTCCGAATATTGTAACTTTTGTTTGATAAGACGGTATTTTGAAGCATACAGAATCCCCTTCGGAAACATAGAATTTTTTTTAGCCAATTAAGTATAAATAAGACCCAATTTGAAAAGTATTTTCTAGGTTTAAAATTATAGAATAGTAAAAAGCAAAGCAAAAAAAAAAAAAAAAAAAATACAAAATATGAGTTTTTGATAAAAGAAGAAAAGTAATAAGAAGACTGTCTCAGGAAAATGGCCAGAATAATTATAAATAATTTTTACATTAAGTCGAAGTGGAGAATATAAGTTGATAGTTTAATTGAATTGTTATTTCTTCTTTTTGTTTTCAATATCAACTCTAATTGAATACATTTATGTAGGTTTTTTTCTTTTTCATTTGATTTTGTTGTTTTCATTCGGCTTGCGTCATGGCGAGCGGTGCTTCGACTGTTCGATTGCGCGCCGAATTTGAATTAGCTGAAATGATTCCTTTGTACTTGAAACTGCATCAGATATCCGTTTTGTTTTCCATTTTTATCGTAAAACTATAACTACTTCACATATTTTATAACAATGATAAAGTGAATGACATTAAATCAATTTTGAGATATTTTAACGTAAACTGGATGATTAGGTGAAATTTTTTCACGATTGTGGCCTATGATAAGATAAAAGAAACACACATACACACGCAAACACAAAAAACAAAATGGAAAATTGTCCTGCTTTTTCGACGTTTATTCGAAATCTCAACCTAGATCAATTGAAGGAGAAGAGAAAACACATTTTTTTACATAAATACACATGAATATGGAGATTTTTTCCAACTCGGATAAGAAGTAACACCATTGAGACGATATCGGTTCTCATTTGGATACACTGTACTGTTAATCATAAGACTGTTCCAAAAGCGATAACAAAAAAACAAAAAACATAAGAAAATAATATGAAATCGTATAGTTCTAGTGTGCGATAAGTTAAAATTGAGATAAACATAAACACATTAAGCGTAAGACTTAAGAATTTTTCGAGAATGAGTGAAATGAAGTGCAGTCAACGGTGGTTCAACTGTTCTAAAACATTCTTCTTTCGAATTTTTATGATTTGCTCCCCGTATTTTTTGGTTCGCAATATGATTTCATTCAAATCAGGGATATTTTTTAAATGAAATGTGACAAATTGACGAAGAATATATTTCATATATAGAAAATAGTTAACTCATTTGCGAAAAGAATGCTTACAACATTGCAATCGCAACATTGCACATACTGTTTGCTATTTTGATATCGCGAAATGATTATTTTCCGCGTTTTAATCGAATTACAACACACCAAAAATTTAAAGAGAAAATACTTTGATTGCAGGCAATTCTTTTTTGTTAAATTGATGGCAACCCAAATGGAATGGAGAGATAATTTCGTCGATATCAAACTTGGACTTAATTTGAAAATGAAATAAAAAATGACTGAACGAATATCCCATTCGATGTGAATGGGCAACAAAATCTATCATATGAGCAATTAAGAAAAACTAAAATGGTTTCATTTGAAAATTAAAATACAAAACGGTTTGCGCTTGTAACATATTTTGGAAACTATTATAACTTATTGCTTTCGATCGTAATCAAATACTTATACTAATTGGCGTGAATTTGACCCAAAAAAATCTAAATTGAAAAAAAAAATTAACAAAAAAATTGTGTTGCGTATTTATTTCAACTCATTTCCAGCATTATCGCAATTTGATACTAGTTTCAATTGGCTTTCTTTTATGTTAATCTACTCGCAAATGAAAAAAGAAATTCCCATTTGTTTGTCAGTTCATCTCAACTTGTCGAAGTCTTTATTGCAACTGAACAATTGAATTCGGTCCAAACAACAAACGTCATCATTATTATTATTATCTGTCTGTATTTGATCATGTTATTTTGTCGATTCGACCATTCTTTACATTTCCCAGTCTTTAAGTAAGATCATCATTATGTTTTAGTTTCTTTCCTCGGATCAGTAGCTAATGTTAAAATTAACTACAATTATTGAGATGAACGTTTTACGTATATTTGATAAATAAATGCGAAATCTGAAAAACAAACGAATAAAAATGCGTTTCTAATCAAATTTGTTTGTAAGATCTTTTGAGAATTTATTAAAAGTATTTTCCTATTTAATCAAAGTTTCTTTCAAAGTTCTCATGTTCTAGCCGGTAAGTTAAAAAAGAAGATTCAAGGATTTAACTAAAGAAAATCATGAAATTGCGGGAAAAATAAATCGTCATATGAATGGATGCATTTCAATTCAATTGCACTTGGTTTTGTACCAATTTTCCATTTGATGTTCAGATAAATATCTTCTTCAACATACAACGTCAATTTGGTGGCGCTGGCCAATTTGGAATGCTCACGATTTAGATTTGTAAAATTGAATATTTTCCGATCGAATACAAATGCTTCAAATCCCGGATCAAATATTAGTATCATTTCTTTTAATTTCGGTAGAAGATGGATGAAATAGATAACTAAATCATCTGAGTATAAATGTCGGTCACAAATACGTTCATGATTTCTTAATCGCTTCAATCTCTCTGCTGGCATAGTGCGTAATGCGGAGCTCTTCTAGGCTCCTAACGCCAGATAAATTCCGCCTGCCTCCAAAGCTTAATATGTCGAGCCATCTTTATCCATTTATTCTAGACAACTTATATCCCTGGTTTCCATCAAGTTCTGACCTCATGGCGTGAAATCGTATGCCATTCATAATGTCAAAATTCAAATGAAGTCGCTTATGAAATCCACGCTCGAACAGTCCATTCAGTATTTCGCACATTTCATCCAAAATTGGCACTTCAGCATCGATCAGAATCACCAAAACATCAAATTTCAAATTAGAATTCATAATCATTTCTCTGTGAAGCCACAAACATTTCAAATCAGTCACAATTTTACGTATGTTTGGATTTTGATCAAACATTGTCTTCAAGTGCTCAGATGAAACTCTGAGTATGTTGTCAAGAAATTCGAAATGTTCCAAGTTCGGGTATTTTTGAAGTAACCAATTTTCACTCGGTTCAATTCCGGAACCATCATTTACATTCCACGCTTGTAAACGCTTAATATTTGTGCAAAATTTTGGTTCCGTAAATCATGCATTTATCTTTTACGCATTGTCCTTATTTCACGAACTCCACTTTACTCTTTATGCTTTTTAAACCATTAACTTTAGCTAAACTTCCATCTACAATTGAGAATGCAATTTTCTTGAGCGAAATGATTTTTTTCAAATTAAAATTGAGACGACAAAAAATGCCTGACAAAATAATTCCCTCAATGAACTGTTCAAATCTAATCGGTTCCAAAAGCGAAACACATTAAGAAAGTTCATCTCCTATATTATATGAAGGGTTGAGAGTAAAAGTGTCCAAAGTAATCTCACCTCCTTTTCTCGCTGATGGAAATGTTTATGAACAAGAGCAGGAGGTGAGATCACTTTGGTCACTTTCACTCTCAACCCTTCATATGCAGTTATTCTTTCATAATTTTTCTTAATATAGTAACCGACAATGATTTCCAGCCGTGTGCAAGTTTTTCTGAGGGAGATCAAGATTTTCCATGATAAATACCCGAAAACCTGTTCGAATTCATCTATTCTCATTTGAAAAATGGACGGCAAAGTTTCCATTTTTGGATATTCGGCAACAGCAAGTTGATTTTAATGATAGTCGCTATCTCAAATCTACTTCTACTTTTGCAAATACAAATACAATGAAACATTGTTGCATTTAAGAATTGATTGAATTGGTGAGCATATTAGAGACCAATGTATATTTTTGAAAATAAATCTGAAGCCATGAATCTGACATGCGTCAATGATTAATGTATCAGCCGAACCTCAGGATCATCGTAGCTCGCAGCTGGCACCGAGGTAAGATATTTGGTAAAATGATTTTTGTTTACATAAATATTATTGATTGCTTTTCGGTGAGATAGGTCTCAACGATAGATATAGTACAACTAATAAATTGTAATTCGCAAGAAGAATGAAATCAGAGAATGGGTTGTTCGTACGACAACGAAAAAGACAACAGGACATCTCCGACGTGAGACGCAAAGACGCACACACAAACCAACGCTTGCAAGCGACTATGTTATACGGAAAGGACAACCTCATAACGGTGTTCTTGTTGTTGTACAACAAATACCATGCGTTACGTTGTACTGTCTTTTGGTATTCACTGAATGAAACACAAATCCATTCGCCATAATTCTAGAGTAGAAATCCATCGTTAACTAAAGTGTACGTAAAACAAAAACCAATTGTTTTTTCATTTCAAACTGAATCTTTAATAGTGTCGATTGAGTTTCAATGATTCGTAAAATCAGAACGTACTTCTGATGGAATTCCCTTATTGAAATTGATAATTGTAGTTTAAATGAAATTAAAATGGGCCTCCTCGTCCACCTGGTGGAGGTGCTCCAGGTCTCATCATTGGCGGTCTCATCTGTGGCGGTGGCATTCCAGCACCTCGTCCCATTGGCGGCATTCCTGAAAATGAACCAAAACAAATATAAAATCAAGAGCAAATGGCATTTTTTTTTCGATTAAACTGTAACTTTATTACTGTACCTTGCATCATTCCGGCAGGAGGTCCACCGGCCATCATTGGTGGTCTCATTTGAGGGGGTCCAGGTGGTGCAACTGCAGCGCGTCCAACTGGAGCCATGTCTATGGAATAAAAACACACATTTATATGAATCTTGCTCCTTTCAAATTAAAAGATGAATTTAAATTTAACTTCTATTTTCAGAGAAATAACATTTTTTCTCTGGTATATATCTTGAGTTATTTGACTTACGTTGTGGTGCTGGTCCACCGACACCTCGAACTGGCCCTTGCAAACCAGCTGAAACGCTGGATAAGTTGGCTGGAATACCTCTTCCAACCGCACGACCAATACCTAAACACGAAAATGACTATTAATAATTTTATTCTCCGAAATTTTGCATTCAGTTAAAGCATGAAATAGCGAACCTGGTCCCGAAGTAGCGCCTGGAATTGGTACTCGTGGCAAACCTTCTTCTGGAGGTGGTGGACCTTCTACTGTCAATGAAACGATGTTTTCACCACGCAACAAAACAAAACCGAGAACACGCTTTTCTTCACGTTCTGGCAATTTGCTATTCTTTGGACGAATCTTTCTGAATTCTTCGCAGTCTCCCAAGATTAAATTCATGTGTTTGTCGAATGCCTTAAAAGTACCGATGAATGTACGAGAGTCTTGCAGAACGATACGTACTCGAAAGTTGAGGTGCTGAGCCATCTTATTGTTCTTACCAATCGCCTGAAAAATGTCGAAAAATCCAAAATCAATTAATTCGAAACGATTCTAATGTATATACAAACATAACCACAATCCATCACAGATGAATAACATGCATTTGAAATAGATTTCCTATGGAAAATGCACGAAAAATTTACTCACCATGTTGAACGCTTCGGTTTTTGAACTATTTTACACAAAAATTGTATGCTCTTCAATAGAAATGAATCTATAATCCGCAATATACCCAAAACACACAAATCGTGTTTGGCAAACGATTGAAAGCGCTTCGTTTTCTGGATAGCTTATGAGCGGCTGCCATTGCCATCGAACTTATACCGCTTGGTGGATTGAGACCGGTTGAACGGAATGTCAAATGCTCGACTGCGACCAACTTCAGGTAAATAAACACGGAAAAATAAATTTTAAACATTTTCTCCAACATTTTTCGAATAATTACGTAAAAAATAAGCGAATAATTAATTTGAGGAAAGTATATTTTGTTCATTCATTGGAAAAAAATCAGAATCGATAATTATCCGAAATTAATGTTGGCTCACAAACAAATCATTTATTGAGAAAATGTTTATCATGCTTTTGACAGTTTGGAAATTCCGCACACAAATGTGTTGGTGTTGAAATAAATGGAAATGACAGTGAATCATGTTTTGTTATTTCATGTAATATGTATCCATCTCATTCCGACGCTCAGTGTTCTGCTTTATGTTTTGTACACAAATTTCCATCAATCAGCGAATTTCAACTATTTAACAGTGCAGAGAAATTTCTCATTGTTCAGTTTGGTCTGTGTGTTTGTGATAATTCAATCATTTGATTGCATTGCATTTCATTATTTTCGCTGCTGCACAAATTGTGGAAGTGGTTTGATTTTTAGTTTTACATTTTGCTATTGGAATTGAGACCACTCCCCTGTGTTGGTGTGTGATAAAAAAGAAAAAAATCCGTAGCTTGGATTGAGAGGGCAATTGTATACTTTCTATTTAGTTGAATCAACACGTCGAGGTTTGTGAGTAATCCACATAAAATAGATCGAAATGGAAATGTGGAAAGCAACAGCCGGCCATAATGTGCCACAGCAAAATGACGCCGACAATGATGATTGGGAGACCGATCCCGATTTTGTCAACGATGTCACCGAAGAGGAACAACGTTGGGGATCAAAAACGATTGCCGGCAGCGGACGAACCGCTGGTGCTATTGAGTAAGTTCCATCTCCGATAATTCGATTGGATTTTCGCTTTACGCTATTTTTTTTGTCGAATTGTTGATATTTAGTATGAACGCATTGCGTGAAGAAACAGAAAAATCCGATACAGAAAGGAAAAAGAAGGAATTGGAAATTAAAAATCCAGGACTCGGTTATGGCGGCAAATTTGGTGTCGAAAAAGATCGAATGGATAAATCGGCCGTTGGTCATGATTATGAAGGCAAAGGTAAATTTTTTTATAACACTACAGTTGAGCATTGCTATTTTTGCTTGCCAAAAAAAGAGTGTACATCATTTTCACTCAGTGAACAAAGTGTACTTTCTAATTAAAATCAACCGTTAATTTATGTAATTGACATCAATTTTCCATGGCATTAGTTGAAAAGCATAGCTCCCAAAAAGACTATGCAACCGGTTTCGGCGGTAAATTTGGAGTGCAAAGAGATCGGGTCGACAAGTCGGCTGTCGGCTGGGATCACATTGAACAAGTTGAAAAACACGAGTCGCAAAAAGATTATAGCAAAGGTTTTGGTGGTAAATTTGGTGTGCAAGAAGACCGGAAAGACAAATCAGCCGTTGGATGGGACTATATCGAAAAACCACAACAGCACGAAAGTCAACTTGATCACAAAATCGTATGTTCACATTGAATATATTTTCCTTTCTATTTATTATTTCATTTATGAATAGAATTTCTGGAATGTAATGATAAACAAATTGGTGACTAATCATTCGCTGTTCGCAACAGCAAATTTTGTTTTGATTTCATTGCCGATAACTACTTAAATTGAGCTTATGATGCGTTCTCTGTAAATATTGTTTCAACAAATTCAAACGTTTCCTTGATTTGCAGGGGTTTGGCGGGAAATTCGGTGTACAAAATGATCGAATGGATAAGTCTGCTTTAACTTTCCAAGAGAATCCAGAAAAAACTGGAACAAACTACACAAAAGTCAAGCCAGATATTGGTAAATTTAATCATCATCATTATTGTTAAAAAAATTTCACTACGTTCTCATGTCGCAGGCAAAATGATGTATTCCATTCATGAATGCTTATAACATTTTCTCTTCAGGCTCAGCAAAACCATCGAATTTGCGTGCAAAGTTTGAAAACTTTGCCAAAGAGAAGGAAGAGGAAGATTTGAAGCGAGCGTCTGACCAAAAGCGATTGCGCGAAGCGAAAGATCGATTAGATCGAGAACAAGCGATGAAAAATCAACAAAATGGCAATGCCCATGATGAGATAGAGAAAAGGCAACAGCAACGGAAATCTTCCATCGAAACTGGACGTACGGGAGGTATTGGCAATGCAATCAGTATGTTCAACAAAGCTGAAAATAAGCCAATCGCACCAGCTCAACGGGTACGATCTGTCAAACTAGAATTTTAGGCGGAAAATTCATTTTTTTTCTCGTTTTAAATAACAACTTGTCTAATTGTAGAAAGAGCCGATTCAATTGCCAAAAGGACCTGTACAAATCGTTGAGTCAAATCCGGCTCCATCGCAACTCGTAGAAGAAAAACCGCAAATACAAACGCCTGATTTAATAAGTCAGCAACCCGATGTTATTCCAACACAAAGAGAATCAATTCAAACAGATCATTTCGAGCCAGTTGCTCCTCCCGAAGCTTTTAGCGGAGATAAAAATGGTTCTGTTGTTGAAAGCGTCCCCGAAATAGTGCAATCTGTGCCCGAGAAAATTGTTCCCGAAGAAAATATCTATTCGAATATAAATTACGCACAACAGCCAGTCAAAGAACAAGATCAACCTGAAGAAGTGCAAGTCAATACTGTCGCTATAGCTGGAAATGAAGATGTTGATTTATCCGAATACATCGAAGATACAAAGATTCAAGCAATAGCACTGTATGATTATCAAGCGTCAGCAGAAGATGAAATTTCGTTTGATCCAAATGATATTATCACACATATCGAAAAGGTATTTTCACGTTCATTTTAACATATTCTTCTCCAAACCTTCAGAACAAATCCAATCCTGTTTATTACGATTAAATGATTGTTAATTTGATTTGTAGATTGATGAAGGATGGTGGCGTGGACTGTGCAAGAATCGATATGGACTTTTCCCTGCAAATTACGTGCAAATCGAGTAATGTCCGCACTCTTTCAACATGGCAATAGGAATTTTACACACAGAATATTTAATGATTCAGCAGTCATAACTATATATCTAGTTTGATTTTCATTTTACTGACTCGAATCGGATATGTCAAACATTCCGCGAGATTTATTTGATAATTTTTTTTTTTTTTTTTTTCAATTTAACTATTACAAATCTTAAATCTGTTTTCATTTTTCATTTGCTCATTGTCGATGTTTAATTAATATACATTGAGAAAAAAATATGTATTGTAATATGACGTTTTAAACTGAATTGGAATAAATAGTTAAATTTATATTCGCAAAACTTCCAAGTAAATAAAATTACGATGGGTTTCATTTGTGCAATCCAACTTCCTCAGTTTCAGATAAAAATGGATATTTTTCTGATTATGAAGGGATTCGTTCAATTCAAATATAAGAATAATCAGTAATAACATGACATGCTCATATGAACGATGCATGAATAATTCAACATTTGAAGTTGAACTAATTCAACGTTTCATTCAGATTTCAACCAATTTCCATATTCAACGTCCAATGACCCCATTCTTTGTTGATGAAGCATCTCAATTACATACAATGATACAATTCATTCGAAAATTCGGTCCGAATGGCCAGGAGTATCAGTTGCGTTAATAGTTACTGAAGTTTATCAAATTTAATCGCTTTTCCGTTGTCTTTTAAAGAATTATTCAAATCTTGAAACAAAAATGTTTGGTTCATTGTACAATGCAAAAAACAAAATCAGTTTTTATCACACCGGTTTTTTGCTATTCGTACGATAATGGCAAATGATAATGAAGCTGCCGCAATCGAACTCGAAATTTTGTGTACAGTGTGACGTCGATTGCCGCATGTCACTCGATACGGTTTCTTCGTTTCCGTATCGTACGTACGTTCTATCATTTAAAACGCTAACCTCAAACCGTGAATCGCGTAGAATGTTTCAGTAAAGTGGTGTAGAGTGCAAAAGCAGTCGCAACTCGATTTTGATCACATCTATTTGGAGAGAAATAAAAATAAATTAATCAATTGTCAATTGTTTAATTCTTGAAAACCGTCGCAAAAATGAGTCGTTGTCCACAAGCCATATTCCAAGCCAAACATTTGTTGAAACAAAAGGAAAACATCATCACCAAACGTTCTGGGTAAGTGAGTTTTGGGCAATCCAGGTTTCCCATTTCACTATGCAATTCAACTTTATCTGTAACAATTTCGACCCACCGCCAAGGTCACGTCAATTCGATATGCGAGATAAAAATCATATGAATCAAGATATTTTCGTTGCTATGCAAAAATATTATGCAATTGAAATACTAATGTGTAACAACTGTACGATAATTTTCTGATAGTTAAATCTTTTTTATGTAAGAATATTTTGTATTTTTCCAATTTGCGTATGTCCTCATGTGTTTGTGCGATTGTATTTGCGTAACTGCATTTGTTTTCCACATTTCGGATTTGTTCACGCATTATTTTTGGCATTTTCCTCATCTCAATGTCTTATCTTATCACCGGGAACACTTTACTAGTGGAAATTTGAATAATTGATAGTATGCAAGTAGTGTCGTAGGAATGCCGGCATGTTCGAAAAACATGTTATCGATATGGTTGACCAGTGGTTACGTTACGCACATTGCGTCGATAACAGTAAATTTTGTTTTTATACGTGATGTTTTTTTTCCCCTTAATTGTAACAGATCATGGTTTTCCGCTGTGAAAATGGGCCCGCCAGATGCTATTCTCGGTGTGACGGAGGCATTCAAACGCGATACCAATCCAAAGAAAATCAACTTGGGCGTTGGAGCCTATCGTGATGACAACGGCAAACCATACATTTTGCCAACTGTTTTGCAGGTATGTCATCGATTTCGACAATTTCAACAAAAAATCAAGTTGTTTTCCGGTAAATAGAATATCCTTCCAAAGCAACAGAATGATGTTCAAACAATTTGAGGAATTGACCTTAAAAATGAAAGAAAATCCTGATATAAACTGTACGATTTGCTTATTTCAAAGGCCGAACAAAACATCATGAACAGCAAACTCGACAAGGAATACTCAGCCATTGGTGGAAATGCGGAATTTTGCAAATTGTCGGTTGGATTGGCTCTTAATGAGAATGCAAGCGATCCCATTTCACCAGCTGTGGCCACGGTTCAATCGATTTCAGGTACAGGAGCTTTGAGAATCGGCGGAGCCTTCCTTAATTCATTTGCCCAGGGAAAAGATATTTTCTTGCCAACGCCAAGCTGGGGCAATCATACACCCATCTTCAAGCATTCCGGTTTGAATGTCAAATCATACAGATACTATGAACCCAAAACATGTGGCTTTGACTTCCAAGGTGCACTCGAGGATATTAATGTAAATAAACTAATTCATTCAATTTATCATTCTCAACATTCATAGATTCCTTTTTCACTCATATTATGGATTGATATTTAATTGTGTCAATTAAATTCCAGCAAATCCCAGAAAAGTCAATAATTCTTTTGCACGCTTGCGCTCACAATCCAACTGGGGTTGATCCAAAACCAGAACAATGGCAAGAATTGTCACAATTGATCAAAAAACGCAATTTGTATCCATTCTTCGATATGGCATACCAGGGCTTCGCCAGCGGTAGCGTTGACAAGGATGCATTCGCCGTGCGTTTGTTCGCCAAAGACGGCCATGAATTCGCTTTGTCTCAGAGCTACGCCAAAAACATGGGTTTGTATGGCGAACGTGTGGGCGCTTTCTCTTTAGTCTGTGCAGACAAAGATGAGGCCGATCGTTGCATGTCACAAATCAAAATCTTGATTCGTCCAATGTACTCGAATCCACCAATTCATGGCGCTCACATCGTTCGTGAGATCTTGGGTAAAGCAGATTTGCGTGCTCAATGGTTGCAAGAAGTGAAGGGAATGGCCGACCGTATCATCAGCGTTCGTACAGCATTGAAATCAAATTTGGAAAAAGAAGGATCATCGAAACCATGGAACCATATCACCGACCAAATTGGCATGTTCTGCTTCACTGGTTTAAAACCACAAGAGGTAATTTATTTTAAGACTATTTCCATTGATCAGATTTTTTTTCAAACGTGAATTCGATTATTTCCTCATTTTTCCTTTCAGTGCGAACGAATCACAAAAGAGTTCAGCGTCTATTTGACCAAAGACGGCCGTATTTCAATGGCCGGCGTTACAAGCAAAAATGTTGAATATTTGGCACATGCCATCCACGCCGTCACTAAGTAAACATTTGTCCAATGTGAATGCAATCCTGCACAATCAAGAATCATCCTCACAGAATGTTAAGACGAAATATCAAATAAATATATGGCAAATAAATTGTTTCAAAATGTTGGAGAGGCTGTTACACGAATCATTTGCATTTATGAATCTAATTCCTACGACTTTTGCATGAACAAATACACATTTAATGCGTATCTTTAAAAAATCACATGTTTCACTAATCAAAACCTGATATCGTTTCATTTTTATTAGATTGCTAAATTCGCATATCGCACGAGGAGTACATGCACAAACTGATTCAAAAGATCAAGATGCATAATTTCCACCGAGTCCAAGGAATTCCGAACAAATTTCTTTCACTTTTCTCGAAAAGTTTTTTTCGAAAAAATGACAATATTTTAGCGTGAAAATGAAATATATCAAATGAAAAAAAGTAAAAGATGAGTTCAAAGTCTTTATCTTGAAAGATACATAGCTGGTGAATGATTTGCTTATTTGTAACATAAACAGTCCTGTCGCGACATTATCAAGTATCACATTTCATATTCTCCTCTGTTGAACTGTGAACAAATTCCACTTGCTATTCAACGAGTGAATGATTATAATTCATTGCCAACGAGTGTGCAAATTCGAAAAGCAAAAATGGGATTTAGAGCACATTTTTTATTCCGTCACCAAATAAGCATTCATTGAACAACATCTGTCTGGAAACTATGCGAGAACTTTGTTCCATTATTAGTTTCATTCTGACGTAAATATGTTGAAAAGAGTGAGAACAATGTAGAAGAAGATATTGAAAGTGATGCACTAAATAATCAATTGAAAGAAACGTCAAAATGTATTTCATCATTTCTTTTATTTGATTTTTGTTGTTGTTGTTCTTGTGTCTTCATCTATTATCGTTTCGGTTTACAGATCATTTCGAATATTTGTATAGCGCTCAATCGCTCTCGGCTTTTTTTAAATCATGAGACTTACACTGTCTATTCGCAATTGAAAATGAATTTAAACAACACATTTAAAATAAACGTACAGTTTGAAGATAAGGAACGATAGCAGTTGACAAAGAATGATGGACCAAAATCACTTGTTTTCGCTGAATTTAAAACTCAAGCTGCGATTTTTGTCATACTGCCTATCACTTACAAGCTAAATAGTATAATATTCTCGTTTTGATTTGCACGTTTATTGTATTGAGAGCTCACGCGCGGTATAAATGTTCATCCAAAAACGTGGAAAACGCAATTATGTCACGACTTCCCATCATAATAATTAATATATTTGATAAATTCTCAGAACTTCTTAGCAAACTATCTATTTTTTGTTATTTTCCCACTATTTTTATACATTTTCCGAATCCTACGGGCAATTTTTCAAATAAGGATTTATCATTTTCTGAGGCCGAAGTTCATATTGTTTCTTTTTTACACAAATACACATAAGAATACATTTATCTGTACACAAGAAATTTAATATATAATAACTAAATATATATTGAAATCAAAACAACAATATTATAAATTTTGTGAAATGATTTTTTTTCGATTTTTTTTTTTTTGAATGTGTTTGCTCGTTCATTCAGCAGCACTGCATTGAACGTTAAATTTAAGAGAACAATGATATAGATATCTTTTCGTGATTATATCAATGCTCCTCAGAAACGAATCTTTATTAATTTTGATGATATATATTTGTCTCTTCTTCGGTTTAGTATCTAAACAAACTGTCAATTCCGATTGGGGATATTTCGAGGCAGAAGCAATAGAGGAACACATTTCAGAGCAAAACGGATGATAAAGACTATGGCCAAATCAAAGTTAGGTCCCAAATTTTGATCACACGATCTTGGCCGACGGTTAGCAAACGCTTGCGGCTCTCGTCCAAATCCATTGACACTACGCTATGTTTGACATCATGGAATGTTGCCAGCGACGGTCGCCTAAAAACATAAATATTTCCATTAGTTTTGCGTGTTCGCCTAAATCATTTCATCCAAAAAACGTCTTGTCCAAGTAGCTCTTGATAGAGTCTGTGTTTTGTACATATTCTTGGCATAATATTACTCACTCGCAACCTTTCAACTGATTATAGCATGGATCGCAGACTCGCACCTCGAACTCAAAGCCCATAATCGGAATAGTGATGCGATTGCTTGAGCATTTGTCACAAATCGCTTTGCCACAGTGCCGACAATGATGTTGTCGAATTCCAATTTGTCGTTGGTCCATCATGGCACGCAAATTCCAGAAAAATGGTCGTGTACACGCTTGACACGTGTCCGATTCGACCCATTCACACACTTCCTTACGCATTGCATTCATTTCCCAGAAAACAACCGTGGAATCTTCACCAGCCGAAATCAACTGTTGCGTGGTGTTTGCAAATTTCAATGCGGACACTTTATTGCTAAAATGAATTGAGCAAACAATACATTAATTGAATGATTAATAAAATGGAAATTTCTTCTATTCAAAGATTGAATTGATTTTCATTAGTTGTTAATCAATCGAATCGTTTCAGCGATTATCATTCGTGCACTTTCTTTCCTAATCAGGTCATTTGGCTGTCATAAATGGCACAATAAAAAATTACAATGGCCAATCAAAATGACGACTTCGATGAGATATTGCACATGACCGAATGGTAAACACTTCTGAACTGAACAAAAAATAGAACATACTTGTGGCCTTGAAGTTCATAGACGGTCCCGCGACGACCACCCACATCCCATACAATGACCGATTGATCGCAAGAGCCGCTGAACAAGAGTTGGGGTCCAGCAACCCAACTAAGAGATCGAACCGAAGCCGTATGTCCTTTGAATGTAGTAACAAACGCAGAACCAGTCGTATCCAAACGTAACATCGTTATTTGTCCACCTGTGTCACCAATAAATGCATACTGTGCCTGTGAATCATATCTGCATGACAAGAAATGTGATGTAAGGAAAGTATTCATTTGCTAGATAATTGGATTGGTATTATCACATAATCACTCTACTGGTTAAAAGTGTATTTTTTTCCTGTGTTTCTTCTGATTGAATTAAACGTCATCAACGGTGACTCATAAATTCTACTGAAAATTGCGATTGGAAATTTGTTTAAAAAGGATACTGCAGTGCGGAGCACATCGATTCAAATGTATATCCACCGAGTCGGCTTCCGGTGTCAGTGCTGTGAAACGAGAATAGCTTATCTTTGCCACAAGAAAGAATCCATGCATTTTTCGGTGCAAACGAAACGCCTGTCACTCGTGCCTGATGTGCCAAATAGTCTCGAATCATTGTTAGACTATTGCAATCATTCGATAATTTATATTGTGATACGGTGCCATTCTCTTGTCCAATGAAGATTTGCCGCGTCAAAGAGTGATAATCAATGGACGTGCATCCGGATGGCATGTACTGACATATCGACGGCCAATATTGGCCTGAATCACGGCGCAACCACACACGAATCGTTCTGAAAAAAAAAAAATATCTTATGCTCTTTTCATCAAATGTTCGGTGATGTGACGATGTGAATCCACCCATTTCATTCACAATTTTCACTTACTTGTCATCCGACACACTGATAACACCATCTTCACCATTTATGAAAATAGCTGCATTTATGTCGTCTGCAGTGCCTTCAAGTTTGTTCAATAATTCCGGTTTATTTGTCGTGCTGAAGCGATCGTTCGCCTTGCGTGGAGCTGGTTTTATTTCTGCTGCCATTTCTTTCCACTTGATAAGTAAAATCTTTCTTATGGTTACGCACTTGTTTCTTTTTTCTTGTTTTAATTGTGGGCGAGTTCAAACTTTCTCTCGATTCAATCGAAAACCGTTCGCGTTATCTGTTTTTGAATTGGCACACAAAATCAGCACCAGGATTTAATTCAATTGAATTCCTTTATCCCAATTCGGGCCAGCTATCAGGATAATTCAGAAATTCTTGTGTTTATATTATGTTGTGGGACAGCTTTTACGCTGCTGTGCTCTCTCTGACTAACAACTAGAAATGAAAATATATCATTCTTATAATATTGACGTTTGCTATGATTCAACATACTGGTGAACAATAATGCTTGTGAAAAGATCGACCATTTCAACGCTATCTATTCGTCTCGCTCGAGCTGTCAACACGATTTCCATTTGATGGCGTACGTTCGTTGTGTACACATAGCGATGATGTGAACAGAGATAGCTGACGCGTTGAAACTATCGAATCTGCTGCGGTTCACAAACCCACCACTCATCACATTTTCAACACACTCGGTTGTCAGTTTCAGTCGTATTATTAATGTTCATTTGCTGTCAAAGAAAATAGTTTGCTGATTGTTTTTTTCGATTTTTTACTTGAAAATTTTTGCATTTTCCTCTCAAAGTGTATCATACAAAAATGTCTGGTGTAGAGGACGTGTTTAAAGGTGTCGCGGACTCAACGTTTGTAGGAGGCATTAAATGTGATTTGAATCTACAAACGCTTGAGGCTGAACAGTGTGTTCTGAAGATGAACGGTATGTAATTTGGCATATCATTTGGATTGCAAATGAAAAAAAATTGGATGTTACAACTTTCATAATTGCTATCGTTTTTGATTTACAGCTTCAATACATGCTTGGCAACAGCAATCTTTTCGCCACGTCCGATTCATTGTGCCATTGAACTTAGAAGATGCAGACTATCTCAATAAATTTAACCGCTTCGTGCAATTACTTAAAGAGGTAAAAATTCTTTTCTCGCACCGTAATCTGTGTCGGAATATTGATAAATCACTTATTGATTAGCAATGCTGTTTGTTTGATGTCATCATTCAATGCAATGCCAAATGATTGCTTCCCTTCAGGCTGTGCAAATTGTTCACATTTCAATAGCAAATGCTTACGAATATCTTCGATGCAAACAAAGAGAAACAAAGCATTTTCGACATTTATTACTCAAATTTTCATACATGAAATCCGTTTTTTTATCGTTTGCAGGAAGGATTTACGTATAAAATTGATTATTCCCAGAAACAATGTATCGTGTGCAAACAATTGGAATCACCGCCGGTTAACCATGCAATAGTCGACAATGTTGAACGTCAGGTGAGTTTGAATTGCCTATTTAAGTGATGTCCGAATCTATATCAAATGTGCGTTTTTTTTGTAGTTTACCCGACTTCGATTTTAATCTACAGGTTGAAGAACAAACCACATCCACTGAACGTCCTGAAATCGTACGGCCAGACGAACCGGATGTGGGCAGCGATGACAGTGTCGCTAGCGTCTATGGATCTGATACCACCACTAAATCTGATAGTGTCGTTGGTAGCGGTGGCGGTGATGATGATAGCAGATCGGGATGGTCGGGATCGACAGACTTAAAGAATTGGCAGTTTGATGCTTTGCGTGACGACATCTTTCATGATGACACCGCTGAATGATAATCACTTTGCTTGATAATTTGGAAAAAAATCGCTTCATCTGTTATTTTAGTTTATACAATTCAAATATTTATTTTGCTGCATTGGAATTTATTGTGTACATATTTTCATTATGATTTTTCCATCCAAATTACAAATCATAGAGCACGAATTGCTTTTATACATAAAAATAATTTAAAATAAATTAACTTGAAATAAGGTGTTTTGAAAAAAGCTCCAGGTTGTTTTTCAATCAATGATATGGTCTGATTTACAATTACAATTTCTGTTGCTCATTTCAAACCGGGTATTTCTTGCTACCAACACATTTGAATCACACATTTGGAAGCAATTGAAAAACGAATGAGTTTAAGTTTTTGCGAGTCGTCATTACAAAGTTTCTAATGTTCAAAATGTTGCGTTTTGGTCATTGTTTGCTTCTTTTTTGTTTGCCTATGAAATTCATTGTTTTGGTGTGATGTGATAGGAAAAAAAGAAGAGATAGGCGGCGATTTGAAAAACACATGTTTTCTGTCTCCTTGTATCCGTTTTACTTACCAAATTTTCGTTACAGTTCCACACTGACAGCGCCGTAGCCAGGATTTTGTTTCGGAGGTTGCTCAACACCAAGTTTTGAAAAAATCGTCTAGCCAATTTTTAAATAGAAAAATATGCACCTGAAAACTTATAAAAAAATAAAAATATTATAAACGTATAATAAATATAAAAATCAACCATGCGTTGACGCAAAAGTTGGCGGCGAATCCCGCTTTTCCTACTACTGTTGCAACCAAACATTTTCATTTGTATTAGTTGCCGTTTATCTCACATCCAACGTTGCATTATCAATGCAGAAAAATAATCATCGGATATTTGATGTGTCTTTGACTGCTCGAGAGATATGCACAATTAAAGCCGCCTATTGAAATCACACACGGTTTTGTCAAGAAAATTAATTGTTCACATTCGTTTATTTTTCTCTCAATTGATCGAGAAAAAAAGATCTGTTATGAATTGTAATTAAATAATAGTGTTATTGTTTGCCCATCGAATAACATAAACCGAATGAATGGTTTTCGTGGCCATTGTTCGCGTATTACAAGCAAAAAATTTGCCCTTTTGTACGACCGAGTTCAGCCGTCAAAAACAAATGCAAATTATTTTGTTCTTCGAATTGTGGAATTTATCTCTTGCACATTTTTTTGGATGATAATTTTTAATTGCAAGATGAGCGAGTACAAAGAGCCATTGTTTTCATTTTCTTTGCGAATGGAAAACGACTGAAAATCGCACATTCGCATAATATCATGGCATTTCAAACAACACAATTTTTCCATATATGTTGAATTAGAAAAAGTATGCATTTTTACGACAATCAAAACAAATGAATCGTGCACTCATGGCATATTAAAGTTGATCGCATGCAATCGAAAATCACTTCCAATTACCGCATTCCTTGTGCACGCACATCAAATTTTTACAATTCAAATGACCATTCACACATTTCCTATTTCGCGAAAGTAATTCACTCGCTTTTTGCGTAACAAAAGTGTACAAAATCGACGAATATATAACAACGTTGGTTTATGGCTTGAGTGCGAGAACATGCTCGGAAATGTTTATGCACTCGAAATTTCGACTCGTAAATCTTCCACACCTTAAACAATTGGATAATAGAAAGACAACGCAGACTCTTTTCGCTTGAATTATTATTTGCTTCAAATGCGTGTTAAATGTCAGATGCCTTCGCCACGTTCATTTCGAAATAAAATTAAATGATTTTTCACTTTTTGGCATTTTTTCCGCTTACTTTTCACTCCTGCTCTCATAAAATACGACTTCAGATGCATTCTTCAGGCAAAATTAGCAGTTTAATCAAATGTGAACGCGCCGCGCCTCTATTTCAAGCGTATCAAATGCTATAGACGTTATTTACACGATTTTAAATGTGTGTTTTTTAATGTGATTGTTTTGGTTCCATCAAAACATTAGAAACATCTCGGAAGAAAACATTGTTGCTAACGATTTGCGATTCATGAGAATATTTATCTCAAATTTCCTTTTTCATAGGCAATTCAAGTCATTTCATTTTTGTAAACTTCGCATTTTATGCGAATTCAAATGAGAGAGAGAAAGAGAGAATCGAAAGAAATGTTACTTAAATTAGTATGTCTAAATGAGAAACACGAGTTCAATTTCGCGTAGACGTCGGGCTTGTGAAAAAAGGCATCACATGATAAACGATGACATTGGTGTTGAAAAGTCAACATCGCGTAATTTTGTTTCATTTTGCAATAGTAATTTGATAGATACTGAACTCCGAATTGTTATTATGTTTTCAAAAAATTGGAGTTTGTGTTTTTTTCGAAAAAAGGTAGACAATCCCAAAGCGATGGTTATTTCGAGATCGAAAGCGGATTTTTTACAACAATTGTGGATTATTATTATTCGCATGTGAAAACGCACTTTAACCGAAAGCATCTGATGATGATTACTTATACGACGTAATTTGCGACTACAAACGAAGTACAAAGAATCGGAGCCAATGTTGCAATTTCACATTAAATAAATTTTTCATTCGCCGATTTGCTGTACAAATGTGCATTCTTCCAGCCAAGCAACAAAGGCAGCGAATGCAATTGAGACCAAAGCGAGATGTGTGAAATAGATAAACTAGAATGAATGCAGTATCTTTGGTGGATTTGCACGCAAAACGGCTCCCGATGCATATTATACAGTTGTGATATCGATCGAAATCTGTTCGAATGCACTTGAGTGTTGAATTGGAATCAACGGAAAGAGCGGATAACAGCGATGATCTTGCGATGCAACAGGTGCATTAATTCCAATGGAGGAATTATGGAAGGTTTTATTGTGTGCATACGTCGCTCGGTTCTAAGCACTCGAAAAAATGGCGCATGGTCATATTTTGTCGTTTTCAATAAACTAATTTAAACATTCACCATAAAAACACACCAGCTCATTTCTACGGTTTCGAATTTGAGCGCGGTGTATTTACATGTATATTACGACATAATAAGAACTTGTTTTTTAACGGAAAAGGCGTACGGAATACGCTCTTCACCAAAGGTCACACAGTTACAATTGTTATGAAGTTCAAGAATATCTCGCATCTATTTTAACAAGTCAATTCAATAAAAAGGTAACAATTTCTTCGAACCATGAACCGTATGTGGACAAATGTAGTTCTTTTTCACTTTGTCTTCCTTTGACACCAACAACATTAATTCAACAATTGTCGGTGTGTGCGTATGTAGAACGTAGTTGACGATGAGTAAAATAAAATAAAAAAAAGTTACACACAGAATCGTTCGAATTGAAAAATAATTCAATGGTTCCGCATATGTGCGATGCAAACGCATATTGAATGTGGATCGCATGAGAATTCAATGCCCCACCATAAAGGTAGTGCTAAAGCTGCTTACGCAAAGCCCAACGATTAGCCGTGTTCGCCCGCATGTCTGTGTGCTATCACTGCTCACATCGTCGTGTGCTCATGTCATCGTTTGCATTGTGCGCGTATAGCCGCAGCCCATACACATGAACACACAAACACAGACACAGAGCACCACCATCGTACGCTACCTGCTTCGGAATTTTGGTACACACACGCGAAGGTAATTCAACTTACCTGTCCAGTTTAGTTCTGTACTTGGTAAGTAAACGAACGCGCTGCTTTCGAATTGCTACTCGGTTGCGTTCTATCATCATTTTGTTTTTTACTAGGCAGTGAATACTTTTTATATATATTTGTTTCACTGTTGTCATTTTCACAAAGTGTTGTTCCAATCGAATGAGTTCTGTGTGGTTTGTGGCATTTAATTTCTGTTCAGTTGGAGAGCTGAAGCTCGATTGCTACAATGAATATTCTCTTGTTGAAAAATAGTCAATGATTTTTTATTGTGCTTTAAATTGCAACGTCGTCTGTGTAGTTTTTATTTTCGCACGAGTTGAGAAAAAAGTGCAACTCGTTAGAGCTACGCTTCGAGTATGTAAACCGAAGAGAACGAATAAAAAAAAATACTGAGTAACAAATGATCATTGGGTGAAAAGTACAGCACAACAAATAGCCAACACCACGCGAAGAGTTTAGAATCTGTTTTTTTCGCTTGATGTTTCATTTTGATTACGTGTACAATCGCCTTTTTTGTTGTGTCTTGCTTTTTCGTTCTTCGACCGTGCTGTTTTCTCTCGTTTTGATCATCTTTCGTGATAATTGAACCGCAAATGGTTCGGACTCAACGATCGGCTAATTTTTATCATATGCAAACGCAAAATATCGCAGTGTCATTTTTCATCAGCCCGAAATTAAATTTCAATCAAGCGAAAAACGACGAAACCAAATGAACAACTGGAAATCGTCGAAATCGAAATGATGGAACTAGAAAAGATCAAGCTAAACCACATCAGAATCCAAGTGAAAAAATATGTACAGAAATGTGCTGATTGAGTGAGCGTGTGCACTTTTTTCTTCAGCGAGAATGTTAAATTTCAGTTAATGTGAAGTGGCAATTGTTTTTGAAATATGTAAATAAGTTTTCGTTATTTGTTGTATTTTCTTTCTCCGTTTATAGATGAAGAAGACAGTGTGAGGCAGTCCCCATTTCTGTGCAACCGAAGAAAAAAAAAGAATAAACAAAATAATTGAGCCATCGAAATTCAAGCAAAATTAACGATATATTTTTTCGTTCCATTGTTAAGAATTGTGTGTATTATGTGCTTGGCAGAAAAAGAAATTTAAATAGGGAACATATTCGATGATAGCACGAAAAATTCAAACAGCGACGTTCATTGTGTGTCAAATACTAATTGAAAGTCAGTAGAAAAAAAGCGGAGAAGAAAACGAAAAGAAAGATGGAATTCGGAAATAAGATCACCGAGTCAGTGAAATTCAATTGAATACGTGCAGGCAGAGGAGTGTTTTTTTTGCTGCGCACCGTTAAGTTTGGACAAAGTTTGGTCATCGGTGCGCTTGATGACACCGACCAGTTTATAGCACAGCAGGAATGCTTGTTAAACGGCTAACTGTATTAACAAGTGGTATTTTTAACGATCCCATTGAAACTGAAGGAGTTACATTTTAGTGAGGTCCATTTTTCTTACTGGTAATTATGTTATTTCTTATTATCAAGTGAAATTTCTTGATTAAATCATTCATTAATCCGATATTTTCTTGTCATTCTCACATTATTGAATTCAAGTGTATCCATTTTGTGACATTTTTATGTATTTCCGTTCATTTTTGGTGGTGCTGAGGTGCCATTTGAAAAAGATTGAATCGAATGGCGGCCACGAGGTCCGGAAAGAAAAATCCTTTCTAATATATGCGTGCGCACTTGAATAAATTGTTCACGATTCTATAAGTTGCGTCCGTTTTCCGTTGTGAATTCACTTCCATAAATAACTGGCCGCCAATCGCACAACCACTTAAAACATATAACTAATCGCTTTTTATGCATTTGATTTTGAATATTAATTTAAAAATGAATGAAATTTTGTGCGCGCGACCGTTGATTAGTTTAATTTTTATTCCATTTCTTTTTTTGTCGGACACGAATCCAAGTCATAGAAAAAATATAGAAACACATTTGAGTGCATGTGTGTGTGCTTCTTTTGCTTATGGTTTATTGTTGGTTGGAGTGTTTTTTTTTTTTTTTGCTTCTTCCAGCAAAAATTATAAATTTATTAACTGTATGCTTCGGCGCATTACAGCTACAGCACAAAATCAACTCAACCAACGTACAATCTATTACAATTTAAATCACGATATGTTCGTTATATGTGAAATACACACAGCTAGGTGCAGATAAACGAGGAAGAATAAACATAAAAATAATAATGCTACATTTATATCGAAAAAAGCACTCATACAGACATTAGTGGTAGACTAAGTTCCTCTATATTACTCTGTGGGGTTTGCGACGGGAGTGTGTTCATTGAAGAAATGCGTTTGAATTGGCAACCAATATGGTCGTTTTCTGATTGACGGTGTTTCCATCAGTCCCTCATCGAGAGGGACAGAGATGAAAAGAAAGAAAATATCCATTTAAAATGGAGCTGCAATAACGAAGTGAGCCCGTAGAATAATTCTTTGACTCGTTTTCACATTGCTGTTCACACAAAAAGGGCGTTTTCATAATTGAACGTGAATGTTACGGAATGCTGGTCTTTTCAAAGTCGATTGCACCTATTCTGTCCGAACGGATAATGTGCTTATAGGTGTGCAATTGCTTGCTTGTGCGCACCACATCTCTCTTTCTCTCTCTTTCTTGCCAATTTTACCAGTTTCCAGAAAGTACACAAATGAATGTGTGTATTTACTCTCAACTTTTTACTTTTGCCCAGTTATATCATCCGATCGAACCAGTCGCCACCATTCTCTAAAGTGCTTATTATAATCTTCTGTAAATTATTGGTTCCCCTTTGCTGCCTTTTATCGCTGCTCACTTTTATGTGCGCCGGTATGTGTTTGTGTGTTCGAATATAGAATATGTGGCGATGTTCTCTTTAAGCACTATTCCATCCGTATGATGATGTCTCATCGAAGAGGAATGCATGACAGTATCGTCACCAATTTCAAAAGAAACCAAGATTTTTATTTGATAATTCACACAATTTTCTCTTCATGCCAAGTACAGATCGTGCTGAATGTTAAATGTTAAATTATTTCCGCAAAATTGATTGATTCAATTGGCATTTTGTTATTTTCATACCGATTTTATGGTATATTTCGTTTCCCAGGCAATAATGAAAGCACAGCATAAAACACGAAAATCGCGTAAAATCGAAAATTTAAATCATAAAAGAGCGTTTGATTAACGGATGTTTTGTATGATCGTATAGACATGAGATTGTTTAGAAATTGCGAGGGAAAAGAGAGGAATTCAGCAAACGTCGCATTTGATCCAGATTCAGATATAATTTATTGAAATTGAAATTATGCCATTTTTTTTTTTTTTGTATTTTGCATCGAAATCACTGTAGCGCGTCGATGTCGTTGATTGAATCTCATTTTGCTAATGAAAGAGATGTTTTGCCATAAAATTAATGAAGATACCAAATGAAATAAATTATTTTTTTTGGATCATCAGAAAAAATTGGTCGATATTTTGGATCTTTAATAATGATTTTCAACGTCTTGTGTTTACAAATGCAAATCGAATGCGCAAAATAAACTGTAGAAAGTGTTTTTGCGTTTGAAAAAGTGGATCTGTTGTTTATTTTATATTTCTACAATATTTTTCCACAAAAACCCATGAAACTGAGTTAATTGTGGCGGGGTTTTTTGCGACACGGTTCTTTTTCTACACAATGAAAGTGAAGTGTGATTCAAATTTTGTTTAATTAATGGGATTCCCTTTTTTTGTCGTACACTTCAACCATTTGACCTACTTAATTTGGCCAAATAAAACGAACTTCCTATTGTCTGTGAAACTATCCATTGCTTTGACTGTCTTTGAAAATTAAATCGTGTTCATTTTTTCGATGATAATCATCTAAGACGAGCGTGCACTCGTTTCATCCGCCTATTATATCAGTCGCATCAACACTTTTATTTCCTCTTCTGCTCAATTGCTTGCAGCCACTGAATGTAATCTAGATCTAATTCCGATTTGGAAAATCACGACTCAAAAAAATAACGTTTTTTTTCTGAAGCGCCGAAAATTATTTTCGTTTATTTTTACTAACTATCGATCTCGTTATTTTATGAATCATTTTTTCGATAGCACCAATTTGCCTATGGTTAACTAATCGCAGTTTATTGTATCTAATTTGCAGCTCATAGTCAATAATTTCGATAGCAAGTGAAAGCATTTTGTCTAAACTTCCATCAGAATTATGCAAAAAGTGAAATGAAGCGTTTCAAATGAAATTTAAAAGAAATTTTAAATGAGTCTACTGACAGTGAATAATAAAGCATTTCCCTTTAAAAGACAATGTGTTTTTAAACTGTATTCCTGAAAATAATAATAAATCGAATAGATTCAATCATTTATAGTTGTTCTTTCACATTAATTCTTGGAATGTGATGAAGAAGAAATGAAAAATGGGCTCTCAAAACCACATATTATATGGGAATAACAAAGAAATGTGCATCAAACCCGAACACACACGCGTACATGTGTTGATTTTGGACAAACATCATTCAAACGCTCTGTTGTCTGTGATTTCATCATTTTGCTTTGAACTAGATGCTCATCTCCATGTCAACTATTAATTTTCTTTTTTCAATGTCATGATGAAATCATATACAATTTGATCATTTTTAATGTTCAAACGGAACCGAATTTTTATACTTTTTTTGACGATAACCTATAGAAATTCTGATAAAATCGTAATTTTGCTTTTCTTCAAAAAAATATTTGAAAATTATATGGTGTTGATATTGTGAACCGCTGAAATTGAATGGTTAAAAAAACTGGTCGTTAACTGAAAAAAATTGTGGAGATTAGGAAAAAGAAACTTGTAGCGAATATTGAACAAAATGTATTGTACATTGCCATGAAAAGAACAAAGATTGCTGTTCACAAAAACATAGAAAGACAAAAGAGAATGAATAAAATACTATTACCGTTTAATAGAAAACTGGCTACTCAACTTCCAGAAGAACGCTTTCAACGCAATAGAAATGTCTTCGAAAGCAATCACACAAAATCGAAAGAGTATGCACTTCGTACACATCTATTTCAATAAGCCAGTGACTGCCACTAATGATGGTGTAATCATCTAATTGCTCTCAAAATTCACCTTGGAAGACGCAATATATTATGTGGGATACGTTGATTGGATAATATGAAAAGCTTTTTAAATGAATGACTTCTTTGTCGAACTCATCAGAAGATGGTCATTTGTCATATGAGTTTGACTCAAACGACCAAAAAATGTTTTTGTCTCATTTTTAATCCAATTGAAATACATCGTTTGGAAATTTAATCTTTTTTTTCACGAAATGTTGGTCTTAAAATACTGTGCTCTATCCAAATTATCATATAAAACTTTGATGTTCCGATTTTGTACGCAACAATCTTTTGTGTTTTTTTTTCATAATAATTTGGATACCAACAAGCAAACACTTTAACACATGTAGCAAAAGCATTCAATATCAACATCATTTTTTCGCGAAAAAATATTAAAATTGAATATTGTCATTGATTTTATTTGAACCAAGATAATTTGCACAAAAAAATACTCCATTCCGAAACTAAAAACATCGGACAAATGAATAAAAATTCTTGACAAAGATGTCAATTTCGAGATCTTTCGATGTAGAAATAGTTTATCTTTCAAGTGTAAATTATCCTGAGAGAAGCAACGATTTTTAAATTATGTCCTCAAAAGAATGAGCAGAAATGCATGTTTGGATTTAAGTTATTGCTGCTTAAAACTCTTTAAAAGCAAAAATAACTATTCGTTGATTGAAATTTGAAGTTTTTGTGATCACTCTATTATAATTTGTGCGTATATCAAAATTGGTGGGCTAATTTTGATCAGCCAACGTCAAAAGAGTGTATATCAATAGATGCTTCAGTCTGATGCCGATAATCGACATTTAAAAAAATCGCAACTTCCGTTATAAATTGAATCAAATTATTTGCCCAAATAAATGATCTGCATTGTCGAATGTGTACACCCGGAATAAACGACGTCTTTGTTGCCAGAATAAAGAAACTAGGTGAAGTACGTGCGGCATCCAAAAATAAGCCAGCACTCGGTGTCAATGGGAAAAAATCAATAGGGAAAACGTGTAGCGATTTCACCTCTTTTTTTTCAAGCATATTTTGCGATGGGGCAGCTTTCTTTAGCTTCTATTATTATGCATATTAAGGTTTAAATGAGCTCAAATTATTGCTCTTTCATTGCGTTTACCACGGCTATAGCAGTAAAATGAGTGTAGTGTGTTCATAAATTTTCAACAAAACAATGAGAGTTTTACTTATAATTCATCGTATGAATGGTTTTACGTGTGTCTGTTTTTTGTTTGTGTTGGCTGTGTTATTATAATTGGTCAATTAATATGTTGATTCTTTGGGGCACCTTTTATGCTCATTTGCGAGAAAAGCTTATAAACAAAACAAAATTGTTGAGCAATCTCGGAATGTGATAGAAGCCGATGTTTTGAAAGCCATCCCAACAAGTGTTAGGTTGAAATTTTCAAAGAAAAAAGAGAGGAAGAGAGAGAATATGAAAAGAACTAGAATGTCATTTTGCCAAAAACAGCATTCAATCGATAGTTCTCATCGATACATAAATCGAACGTATTACAGTCCCAGCAAAGCGATCACTATCAAATGTATTGTATCGTTTGTACCGTTAGGTTTTCATTGAATTCCTGTAACTTACACTTCAGTATGCATTGATACAGCTTCGACACTTAATCGCTGGCTAAAGCTGCGCAACTATTTTATTGCAAACTGAAACACGTAACAGAAAAGATTGATAGAAATACAGAGAAAGAGGAAGAGAGAGAGAGAGAGAGAGAGAGAGGGAGAGAAAGAGAGAGAGAGGGAGAGAGAGAACAAAAAACGGCATGAGAAAAAACTTGTTTGTAAGTCAATTGATTTGTTTACTGTGCCGTTGGCTATGCAATGTTAGTTACCAAACGTCGAAAAGACATTGACTTTGAAATTATTGTGTTCAGCTCAATTTCACACAAGCAATCACCGATTACCGCTTTTGGCATGACAAATACTCGAATATCCGATTCAACGCAACGCAACGTAAAAGTTCATCTAATTAAAGACATCGCACCAAAAATAATTCGCAATTATAGAAAATCTCGTTCGATAAATCCGTGTGCGTCACACATAGTAACATTTTCCGTATACAAACAAATTTTTAAAGCAATTTTCAGTGAATGTACACCGGTGCCCTGTTTGTTTTTTCTTCATCTACTTTTGCAGTCCAACTAACAAGAGAACAATATCCCATGTACCGGCACAATTCAAACGTTCATTGAACGCAATCATTTAGAATTACATAAGCCGAGCTTTACACACAAAACTAGGTTCTATTTGTATATGCCGTATCACAAAATCATCTGCCGGCCACTTGTATTTGTGATGTCTATTCTGAAACCATAAGCTGCTCATTTCTTTAAATCGCGCGCGATATCGCTGTGAATGTATGTAGCTTTATATCTGTATCTCAGCAACCGCTTCCGATAACTCGTTGCATTTTTCCATTCGATGCATTCGCGTTACAAACACTCATCAAAATGGATAATTATTTTACGGACAAACGGTTACATTATAAATGATATTAAGTTGAGGTTTGCTTGCACTGCGTGCGTCCGCTGTACATACACTAACTCACACACACACACACACACACACACAGAGAGAGATACCTAGTGACCAATTTACTGTTATCTCTAAAGAAAAACTCGTGTAGAAAAACCAACTTGATCGCCTCTGTTAACAGTTATTGATATGATGCATCGTGTCTACAGCAGCTCACTATAATAAACTCTTTATTTGTCATCAAAACTATTTTATAGATTAACACCAACAATTCTCATTAAATTTGATTAAGACTCTAATTCTTTAATGCCGAGATTTATGGATTTTTTTGATTATATTTCAATTTTATGATTGGGAAACCAATGAAAGAACTATTAATGTAATGCTTGATATTAATGAATGAATCTTCGTTTTTTATTGCAGGTTGAAGAGGGAAGTTCGGGCGCAAAGACACCTGAAAAACTATTTAAGAGACGAAAACGTGTCAATGAAGTTGCAAAATGGTCATTGTAACACGAGTAAGTACTTGAAATGCTTTTGAATTTTGAGAACGAAAATACTGGAATGACAAGAAACGAAAAGAGTAAGAAAAAATTGTACCTTTGATTCTCACCTCGACTCTCCTCGACTCTCATCGCACAACGCGTTTTTCCTTCTTTGCGTTTTGATACTCTTCACACAATTTTTGATGATTGTAAAAAGAGTCTTATTAAAGCATTCAACGACAAATGTACTTAAGATAAGATAATTGGCGTGAAAATGAGCGTTAACTTATTTGGATTGATGATTGTCTCACGAGAGAGGCAAATGGCATTTTATATGTAGTTTATACACGATTCACAAAAGTTGTTTTTATTTTCAAAAAAAGTTTTCGTGTCTTCGATGATTAAATATTCGTGTAATTGCAGCAGTCACTGAACTAGATGAATTTTCATACCGAGGTTTTCTACATTTCAATTTTTCCATTTTATATTTCATCATCAAATAATAATTTCAATCAGCAGAAGCAGCATAGTAGCCTGGAAGTGTTTCATTATTAAAACAAATCCAAATAACGACTAATGAAATTGTTTATTCATATTATTGATGTTCTGTAAAGCGGAAAATTTATTAAAAAAATAAAATAAAACCGAAAACAGCATGCTGGCTGTTTGTGTGCCTTTTCGATTGAAATGTGAAGTGGTCTGAAACGAAATTGTTTTTCGGTTTTGAATCAATTCAAAGTTTTGTTGGCATCAATTACAAAATTCGATGTAAAGAATTTTCTGTAAATTAATAAAATTTCACAATGAATTTTTCGTTGTGTTAAGTTATATTGCGGCCCAAAATTCGTCGAGTGAATAATTGGAACCGGAAAATAATTGGTTTACGAAACATCACGAAATCACTTGCAATAAACGTTGACGTTTTCAAATGTTCATGATATTATCTAACGATTTCATCATATTTCCCTTGGTTTGATGCTCAATTCACATTTTGGCGGCGAATGTGTGCAAAACGACCGAGTAAGCAATTATTTTGGGCCGACAGCTTTTTGGCATTTGCTCAAAATGTTTCGCTCCTCAAGTGTGTGCTTTCAAATAAAATTGCGTGTAAAATATTAAATAACTGATGGTATTGTCATGCACAGCTAGTGTCATGCATTTATGGCATTACACGAACCAAGTTGCAATGGCACAGCGATTTAACAGAAATGAATTATGAACGGGGCCGAGAGTGAGTAAATTCGTGTATTTAAACGAAATCGATGGCATGGAAATGCATGAAATATTTGTGCTCTGTGAGTCAAGTACACGTATGCGTTTGGGTGCGCGCATATTTTTCGCTCTGTCAAATCGGCTTTGTGTCAGCAGGATGTGTCGGTTATAAAATGGTTCCACTCAGCTGATCTCGTTCGGAATAGCATTTACAATCGTTACAAAAAAGGCCATCGTCATTTTCGTGCGAGTGTGCAGCTACATGAATAGGAGGGTCCGCAAGTTTCGGAGCTGAGAACACAGAGCCAAGGCAGACATTTTTTTCGTTCAACAACTGCAATCGTTTGTTTAAACTTTTGTTTAAAATGAAAATGAATGAATTGTCATAAAAACATATGAAAAAAACCAACAGCAGCACACGAGCGGAGAAGAAGAAGTTGCATGGAAACGAGCACACACCAACAAAACATGACTCAAAATCACTAAATGAGATCGCTCGCTCATTGTTCAGTAATGGTTTCACCTTAGACATATCATCGGCAGCGATACTCACACGCATTACACGAAAATAGAACAAAAAACAGCAACCGACAACAGAAAACAGAAACCAAACACAGCACAAGTACACATCGAGTGTTGGTGTCGATGTTATTCCCGCGGCTGCTCTGCTTCTGCCTCTGCTGCTGCTGGTGCATCGTATATATTTGCACAAACGCTTTACTAAGATACTATAATGTGTGATCGCGCGGAAGAAAAGTGAAGAATGAAAAGCAAAATGCAGCGCTCAATCTCGCGAGTGTGCACAACAATGCACGCTTCCATGTTTTCATTCGTTTGGATTTCATTTTTAAGCGCAAAACATGTACGACATTAAAAGTCGAAATCTCTTTGAACATTACAACCGTGGCGAATTCTCTTTCTTTCTCCCTTTCTCTTGCCACGCTCGTCTTTTTCACATGTTTCTACCACACGGTTACGAGCCAAACCGATGAAAAGCCGCATTTTGCATACATTTCACCATTCTTCTTTTTCTTGTTCACTTCATATGCTCCACAGCTCGCACCACTTTTCTATCAACATTTATGAATATATTCATCAAACATTTCAAATTCCTATTTCATTTTGAACCAAATGATTTCTGGATGTCTTTCGCTATATTTAGGTGTGCTGTGTTGGTTCCACAATAAATGTCTTTTAACTGTTGAGTCACGTCTTTTAGCAACCATTTTTTTCTTTCACCAGAAATTCTAATGTTTCTGTGTTATTTTTTTTACAGAGAATTGGGAAGCAGTAGCAAAATGCCATTAATTTTACGTGTTTCCAACTCGTTTCTCATATTCTCTCGCGTGCACAATTCTTTCCGTACGCCAAACAGAGAAATGGTTTTATTTCAAATCATATAATTACTCTTTTTCTATTCCACACGACGGCGTGCATGAATAGGCCCTAAAATATTTTTTTCGAAAACAAAAGAACCCAAGAAATATGACAAAATGTCAAAATATATAAAAGAGTTTTACGTTGACTCTGTAATTTTGCCATGAATACATTTTGTTGTCTAATTTTTGGATGAAATTCCTACTGAACACTGGCACTTCTGCAAAACTTGAATGGTTAAATAAATAATGAATGTTATTTCAGTGCTAATTGACTTATTAAACTTTAAGTTTTTGCTTTTGTTCCATTCAATAGGGTGACTACATTTGGATTGAACCAGCCACTGGGAGAGAATTCGATGTGGCCATTGGAGCTCGTGTCGTATCAGCTGAGGGCCGACGAATACAAGTGCGTGACGATGACGGCGAAGAGCAATGGCTCGCTCCCGAGCGACGCATCAAGGCGATGCACGCTTCATCCGTCCTCGGCGTCGAAGACATGATTTCACTTGGCGACTTACACGAAGCCGGCATCTTACGGAATCTTCTCATCCGATATAATGACAATCTAATCTATGTGAATATCAACTCAATTTAAGTAAAATTATTCAAAATCCAACGATGATTAGGAAAAATAATTTACAAATGTTGGTTGTTTTGACAAATGATGATATATTTCAATCATTTTTTTTTCTTTTTCGAGTGGATTTCGAATAATTAAACAGCAGAGATTAATCTCTAAATCAAAACTAATCAAAATTTCTGTGAATTTTGCGCAATTTTTTGATTAATTGGAACTGATAAATCGGCTTTTTTGTTCACACAGACTTACACCGGATCGATTCTCGTCGCTGTTAATCCATATCAAATTCTACCAATTTATACAGCCGATCAAATAAAACTGTATAAAGAGCGTAAAATTGGCGAATTGCCGCCGCATATTTTTGCAATTGGTGACAATGCGTACACGAATATGAAACGATATCGCCAAGATCAGTGCATTGTCATTTCGGGTGAATCGGGCGCCGGAAAAACCGAAAGCACGAAATTGATTTTACAATATTTAGCGGCAATTAGCGGAAAACATTCGTGGATCGAACAACAGATTTTGGAAGCCAATCCAATTCTTGAGGCGTTCGGCAATGCCAAGACCATTAGAAATGACAACTCATCCAGGTAAAATCACCATTTTTTTTTAATATGGATGAGTTCCGAATGAGAACGAAAAAAAAAAATGAATTTCAATTGCTCACGAACTCTTCGCATTCAACTATTTTCTGATCATTTCAGATTTGGAAAATACATAGATATCCATTTCAATACACATGGCGTGATTGAAGGAGCCAAAATCGAGCAGTATTTATTGGAGAAATCACGAATCGTATCGCAAAGTAGGCACGAACGTAATTATCACATATTTTATTGTTTGCTTGCTGGTCTATCGAACGAAGAAAAGCGGAAATTGGATCTAGGCAATGCTTCAGATTACAAGTGAGAATCAAACAATATTTACTTTTCACATTTCGTTCACTAATTTGTAATTTTTTATAGATATTTGACGGGTGGTGAGAGTATCGTTTGCGAGGGTCGTGACGATGCCGCCGAATTCGCGGACATTCGTTCGGCGATGAAAGTCTTGCTCTTTTCGGACAGTGAAATATGGGAAATCCTCAGACTCCTCGCAGCTCTTTTGCATTGCGGTAACATCAAATACAAAGCAACAGTCGTAGATAACTTGGATGCCACCGAAATTCCGGAGCACATAAATGTGGAGCGTGTTGGTGCATTGCTTGGTGTGCCTGTGCAACAATTGATCGATGCATTGACCCGCAAAACGCTGTTCGCCCATGGTGAAACGGTCGTATCAACGTTATCTCGCGATCAATCAGTCGATGTGCGAGATGCTTTCGTCAAAGGCATTTATGGCCGTCTATTTGTCCTAATTGTCAAAAAAATAAATAGTGCAATTTTCAAGCCGAAATCATCATCACGAAATGCAATCGGTGTATTGGACATTTTTGGTTTCGAAAACTTCGACAACAATAGCTTCGAACAATTTTGCATAAATTATGCGAATGAAAATCTCCAGCAATTTTTCGTGCAGCATATTTTCAAATTGGAACAAGAAGAGTACAATCATGAGGCAATCAATTGGCAGCACATCGAATTCGTTGACAATCAAGATGCTCTTGATTTAATTGCCATCAAACAGCTGAACATAATGGCATTGATTGATGAGGAGGCGAAATTCCCGAAGGGCACCGATCACACAATGCTGGCCAAATTGCACAAAACCCACGGGTCGCACAAAAACTACTTGAAACCGAAGTCAGATATAAATACGAGTTTTGGATTGAATCATTTTGCTGGCGTTGTATTTTATGATACGCGTGGATTTTTGGAGAAAAACCGTGACACATTCAGTGCAGATTTACTTCAATTGATCAACACATCGCACAATAAATTCCTTCGAGCCGTTTTTGCCGATGACATTGAAATGGGCGCCGAAACGCGAAAAAGAACGCCAACACTTTCGACACAGTTCAAGAAAAGTCTTGATGCTTTAATGAAAACATTGTGTAATTGTCAGCCTTTTTTCATTCGATGCATCAAGCCAAATGAATTGAAAAAGCCCATGATGTTCGATCGGACGCTATCATGCCGACAATTGCGTTATTCCGGAATGATGGAAACCATTCGAATCCGTCGAGCTGGCTATCCAATTCGGCATGGTTTTCGAGAATTCGTTGAAAGATATCGCTTCTTAATCAACGGAGTGCCGCCAGCCCACCGAACCGACTGCCGTCTGGCAACAGCTCGAATTTGTTCCGCTGTTTTGGGCAAATCGGATTATCAACTCGGTCACACGAAAGTGTTCTTGAAAGATGCACACGATCTATTTTTGGAGCAAGAACGAGATCGTGTGCTAACACGAAAGATTTTGATTTTGCAGCGATCGATCCGCGGTTGGGTGTATCGCCGAAGATTCCTTCGAATGAAAGCAGCAGCGATCACCATTCAAAAGCACTGGAAAGGTTATGCTCAACAAAAACGCTACAAGAAGATGCGTGTTGGTTACATGAGATTGCAGGCATTGATAAGATCGCGTGTGCTTTCACATCGATTCCGTCATTTACGTGGCAATATTTGCCGTTTGCAAGCGCATGCCAGAGGTTATTTGGTGCGTAGAGAATATGGGCTCAAAATGTGGGCAATTATCAAAATTCAGTCGCATGTACGGAAAATGATTGCTATGAGAAAATACAAAAAAGTTCGAGAAGACTATCGCAAATACAATGAAGCGTTGCGTATCCGACGAATGGAGGAGCAAGAATTGCGTCACCAGGGAAATAAGCATGCAAAAGAAATTGCCGAAAAGCATTACAGAGAACGTTTGAATGAGCTGGAGCGAAAAGATTTCGAACAGGAAATGGAGCAACGACGAAAGGTCGAAGTGAAAAAGACTTTGATCAGTGATGCAGCACGGAAGCAAGACGAGCCGGTGGACGATAGCAAATTAGTTGAAGCGATGTTTGACTTTTTGCCCGATTCCAGCAGCGAAACACCGACTCCACATGGCGGCCGAGAGACGTCCGTTTTCAACGATCTTCCAGTTCATGCCGATAAGAATGAAGACGTGACTCCGGTTCAAATGGTTTCCGAAGATGAAGAGGATTTGTCCGAATTCAAATTCCAAAAATTCGCTGCCACATATTTTCAAGGCAATGTCACGCATCAATATTCGCGCAAACCATTGAAACATCCATTGCTACCGTTGCATACACAAGGTGATCAGCTCGCGGCTCAAGCACTTTGGGTCACCATTTTACGATTCACGGGCGATTTGCCCGAACCACGCTACCAAACGATGGATCGAGATAATACGTCAGTGATGTCCAAAGTAACAGCAACTTTAGGCAGAAACTTTATTCGCAGCAAAGAATTCCAGGAAGCCCAAATGATGGGCCTAGATCCAGAGTCATTTATCAAACAAAAACCACGATCAATTCGACACAAATTGGTATCATTGACACTGAAAAGGAAAAATAAACTTGGCGAAGATGTAAGGAGACGTCTGCAAGATGAAGAATATACTGCTGACAGTTACCAATCGTGGTTGGAATCACGACCAACGTCGAATTTGGAAAAATTACACTTTATCATCGGGCACGGTATTCTGCGGGCCGAACTTAGAGATGAAGTTTACTGTCAAATTTGCAAACAACTAACGAATAATCCATCAAAATCATCACATGCTCGAGGATGGATATTGTTGTCGCTTTGCGTCGGATGCTTTGCACCATCCGAAAAGTTTGTTAATTATTTGAGAGCTTTCATTCGTGAAGGACCGCCAGGTGAGTTTCGCTTCTATTTTAAATCATAGTTGCGACATTCTATTTAACATTAAATTTTTTTTTCGATAACTCTTTCCATCCAGGCTACGCACCATATTGTGAAGAACGATTGAAGCGAACTTTCAACAACGGCACCAGAAATCAACCGCCCTCATGGTTAGAATTGCAAGCGACAAAATCGAAGAAACCCATCATGTTACCGATCACGTTCATG
Source organism: Obolodiplosis robiniae (assembly GCA_028476595.1). NCBI lineage: Eukaryota > Metazoa > Arthropoda > Insecta > Diptera > Cecidomyiidae > Obolodiplosis > Obolodiplosis robiniae. Next base: position 4,279,083 of record CM052014.1, read on the forward strand.
GATGGTAACACTAAAACTTTGTTGGCAGATTCAGCAACCACGGCTAGAGAATTGTGTAATCAACTTTCGGATAAGATTGCATTGAAAGATCAATTCGGATTTTCTCTGTATATTGCGCTATTCGACAAAGTTTCATCATTGGGTGAGTGTGCGCATAGCATCAAACAGTGAATTTATGTGAATTCATTGATTATTATTTACAATATGCATTACAGGAAGTGGCGGTGATCACGTCATGGATGCAATTTCCCAGTGTGAACAATACGCGAAAGAGCAAGGGGCTCAAGAACGAAATGCACCGTGGCGTTTGTTTTTCCGCAAGGAAATATTTGCTCCTTGGCATGAGCCGACCGAAGATCAAGTGGCAACGAATTTAATTTATCAACAAGTCGTTCGCGGTGTGAAATTTGGTGAATATCGTTGCGATAAGGAAGAGGATTTGGCGATGATTGCCGCTCAGCAATATTTCATAGAGTACGGAACTGATATGTCGATGGAACGACTATTCACATTACTACCAAACTTCATACCTGACTATTGTCTGACCGGCATTGAAAAGGCAATCGATCGTTGGGCGGCGCTCGTATTGCAAGCCTACAAGAAAAGCTACTATCTCAAAGATAAAATTCCAGCGCTAAAAGTCAAAGAAGATATTGTCAGTTATGCGAAATACAAGTGGCCATTGTTATTCTCTCGTTTTTATGAAGCATACAGGTGGGTGAATACGCAAAAGATGTCTTTTTTACAAAATCAAAGAAAAATCGTCTCTTCCATCGATTTTACAGAAATTCTGGACCAAATCTACCGAAAAACGATGTGATCATTGCAGTGAATTGGACCGGTGTTTATGTTGTCGACGATCAAGAACAAGTCCTATTAGAATTATCATTTCCAGAGATTACAGCCGTTGCAAGTCAAAAAACCAACAAAGTTTTTACACAAACATTTAGTCTGTCTACAGTGCGCGCCGAAGAATTCACATTCCAAAGTCCAAATGCTGAAGATATACGAGATCTGGTCGTTTTTTTTTTGGAAGGTCTTCGAAAGAGGTAATTACTTTGCGTGTTAAAACGTTGATTAATGAGTATAATTGAAGTTGTCTAATAAATTGTCTGTGAACATTGAAAATAATTTTAATTTCTGTCATAAATAGATCACAGTTTGTAATCGCTGTACAAGATTACAGAGCACCTGGCGAGGGATCGAGCTTCTTATCATTTTTGAAAGGTGATTTGATTCTCTTAGAAGAGGATAACACTGGAGAAACCGTGCTGAATAATGGATGGTGCATTGGTGAGGAATATAATTTACAGTTTTTCTTCGTCTTTCTCTTATTTCTAATCACCTAAAATTCTAAATTTTTGCTTTTCCGAAAGGTCGTTGTGAGCGAACTGAGGAGCGAGGTGATTTTCCGGCTGAAACTGTGTACGTACTTCCAACCCTAACCAAACCTCCTCAAGATATTTTGGCATTGTTTAACGTTGAGGAAGCGCATCATGGTCGCAGATTAAACACAGTGTCTAATGGTGGAACCGAAACACGTGAGCGACCTCATACACTGCAAGAATATGCATTGGATCATTTTAGACCGCCGCCAAAACGAACGATGTCCAAAGCGCTGACGCTCAGCTCAAAGCGACACAGTGAGGATTTGTGGCGTTATTCAAGAGAACCGTTGAAGCAACCATTGTTGAAAAAATTACAGGCCAAAGAAGAATTAGCCGAAGAGGCGTGTTTTGCATTTGCAGCCATTCTGAAATACATGGGCGATTTGCCATCGAAGCGGCCGCGCATCGGCAATGAAATCACCGACAACATTTTCGATGCGCCATTGAAACATGAAATTTTGAGAGACGAAATTTTTTGTCAGCTTATGAAGCAATTGACCGAAAATCGCAATCGAATGTCGGAAGAAAGAGGTTGGGAATTGATGTGGTTGGCTACCGGTCTATTTGCGTGCAGTCAAAATCTATTGAAGGAATTGTTTCTGTTTTTGCGAAGTCGACGCCATCCAATTTCTCAAGATTCATTGCATCGCCTTCAGAAGACCATTCGAAATGGACAACGGAAATATCCGCCGCATCAAGTTGAAGTTGAAGCTATTCAACACAAAACCACACAGATATTCCATAAAGTCTACTTCCCGGACGATACAGACGAAGCATTTGAAGTTGATTCATCGACGCGAGCAAAAGACTTCTGTCAGAATATTTCACAGCGCTTGGGTCTTCGGTCTAGTGAAGGGTTTAGTTTGTTTGTTAAAATCGCCGATAAAGTCATTTCAGTGCCGGAGGGTGATTTTTTCTTCGATTTCGTACGACATCTAACCGATTGGATTAAAAAAGCGCGGTCGACTCGTGAAGGATCCAATGCACAATTTACATATCAGGTGTTCTTTATGAAGAAATTATGGACGAATACGGTGCCAGGCAAAGATCGAAATGCTGATTTAATATTCCATTATCATCAAGAGCTACCGAAATTATTGCGTGGCTATCACAAGTGTTCAAAAGAAGAGGCAGGAAAACTGGCCGCACTAGTCTACCGAGTGCGATTCGGTGAAAGCAAACAGGAATTGAACGCAATTCCGTAAGTTGATTTGCATTTGTTATTTGAAGCGTTGAGAGAACTTAACACATATCTGTTGTTTCTTTTATGATAGGCAATTGCTTCGGGATTTGGTTCCATCCGACTTAGTCAAAATACAAGGTTCAAGTGAGTGGAAGAGATCCATCACCACGATGTACACGCAAGATGCTGGAATGTCATCAGAAGATGCTAAAGTCGCATTTTTGAAAATGATTTATAGGTGAGGAATGCATATCATTGCACATTTTATTGCAATTTCACAACTGAAATTATACGTTTCTATATAGATGGCCAACATTCGGCTCAGCATTCTTTGAAGTGAAACAGACAACAGAACCAAATTATCCGGAAATGCTATTGATCGCAATAAATAAGCACGGTGTCAGTCTAATTCATCCACAAAGCAAGGCAAGCAGCACATCAACACATTTTGTCGACCGACAAACAAATGATTTTCTTTTGTTATGTTTTTCACAGGACATTTTAGTGACGCATCCATTTACACGTATCTCAAATTGGTCGTCCGGCAACACGTATTTCCATATGACAATAGGTAATTTGGTGCGGGGCTCAAAATTGCTATGCGAAACTTCATTAGGTTACAAAATGGACGATTTACTCACATCATACATATCACTAATGCTGGCCAACATGAACAAACAAAGAACAATACGAATCAATTAGCAACAATTCATCAAAACGAAAATTATTATTATTTGCTATTATCACGAAGAAATATCAAACAAAAATTTTTTATTTATATAAATATTGTTTTCCTTCGTTCTCTTTTTTTTAAAAAAATTTCACTCATTTCACAATCGAAACTTGAATTCATCGATATAGTTAAGTAAACTGAAACATAATAGATCAAATGCGCACACAAATTTTAGCAACCACTCAAAAGTGCAGAGGCTGTATTTTCGAGGGAAAATCGTGTTTTTTGTTTGTTTGTTGGAATGACATTCAACGCATAAGTTTGAGTCTGTTTCGTTGGACGCTTTTAAGACGAATCAATATTGTTCAAGTTTTTTCTTTTAAATTGAATTATCTTGCAATTGAATTTCCATCCGGTTAGCTTTTAGTAATCATAAGCAATAAGCATGTAATGCTCTTGCATTCAAATATTGAATAAAACGATTTATACATTTGAAATTGAAAGTACATTTAGTATTATTTTCAAATTGGATAACTTGAGATGTGTTGCGCCTGAAATGAACGAAGCAAAAGAAGGAGATTTAGTTCAGACTTGTGAATTTCTGCAATTCATTACATTTCGTAATTATTACCATTATTTAATTGAAAAAGTATTTAGAAGTTTCTTCCATTTCCATTACAATTGGTGATTGTTATTAAAAAGGCTTCAGAACCATTACGTAATGGTAATTATGAAATGAAACAATTCCATTACTTTTTGTGGACAAGAACGACTAGTGCCATCTATCGATCTGCTTGCTATACACATACGAGTCTGCATCAGCTGATATAAAAGTAAAAGACAAGACGACTAGATGGCACATACGACAAACGAATAACGAAAATAATGGGTATGTTCAAACACAATTTCAATTACCTTAATAGAAATGGCTTCTTTTTAATTACAATTTCCATTACTAATGGTTAATCTTATAGAAAACACCATTACATCTGACATGTAATGTGTAATGGCGACAATGTATTCAAATACGTATTTTAATAATTACTTTAGAACTCTGATTTAGTTCGATTTATTCTTTGATTTTTATTGCCTGCAGTTAATACAACAACTGATAAAAGAACAGTAGATATTCCAATGGATGAAATTCGGAAGGGTGGAATTATTGTAAACGCGAATTGATTTTCGAGCTAAAACTTGATGTTACGTTTTCAAATATCCACTATATTAAATTGGAAAATATTAAATAATCTCATCTATCACATACTTGAGTTTGCTCTTAAGGTATACCTTAAGAGTTAAGTTATAACTAAAACCAATACAAATAATAAGAAACAATTTAAATTCGAAATGCTTGGGATAATGGAAGACGCTGATAATGGTCGGTGATTTGGAATATGCTCATGCGGCATGAAATTCGAGCATGTTGGAAAATGGCTGGGCACCGGCGGCATTTGATGATAATCACCCACTTTAAATACAATTGCCATTCCCACTTCCACTAAAATTAAATTATGCAATCAATTAGCGATTTTTCGTAAAAAAAAATTATCAATCGAGTAAATACCATGAAAATCGATGTGACAATGCAATAGCCAAAAGCCAGGATTATCAGCAACGAATCGAATCACGGTGTAACCACCGTCTGGAACAGTGACTGTATCTTTTATGGGTGCTCCTTTCAATCTTCTTTTTATTCCATTTGATTCGTCCAAACGTTTAATCTTAAAATAAAAAGTCATCAATTGCTCAACAATTTTCTCTTTCTTCCATTTTCTTTTTTAAATCATTTTAAATTCGTGCATAAACCAAAGAATATCAAACAAATGTTTTCAAAGTGGCGATTATCATCTTTCAATCAATATTTCCTCGCAACACTCACCTGATCGACAGTGATTCCAGTTGGTTGAATTCTTTCCATTGCAACAACTCGAAATTCATGACCGTGCAGATGGAATGGATGGTTTGCGTCGAATTTGTAGCCTTCATCAATCAATATCACTTCAACGGTTGCATTCAATGGAACTTGAAGCACGTGTTGACATTCACAAAAATCTTTCTCGCAGTTTATATTTCTCTGTTCCAGAAAAGTAGAATTGCAGTATTTACTCTCATCATTTTGTTCTCGACCAATCAAAAATGGTGTTGCCGGCATTTTCATTGTAATGTGGTTCAATTGTGGTCCGAAGAACCTATCACTATGTCGATTGACCATTTGATTGCTATATAAAGCTGGATTGTTGAAATGTGGAAAGTCCTTGTCATAAAAATCATAATACACATAAAATTTGTAGTCAGTGAATTCAGACAAGAGTTCGGGAGTGTCTGGATCAAGTGCAGTAGTTTCAACGATTGACACACTATCAATATGTCCAGTGCCTCTGTTCAAACTATTTAACTGGAGGCCATTTCTGTGATATTCATAGGATAATGTTCCATTCGGAAGAACATTTTCAGCGCCATTATAACGGAAAATTGCACCTTGATGAGATTTTTCCCATCTTTCGTCACAGTCCATTAAACCCTTCACTCGAATCCAATAATTTCCAATCGGCTGATTTGCATGCACAACGAAATCAAATCGCTCGCCAGCGTATGAAACCAAAGATTCGACCAGAACTGGTTCGATGTAATTGCCGTCAGATGCAATGACAAGAATCGTATGATTGTCGATGCTTATCTCCAATGGACAATTTAAAAATCCTGAATTGATTATTCGGAAACGATATTTTGCCCCATTTTGCACGTTGAACACTTCATATGGCGTGAGATGAGTTTCAACATCAGTACCAATTTGAGTGATGTTTGGAGGCAGGGGGCTTATTCCATCTGATTTGCCATCTGACTGTCGCCCATAAAACCGGCCTTTGGCATTTATCAAAATGTTTTTAGGTTTATTGTCGTAGAGTGAATGATGGAAAGCGTTAAACATAGGTAAACCAGCCTCTCGGTCCCAATCTTGTATCACCATTATATGATCTGTTAGATCGTGATCGTATGTTCGGTGAATTTGCCTAGGTATATCATGCAAACGTTCCCGAATTATCAACGGACCAAAGGCTCCATCACCTCTTTGCATGCCAGTGTGTGAATGCCACCAATGTGTTCCTGCATTGGATGCTTCAAATTCGTAACGGAATGTTGTATGCGATGAAATTGGGCATTGCGTGATTTGTGGCACTCCATCAAAGAATGGGGCTTCAAGAAGAAAGAACAGATTTGGATGGATTAATTTAAACGAATTATGTTTATTCGGAATTTAAATGGAATTTTATGTGAATTCGCTTGTCCAAACTCACTGTTACGCTGATGCAGTCCATGCCAATGAATGGACACGGATTCTCCCATCAGATGGTTTTCCACATCCACAACAACTGTATCACCTTTGCAAACTTCGATCGCTGGGCCTGGCATCATGCGATTTATGACTAAAATGCTTCGTCTGGCACCATCACCAAAAATGCAATGAGGTCGATAGCAATCGGTTTCATTGAATGGACAATCAAAACATGCCTTACTCAACGTTTGATACCATTCAACCTATTGAAATCGAATTCACGTGTAATTTAATTGCCAGTTCATTTTCAAAATACTAAATCGTGTTTTTGTACGAACCAAAAATTTGTAGGTACACATCTTTGGCTGGGGATCCATCGTACAGTCCCTCCGGCATGGATGATTAAGGTATGTTTCTCGTAACATCAGGGCATTATGCTTATCAGCAACATGTATAAAATCCTCAATATTGGTTTGATGATCTAATAGCTCATCGCTTCGACAATATAAACAGCAGTCTTTCGAATAAAGCCGATTTGAAGGGCAGTTTTCAAGTTTAGGGCATGACTTCTGATACGAAATCACTTTAGCTTCGATAACACCATTGCCTAGATCGTATCCAGCACACTCATAAACCCGACATCTGTCCTCGCTTTTCCAAACATCACCGATCACATAAGTGACATTCATTGATGTACAGCGCTTTCGAATGCATTCGCCACAACATTGGCCTATTTTCGGTATCAACTCAAAATCCTATTTTATTTTTAAAATTAGTTCGCTTTTCCGATGAAAATTGATTTTAAATTTAATTCTACTCACACTGTAACACTGATTGTAGCAATATTCCCGAAACATCGTTTCGACCGCTATTCCGTTCGGACCCATTTCACAGGTGTGCCTCAGACACACATCTTTCGTTGAGTTCCAAATTTCACCCGTTCGCTTTTCCAACACTTTCCCATCAATATCAACCATACATTTAGATTTATCTACAAAAACAGATCCATTTTATTGTTGTGCATTCGAGAATTATACACTGCATAAACACATTGCACATTTTGTGGAAATTACCATTTTGATACGGCGATCCAAGTACTCCAATGTATAAACACAAAGAGACTTGTATAATTAATTGTATCTTACACGTTGTGAACATTTTCCCTTTTTATCTCAGTATCTCTTGGAGCTTTCTGGACTACTTCTGACATCGAATTAACAAATGAAGATCTACATATACCAAAATTGAACGAATCCGTTTTATTCGAATGAAATCACAGCGTAATAACAAATCATTATTTTATCAAAGAGAATTGAAAAGGGCACTAAAAAGTGTTTAGTAGAACAGCGTTGACATTCAATTTTTAAAGAAATACCTCAAGTTTTATTGTCTCTGCGATCGTTAAATTCGATAAAGCAAACAATTTAATTGGCTGAATCTGTCGTTCATATAGATATAAATTACTTTTCGACAATGATATCAATGGCGCTTAGTTGTAATTATGGCATATATGGCTTGGTCTGTTTTCGCTTTTTTTTGCAAAAATATTTGAACAATTGTTATTGGACCCGCATTACAGTATAGTTTGGTTATTTTTTTCGAAAAAAAACATCCAATGATAGTGATAAGCGCGAATAGTTTATTCTCTTTCAGAACCAAACCTAGGATGGAAATCGAAACGATTCACTGTTACGGTACGGCATTCTCCATAATCAAATGTAGCTGTAACGTTACAATTTTGGTATGTAGACAGCTGTAACGTTTCGCTTCCTTGAACCAAACACAACTGCTCCAGGAATGTTCATATACATTTTACATAGGAAAATGTGGGGAAAGTTTTGCACGCTTTGTGCTTACATCATTGCTCGTGATCGCGAACGGCTTGGCCGTTTTCATTTAAATTCCACTCAAATCTGTCCACTCCTTCTGTTAATGTTCGAATGCACATAAATCAATTTTCAGTGCAAATTCTTTACTTTGCAATAAATATCACGAATGTCACTAGTGATTGAAACCTCAATACTAGCAATAAAACCATTTGTTTCTCCACAATGTTTGGATCTTTATCGATTTCGAATCACTTCAAATTATATTTTATATATAATACCGCTGGCAAATAGAAGCTAGAATACGATCTCTTATAAATTGGTGACCGCAAGCAACAATGCGGGTTTCTCGGAGTGATACAGAATGATGTGCATGATATTCACTTTCTGCTGACTGCATATTCACCTTCAGAATATACAATTAGCCGATATTAATGACTTAATTAGCTAAATTCCTCACAGGGCATGTACAATGTATGAGTCGTAGTTTTCTAATAAGCAAATCGATTCACAATTTAATCACAGTTTTATCAATTCGATTGAAATTCAATAGACGGCAATTCAACCGCCAATTCATTTATTCGAATGTTAATTGAAGAGTCCGCCTCGGTCTACCTTCAAATTTATGAATTGAGTGACGTTTCCATTGAGCACGAATCATTCCACTTTCTTATCAAACATCATTATTTTGAAAGATGTTACGTGAATTTAATTGCCAGACATATGAAAAATATATTATTTCGTTGCAAAAGAAGTTGCCCACTCATTCGTTCGTACGTACGTGCGGTCGAATGGAAAACAACACATCGTCATCAATAAGGAGGCAATAAAACTACAAGCAACCCAGATTCCAGCACTCAAATCTTTTTCAGATCAGGGAATTAATGATTGAAGAAAAAACCACAAATATGCGCATCTAATTATGGCTGAAACATAAATGAATTCATCATAATCGGCATTCCAGGTTGATAATTTGAAATTTTATGGCGGATAATGCACTTTGTTGGTTTTTGTTTTCATTTTCATTTATCTGTTAACCGTTGATCAAATAGAAAACGAGTTGGAATTAAATTTTAAGTTATTCAATGTGACGCAAAACGAGTTTTTTTTTATGAAATTGAACGTGCCTATTGACAATAACGACAATTAGGTCATAAAGATATTCATTATTCAAGCATAATCACTGTATTTCTGTGAACTTATACAATTGATTCTGTCGAGATTGCGATACAGTGCTAGATAAATCCAGGATGTAAGCAATATTGACGAGATGATAAACGAAAATTGAAGTGATTAATCGATATTCTTTCGAAGCGTTCAAGGACACCGACTTTACGTATGTTCACACGTATATATTTATAAATAAATAAAAACGGTTTCTATTTTAAATCGGCGATATGCTTAAATCGTTTAACTTTGTATGACCGATGAGCATGTTGAATAGTAGCTGGACTAGTGCAACGCACCAAAAAAATCGGTGAAGGTCAAATAGATTGTTAAGCACTTGTTGGTTGGCAAGGTTGATTCAACTGTTTCATCCCAAAGAGTTTCGCGATCGTATTTACAAGTTGTTTTTCTTCTAAGCATATGCTATTGTTGTTTTTAATTACATCCGTGGAACGGTTAAAACATCATTTTTTTAAAATACCTAACTCTTGAAATGTCAAACTGTTATTTTTCAGAAGATCGCAAATCAACATTGACGGTCACAGAATAACAGAAAAAACTTATTTTAAATGAACAGAACCATAGCGTTGAAGCAAAAACAAAAGAGTAAAATTATATTCAATGCTAAGTATCCGCAGTGCCCGCAATGCAATTTGAATAATTTAAGTTTTATTAGAAGTAAATAAAAATGTTGAGTAGAATTTTACTACACCAATTGTTTTCAACAATTTTGAATCAATTTTATTCAGAAACATCACACTTGATTGATCACTTTGTTTTGACTATGTCTCCGAAGAGGTCAAAATCAACTTTCATACGAAACAATTTTATGGACAATTTAATGGGATTTTATGTTAAAATTCAAATTATATTTGCCTTTTGATCTGTTCCGAATGTTGTCGCTCTTCGCATAATAAACTTGCAAACACTTATTACACAAAGTCGACCGCGTAAAATGCGAAAAAGTAACTGTTTTGAACACTTTTGGGGCGCAAAGTTTCCAACAACCTGACTTGTCTCGCGTCTTCGATCAGACTAACTGACTGACTCGTTTTTTCACAGGTTTTGGCACACATCAATGGAGTTTGCACGCAACAGATAACTATTTGATTATTCATTCTCTTGTCTGTTTCTTCCACCCGTTTTACGATTGAGTGCTAACTCTTTTTTTTGCCACAAAATCGGCTTAAGCCATTCGAGTCATTTATTAAACGTTGGAATCCATCACATCAAGCCTACTCAGAATTCCACGACGCCGATTTATTATCTAAAGCCATGCTTCAGTGACAAATATTTTTGCTACCAACAGGATCTAGCCAACGATGGATAATTAACAATGAAGAAACTAATTAAAGAATTTTATATAAACAACAAAGTAGAAAATTAATCGATAATAGAGAGTAAAAATTCACACGTGCGCCAGGGGGTTATAACTTGAGTTTTAAGGTCAAATGAAGGAAAAGTATTGCAATTCGGAAGAAATAAAATATTTATAGGTCTACCGGTTGAAAATGTCGTTATTGCAGACAACAGCTGTCAAACCAGAAACTTCATGTCATTGTCTAATTATTTCAGTGTAGGTTATTGGTCATTAGTGAAAATAATTTTTTTTTGTGAAGCCGTAAAATGTCTACATTCGTGCCATCAAAACAACATTTGCGGGAAGTTTTTATATGCTCAAATGGGATGTCCTACCCCACCCGCCGTATAGCCCAGACGTTGCTTCTTTCAATTTTCATCTCTTCCGATTGATGGCCTGGCTGACCAGCACTTCTTCAATTATGATGAAGTCAAAAATTGGATCGAATTGTGGATAGCCGCTAAACCGATCGATTTTTTTAGACGTGGCATCCGCCTATTGCCACAAAGATGAGAAAAAGTTGTGGACAACGATGAATATTAAATTTGTATCCATTTTTCCTCAATAAAGCATTGATTGGAAATTGAAAAAAAAACCGGTAGACCTATTAAAAATATTGGAAAAATCAATGCTCATAATTTGGCTCTGTGTTGGCGCGATCCATTTGACTTCGACAATTGCCTTGTCGATCAATTTCGTCTTTTATTGAAGTTCAATCGTAAGTTTAATGGCGCGACATTTGATTGTCCATTAAAAAGATCATTTTTGAGAGTTTATCAATATTTTATTGCAGAATGAAAATTTTTCTCTTGCAAGTGTGTTCATGAACTCATGATTGAATGCGGCTTCATAATGATTCAATTACAAAGTCAATAAACGAATCAACATTCAACGAGTGGAATCGTATGTAAGTCAAAATCCCTATTTAAAATTCTGGATAAAAACATGTGCCGTCACAAAGAGAGCTATCAACAATAAAAACAGCTGAATTGTCCCCTTGCTGATTATATGACCCTCACAAATAATCATAATATCATTTCAAACTCCAGGGCAAGATTTAATTGCGTAAGTTTTCCTAAATTTCGCCCAAAATTTTATGTTTTGCGAAGACACAGAGAAGACTTACCAAACGCCAAGAGAAAATGACTTGAAACGAAATGAAAACATACAAATCATATCGGTTGGTGCTACAGGTCATACTTCGCTCATTTTAAAATTCTCTACATATTTCTGTCAATTTCAATGTTTTTATGGATTTCTAAATAATTCAATCGTCAATTCAAAATAAATGGGAATCTATGCACTAAAAAAAAATATTTTCCCCTAGCACATGTACGCAATCAGGATATAGCTAACAACAGGAATTTTAACAAATAATCGAACTATTAACAAAACTGGCGCTCTATAGGAACACGAACAATTACAATCAAATCGAAAGTAATGATACATGCTGTCGTTTCTGTGCGCTTGGTCGATACATGCCGACTCACTCCGTAAGCACGGCACATTACCATGCATAACAACAATTATATTGCCTGAAATGGATTCTGCCTTACTACTACTTTTTCGCTCTCATTAAATTCGTTCCGTAAATACTGAAGAAAAATACGCAGTCACCTTGTTCACGGCAACTTAATCGAATGTTATTCACCTTACTTCTTTGCAGTTTACAGTGGATCTTCTACCATTCTACCGAAGGGGAAAACCCGTATAATCGGATTTCAAGTGTAGAAGATCTTTGAGATAGAAAGAGATGCACTGGATTTGCTGGTACCTTCGCAATATTTACTGTCGCAAAAAAATGCAATTCCGGTTCGAATAATAAAAACAAGCAGAAAGTTGACACAAAAATCAGCGTGCAGAAAGTTTTTTACGTAGCAGGTGACGTCAGAATAAAAGCGCACAATCCAAAAACTGAATTATCGGCGCATTATCATTCATTCTTTCATATTTTATCGATATTCTTTCTGCCATTTCGCTGCTGATGATCGCCCAACTTATTGTAGATTGGCGAAGATGTGGATTTTACGTTGATAAATATTTAACTATCATTTTCGGCGGCGCCAGGCGATTCGCATAAACATATTTGCCGATAATATATTCGGAATGTCCCGGGAATAACTAAATTGAATTTTCGTAGGTGATAGGTATTTCCAAAGTGACACACATAAAATGGTCTCCGTCACTTTTTCCGAAGAAAAAGAAATTAGATTTTTTTTTTTTTTTCAAAGTCGCTGAAAACCAAAATAAGAAAAACATATTTTTCTCGCAGAAGCCTTTGTCTACGCGATCACAACATTAAGTCTTTGTCTTTTCAAAAAAATTCAAGTTTTCAGATTTAATTTTTTAGGGAAATACTAATTTTTCACCAATTCATTTCGTAATAATTGCGTTTTGATTCTCAATCTTGTTTTGAAATGGCACAAAGATGGTTTATAATCTGAAACACAAAATCACTATTTAGTTTGACCATTTCTTCAAACATTTTCACCAAAATATTTAAATAAAAGACAATCTCGCAGCAAAATCAATGTATTTTATCTTACTGCGCAAAAGGTAAAAAGACAAAAAGGCAAAAAGAAATTTTAAAGTGCAAATGTGATATAAATGAACGGGAGTTTAAAAGCGATACGATAGGGAGTCAGAGCGAGAAGTTGATAAATTGCCATCTCTTTTCTTGCCCCAATGTTATTATGTAATATTTTTGTAATTTGTTTTCATATGAATTGATGTTTAACCAAATTTTGATGTGTAACACTTTTATCTTGATTTTTTCTGTGTCTGAATTTTAAAAATTATGGATATGCCAGTTTTCAATCTCAAGTGGTCTATAAAATATTTTTATAATGTTTGTATTGTTTACATTGTAAACAAGTGAAATTTACAGTACTAACAAGTCAAGCTCATAGGAACGCAGTTTCATCTCAAAATACTTACTGATATGATTTAGAAAATATGAATAAGAATTCAAAGGAAAAAAAACATGCGGTTATTATACGAGGATACGAGGATACGTGAAAACGATATTCGGATGAGCATTGGTATAACAATAATTTATTTTGTATTTTATATCATCTTTATTCATCCATTGTTTATAATCCGCAATACTTATATTTTATTTTCAGAATTGTTCGCACTTAAATAAACAAATAATCATGCGCACATCTTAAAATATTGGCTGTAAATGAGCATAAACAAAAGTCTGAAACATTGTGCAGCATTATTCACGGGCGATTCGAGATGCGTTGATTTTGGCTGTGAGAAAACATGTATATCATTCGTTAAACGAGACTCGTTTTCATTTCATTTTGGTTCCTGCATGGTTTTCGTTCACTAATTTTGTGCAATCGCGTCTCTCATTTTCATATAGCAAAATCAGCCGATATTCTGGGAACACTTTTACATTGTTGTATTGCGTTCATTCGAGTGAAAAGCGTCGTAGATTATGGCAATAAACAATTTACTTAACGCAAATTATTTGCTGAGAATATGGCAGCTGTTCTTTTGAATGGTTGTTACGTACGTTGTTAATATTATAAAGATTCTACAAAAATATTTTATCCGTTGGAATGGAAACGAAAGATAAAAATTACATTTGAATTTTTATGATTGAAGATGAGTAAATTATTGTATTAGTACTCTGTTATCAAGCATAAAAAACAATTTCGTAATTAACCAATATTATTCGACGAGATAAAAGATAGATTCAATTGTTATGTACTCAAAGATGCACACGTTTGGGATAAAAACCAAATAAAATAAATGCAAACAAAACTAATATAGAAAAATTTTAGAGCAAAAATATGATAAAATCATATTTAATTGTTGCTCTACCTTGCCTATATTTTCTTTTCCATCTGAGCTTCCAATTTCATATCATACTTTTGCTCTAACCGAAAACTTTATCTGCCTTATGCTCATCGAGAAAATATACTTCGCTCTTGCTACGAGCGTGTCAAATAATTGTGCAATTTTTCATTAATCTTTTTTAAAAGAAAAATTCAATTTTAATTTGGTATTATCAATTGGTTTTAGTTTCTTCGGCTTTGTGAGAGTTTCCATTTTGAAACCATGAATGAATTTAGTTCATTAAAACAAAATGCATTTTATCTGATGTCAGTTTTTGTGAAGTAACAAAATCATAAACTCATTGAAGAATCACTTTCACTCGTGCAAGTGAAATGTAGGAGTTAACATACATTGTTTTTATCAATAATATAAAAAATGCAAGCATTAAGTCTCATTGTAACGTGCATAACAATTCATATGTGGGAAAAAATCAAGTACGCAGCCTTTATTTTCGGAATCTGACACATGGACTGTCAACTTCAAAAAATTCATGTGTTTTGTAGATCGAGCAAAACAAAGTGAATTCTAAAGCAATCGAAAACAATAGAACCTTCACAACATATTCCGATTATCTTTGATTTTTACAACCTATATTATTCATAGTTTTAGTTGGCTGAAATTTTTCGAGTGGTTTTTTGTGGTTATTTTTCCAAGTGATTCGGTTAGGTCAAAGCCAAAGTTAGATAAGTGAGCGAAAAAAGAAAATGCAGCAATCCCGGCACAATAACAGCGCCGAATCTTTTAAGTTGCTTCACTTGTCCGAAGACTCGAATTCGTTGTCAGATTTGGATTTACCAGAAATTGTATTTCAGAAGAAGCGCAAAGTTCGAAGGTAATTTTTTCAAGTGAAGACAACGTCAAGGACAAGCAGTACAACGAATGACATGCAACGTCTCTTTGTTTCTAGGAAAACGAGGCCTAAAACCAATCAATGTAACCACCAACATTCTGATAATTATTTTAAATTTAACTGTAAATATTTGAGTATTTGGATGTGCATTACTGTATCCTGTGCCTGGCTCTTTTTGTTGTCGTATATGTTGGCAATTTTTCATTCAGAATATCATGAGCTCAATAAAGACGTGAATAAACGTAAGTAGAAGTTACATCATGTAAGCAAAACTTGAACTTTCGAATGTTTTCGTTAACGAATTGCGATTGAAATGCTGTGTAATAACAATTCCGCATGAAATATTTCATTCTCATGTAGTGGTTTTTTAGATTTCTGCTTCAAAGTTCAAATCGCAAGACATTTTCAAGCAAAATATATCCTTTTGAAGAAAACAAAAACACGTATTCACTCAATCACATGATGCGGTTGTGGGTATGGGTTGTTGTGATTATTCGTTATCACAAAATGTTATTTACATCTCGATACGTCAACTCGTTTCGGTTGGCTGGGACAATCTGTTTAACAATTGGGTATTAACGTCATTGAGACCGAAAGAAACGTTTCGAAAGCAGTGTATCCATCGCGGATTTCGTGTCTTTCTTATCAAATTGATGTGTGTGTGTGTGTGTGTGTGTGTGTGTGTGTGTGTGTGTGTGTTTGAGTGTGTCTGTACTTGTGTTCAGAAATGAGCCAAAATCCATTGTGGGAATGCATACATCGGTGGTTCGCATGCGCGGAAAAATGCCATAAACGGGGCAATCGAAGTCACTAGCTAAAAGCTATTCCAAACAATCTCTATCAAAAGCCAAAGGCAAACGTTATCTCGGTTGTGTGTGCAGAGACCAACATTGTTATTGCTTTATTGAAGCTAAAAAGACCCTGATTTATAATAATTCGCACATTCAAAATTGTTTAATTCTTGTCATTCTCAATATTAATAAAATGACCTTCACTGTCAGAATTGCACTTGTTTTTTTTTACATTTAATGGATAATTTCAAATAGTTGAGTGACATTAGTATGATGGATTCGTTGCGATGGAATAATCGATTTCAGCTGTACGCTCCTGCATATATGTTCATTTTCAACACTACTTCGTTCATTTGTGCCATTTAAATGTAACACTGTATTTTTTCTAGACCAAAAAAAAGAACTTGGTTGGGAATAGCGAAATTGAGAGTGTAAAAAGTGAATCGATGCATTTAGAAGAGCAACAAACCCTTTTTTCGAAAAAACGGCTCATTCATAAAAAATAAATGAATTGGCATGTGAAGATAGAAAAAATTTATTTGAAGAATCACGTGACATACATTCATTCTTGTTTTTACTAAAGTGCGCGTGAGTGACGCTGTTACAGCATTCAATTGTAATCAAACGGTGTGAATTCACAAGGATTTTCAATTTCGAACAAAATTTGCATTCGCTTTAATCTGTTTCAATACAAATCGAATTTATTTCATTGAGTTTTCATCAATTCGGAATAAAAATATCGCAAAAAATCGAAGACAGCATGGATTCCGTCAGTGTGCCGCTTCGATCAAGTGGTAAAAAGATGCGAAAGAGGCGCGAATTAGATGCACTTGTTGCCCATTCCCTCGCAAAAAGGTACACAATTCGATAATATAGAAAACCAGAACAGTTGGTTCATTCATTGGCATTTTTCAATAGAGCATGCAATTCAGGCAAACGGCAAGCTGCTGGAAATGGCATCAACTCACAGGATCAATTGCTTTCACAATCCACAGACGATCAGGAAGAATATTCATTGGTAGATTTAAGTTCCTCTCTTTGAAAAAAAAACCCTATTTGCCTGCAAGCAAACGTTTATTCAGGCTTGATTCACATCAATGTCTCATATTCGTGTTTTTCTTTATCTCATTTACGAATGCGTCTTTCACCCGGCGATCTGTCACACACTGTCTCTCTTTCTGTCTTTATTAGTCGAAAATTCAAATAGCGAAGCGCCACCGAAAGCATTTCTCATTTATGCGAACCTGCGCCCCATTGCTGTTCGTCTTCAGTGTTTTTCTTTTATTTTCCTTCATGTATTGGCTATATTTTGATCTTCGCGAACAGCTCTCCGATCAACGTAGCAAAATTGAACAAGGTGAATGCAATCAACTTCTTTTTGACTATTAACATTCTGTGATGATGATTCATTTGTTTATCACTTAATCGGTTACATTGGAATGTTTGTTAGATAAATTTTCTACAGTAATTTTTCATCATTTCAGTATCACCAATATGCTTAAGAATGCCGGAAATGCTGCAAAAATTGCATGAGAATTCGAAAACGCTAGAAACAAACCAAACATGGTTCACTCTGAAGTTATTTGAGGTCCAACAGCGTATCGATACTGTCGAAAAAGAGGTATTGCATGCCCAGGAAAGATCCATCTTAATTGATCAGACGTTGATGACGACATCCTAAACTAATATTTTAATTTTCTTCCAGGTTTTACAGTTGAAAGACAGTATTCAAAAGAAATCAGACGGTTCGAATGGAGAGAAGGCGGTCGATTTGAAAGACACGGTCGCTGATTTTGGTGCCAAAATACAAGCCCTAGCAACTGATGTAAAGGATCTCAAAGAAGGATGTTCGGCCGTACAATCAACACAGCAAGCGGACAAGGCTCGTTTGAACGCCCTTCAAAACAGCCTTGACATGCTTAGCAATTCCACTCGTGCAAGCTTTGCGCCCGGTTTACAAAACGAGACGTCAGCTTGGGTGAACAATTTAAATGCAAGTTTAAGCAATGGATTGAAAAATGTATCTGAACAGTTGACTGCAATGAATGAAACATTAAGCCAGAAAATCAGAAGCATAGACAATGAATTGCATGATCACAAAACCAAATTGGATGGTTTGAATGAAAGTTTTGCAAATGTTTCATCTCATGTGAATTCTATACAAGGCGAATGGCCAAAATTCAAGACAAAAAGCCAGCAAACTGAAGAGGCTGTCGGCACAATTAATTCCGATGTGATAAGCTTGAAAGTAAATATTGCGAGCATCAATGCAACGCTCCGAGATGTATTGGAACAGCAAGGAGCGAAGAAAGCCACCTCCGTACCGGGAGCAAATGTAAGTGGACCTCACATAAAATTTCATGAAATTTTTCAAAAAGCTAACCTGCCCCAACAGTTTCAATCCGAATTTCATCAATTTATTGCGATTATATGAAATTTTCGTCATTTTCAGGCCAACAATTCGCCGAGCCCGTTATTATTTGGAGATGCTAAAAATTTGAATGGATTGCGACCAAGTGAATCCAAAGTCACCGATTTTCCATCCGAAATACTGACTGGTGGGGAACCATCAAAACCTCAACAATTCGACAACAATACACAGTCATCTTCGTCCGCGGCATCATCGACCACATCCACCACAACAACACCGCCACCACCACCAATGATGCATTAAACATCGGCAATGTTCCATGTGCTAACACCAATGAATGACGTGTCCGTTTTATAAACCTTTCAAAACCAATCCCATCAATAATACCAAAAGATAAATCGATAGAATCGACACAGTGGATGCAGATGCATTTTTGTTAAAAGGCTTAAACCTAGTCGCTTTATTAGATGAGTATTTGTAGTACAAAGGAAATGAATTGAAAAAGAAGAGAAAAAAAAATTGGTGAATCCATTAAGAACCAATAGCCTCAATATAGCGCGCGCACGATTTAAACCAAAAATGGCATAACTCGCAAAACTAGTTTTCAAAAAATTGCACCCGTAAATAAATTCATCCCACGCAATTACTGATCAATCAATTCTAACATATTGAATGCAACCAAAAGACGACGAGCACATACAATTCGTCAAAATTTCGTCCAAGAAAAGAAATCAGAGTAATCTTAATGAAACATAAAGTTGAAGAAATCATTAAAACTCCTGAAATAAACATAGATTTGTTGATAAATTAATCTGAACGAGTAAATAAGAGAAATCAAAGCGGTTAACGGGGCTCGAAGGGGCAACCCCAATGAAAGAAAAACAGATATTTTAAATTATATTTTCATCACTACTGCGATTATGTATATTATATTCATTACAGAAACCGAAAAAAAGGAGGAAAAAATGAAGTGTGAAAACTACGTGATGAAACACAAAATTCTATATGTATAAATTAGTGATAAAAAATTTAATTCTCTGTATTTTATTGTCAATTGAAATAAAAGATGCAAAATGTTATCAAAGGATTTATTTATTTTGAACCAAACAATACCAGTAACAACAAACTTGTTCAATTTCGCAGATATGGAAGTGGTTTGAAGTGACTTTGACTTTGATAAGGGATGTTATACGTGACAATGAGAGCAATTTCTGAAATATATATCGTTTGCTGTATGGCTGCATACTTGTCAGCCCCTCCAGAAAACTCGATTCAAGCACCCCTTGATGCTGTCGCACACAAACATCACTCTCGAGCTATCGCTTTCTCTCTGCTTATGTATGGCATTCCATGACACACGCATACACGCCACTTGAACTTTAATAAACTGCTCCGACACACCGACTCAACTCGACTCTCTTTATCTGTGCTCTGTGCATCCCCTTTTTCACACGTACACACCATAATCGTAAAAAATATGAAAAGGAAAAAAATCCACGGCTACAATAATCAACTTTCGAATGAATCAATTTTGTGTAGTAAATTTGTAGATTGTAGCCATGTTGGGAGTCAGTGTCAAAAGCATCTCCATCATAATTGCCACAAACACCATCAGCATCTCGCTGTTCACATCACCGTAAGATAATTTTCTTCATGGTGCGTTCGCAGTGCCAAAAAAAAATCATTTTCATCGCATCGCAAATCCTGACCTTTTTTACGTTTGCTGATCAAAAGCTACTTGTTTTTTTGCAAGTTTTCTTAAAATATGTGAAAACGGGAGAAACATAATCGAATTCCAAGATACACACACAGAGCAAGATTGCAATAGAGGAATGTGTGTAATTTGAAGAAATGCGATACTATTTTATTCGCATCAAATGGAGTAACATTAAATGGTAAATCTGAGACCAGTGTTTTTCTTCGTATTGAGTGATAGCAAAATGAAATAAGTGATTCAGTCTTCGTAAAAGGGCTTCCGATAAAGGAGCACGAAAAATAAGATGTGATTTTTTTTCGTTTAAATCAATTCACGACAGTAGGAAACGCAACATTTTCCGTACGTATTAAGAAAACATATAAATTTCGAGAGCGAAAAAACACAATTTTCTATCGAAAGCACACTTTTTTGCATATCGAATTTTAACAACGTATCATAAAGTGTAAGTATTTCTAACACAATCATAAGATACTATTAAAATTGAAAAGAAAACACAAAAAAATCGACTCGCAGAGAGGGAAATTTATGAGCACAAAGTTTGTTGAAGAGTGTTTTGAATTTCTCTCACCTCTTCAGAAATCGTTTTGCTCCCCAAGGAAAGATGGCCAATTGTAAGTTATTTGTTTTCAAGTGATTCCGCAACCATCTTCAATCATCATAAGACTCCGATGTCAAAGTTTTATTCAAATCGGAAAAATGGGATGGAATTTCGTATCGGCGATAATGAATGTGATTGCGCTTGGTTTCTGGCCATTTATACGGCGAAAAAACTTTTTTATCGTTTGGATTAGTGTCGTTCTTTTTACCAGCGACATTCATCAAATCAATGGAGAACCCAATAAAAGTTGTAAGTAGACAATTTTATCTGCAGCTAAGTTGCAAATTGGTTTTGTAGCAGCATACTTTTCAACAAGTTTCTTATCACACCGTTTCCACATTTTACACAACTTTTCACTTGTCTGATGCTGCAAAGCTCATTTACATTCTTAGCAAGTAATTTTCGTTGAACAATTTTTCGTGTATATTTTTGTGTGCTTGTGTGTGGGTCTGGTCGAGAGGAGGGGTTTACGTGGAATAATTGAGCTTCGCAAATATAACTTTCGCATGAAAATAAATGTTTTATTTCCGCAAAACCGAATACAATTTTGTTTCCCTAGTTCCTCATGGCACAAATTCGATTCTCTTTCTCTTGATATAGATAAAATGAAGACTTTATGCAAAAATCATTTTATGATGCAAATTTATCGCAAAACTGATGGCGCTATTTTGTGGTCGCAAAATGAACGAAATTTGGATTGTGCACTAACATTTCAGACGCATTCCATTTTGCAGCGATTTTTGGTTCGCTTCGATACACTTCAGTTAGATTGCAATGATCATCTGTTTATTTATGATGGGGCTCACGCAACCGGAGTCGCGAAAGTAAACTCACTCAATCCATTATTAATACTAATATTATTATCATTTTGCAATCTCATTAACGCAAATTGTATGCATTTCAGATGGACATATCTTGTCGTAACACGAAGCAATCAGTTGCCAACATAATTACGCAGAGTAACTTCCTGACGCTTAAATATGTAACAGGTAAATATCAACATTTTATAGATTTAAATGGAAAACCATTTGACAGACTATTTTGCGTCCATGGAATAGATGGCTGGGGAACCGAATCGAACGGCTTCAAACTTGTTTTAACGTCTATCAAAAATATGAGTAAGTTGTAATTTCGCCAGATGCGGACTTTGGACCGATTAATCAAGTGCTGATTTCGTTTCAGATCACGCGTGTAAGGAATTCAGATGCAAATCGTCTGAGTTTTGCATATCATCAGATTTGGTGTGTGATGGCATTAATCATTGTGGCGATGGAACGGACGAAACTCCACATTCACTTTGCCCCAGTATGTATCGCATTCTACGTATCGCTTCATTGTCGATAAATCAATAGACGCAATTCATTCCACAATTCCCTAAATGATATGAATATTTCAATAATTTTTCGACAACTTCAATTCTTTAGATGTGGACACAAATACTATATTGGGCATGGATTTGAGGTGGCTGGTATTGATTGCGGTGAACGCATTTTTGGTGTTGACTGCATGCTTTATTGGCATCGCAATTTGGCTCTGTCGTTTGCGCATATCGAGTCAGGATAATAATAATTTATCATGTTAGTATGAAAAACCACCCCGAAAGAAACACACTCTATTGTCCCAAAATTAAACAACTCGAATCTAACTCTCTATCTCTTTCTCAATCTCCAAAATCGAATTGTGATGTGACCGAACATAAATATTTATGCGGTTAATGTATTCTCTCTTTTCCATTCATCAGTAAACAATCACCATTGCAACACGAATGGATCAAGTAAAACGACAATAAATCGAACGACTGGTGATACAACAACGTTTTCCATGTCGGGAAACATGCAGCACCCTGCGAGATTGCCGGCGTTTTCACTGCAAATCATCATTTACGTTTCGATAAAAATGCTGATGGTGACAATCCGTCCATTGACTATTTGGCGTATGATAATAAACTAAATTCCCGGCAACTCCCCGATTTGTCGCTCGACGTAGTCGATTGCCCAGCATCAGCTACACAAAAAGATGAATGGTTCGTTTAATTACCAATCAATGACGAATCATCAAATTTGAGGGAATTGCTTAGTGAGCTCACGAGCATTTAGTTTAAACATATTCATCGACCATTTTCAATGCATTGATCGCACATTTGATTTTTATTGAAACTTGTCACTCGCAGGGTGTAATCGACAAATACGAGAAACGCTCAATTTATCTAACAATTTAAGAGAATGAAAAAAAAATAAACACAATCTAGAAGTAACCATTCATTTAAATCTACAACTAGTCAAATATAAATGGGAAGAACCGGTCGAATCGGTGCTTGAGTTGCTTCTGTCTAACTTCTACTTTTCAATGTGAAAATCGACTATTGTGACATTTTTCAACTCAGCATTGCCTCTGCCATTCTCCCCGAATGAAAAGAAAACAATAATAATGAATAATCGAAAAAAAATATTTAGAGAAAATTTTGAAGAAAACAAACGAAACAAACACTGGAACTCAAGACTATAATTACCTATTAATTGGTTAAGCTTTGAAAATCAGTTTAGAAACCATTTCATAACAACAACTTCTTTTCGATCTTACGACTTTGTATTCGTTGTCTCGCTGTCGAGACCATTTCTAGACAAATCTTTTAACGAATTTTCCATGTAATTTTTTTGAAGAATAATTATTATCGAACAAATATCTCTCGCAAATATCATACCTGTTTCAATCATTTTAACAATGAAATCCATAAATATTTCCCC
Source organism: Obolodiplosis robiniae (assembly GCA_028476595.1). Lineage (NCBI taxonomy): Eukaryota > Metazoa > Arthropoda > Insecta > Diptera > Cecidomyiidae > Obolodiplosis > Obolodiplosis robiniae. Next base: position 4,302,874 of record CM052014.1, read on the forward strand.
AATGAAACGATGGCTATAATCTCATAATATCATATCAGCTTGTATATGGTAGTTCATGCAAGAAAAGCATACGTATTTTGAGCATAAAATGGAATGGAAATATTAATCAAGTAGATTCAAAAAAGAGTAAAAGTATATTAAATTATTCAAAAATTTGTGTAGTTTTACTTTCCAGCGGATTTACTTTCCCCGTTTAAATCCCAAATCCTTAAGAAGAACCTTACATAAAGCAAAGTCAGCCATAAAAGGAAAGCCCACACCAACAGTGTTTTACATATTACAGTGACACTCTGAAAATGTGTTTATTCAATTTCTCTTACATCGACCGTGTGAAATGGAACAAAAAAAATGACTCACTCCTAGCTAATTCCAACTTTTCGTTTTTGGTTTTTTTTTCTTTCTGTGATCCGATATTAAAATAAGAATTTCAACTAAATTCTTACAAATTCTATAATCGATTAAATGATTCCTTTCATGATGTGTTCTAAATATTTAGATTCATTTCTTCAATCGAAATCTGTCAAGAGATCTAGAGTGCTCGTGTTACTTATTAGAATTTATGGAGTAAATTTGAGAGTTTATTTGTGAATCATATTAAATCTTAGCATCTAGACATGATTGAATAGTCACGGAAATGAGACTTAAATTTGGCGCAAATTGCTTGCGTTTAATCGTCACTTTTGTCGCCCATCGAACGGGAACGGCTTCTTGAGCGTGACATTGAACGTTTCGGCGACTTTGAATCACCGGCACTTTCCGAACGGGCACGGCGACGGTTTTTGGTCACTGGAGCTCGGCCGTTACGTACCACTGGACTACGTGCTGTTTGGAATAGACAAAATACACACATTTGTATTCTCATTGAAATTGCTTAAACGGTAGCAAAAAAGGATTAGTTATTGGAAAAATTTGCTTACAGCGAGATCTTGACGCAGTGATTGAGCGGGATCGGCGATCACGTGGGCTTCCATTACGTACGCTTCGTGCTGCAAAAAAACATTATATATTTATTTCGTTTATTTTTATGACATTTTTAAAAGAGAAATATTTGAGATAGAGTCGAAAATAAGCTGAAAAAAGGTTTTGCATTTACTTACATCGTGATCGAGATGCACTGCCTGATCGAGAACGGCGTTCGCGTGGGCTGCGACTGCGTGCACTGCGTGAACGTGATCTAAAAGAAAAAACGAAATCCATTAATTTTGGTCTCCATTGAATTTTCTCGTTTGAATCTCGTGATTCGGTGTTGACGGACGAAAAATGCTTTTAATTTTTTTTTATTTTAAATTGTATTACTAAACCACTACCGCTATTAATCCGTGTAAAACTATATTACTAAAATGGACAAATTAATCGAACCAAAATAAAGGAATATGTAATCACAGAGTGGAAATAAATGAAGAAATAAATCGAATTGATTGAAAAAATCGAAAAAAAAACTTTGTCCCGCGGTTTTAAATGGTTGCAATATACTATAAAATAGAACAAAATGGTTTTTGCTTTTTTTTGGTTTGGGTAACTTAAATATTACTTTGTAAACTCACTGGTTGTTCATTGATCAAATGAATTTGTGTTCATATTCAATGACTGAAACATTCTACATTGTGGGTGTGTAAATTGTAAATGGTTTTCTAAAGCAAACAAAACCGATGCACCGACGAACAGTGTCAAGTCTCTCTTTCACTCGTTTGATGCGCGGAATTCGGATAGCGATCAACACACAGATAGCTATGGATATTGGTAATTATTGCGGTATAAACGAGATGAGTTGTGCTTGAAGATAGACCGCAGTTGTCTGATTGCAGATTCTTATCGCGCTACGTGTGAAGAAGGAACACAAACGGAAACTATCTCACAGATTGTTCTCAGCTAAGTGGATCGAGATGAGATAGCATTGCAAATGGATTTCACTTGGCAGCCTGTTGCAGTCGATTCAAACGGACTTATTCGATTCGCATGCAGACAATCGCAGTCTCCAGCTGGCGAACAACGTAAACAAACAGCTCGATATGGATTAGCGCAATAAAATGGAATTATTCGGATATTAGTTGCATTTTGGTGATTGACTAAAACCACTGTAGAGGCTACATCGTCGGAGCTACGACAGTTGAACGGCTCAAACGTTGTATTAATTTGTGTTGAAATTATAGCCAATCGATGGAACAATACAAATGAAGGCAAGTGATGTTGATCTGCGCTGACCGAAGCCTACGTTCTTGAGAGTTGCATAGTTTTCTACATTCATTTTAGCCAAGCCATTCAAATGGATGCCAATCAATTTGAAATAGAAGTTAAAGGATCATTATTCGTTTTTATTTTGTGTGTGGTTTGCACTAACTCGTTTTCGTTTTGTTTCGAGCCTAAAAAAGGACAGGCGTGGGAACAAAAAGATCGTAACAGCTCGTTTGCGTGTAGGTAGGTGCTGTGTAGAAGTGCCGTTGCACGATGCCAAACAATGTCAGAGGTGTGTCTGTGTGTGTATGTGTTTCGCTCAATGGGGATGCTCAAGAAGACGAGATAGGAATATGCACATTTGGACGACACAATCTATCGATGCCTTCAACTCTACACACGAGAGACCGATGTGTTTCTGTCTACGCTCTGCGCCTTGACCTTTCTACAATTCTATCGCTTTCGTCGAACAACGTGTTTGCGTGCGTGCGTGTGTCTGTACTATGCTCTTGCCCCAAATCGCAACTATGAGTAAAGTAGCTATGGTTCATTTGGTTATCTTGAACTGAGGAAGCAATTCGATAAGACAGGTGTTCAGTTGAATCTGACCTACAACATGCATTCATATTCGATTATTATTATAATTTGTTTGTGATTGTTTTTTTATGATATTCAAAAATAAATGATTTATGCAATCATGGTTTGGCCCGCTTGATTGAAAAATAAAAATATTAGATTCAATTTTATGTATACTGCTACGCATCGGCTAGCGATTGTGCTGCCGGTCGCAGGACTTGCATCGTTGATAGACCCTCTTTGACCGTTTGCTTACATTGAAGATCCAATTCGCTTCGAAGGCAAAAATTGAATAAAATCACTTACCGTTTGCGGCTTTTGCCATGGCGCCGGCAATCGCGGGCATAATGTCCTCGGTCACCACATTCGTAACAGCGATCATCTGGAATTGATGAGAGAAAAAAAACAAAATACAAAACATGCATATTCTAAGGTTGCGTTTGAGAGGGGTTTCTTGATAAAATTGCTCCATTCATTATTCAAAACATGAAAGCACATAAAGAACAGACACTCTTAACAATTATTGGTATTCCATTAAATTTTTTTTTCAGATGAGATGTTAAACGTGATGAACGCATCATTTACCTAAACATTTCATATAAATATGCACAAATGTAAGGCAAACACAAATGAATCAAATGGCATGTTCATTTGAATACAAATTTGAAATGATGTGCCATCTATTCTTGTTGGTTTTCTGTGTGTCTGCCATTCATAATGCGAAATTAATAGACCGTTTTGGAATATTGACATTTACAATTACAAAAAATTTCATGAAAATGGGAGTCTTGAGTCGAACAAATGTGTATTGTAAATAAAATTGAATAAACATCAACTGTTTCAATGTTATAGATCTAAAAATTTGTCAACTGGGTATAAATAAATTTATTCATTTGAAAAACAAATATATCCACATTGACCGATACTGTGACCGATCAATTTGTGCGTCGAACGGGGTTCGAACGATATTCGCTTCAATCTATCAAATATCAACATATGCAACGTGTTTTTGCGTAAAAAATTTATCACTAAAACTCAAATTACCTTGATGATATGGGCGACGGCTCTTTGAACCACGATATCCGCGGCCCGATTTGCCACTTGACACTTCGACGCGAGCTCGTCGACCGCAAATCATTCGCCCGTCAAGACCACGTACAGCATCTTCTGCATCGCGGGCCGATTCGAATTCAACAAATGCAAAACCTGGTGGATTACGGGCGATCCAGACACTTCGCAACGGCCCATAGTATGAAAATGAATCTTCCAATTCATTTTTGCGAGCATGATTGCCTAAGTCCCCGACATAGACTTTTGTATCGCACGGATAGCGCGACATTCGTTTGCTCTGTCAATAAAAAATGTGCATTGAGAAAAAATATCGATAAAATGTTGATAGGCTTCATTGCACTGAAATATCGATAATCAAAATAATTCTCTTCGGATAATTTCATTGGAAAAATTCACATTCTACAATTTTCAACACGCTAATATGCATTATTAAGAAAATCAATAAATCCAAAATCCAAATACAAAAAACGCTTACCATTTCCACGAGAAAAAGATGTCAAACTGTGTATCGCAATACAATTTTGAACTGCTTCGAATGAGCAGCAATGACAAAGAACGTTTCGTTGAGTCTTTGCCTATTAACAAGAACGCACAAAAAAAATGGCGTATAAAAATGCAATTGAATATTTTTGAAATTATCTTTCGTGTATAATTTTTGTTGTGTGTGGCTCTATATGCGGCGAGAGTCAACTGTGGCTGCTTTTCTGCTGTGTACGAATCAAGCTCTGCGCATTGCGAGTTGTCAAAAAGCAAACGAAGAAACGAGGGAACGAAACAAGAGAGACGACAAAACAAACAGCATTTGAGTGAACGTGTTTGCCTGCCTTGTATTACGGCTCATAATTATGCTGCGAATACCATAAAATGTAGTGCGAGAGAGAGAGAGAAATACACAGAAATAATATGCAGAAGATCAAATGTCGAAACAATACAGAAAATCGTATATATATATATATTTTCGTTTCATACGAATAGAGAGGTTAGATTGGTGGCTGGCTGAGTGGGGTAGCCAAGCGGAAGAGCAAAGCAAAGTAACGCAAAAGCAAATTCAAATACACGCATATTTTACAACAATACACACAAACAGACAGACAGACCGACTGAAGAATGAGTGTACATAGAGGAATGGAACGACGCGACGATATGATGCTAATGCATTTTTTATAGTTACTGGGAATTGTTCTCCGGTTCGGTGAATAGAGAAAGCAGCAAGCAATCGAAGTTAAGTGGTGTGAGAAGCACAAAAGACGCGCCAATACAAGAGTTTCGCAGCGTCGTTTTTGACAGGCCATCTACGAAATAACCGAATCGATTGCGTTACTAATCCCCACTCTTGCATTCGAATCGAACCGCAACTGAGCGCATGCATGGTTCACAATTGGAACGGTTCATTTCGTAAGGACGGAATTTTCCATTGATTTGAGCATTAGAACATGCGTTACATTCCTACGAAAGTGGCTCATTTTCGATTTTTGCTGATTAAAAAACCAAAACTAAAATGAAAATTTAAATTAAACAATTATTGAGATAGTTCTAAAAATTATTTTTTCCAAATTTGCATTGGAGGAAATATGCATGAGATTGATTTGTATAGGTTTCATGGAGCGCGATGTGAAAGTCAAATGTGAACCAGCCGTAAAGCATCACAAGCCACGAGTGCCAATTTAATGCGTTGTACTTGCGGTTTTCGAAAATGTCTACGATTCATTTTCGACCGGTTTTACCATACGAACGACGAGGAAAAAAGCTTAAAGTGCAATGGCCGCCGTGATGATATGAGCTCATTTCGGTTTGTCATGGTTAAGTTAGGTTATATTGAACAGCACATTATTTTTAAGTTTATATTTTTAAGAAGGATTTAAAACTAAATTTTTAGTTTAAAAATAACGTTAAACAATAATTAAGTGTGCTCTGCAATAATCTAATTTGCTAATAGTTTGTAGCGAATAAAAATTAACAAGTAAAAATCAAGTTGAAAAATTATTGCTTCATTTTCGCTACGACACATATAAAGAGAAGGAAAAAGCAAAAAGAGAAAGACCGAAGAGAAGGAAGGAAAAAATAGACGACGACAACGAGTGAAGAGAAATATCGTGTGCGTGTGACTTTTTTATACGTATATAACTCCGCATACCTTTATTCGAAACCGAACACACTACATATTCAACTCGGCGTACATATTTGAAAGAAAAAAAAAAGAGAATTTTTTCACCCGAGAACAACCATCCAACTAAAATGGAGGAAGATGAAAGAGGTAAATTATTTGTCGGTGGTTTGTCATGGGAAACTACCCAAGAAAATTTGCAACGGTATTTTGCACGCTATGGCGAAATTATCGACTGCGTAGTTATGAAGAACAATGATACGGGTCGTTCGCGTGGTTTTGGTTTTGTTACATTCTCCGATCCGAATAACGTTGGGATTGTGCTGAAGAACGGGCCGCACACTTTGGATGGCCGCACAATTGATCCGAAACCATGCAATCCGCGTACATTGCAAAAACCGAAAAAAGGTGTCGGATACAAGATCTTTTTGGGAGGTTTACCATCGAACGTCACCGAAACCGATCTACGAACATTCTTTGGTCGGTATGGAAAAGTGACCGAAGTCGTCATCATGTACGACCAAGAGAAGAAAAAATCGCGTGGTTTCGGATTTTTGTCGTTCGAAGATGAAGGATCGGTTGAATGCGTTACCAACGAGCGCTACATCAATTTGAATGGCAAGCAGGTTGAGATCAAGAAAGCCGAACCACGCGATGGAGGCGGCTATAACAAGATGAACGCTGATCCAAACCAATGGAATCACCATCAAGGAGCACCATTAGGTGAGTTTCAATCCATTCCCTTCTCTATCTATACGACTTTATTTATTTTATTTTGCTGTTGCTTGTCTTGCTACCGCGTCTTAATCCACATTTTCATACGTACGGTAATTTTTTTGCTGTTTTGCTAGTGCATCATACACACATATATAATTGCAAATACAGAATACTTAATGAAAGGAAAAATCGAACAAACAAAACTTCATTAAAATTGTTCGATAATCATTATTAACCAAATTCTAACAGTACACAATTATTTTCGACGGCATTTATTTTAATTTTTTTGCAATTTTTCATGCCACATTATCGTACCATATTGTCGATAAAAATTTCTTATTGCGCCTTATAAATGTATAGCGAAACGATTGTTTCATTACATCAAAGCATAAGCTGTATTTCCATATTGTGCTACGTTTCCACGCGAGATGAAAAATGTGTTTATTTTTGGAACAATGGCAAAATTTTTATGAAAGCACTTATATGGATTTTTGATATTTCTCTTGAGAAAATATCATTCAACTCGCTCTCTCGTTCTTCATCCCTCTCTTGCTCTGCAAATCCTTCTCTCACTCTTTCAGTCCATCTCCCGCTGTGCGTTGGAAAATGTTTATACGAAAAATCGTTTCGCAAAAAATAGGGGTCAGAATAAACACTAATTTCCATTGGTTTGTTTCTGTTATATTTTTCATTAAAAATGCTCACACTCGATGCGGAAATAAAAAAATAAAAGGAATGATGCAAGGTCCCAACGGGCAAATGAACGGTCCGCAGTTGAATATGCAGATGGGCGCACCGAACATGATGCCTGGCTACCAGAACTGGGCCACATCTCCACAACAGCAAGGCTTCGGTTACGGAAATTCGAGTGCTCCGAACTCGTACCAAGGTTGGGGTGCACCGCCACAAGGACCACCACCACAATGGTCAAACTACAATCCGCAACAAACAGGTAAGACATTTTTTAAGCACATTTCTTAAGTGAAGTGTTCACAAAACCCGCGCACAAACGCTGGATTTACTGGCTACATGTCATTATATAACTTAGTGAATTCGTTCCCAGCAGCTGGTGGTTACAACAACTACGACAATTTGCAATACAATTCGACGGCTGGCGGTTCGGCCAATTGGACTTGGTTGCCAAATCCACCAAACAACACGGCAGGCACTGGCGGTTCCGGTCCCGACATCTATTCGCGTTCACAGTGGACTGGCAATGCCCAATCAACAACGGGCCCATTAAGCGGCATTCGCACCGGTCCAGGTAATTCGGCATCAAAAAGCGGATCCGAATATGACTACAGCGGTTATGGTTCTGGCTCTGGCTATGATTACGATTACAACAACTATGCAAAGGATCAAAATAATTATTCACAACGTTCATATGGCAACGATACAACAGTATCCTCACAATATCCGCCAAGCCAGCAAGCTGTTTAAGGCATGAATAGCAAAACAATGAACTTTCTTTTACATCTCTAATTAAATCAATTATCAAAACATGAATAATAATTAACTACTTTAAACAAGATTTAAATGATGGTAACAAAGAAAAAACAACAAAACAAGCAAAAAAAAAAATCTATAAAAAAACCCAAAAAAAATATTCAACACAAAACAGATATATTATTACTATTATGATGTATACCTAATTATATAACAATCTATATATGTAAAGAAAAACGTAAGCAACTCTACACAAAAACAAGTGGAAAACAACAGCCAAACCGTGTAACTCTAAGCAAATAACGAGGAATTCTATATATCCAATGGGTTAATTTTCTGTTCGCATTCGACACAATTTGCACAATCAAACACAAACACATACATTTTCCTTCCTTTAGGTTGCCTTTTTGTACTTTTTTCAAATTTATTCTTTTTTAAGTAATAATATTTTTTCGTTTTTTGACTGTCATTCATTCACATGAAGACAAAATACAAAGCTTAAACCGCTTCAAACGAAAAATGGTTCAGAATTATTTTCTTTTTTATGAAAAATACATTTTTAATTTTGCACTCTCATTTTCGATTCATATCGTGATTTAACAAAGAAAGAAACGTTTTTTGATTAGGTGTTTTCGCGAAGTATCAAGCGGCAAGGATTTAATGTTTAAATGAACATAGAGAATGAAACTAATAGATTTTAACGTAAATTTAGAGCAAACGATAAAGATTGTACTAATTTATAAAGTAAAACAAAGAAAAAAACATAGAGCATACAAGAAAACCCGACTGACACAAAACAAATTTGATAATATTTAAAGTAACAGTAATTCATAACGAGAGTAAAGCCGTAAAGTTATATTTATACAAGTTTTTAGTAGATAAAAGTGAATGAAAAAAAAAAAATCACAAGTCCCAATCAACAAAGTCATAGCATGTCAATTGCCTCTTCTGAACACGCGCGCGCGCAGTTAGTTTTTTTAGCAATGAATTTGTTCATTCTTCTTCGTTTAAATCAAATCACACACACCATACCAATTGATGCAACTATATTACATGCAGCTGCAGAATCGAGCATTTACATATTCAAATTGTTCCAATTTGTAGTAGGGCATATTCGATCGTTGATATAATCCTTAAATTTAGCATACGAAAATTCCACAAATCAGGACAAGTGTTTATATAGTACGTTTTCGATTGTTTTTATAATCCACAAACTTGAGAAAATTGCATGCGTGAACTGGAACAAATAAACTGACACATAAAACATCCAATTCAAATGAACAATACACAAATTATTGAGTCAAGTAACTGTTTTAAGTCAGAAGTTAAGAGATACTGTTTGGAATTTAGCTAAACATTTCGTAACGCAAAACACACTAAAAGCAGATTACCGTTGTTTTCGTTTTATTTTTTTCTGTCATGCACACATGTTATGAACACGTGGAATGGGAAATTTTGTTGTAAAAATGAGAGAGAGCATTACTTTTTAGCAAATAGTTCATAAACCGCTGACTTTGATACTGTGTAAAAGTTTACGTTTTTTCTTCTTTGGAAAACTCCGATGCTCAAAATTGGTGCATTAATTGATTAAAAGAAATGGAAAATGAAATATGAATTGAAATTTTGAATTAATTTAAATAGGAAAAATTACACTACCCTTTTTTTGTAAGCACACAAACCCCCTTTTTCGATATAAAAATCAATTATAATTAACATTTTCAGAAGAAAAAAACCAACAAAATACTGATTCGTTCTTTTACTTTTTGGTTGTCATCATTTATTTTACTTAGATCTTTTATTTTTTGTATTTTCATTTAACGATTGTTCCTCGTTGTTTTTGAACACACGGTACGATGAGGGCACGTCACTGCTATCAGCCAGTGGCGCACATCAAATAATTGTTCATTTATATAATTTTTGCGTTTGGTTTGAATTGTTTTTGGCCAATCATGTTTCAGTCTTTTTTGACTGAGCAGAGAGTGTTTCGTTGTGAAAAAGATCATAATAATATCAACAAAATCTGTAATCATTTTTAACTAACAATTTTAATCAATGATAATTTTTTTTTCTCGATTTTCTTATCTTCCTAATTAAAGTTTTTAATCACAACATTAATCGGTTTTTTGTGTTCTTTTTAGATGTTAGGTTTTGTTTTTGCACCAAACCCCCCTCAAACACCTATGATTAATACTAACACACTCCCTTTTTATTCATATATTTTATTACTAACAAATTGCGTACGCACTGAAGCACACAATTAGATTAATTTTTCCGGCGCTAGATAGTCGCGGTCATTGTTTTGGGCTACAGTGAAGTGGTTTTTATAGTTGTGTGGAATGGATTTTGTTTGCGTTCAACAGCTGTTTTTTTTTGTAAGAGAGGTTTTGGCTTTTGATTTTCGATCGACAGTCTGAATCCAATCAACGAGATTAGGTGTGTGTGTATGATTCCGCAAATTCTCCATTTTTGAAAATTCTCCTTTTTGATCGACCAACAATTACAACCGATTCCGAGTAAATCGGTTGGAGTTTTTGTTTTTCATACACAAACACACACACACAAACTCAACAACTTATCCAATTTTTCTATTGACTACTCGATATAATAATGTAATAATAATGTGTAAAATCTAACTGAATGTATAAACAAATTTGAAAAAAAAACATAAAAAAAACGGGAAAACACCATCCACGGAACGTTACAGTAAACGATCCAACAAACAAACAAAAAAAAAAGAATATTTTCCTCTGATTTCGAATGATGTTGTTTAAAGAGCATCCCATCACGTAGGAGAGCGACACAAGCGTATCGATTTTCAAAAGAATCTACAACTCAATGAAAAATACAATAAGAATTCAAACGAAAGAGACACAAATAGCTAAAATGGCAACAAAAAATAATAAAAACAACAAATTAAACCATGAAACAGACAGAGCAAATGGATAAAATTAGTATCAGAGATAATGAGAATAAGAGAAATTTAAAATCGAAATACAGGCACCGAATATGGTCTGATAATTATATTTTTTAAAGCTATTTAATGAAAAAGTGAGACAAGGAAAATCGTTAAATTTATCAGTTACATCTAATTAACTCTCTTTTCTGTAGTTTTCATTTAATTTTTTCTCGCTTTTTTCACTTATAAGAACTTCGAAACTTAGAGACTCTTACATTTACGGTAGCATGAAGATTTTTAATAATTTTTTTAGCCACTACGATTCATTGAGAGAGGGACATTTTGTACAGACTTGATCGATTCGAAATGGTGCAACAACGTTAGTTCACGGCCAGATGGTGGCCGTCCATAAAACATCTGATGATGCCGGCATTTTGTTCAAACGATGCGAATTCCGAATAAATTTGGCATACAGTCAATTTCCTGAAGCAAATATCTGTTTCTGCAAATATTCTCTCTCTAATGAGTGAAAGAAAGGAGTGTCTCCAATGAAATATATTTTAAGTCATAATTTACGGTCCATTGAGGCGTTTTTTCTAAACATTGTATTCAAATCGACCAAGACTATACCAAGAACTTCTCTCTTCTGATGAGTAGGTACTTCTACTTAAACGTTATAATCAAACATGAACGATCTTATATACAAAACATGCAAAGAAAACGTTTTCGTTTCTCCCTCGACCTTATTTTTATATTGTTTTTAATTCTATTTTAGCGAATTCAAATTCTCTATCTCTCACTTGCAATTGCTTTTCTTCTTGAATAACATGTGATTTCCCTATAATAGTTGTCTAGTTCTCTGAGCTGTCTCACAGGGACATAAGGATATTTCATGTTCATTTCTTTTCATTTAATATACGACTTTGTGTTCTTTTTTCGCATTTTTTTCATAAAGAGAATAGGTAAAAATCGTAATTTTAATGGCTAATGTAATACAAAAAGAATCTTCGAAGAGTACTACTATACATTGAACGGACACAATTTAAAATTAATATAGATAACAAATTGATTTAAAACAATTTAATTGAGATGAGAAAATTTACCATTGTGTACTATTAACAAAGGTGATTCGATCGGCCGCTCGCATTCGTATTCAAGTACTAACTGGCACAACATAGCTGATTCTAAAGACAACAACAAAATATGCATAGTTTTGCAATTGGCCGCAATGGCCTGCATATTTCGCATTGATAAGGATTTTGCAGCAAATTTTGCTCCATTTCAGCCGATTGGCTCGCAATGTTCAATCACGATGTGCGAAATTCGACCGATCTATCTTGCCGCTGAATTGCGAATAAGTCCATCGACTGCCATTGACACCTCGACCTATTTACAAGTTGACATTTTTATTTTAAATGTAAAGAAAAAAAAACTCTAAAAAATCATAGTGAGATGCTAAAGTTATAACGTTACGAGAAAAAAAAAAAGATGAAGAAAACAATTTATTTATTTTTCACGTAAAAAAAGAGCAAAATGAAGAGAAAAACAAACACACAAGAAAAGAGCTAAAATTTAAGTGAAACAATGTGAGAAACGTAAAACAAAAAAGAGAACACATGAATTTAGTAAATTTAATAATCATTTAAGAGAAGAGTTAATTGTAAATGTAATCTGTAACTAACTGAATACAACACCTGATTATCGAGGAAAATCTTTTGTTTAGTCCATTGTTTTAGAGAGTAATCACAAATGAAGCGTTTTAAATTTAATTCTGGTAAATAGGTGAAATTTCACACAAGTTTTATATAATTCATTGGCAACAAACAAAGCAAACAAATACAAAAACAAATGTAATAAATGAGACACAAAACATACAACAAAACACATTTTTACACAACGTTTTTCTTTTTTGACATTTCATTTCTTTTGTATAAGACGCGGAGTGTGCGCCGAGCAGCATTGTTCATGCCGCGATCCCCATCGAATTCATCGGTTTGGGCCTCAGGCTCGTCGCACGCTTTTCTTAGACATTAAAAGTTATATAGATTTGTAAAAATAGCAAAAAAAAAACAAGAGAAACCTTTAAGATTTATCGTGAGGCAAAAAAAGTGTAATTTTAAATTGAATCAAATGCTATTAAAAATACGGTTTAGACAAAACGAGTAATTTAAAACATTTAGCAAAAACAAATGAAACGTTTACTTATAGATTTCAAGATAACAAAAATATAGTGCATTAATTTAACATTGAATTGAATCAAAACCTGATTAATTTTTAATCACGATATTCACAAATAGTTCGTAATATACCAAGTAATGGCCAAATTTGCAAACAAATTTAAAAGCAATTTGAAACAGCGAAACTATGTCTCTTCTCAAATTCACAACTCCCAACCTCCCAAATTTCGCAAAATTGTTCTCATTTCCCTGGTACGTCTCCCGATCAACACTTTGTGCATTCTCTTATATTCGATTGGCATTCATTTGGCAGTCCAGTGCCAGGACCGAGTACCACTGACCAATCAATTCCTCTGTTTAGAATTCTGTGGTGACAATACTTTCTCTCTCACACTTACATACAAAAAAACAGCAATGAATTCACTCACACATACAAAACAGTGGCACAACATTGGCAAAACAGTGGCACTCAACAGTTGCATAAAACATCAACGGACACCCAAATAAAAATTGTATTAATTTTTTAAATAGAAAACAACATAAGAATCAAATTATCCACTTTTTGAAAAGTGAAGAGAAACACAAAACAAATTAATGATAAAACGTGAGAAAAAAAATTATGAATTTGTTGAAACAGACAAATGTGCGTTGACTATTTAATAGAGAAAATGTGTATTACATTTTGACTAAAATAGACACTTAAATAACGAATTAGCACTGAAGTGTTTTTACACGTGTTTTGTTATTTTTCACACACCAGAAAATTAGACAAATATATTTCTCATAAGCCAAAAAACACACACACACACACAAATAAATTTGATAATTCTTCTCATTCTTCGAATTTTCTTCGTATAAACTCTTCATTTTTCATTCATATTGTGTTTTGGCTTTGGTTTCGTTTCGATGCAGCAGGATTTTTTTTTCTTATAACATTTAGTTTTGATACAAAATGTTGGTGATGATGAAACATAAGATGAAACAAACAAGTCTCTGTCGATTTATAAATACCGAATTAAAATGTAAGCATAAAAATGAGTACAGTTTAATTAAAGAAAAATGAACAAAGAAGATGTCACCCATACAAAAAAAAAAACATATAAAATTTGCTAACAACCAATAAAATAGCTCTTGATCATTGTTTATCACAAAGTGAACGTTTGAGAATGAGAACAGTAAATTTAATTTTTAAATACATGTATAAGGAAGATTACGCGCAAGTTTACATTACAACTACCAAATCTTTTTTCACATTGGTTTTTTGGATCAAAATACATTTATCAGCGGTAAATCATGTTTAATGTTAATGTTCATGATTTTCATAGACACAAAACAACAAGCGACTCTTAAAAACAAATTCGACGGACCAACTTGTTTCTTGTTGCATTTATGGAGATCTGAAACTTTTGCATTGATTTCATCGGAGTAAAATTCGAAGAACGCTGTTTGAAACTGAATTGGCCTTATTACATCTAATGAATGCGGTTCGAAAAATGCAATCCCAAATCACAAAGGATCAGAAAATTGCAATGTTCAGGTTAAAAAAAAATAGTCTATGCTTAGATCGGTTGATCGGTGATTCAATGTAACGTGTTTAGCTCAGCGACAATTCAGAATCTGAAATTCATATGCTTTATATTAAATGTAACTAATCACTGAAAGATTCAACTGTTCTGTGTCAATTCGATCATGAAGAGGTGACCTGAAAAACGACGCATTGGATCGTAGGCACGCAAGAGACATTCGGCTCCGTCATCTTTAAGAAATTCCCAAATTGAATTTTTTGGGCATCCGCATTGTGCATTTTAAGGATACAATTAATGAAACTAATTTAAAACAAAACAAAAAAATATATTATGAAATTTGCTAAATTATGAATAATCTTAATTACATTATAAAAAAACAACTACAAAACTAATTTTAACGAGAACAAAAGATGATAGGCAAAGAGCAAAAGTGGGGGGAAAATCCAGACATCAAAATATTTCAACGATTTTGGCGTTGACGATCGGTCGCGACTACAAAATATACTGCATAACTTTGTTTTTTACATACATAAATGGGAGTAATGAAGTTAAATTAAACTAGCAAAGTAAAAAACACACAGCCCAGAATACAAAAGAGGAAAAATTCTACAAAAAAATGAAGAACATAAATATTAAATAAACACATTAGTTTGTACGTAGTTATTCGTGTAGAGAAAAAAGAGAATGATATGCTAATTCAAACAAAAAATTATAATACATTATATATGGAACTCTTCTTATTGATTTGTCTTCTAAAAAAGCGATAGCAAACAAAACAAAATCACAACAAATAAACGAGAGACCATTTTCAAAGTTTTGATTTTACTAATGATAACCAATCTTTTGATTTCATATCTGTGTAAAAGAATTTCTTTTCGGTTTTCTGTATCAAAATGATGTTATTAAAATATACACACACAAAAAAACAACAACAAAACAATATTTCGTTTTGCATTATGATTATCGCATAAAAATTTAGAGAGAGGGACTCATTGCAACACACAAACACTCACATCAGCATCATGTAAAAGGTTTCAAAGTTTATTGTTCGTATATTTACTTCTAGAATTCTACGGCGACACGAGTGAGTTGGTAAACGAGTGTCGAGTGAACATTTAAAGAAAGTGAGAATTTGTCAGAGAGAAAAATTGAGAGGAAAAAAAACACACATTAAAGTAAGCAAATTACTATGAATTTACTGATCAAAGTTTTAACAATAAAATAGCTAAAAGTCTACACAATGAATTTCAAAAACTAAATTATCCTTGCATTTTTATTCCATTTCATGATGACGGATTCAGCACTAGCTTTTATTCGATGATAATACGAGCGCTGAATGCGTTCTATAAATATCGCTGTTGAACATCGGTTTTAAATATAAGCCATAAATCTCCCATCATACCTCTAACCACTTCACAGCTATGAAATCTATAACATTTACCTTCTGTTATCTGTGAATCTGACCGTTTCAATTAATTCACATTATTGTTTCTTGCGCTTCTCATTGTACGCCGTCTCTGTGATTACGGCGATTGTTTATCGAGAGCGATTGTTTTCTCTTCAACCAATTTCTGATATGAATATTTGCTAATGAATGTGGCCGCCCACGAGAAACTTCACGTGATCACCATTCATGATGGATAAACCCATTTTCGTTCATTCGTTTTTTTATCATTCAAATTAGAATTAGTTTGGAATAACAACAATAATAATGAGGGATACGCTAATTTTAGCCACACATCGCGAAGTAAACTCAGTGCCACAAAATGACGCGCATTTCTCCAGTATACTAACGATTTATGCCCATCGAGTGTAGAAGGCTTAACAAGCATTTGCGCAATTGGCATGAATAAACAAAACTATATATAAATCCACTGATGTAACTGCGTTAAAATAAGTAGCACTTGTTTCTATTGAAATGTTCTCTCTTATCTGCGTACAGCATCGTCGTCATTTTTTGTATTCGACATAATCTAATCAGTATGAATTATCATACGTTTGATATCAGTTTCATCGCTCCGAAGCAGCCTCAGCCTCATCCAACCAGACCATCTTCAGTTGTTCCGTGTGGCCGTTGCGAATAATGGTAAAGTGTGTCGCCTTGTAAAATCGTTGATCCACATTTTTGGGTGTTTACCAACATTGAATCGGTTACCACTATGCAGTGTTTATTATTCGAACGTATGATTGTTTGGCCCGAACCGTATCTATGACAACGTGCCCCGTCTATAAAAATTTTCAATACACTCTAAATTCTAATACGTATTCTTGTACGATATTAAGTAAAAAGCAATCTCAGTTCAACCATGGTTCATATCACGTTCGATATTTGTTTACCAACCCAATCGATAATGGACGAATCGGTTGGCCGAAATTCAGTGAATTTAAGTGGAGCACCTGGCACATTGCAAGATATTGCCTATAATATTGTTGATGATAGAACGAATTTGAAACAGTCCAGTGATAGTGGAACAAAAGAACGCACAATTTTTGTACTTGGAAGCAAAGGAGTGGTAAGCTTTCAATGTTGTTTTTACTTTGCCCGCAATGACTTCAACCGCAATTTGAATGCATACATTTTCTATTCAAGGGCAAAACATCGATAATAAATAATTTTCTTGATCGATCCGAAACGCTGAAGCCAACGCTTGCACTCGAGTATTCGTTTGGTCGACGCACCGGACCTGGCCACGGATTACAAAAGCAAGTATGCAATGTTTGGGAATTGGGTAGTCTTTCGAATTCAGCTTCGCTCATGAATGTACCAATTAAATCGCATGGTTTTGAGAATTTTGCCGCGATCATCGTGCTGAATCTTCTTTATCCAGATCGTTTATGGGGGGATTTAGAATTGGCTTTGAATGGATTGAAACAAGCGATAACATTGTATGCCAAAAATGATGCATATGAAAAATGGCAAGAGGCATCAGTGAAACGGGTTGGCGTTAACCATCCAGACTTGCCCACTTTAGACTTGTTCCCATTTCCAATTGTTATTATCGGCGGTTATTATGATAAATTTCAAGATTTTGGTGAGTTTTCGCTATTCTAAATTATTATAAACTATTCTGAATAGGCATTTGAAACGATTATATTAAGATAAATTTTGAATATCGATTAACAATTTACTATTGACATTCACACTCAGATCCTGTAATTAAGCGACACGTCGGTCGATGTTTACGTTCAATTGCACATGTAATTGGTGCAGCTTTGATGTATTATTCATCGCAACATTCAGCATTATCGAAAACTGTTCGTGATACTTTCAATCATTTTGGTTTTGGCAGTCCATCGAAACCATTCCGTTCTACAATGACCGATTACAATGAGCCACTGATCATTTGGTTCGGGCAAGATTCATGGCAAAACATTGGCGCAGGCCCAACGAATTCCGAACGGATTGCTATTACTTACGGTGAACAAATTCAGCAAATAAATACTGACGCAAATGCGGTTCTTCCCGCAAACCCAGCCAAAGACTCTGATTTTCGTGAAGCTGTCATTGATGAGCTGCGAGCACAAAAAGATGAGGAACTATTACGCTGGATCAAGGACAATGAGTTCAGGAACAAGTTCCAAGCCATTGCAACCACCGATTAAAAGAACCTCTGAAAAGCTTTAGCGCACTGTAGTAGATTAGGAACAAAAATAAAACCTAAAAAAAAATTTATGTCTTTTTAAATAATTTATTTTCTGTTTTTTTACTCAAATTTCAAATATAAGAAACAAACTTGACAATTTTCGACGAATCAAAACAAATAACACAAATTTATCAATAGAATTCCAGAAGCAATAGCAAAAATAACAAATTTTCTTCGTGCAATTTTCGTTTCTTTTTTCATTTAGCCCAAATATCATTTAATGTGTCATCTTCGAGTTCGTTAGCGGGCATTGCTTTTAAAGTACGAAGAGTTTCCATGTAAAAAGTCAGTTCTGATGTTACCATGCCATGCTGAGGTCCACCATTATCCACAATATTATATTTAATTAGCAATTCTCTTAATTTATCTTTGAAATTCTTATGAACGACACGATACAATTGATGGATTTGCGATTCGGGCAAAATTGACGAGAGCGCTTCATGCAGTTTTATAAAATGGCGAGATATATTTCGGAATGATTGCGAAGGAACGGGCGGTCGTGCGTCCCACGTATTTAGCAAATTGTGCACCAATGTTGTCACAATTGTCAGCACTTTCGTATCGATCTCTTTGATATGACTAAAAAAGTCTTTTTCAATTGTATCGTAGGCGGTGTTTATAAAATTATTTGGCGTGATGTGAGCACCCGGTTCATGCGAACTTGTCGCCTGTTTGAGTTCGAGCTGTTGAAAATGGCCTTTTATACGCGGAATGAACCAAATTACTAACATCAATGAGCGTGACACTAATGCAAGATTTCCAGTTGTGATTGTCGTTAGGCCGGCCACTCGAAGAGCTCCTGCACCCAACACCAATTGGCAACATTTCGAATTGAATGTCCGCAACAAGTCAATCAAGTGACGCGATAGTTGTGTTGAAATCATTGGCAAATTGGCAGCACATTGACAGTATTCTGATATGATTTGTACCAAAATCAATGCGGAATTGACTAACATGAATGGTTCTGTGTCAACATAGAGCACCGGCGCCGGTTTCGCTTGCTCTAGTGTATTTATTTCATTTTTGGTCCACGAAAAATCATTGACCGCAATGCGATCTATCATTAGCTGATATTCAGCCGGTACGTCCACTTGTTTCCATCGCTCATTATCGAGCAGTAGAGATAGTTTTGATTTTCGCTCCGTATGAAATTTATTGCCAAATTTGGTTGCTTGAGCTTGAAGTGCAGTAGTCAATGGAATTCGCTGTGTGCCAGATAGCTCCTCACATCCAGCGGCAAATGATCGGATAATTTCCGACAGACTTTGAATTTCTTCGGCGCTGGCCACGTGCTTTTCCAAACTTTGACTCGATATAAGATTGGCGCATCGTTCCGTACAATAGTTACAAATGGAATGCATTACGTCTTTAAGTTTCTCTTCGACTTTTTTGTAATCTAATTCGCTTAGGAAATGCTCAATGTCGAACGATTCGTCAATATCACCATTGATTGCACTTTTGCCGGCACTCGCCTCAGACACTTGGTGTATCACATTCAAAACACATTTTATTCGACGTAGCAAGCCGAGTAAGAGTGCGGTTGCTTTCTTTAATAACCGAATCCACTCACTAATCGTAAGGCATTGTGCCACTTCACCAGCTCCAGTTAAAGATCGCTCTTCGTCGCTGGCTGAAATCACTTCGATTACCAATTGTTTAATTAATGCCCGAATCGCTACAATCGCCTCATCTCTATACGTTTCGATGAATGAGAATTTTTTTTGTCGCAACAGTCCTGATACTATGCAAATAAGCTTATTCTCATCATAAACACGTTCATCATCCCTAATGCCATTCTCATTGGCATTTATTGGTCGGCTCAGATCCACTGTAGAATACTTCTCAAAATCGGTGGCCAGCATTTTGTCAATCAACCGTTCCATTTCGGTGAGTTGAGAGGGCAAGTGCTTGAAGCAATGTATACCGATCAATTCTTGTGCCACAATTTCCTGTGTCGTCGAGATTAAATCGAGAGCTGCCACATAGTCTTGGGTGCCCAACAGTAGTTGAATCATTGGCTGGGTTTGATGCACCGTTGCCATTAACTTTAATTTATCATAAATAATACCGTAGTGTGTTCGTTTTCGATCCAGTGTTACAATATTCACAGCATTTTTAACTAAATTCTCATCGAGCAATTTCATTTTTTCGCGAAGCTTTACAACATTTGCTGTTGCATCATTCATATTCTCCATAATTGCATCTTGCGAAGTCATCGCATGAAAAAAGGCAGACGATTTTTCGGAAACCTGAAAAATAACGGAAATCGTTAGATTAAAATCAATATCGAATGAATAGAATATCCATGTTGCTTGCCTGTTTTGCAATCAGCACTTCAACAATGTCCAAATAATGGCTTAATTTCTCTTGAAGTAGCCGGCCAGATTGTTTATTATCATCATCACATACGCCGGGAAAAACGGCTTCGAATGTTTCTAAATCGGTGAAATCTAAATTTTGTTGGATAAAAATTTGTGGAATATCATCCAAATTGGCATCGGTGATTTCATAAGTGATTTTCGTATTGGCATGACTAGATGAAACATGATTACTGCCACTGCCGCCACCGTCGCCCAATCCGCTACTTAGCTCATGGAATTCGGATATGGTCGATGAGGTCGATGGTCGTGGTGCTCTTTTTATTGTGGGTGATGTGGATGAAAATTGGGTGGCAAACTCTTGCGACTGAATGTTCTGGTTGAGACGCAAATGCCGTCGATAGCGTTTGCCAATTTGTTTAATGTAAACATCCAAATGATCATATGTTATTTCGGGTAGCAAATTTGTGGGATGAATGTGCACTTTTTCCACAAAACTATCGCCCCAGTTTTTTGTGAAAATATTCGATTGTTTGCCACGGCTCGGATCATTCAACACAGCTGGGAGATTCTGTGCGGCCATATAAACGGACCATTCTTCAGGTTTATCACTTTTAACGTCATTCATGTGGAATTTCAGTACATGCGCCTCATAGTCGCGATCGTTGACACCATCCAATGGCAAACTCGCACACACACCCTTATAACCGTAGCGACACACATACGAGCCACCTTCACGTGTGCAATGCCAATCACGTAAATGCCTGTAATAATTATTACATTTTGTTCAAATTAGGTGAAACCTCAGCACAAATAGGAAAATGTTGGCAAGCAGAAAATAAAAGCCAACCATTGTTTCAAAAAAACGCTGATAACGTTACAACGACGGCGATAATTTACCTTAAAAACTCGGTAGAAGTCTTGAATGTTTGTAATGAACAAAAATTACATGTTTGCCACGTTTGCTGTTTACTGTCGACCGTTGAAAATACTTGTGCCATTTCATATTCAATATCGGAAATTTTATTGTGCTGCTATTATGAATGATTCGATGTTTTCTCTCTCTCTCTCAATTTCTCTATCTCCCTCTCTATTTTGTTGTTCACAAATGATTTAATGCATTCATTGCAGCAGTATTCAGTATGGTTAACATTAATTATCACCTGGTATATAATTAAACAACAATAAATTCATCTTTTGTATTTCGAGCGCTACACCCAATTTCAACTCTTACACCAAGTAATTATGCTACTTTTGTGAATCACAAATCTGTTACACTTCGTTCATTCCCGTATGGCTTGCAATCACTTGACCAAACGATAAGGATTAGTAGTTCAACACATCGATTTTGGTATTCGGAATGAGTCCAATGCAGTTATAATTGTATTAATCACCTAAAATTCACGAGTGTGCAATACTTTTACAAGGTCTGAACAAATATGTGAGATAAAATGTCATGTCATGTGCCGTATGCGATTAATATACATCAACTGTGTAAAGAAACGTCAAATTTATTTCAGTCAATTCACGAATCTGTCTCACTATACCTTTCTCGCTTCCTTTCTCTCTCTCTTAATTTCTCTATCTCTATCTCTCTTTTTCTTTCCCTGTCATTATTTACGCGGAGCGTTTGTCACCGCACGCGATTCATTGGAAATAAACGAACGGTGAGGAATTCTTCATCATCAATTGATGATATGTGAAAGGTAGGGTTAGAAACGTGATCAAACGCAGCGTTGTATGTTGTTTTGATTCGCTGACATTTCTAAATGGAATGTATGAAGCGCGGTTCATACGAAACAAGGCAAAAGTATCGATAATCTAAGACGATTTGTTCATTTTTACAAGCGAATCCTTGTTAGAATTCGATAAGATTATAGCTACATAATAAATATGAATAACATTCCATCAAAACTTAATGAAAATAGAGCGTTTTTTCTTGAAAAATCAGTTATTCAATGACTTTTTGGAACCCTGTTGACAATGTGACACAACTCAGCCGCAACCAAAACAAATACTCGACAATGTGAAATGGAAAATTGAGAGAAAAACTTTGACTGAATCACTCCTAGTGGAACTAAAAGTCCCATCCGTCATAATTCACGTATGCTATTCAGAAATTGGAATATTCATGGATTGATGCATCGAGTGTTCGTTCAGTACCGGTAGCGTTTGCGCTATAGCCCGAATCAGGAGTACGCGTGGTCCATGTTATTTGCGGTGTTTTTTTCCCTTTTGTTCGTGTATTCGAATGTATGTATTGTTGTTGTTAGCCACTTCTCACTCTCGCGCTTGGACTCTACTCTGTATTTACGATTTTCAATCTATTTTTCCAGTTCTCATTTCGCTGTTCTACAGAGATATGATATTCGCTGGCAATGTACTAGCGCTTATATCGTTCGTATTGTGTATAGAAAATACGGAGTTCAAAGAATTTATACGGCCTGATGCGTGTTCTGTAAGTGTAATTTGGTTCCAATCAGAAAAACCTCAAACTTTTATCGAAAACCGAAATTGGGAACGGCAGAAGAAAATGTGATTAAAAACACCTAAAAAAGAAAAGTGTTGAAGAAAGAGGTGCGTGTTAATGCTAATAATCTGATGTGAATTGAACGACGAAAAAAAATTAGGAAACCAAATATTAGTGCAGTGAAACTAAGATTCTGATGGAATAATGGCACGAATCAACGTTCCAACAAACGAAAAGGAATTCGACCTCTGAATACTAAATCATGTGTACTTGTTACTTTTGTGTTCATTCGCTCTTTATTTCTTGTTTCTTCTATTCGGTTGCTTTTAATCGCTAAGGTTTCATACGCTCTTTGTTTTGCTTTGTGCTACACAAGTATACACTTGAGCCAATAACCAACAGGATAGCAACGTATATTCTCACTGCCAGATAGACACACGCAGCTCCATCGTCTTGTGTTTGTTTATATGCCATTGTGTGCTCTTTTTTTCCGAGCCGAGTTTCGTATTTTCCCCATGAACATGTCTTGGTTTTGATTATAGTCGCTGTGCTGACACAAAAAAACAAAAACTCACGAAATTCTGATCGATGTATAAAGAAGAGATAGAAAATAACATGACAACAAATCGCGTATCGTTGGTTGAGTTTTGTAGCATTTGGGTGTTAGTATTGCATCGCGTTGGTCGGCCTTGGATTTCAATGACATTTAACCGATCTTGTGTTTATAGAAAATCCAATCGAATCCCATCGAAATTGGGAGTGAGAAGTGCAAAGAAATAGGATCACAGCCAGTAAAACAAAATGGATTATCTTTGACCATACTCTCGTGGCGTTCGCAACCATTCCCATGCCATTTTATGAATGTAACAACAAAATTGTGTCACATCTCGCTGTGCAAGGCCACTGCCATACATACTATTTATCATGAATTTTCCTCAAATCCATCGAAATTCCATTTTTTTAGCAATTTTCATTTAATCCGATCGAAATCGAATGCTTCATAACGCCAAAAAGGTCACCATACTATTTTTAGTGGGTGTTTACAGCTATGAAACGGTTTTTCTTGTCTATGTTATAAAAAATAACCCTTTTTTGTAATTTGGTTTTCATGTCGATAAAAAAAGAATCATGTTCAATATATTTTTTTTGTATCGTTTTCTCCATTCGACGCCAATATGTAATAACTTTTTCGTTCGCAGCACATCGACTTGGAATCCAAACTATATTAACACATAAATTCACTCTAATTCAAAACTTGTGATTGTGTAATAACTTGATGGAATTCGATATAGAAGCCATTGCATTTGAACGGACGCGTAAAGAAAAGCAGCAATACGCGAAAATCAATATGAAACAAATGTATGGACGAAAATTGCGCTGAATATACGTTTTGCATGCGATACTTTCACGTTACCTCTACATCAATTTGTGTATGGCTCCAATCAGACAACACATGCAACACATTTAAAATATTGATTATGAATTTTTCTTTTAAATGAAACTAGAAAAAAAGCACAAAGCATTAGAGAGAAAAAAATAAACATCACAGTGTCAGTATAACGCTTGGAGTGTTTGTGATTAATATTTTCTTCCTATTGGTTTTCCCCTGCACAAACCAAACTAAATCGCATGGTTTTGTATTTAGGTTAACGTCGAGTTAAATGAATAAGATTTTTGTGCAAAACGACGTCTAATTATGTATTTGGGTTTCAACATCAAATGAAATTGAATGCGAAATCTGAGAGTCGCAGATATAGCAACAGCAGCAGTAACAACAGCAACAATTGCAATCGAAGCAGTAGTGACATCGCCGTCAGCAACAACACCACCAATCGGATTAAATGCAAGAGTTTTCAACTGAAGGTAAATGACATTCACTTTATTTGCTAGGTGTATTATATCACAAAATCGTAAATTCACTAAACAAATGGAAAAGCGAATCATGTTTCGTTTTCATCGACGATAGAATTTATGTTTATTCAGCATATAAATTATAAAGTCACTTTATTTTTCGGTTGAGCTGAACAATTGAAAACGTTAGTTATTTAAGTATACCAAACCACATATTGCGAATTAATGTTCAGCCAGAAGTGCGCTCAAATCGCACGTTATAATTGGATTCATTTGTATTCTAATTTACTGTCTTACATTGTAATCCTTTTTCGTTAGTTAAGATTGAAACGACTGCTTAAGAGAAAGAGAGTGTGTATCTTTTATGGTTGGTCGAGGAAATTTGTCATAAAAAAACCTGATAAGTTTTTATTTGTGCAAACTTCAATGGCATTCCGCCATACAAGCCATTGGCAATTAAAACTTAAGCATGAACAAACTTAATCAGCAGTCAGTTTGATCATTAGCCGCAGCCTCGGCAAACTTTCTCAGGCGCTCAAAACAGCAACACCAGCTGCAAATAGAACAAAAATAATAAATAATGCCTGCGCACAAAATATGCTAAGCGCTGAATGGTAATTCAAACATTCGATAAGTCTGTTAATCGACGTATAGATGAGCTTATTAGAGAGCTCGAGCTATTAATAATAATTAAAACCCTTTTCTAGCCAAAGGATTTGTGAAATATCCATAAATTAAACACACAAAAAACATTGACCTCTCTGTTTATTGGGACGTAACGAAGAATAATGGACTCTTTGTGTGCCGTTCGCGCGAATCAATGGGAAAAGCCGAACGGAGGGAAAGCAAACGCGATACTTGACATGCAAATTAAAATTACACTTTTCAGTCTCGTTATACATAATTGGCCATATGAAACAGGAGCTTAGACAGACGATGATTTCATTTGCACCAAGTGGATGGAGTGTGTGGCGGAGTTTGTTATGTACGATTGAAGAAAGTGAATGTTCTAAATCCTTGAGAATTGCATTCTTTAAAAATGTGTCAACACCATAATCCAGCCGCACAAATGGTCACAAATCGTTGCATATTTGCAACGAATCTTGTTGATACTTTGCACATGGACACACATACACTCGCGCACACATACACGTCCACCCGATGGATATAAACAACATTTATCATCAGCGATAGCTATTAATTTGCAGTTGGCTTTGGGCCTCTGTACAACATCGATATGGAGAAAGAAAATTACGCGTTCAGTGTGTCAGTGAGCGCGATTATAGAAATGGCGACTAACCTACACCATTTATTCTCCATCGCACAACACACAGTCTTATTGATCCTTTTTATCACCACAGCTCGCTCTCCCTCTAGCTCCATGTACAAGCAGTTTTAAATTGCTGACCATGCAAACCGTCGTTTTAAAATTACAACCAATATGCATGCGATTTTAAGTATCATGATATAAAAATTCTAAGATACTTTCCATTTCCAAAGGCCCATTACCCCGCTGTTTTTTTTATGAATTGGCCAACCAATTTGATATAAAATAAATATTCAATTTTCCCTTGGATATCTTTCTTTTATTATCGGTTGCATATAGAACCTAAAACAACAACGATCGATGCGAGTGATAGAGAGAAATACGAATGAAATGAAAAGTGAATTAAACTCAATTCGAATGAATAGAATGTGTATGGTTCAATTGAATTAAGCGCGTATACCAAACTTATTGCGGCTGATCATCTTCAACATTGGCAATTGTGCTGTATATAGATGCCGATATGAAAAAGTTTGTCTCGCTTGCAAATTCAAATTGTATTGTTCCAAAAAAAGAAAATATCGATTTCAAACTAGAATGAAGATCAAAGGGGAATTTGAACGTTTTCCAGACGAACCATCCATTTCCAATGAACGTCTGCATTTGTGCTTGGTGCGAGTAATAGTCACATTGCATTTCCAGAAAAGTGACACAAATAGATGAAAAAACCACCTTTTTATGTTTTCATTATTCTCTTCCCATTCGATCACGCACACAAGTTCCCACTTTCCAGTGTAATTCATTGAGCTGGTTGCTAAAGACAAGTAAATACTTTGCACAAATACAGCTACATCAATTGCCATTGGAATAAAAACACATACACACGCCGGTTGTACGAGTGTTAGTAAAATAGCAAAATCATTCAACCAAAAGATGCATGTGAATTTCAGTTAAACACAATGTTTTGAAATGTGATTGCGCTGCTGCGTTGAACTGTGGGAAATATCGTTAATTTCAGTTCACCGCTACGTCTTCTTCTTCATCGTTCCAAGCAGTTTTTTTCCATTGAAATACTGCGATATGCAGTGTTATGTTATGAGTAAACATGATGAATAAATTTGATGCTTGAATTAAAAATCGAGAGTTACTCTACGGCTTCTGCTGGTATGGGTAAATGTCAATCGACTGTTTTTATGACAAACGTTTTTTTCTCAGTTGAAGGAAAAAACGGCGATGAATCAGGCGAAAGATCAATCATTTTTTCAGACGTTTGGAATAAATTAACACTACACCAATTGAATGGCAACTTGTTATCAAAGACACAAATGTGTTGATAGTTTGTGGAAAAATGAATAAAATTAGTCATTTATGGAACAAGTGATTTATGAGCAATGATATAGAGAACGTGGAATTCATGCTCATCACACAAATTACGACGCGATTACCTTCTAACGATCACAACAAATTCTTATACATTCAACTATGGCCGGGAGCTTCACAGCTTCGGCATTTAAATGGATCAAAATATGCTTTTCAAACCATGTTGATGTCGAAAGCAGAGAAGCCATCGTCAGAAATTTCATGTCTACATTGATCCAAAAAATCATACCTGTCGATCGTTTTTTTGTTGTCCTCATCTATGCATCGAAAATGGCAAAAAAACTCACACTCACACATACACACATACACACATACAGAGAGAGAGAGAGAGAGAGAGAGACCAATACGACATACGAAACATGACAAAATACACACACATGACGTTGAAATTGGATTGTACATGGCACGACTTCATCCAAGCACGTTCTCTGCATGTAATCATCGCATCGGGTTGCGTTTGTGTGTTTTGTTGGCCGTATGTGAATGATACACGCGCAGAGTATTTCGGTGTATTGAGTGTCGAAGCAAAACTTGACTGCGATATGCAACTATTTCATCAGTTAGTTGTTCAACCGTTACGTGTTTGGTTCGATCGATCGAGCTCCATGAGCTCATTTTTCTGTGGTTAGGAGAGATTAATACGGAACAAAAAAACTCGATTTTTCCGTGGGTATCTGACATATCGCCGCTCTTTTTGTTCTATTGTCGTCATATCCGTTGCGATTCTCGTTTCTTACATTATCTCGTGTATTGACTTTCATTTTGGAATGCTCTCTCTCTCTCGGTTCGAATAAAACAGATATAAAAAAGAAAAGAAGTTTGTACGAAACAAAAGGAATATGAAACAAAAATTATACGTCCAGAAGAACAGCTACGGCCAGAACGTTGAAATCTCAGTGTGTGATTTTTCTTCTTGCGTTTCTCCTTTATATAGAAAAAAAGTTGTGTTGATGCTATACCTTAACATCAACTTTGGGAATTCGATGTGTGTGTCAAGATGATTCCAAAAATAAAAAAGTCAACGTAAATAAAGCGAAACAAGATTCAAATTATGAACACAAAAACAATATTTTGTTTCATCCTTCATTGTGGTGCGTAGTATCATCGTCGGTTGAAATTTAATCACTGCGTTGGTGCTTTTTATTCTCACCAAAAATACAGAACAACAGCACGCGAATGTTGTGATATTCTGCTCGAGAAAAAAACTCGATAAATATTGCTCGAGATAACTGCAAAGAAAACCGCATAATTAAAATACTATACAAATAATAAACACGGAGTGAACAAAAACATTTTTTTTTTTCGTGTGTTCACAAAAACAAACCAGCAACGTCGATATTTTGTAAATCGAGGAGATAAATCACTGTGTAAATGCGAGTGAAAGAGAGAGAGAAAAAAAAGAGATCGCGCGGAACAACATATTGCGAATGCGGTGAAAATTGCCATTTGTTTTGTTTATTCATAATTTGTGTGTGCGTATCGGAAGAATAAAGAGATTCATCGGTTGAACAGAAGAGAGATTCATAGTCAGTGCACGAGAGAGACGCCTAACGGCACTCAATTGAATGCGATTTACCTGCCCATTGCGACCTTAACGACTTTGACCACAGTGGATAATTCATGTAATTAGTTTTGACAAATACAGACGAATTTCATCTATCCAGCGCAAGGTATTTGATAAATTTTGTGTTTTTAGAAACATGCCCTGAATGTTTATTTCGCCATATTTACTCACTAATGACAAGGAAACGCATGACACATGAGCAAGATCATATTTGATTTATGCGTTATTATCAAACCAAGCGACGATTGGAAAATAAAATGTTGCTGTCATTTGTGTGCTATTTATTTTTAAACACTCATACTCTTGATTGAATTCAGCAGATCAACACACCGATACAGCGCTAACGATTACATTAACATGGCGCACGGCTTTAACTTGATTTAAGCCCGAAGTCTATGGATTTATTAATTGATCATATTTTCGATTGGCAAAGAGTGGAGAGCAAATTGATTTTCGTCATTATTAGCGTTTCAAATGAGACAGTAAACATGCCGATGAATTTTTAGCGCGAGCACGGTTTCACATAGAAGATAAATTCACATATAGCAACGCTCGTACCTCCCGCTGATACATACTTAAAATAATTACGTTCAAATGCAAAATCTGACAAATCTTAGATAGAACTCTCTGTGCAGTGGGCGCACTGGCTTGCAATGCAATTTTTATTTGTCTATTCACTGCTTTACATATCGCTCATTGTGTTGTTGTTTTTTTTTTCACTCTCCTGCCATTTATATCATTCGCAATGGGCCTTTAATTAATGATACATGATGATGAAACTGCAATAATTATTCTATTATGTGTGACTTTGTTTTCGTAAAATGATGAAAATTAAATTTGCAACACACGATTTTTGATGTAGTTCCATGGGCTCACGTATCATGAATATCGGTTTCGGGCGGATGCATAAAGTATGTGTTATATTTTCAGTTCGGTACAGCGAAACACTGGGGAACTACGCTTCGAATGGATAAAAAGTCAGAAGATTATACGAAATACAAAAAAAAAACTTGGTGTTGCTTTAGAATTCTTTGCAATAAATACAGCGAATGGAAATGACCATTTTTGGACAAACACACTCACACGACGTGCGCGATCAAACCCATACATGTACACAAATGATCACCACAAGAATGAAAGAAAAAGACTAACTTCCATTTCATTTGTTGAGAAGAATTTAAACAAACCACACAGAATAAACGGGTTTTTCGGTCGTCTCTTTACGGCTGCTTCTCGGAATTTCTTGCAGTCATGCTCGTGTACACACGGCAATTCTGAGAGATGTTTCATATTCACAGAATCGAATATCAACTTATATTGTATTCCATCGGCACTTTTCAATTTAACACCGGCATAAAGAATATGTGCTCAAGCTCAGTAGTTCATAGTTTGTTCGTGTTCTGGATGCAGATTGATTTTTCGAATGCGACGAATGCACACTCAAGTGAAGCTAGCGATGATTACGATGTTGATGGATTGGATAATGAAACATTTCATCGGTTATGAATAATGCAATCGTAAGTTGTTTTTAGTTTGGCGATTCTTTCACTAATGCTCTTCTCGACGAAAAAAAATATGCATAAAATGGCATATTTGTTGTTATCGGTTGATATAAAAAAAAAACAGAATTGCTCGAAAAACAAACAAGTTTGTTGAAAACGAAGCACAAAACCTTTTTTTTTCGACGTCTCCGTTGTCGCCGTATTCTTTAATTTCGCTCGTTCTCATCGAACACAGAGCAGTAGTTCAATGCGAAAAATGTTTTGAATGGGAGCGTGTCGAAGAAAAGGAAACCGTCGACGTTGTCTTCTTCGCCGTCGTCGTCGTCGTCATCGAAACCTGTTTTAAATCATTCCAAACACAATTATTTGTCTTCTTTGTTTTTCGAAACACGACCAATAATACTGATCTTGTTCAATTCGTTGCATAGTGCCAGCAGATTATATTCAGCCACACAACAATGGCTGCATTCTCTCTATTAGCATTGCCATTTTCAATATGATCGTAAATAAAATGCGCGTTCACGGGCACACGGGCGCACGCGCGCGTTTTAATCAAAATCACGAATTCCCCCCCACCCTCATCGTATAGGTCATTCGCAAAATTTATCGACTTATCGAATTAAACGCTTGTTCATAAATAAACTGGCAGAAAATCCATTATGGATCGATCGCAGTATCAGATTATAATGAACATACACCTCGGTCGAGAACTGGAAACAATGAACTCAACTATGTTCGTAATTATGGATGCACCGAAACCGATTAGCAAACAAGCGGCATTCAGGCACCATTAATTTAGGCATTCTTGTGCATTCGTTCGTAATGAATTGCGGCGTTGTGTGATTGTCATTTCCCAAAAAGTCAGGCTTTTGTCAAAGCCAAATTTGATATTAGAGACGGTCTGCTGACAACCGCACATTTACCGACCTGTTTCGAATTAAAGCGAATATATCAAAAGCCAATGTTTGTGTGTTGCAATCAATGCACTTGCATTTTGTTTTCTCGCTGTTGTATTCAGACGTACAAATGCACCACTGTGACGCTCGTCATCGACTTCTTCATTTTGGTACGTACAACATGTTGTAATTATGATTATTGTTGGTGTTTATGGTCGACAATTGCATCTAAGCCGAGCGAGCATTCATCGTCGTGCATTTTGGATTACATATAGAAAAAAAGGTGGCTTGATACACACCATCGAGGCATTTGAACAAAGAAAAGGTGTGCTGTTGCTATTGCTGCAACTCACAATACAAACAAACTTTGTGCCAAATGCATTTGCAATGAAATGAACAGAGCGAAAATGAGCTGCACTTGTTTTTGTTTCGAGCATCGGGTGTCGAATGGAAAAGGCTCAGAATCATTTTGTGGCTGGCTGGCTTCATAAAATCATACACACAACGAGTGCACTCGGTGCAAGAGTCGGCATTTATATCGTAGTAAACTGTATGGCATATTCGGCTGAGCCATCCATGTTTCGTACACACACTCAACTTTTATTACACACCAAAGTCGCTTCATCCGAGTTGTGCAATGTTTGAATGCAGTTGTGCGATTTCTTTATCTTGATCACTCTTTTCTCGTTTGGCACATTCATTTTATTGCTTTATCTCTGTGCATGCCCATAACCATTAAAGTGTTTTTTAATGTGAGATTGTGTGTTTATGTATTTGTAAAATGCATGGAATCGAATATATTGATGCTATGAACTTTGCCTCACATATAAAATGCAATATAATCGCTAGACTATTGAGATTGATAATCAAAGCCACTTAAATCGTTGAATGCGCCACAATCTATTTCTACATTCCATTGCGTGGCGGCCCCAACCGACAAACACCCAAACCGATATAAAAATTCGCATCGGAATTGTTGATGTGAGCATTTGAAATGAAATGTAGGTTGAAGCATTTGTGACACGCCATCCATCCAACAGCCAACCAAACCATGTTAGATTGCTGATATATCAAATAGCGAGAAGTGCATGTTTTGCACATGACTCGAAATTGCATTCGCTTACTCACATACACACAATATGGATTATGTAGCTCATTTTGCGTAAGCCAATCATTCAATTTCATCCAAAAATTCCACGCTTTCAAAATTCACACTGCAGACATCTCAATTTTTTCATTATTCTTCGACGCATTTCATTTCGACAGGCTCGTTTGTTCCTCGCCTCTCTCGACCATTTCGGCAGCTTCAATCGAATTTGCACTGAAAAATTGTCAGTGTGCCAGAGTTCCGTTTTACGGCTTTACAAATCGTCATAGTAATTATGCATATTTATATGCACAACATTTCGCATTCATTCATCATCAACATTTTTCGCACACAATAAAAGCGCACAATTCATTTTGCTGTTCAAAATAAATATTAAAATTACGAATATCGTTTCGTTTTTACACAATTTTCTGAATTCATAATTCCCAGTCAATTGTTTTTTGCGACAAACGATTTTAACCTTCGAAATAAATGAATGGTGTGCATGGAAACGAAAGAAATGGCAACACTCCCAAGGAATTCTGAGAAAATTACAATGGACCGGGCGGATTACAAATTTTTTGCAATTTTTAACTCACATGAGAATACTTAAATTGTCATAAAATGGAATTTTGCACTCACATTTCGAGTGAGAGAGAGGGAGAGAGAGCGAGAGAGAAAAATTATGAACGATGAACATATCAAGAAGTTTTCATACTGTCAAGAATTTTGCACTGGCAAAAATCGTTTAGTAAAACTATAAATTTACTTGCTGTGTTTATGATAACACACCATTTTCATCAGTAGCTCAACTGAAATGTTATTGCTCGTCGCACTCACCATTGCCAACAAAAGAAGACTGACAGATACCAATCGCTGAAGAAAAGAATTTAAAACTCTTGTTTATTATTTACTTTGCGAAAAGTCATAATCCTAAATTGAATGTATCTCTCTCTGTGTATGTGTGTGGATATTGAGTGCTCATTGAGACTTTCTCGGGGAATTCGTATGATTAACATAGCTGATATTGTCTGTCGGAATGATGTTTGTATGTAGCGGGTTCTATGAGAATCATATGGTTCCAAATTTATGTACAGCATCGAAAATACGGTGTGCGCAAGCATTTTTTGACATGAAATCCAAAAAGGGAATTGATGTGTGAAAAAGAATTTTAAGCATTGTTGTTCCCAATGCGACGTTATTTCATTCATGTACGGCTACGATATATGCTATTTTCATTCTCTCTCTCTCTCTCTCTCTCTCTCTCTCTCTCTCTTTCACACGTTTCGCCTTTGTCATTCAAACCATATTTGCAGTTCAGCTGGAAAAATGCATTTACCTTCGTAAAAAGGAATATATTGCAGTTCATTGTGAACTTTTGCCCCTTTCCAAACAACATCATATCGAAATCACATTGTGCATGAAATATCGCCGTACCTTTCTCAATTTCTTCGTTCCATTTATATCGGCATCCTTTGTGCGACCTTATTGTTAAGCATCCCCCTTCGAAAATAAATGCCGCAGTTCGCAAAGATTCAAGACGAAGACGAAGCAAGTAAAAAGGAAATAAATCGTAAATCGGTTTGAATATTCAGAAATGAATTGAAATATGTGTTCGATGTGTATAATTGCTTGATTCGCATTGTTTGACTAGAAACATTGATTGCACCCTTGTTTCAATGCCAATTGCGAGAACCGTTCTTCATGTAGAAAAAACCATTTGGTCTGTTCTCATGAAATATTGCAAATTATTGCGGAGAAAGGCAAATATTGATGGCCAATGGAAAAAAGTTCTCATGCAACTAGTGACTGCCGCAAAAGGCACATCGCACCGAATGGAAATTGAGCGTAAATTAAGAAAAGGATAAGAAAAGTGAAAGAGATTTTCATATAGCATCAAAATTGACGTGTGAAATATTTAGGAAGAAAATGTTTTTGTGCGGAAGATTTCGACCGACTTAAAAAATAGGGTAACTTCCGATTTCGTTCCCACTGTCCGCCGAGACGGATGCAAAGTTTGCCAGCGACTTTAAATAAATGGAAATTTATTGAGAACCTTTTCTTCTGAACAGATAAAAAGCGTCTCCAATCCATACATACAGGTAACAGATAATTTGTAAATGACAGAATGCCATTAAGATTCCTTAAATGGAATCGAATTTTTACGGTCGAAAAGCGTGATGAACCTTTCCCAGGGTCACAGATACACAAACACACACTGCATAATCTCGCTGCGCAACATATCGTCTTTTTATCAATTCAAACAATGTTCGATGTTCTTTTCTTGCAGCAAGTCTCCATCTCTGCTGTAGACACTGCTTCAAAGATTATCACAATAAACATCAGCAGCATTCGCAGCCGCAGCGACCGTAACTAGTATTGAATCGGAGAAACGACATGATCACTGAAATGGGAAATAATCTGACCCTTTACAATTCGCACGTATATCCGAACATAATCGCCCGTTAATGCAATGAAAACGCCTCGGTGCAATGAACGAATGGAACAATGAGAAGAAATATAAGAAAGAATAGCAATAAATACGACGGTCTTTCCTAATAATAGCACCGATGAAATAAATACTATTTGAAATGCAAAAAGGATGGCCGGAGAGAAAAGAAAATGCGCTGAACTAGCGCTTGTTTATTGAAGAACGAGGTGAAATTTTGAAATGCCGCTTGTTCGAATATTTTAATTTAGTTATTCATTCATTTATCGAGTTTTTGTATGTTTATTACAATCAACGGATAATGTTAATAATAATAAGTTAGAATGAACGTGGGAATTTATTGAAACTAATACGAATTTAATGAGAATGCACAAGCACACAGTGTGCCACACACATTCTCCAATTATTTTCCGAACGGCATATGGTCGATACAATTGTGTCGCCGTGCGAACCATTTCAACGATTGAAATGTTTCTTCTATCGTTCATTTTGAATGTTCTGAATTTGCGTACGACTAGCGCATTTCCGACAACGCGATGGTTGAGTGTGCGTTGGCCCAATGTAGTGTGCTCTGCATACGTTTGTGCATCTTAACAACCCCCGACCAATGAACTCAGTCACCGACCACTTAGTAACACTATTATTGAATATGCTGCTTGCATATGACACGTTTGCCATTGTTCTCAGGATCTGAATAGAGATACTCTCATCGTCATCGTCATCGTCCGCATCATCATAACAAAACCAAACTATATCGCACATCATTATTTTTGTTTTGTCATTTTCAAATCTGTTTGGAAGTGCAGTTGATCCCACTTTATTTATCGTCTGTGTGCGCATATGTGCGTGAAGGACAAATGTCTGTCGAATTTAAATTAAATTCGTCGAAAAAAAGATGGAAAATATTTATTTCTTTTGTTCCGTTATTAAATTGTTATTTCTATAGAGGCGAACCCGGATTTTTTTCAACTCGTATATTAAAGTTTGGCTCAAGCACTACATTCTCATGAAAACTTCCAGGCGGAACGGAACGTATGACTTCTAAATTAAAATCCAGTTTATTTCAAATGAATAACGATAATAAATTGATATACTTGAGCGTTTGCGTGAAGAGCAATGATCTCAACTTACTAACTTACTGCATAATACTCATTACTCTTTAAATAGAATAGAATAATAGGGTTTCAGTTCCGAATAAACTATATTCAAACGCCCGAATTGAATATGAATACGATCTGAAGCCTGAATCTTAAAAATAGCTAAATCGCCAATTCTTCCGCTGTTTTGAATTATCGAATGTACTGAAACTTATATTGTTAATAAAACGTTTTAAAATTATTCGTTTTTCGCGAATACCAATTCATATTCATTCTTCATTTTGTTTATTTTCATCGACCTTTTGTTTATTTCTTCACGCCTTTTAAAAACAACAACACAATTCTGTTGCAAATCCATTTTATTCTTGTGGATCATTTTCAATCATTAATTCATTATCGAAATCTTGAAATAGAATGAAACTTTAACCAAGCGAGAAAATAAGAATCCAAGTAGAAATAAGTTGATTTGGAAATCCAAGAAATATTCATCACGTGCAATTTTTCACGCTAGAACTGCAAAACGAACCATTTTATAACTCAGCGAGATTTCAATCAACGACAAATAAAAACATTTTACAAAGTTTACTTTACTTGCGGTTTTCATTTTGCACGACACGAGTAATCGTTGTGCTATTGTTGTTTGCATGTCAGATAAATAATCCTATGAACATACATCGGAATGGGTTGAATTAAAATAAAATGTGAGCGCTGTTTATTGCCTGCTGTGTGTATGTGATGATTCAAGTGAATGAGTTTGAATGCGAGAGCGGCATGGCTATGTGCTTCGATCTATTGATACGGATGGGGTAAATCAACTGCCAATAAGAATTGATCGAATATTTTGATTATTTTTTTTTGAACACGATTCTCTTAAAGTGTCAATCAAATCAGGCTTATGGCTGGCCCGTGGCGGTGACGACACAAAGACCCTCTAGACGTCGTTGAATGACGCGTTTCATATGAAGGACACGCAATTATAATTGTATGGTCTGCGAATTATGCAATTGCGAGCGGCATATGCAATTTATCTTGTCATATTTACACATTTCTATCTGTTTCAATCCTCTTTTGTGTGCAATGTGAAATGAAATAACAATATCCGATAGACCGAGCAGTCAAAAGATATGTAGAAAATGCATTTGAAAATATGAAGTTTTTGTGTTAAAATAGTGGTGATTGGCATGAAATTTATTAACATTTAAAAAATTTAAACAATCTGAAAAATTCGTTTGATTCCATGACAGTTGATCCCATCACGTTATACATCGTTCTATAAACACAGACAAAAGAGATCAGAGCAAAGAATGCAATTTGAATGAAAAGATGGTGGTGATGATGATGATGATACGATGCTACATCATATTTTCATACTCATTACACAGTCAATTTACCAATATGCGAATTGCGTGGAGAATGAGCCACGATGCACGACCGACCGAGAGACTAATGGTTTTAATGGACTCTAATTGCATATTCTCGCGAGAGATAATTCCGCAGTTCTTGGAATTCAAGTCCAGTAAATGACCTTTGAAAAATGTGTATAAAAAACTAGAATAATCGACACCGATTCAAAGAAATATATTTACTGCTGCTGCTGTTGATTAATTTCTCGCTTTCGGCCCATTCATTTATTTGTGCTCATATTTATCGTCATTTCTAGGTGAATGGCAGCAGAGAGAAGAGAGAGAGAGAGAGAGAGAGAGAGAGAGCGAGAAAGAGAGAGAGAGAGAGGGGGAGAGAAGGAGTCAAGAAATAATTGTGTAGGAGCTATCAAAATAATCAGCTCGGTGTGTTATTCATAAGACACTGCCTTATCGCAACCGTTCTCCATATAAATCGTTATCGTCTAAAATGATTACTGATTTCAACGGAACCACAGTCATATCATACAATGTTATCTACAAACCGCACATCTATGCGTAGAATCACACAATTCCAAAAAACTGAGGGTTGCGGCTTGTGTGTGCGTCATCCACAATTATAAATTTTTCTACGCGCTGGCGCTGTCAAAATTCGTTCCGGTGTTTATTGGATTGAATTGCAAACGCAAGCGATAACACTTATCAAATGCTACTAGCATGCTGTCGACTAACAGGCACTGATAACTTTCAATTTAGCTATTTGCGGCAATGGCAACTTGAAGGCAGAAGCCACACTAGCTCAAGGCACATTTACATAACCACATACCATATCAGCGAGCGAAGCAGTTAACTTGGAGATTTTTCATGTCGTCGCTGCATACGCCGTCCTCGCGCAAATCGACATGGATCATGTTAAATTCCATAACGTTTTTTTTTTCTTTTACTTTCTTCGTTAGCATCAATATGTTAACGATAAAAAACATCACATATTTTCTTTCATCATATGCGAATTATGCTTAAAATACTTTCTCTTGCAAAACGTCGAACAAAACACTTGTTTCATCTTGATTCGCCGACAGCAAATCAAATCTAATTCAGTATCCATACAACTCTTTTTACAAACTCAATTCCCGCCATTAAGCGACGGAGAAAAATGTGAATTATGATCACACATTGTGACGGCGAAAGAGTGAGGAACAAAAAATACTTGAATAAATAATCAATTAGGAATATCATGTCAATATTAACAGACAGCCAGACATGACTCGAGGATTTTCTTCTCCAAAGACCATCTAATAGATTGCTTTGAGCGCAGCACGACTCTGTGACAATAATCGAATAAATACGCACATTGAACAACGGTTTCTCTTATAAACTCCAACAATGTGCACAACTGCACATGAAATTAAAAATTCTTAGTTTGGCTTTCCGAATTCATGAGTGTTTATATAGACTGGCGAGCGTTCAATGTGATTTTTAAACGTTGGTAAATATGGAAAGCCAACGCAATCCCAACAACAACGCGAAACGGAATGGAAAAAAATCACGCTTACAGTGTGTTTATAAATTCAATCCACCAATAAACATAGTAAAAGTGAATTGTTGGCAATTTAACAATTCAATCATGCAACCATTTTCTAACGGTGAAGTGTATTCGCCGCCCGATCGTGCAAAATAATGGTTTGAATTAGCACATACGAAAAATTATATATCGTTGGAGTTACACAATGTGCTATGCACATTCTCTAGGTCTTTGGGCGCTGCAAGTTATTTCAAGGTCGTGCAACGACACGAAAGTCAACCAATCTGGCTATTTAACATTCTCAAACAAACTTTTCGATGATTGCAATGCTCATTTTCATTCAAACTTATTATTTTAAAACAGCCCACGTTTGATTCGTCGGCTCATTTCCGTTTATGGATGGAGAGAGCTGTGAACGCGTCAATGGGCATTGATGTGCTTCTTTGGCATTGCAATATTCGGTATTATCGGTTGTGACTTCTTTATTAGCACGAAAAATGCGCCTTCGAAAAGAGAGAGAGAGAGAGAGAGAGAGAGAGAAGCAAAATAGACATCATAGATATTGAAACCAGTTTTTATTTTCTTCAATTCACATTCTTTGGTATTCATTTGAATGCTCCGCATAAAGCAGACTTTATTATTTTCCGACGAGCAAGCCGCTTTTGTTTGCCACAGGGATTTCACGCATATTTTTGCCGTCCGGAATATAAAAGCTAGCATCTTTGAACAAATTGACCGTGCGAATGACAGAGAGTGAGAATATATCTCTCTTTTCATCTAATGTTCTTTTTTCGAGCCAGTTCTTTTTTGGTCTGGATTTGTGCGCAACGGAATTCTCCCCACACCTTCACCGCAATATCCATCGTAGAACAATCAACCACGCAATCGACATGACAGTCGCTGAAATGCACGACAGTCAGAAAAGAAATGGCAACACATTCTTCAGATCGTTCACCTTTTCTACATAGCTGGAATATCAATTGTGGACATATGTGATGAAGATAGAACCAATACATTCGCATTGCTGGCATCCGGCCGCGCAAGACCATTCCATTCTGTTTGTTCTATGCTAATTCGATTGCGTAAATGTGAAAAATGTATATTTGAATTGCTTTTCTGCGCGTTAAACGGTCTTTATCTGCACGATCGCAGTCGACAAAGACATTCAGCTGTGAGAGCAATTGCGGAGACGGAGAATGGCAGAATAGAAGAGAATAATGTCAATTTATTTGACATGAACTGACCTGAACTCAACTTAAAGAGAAAAAGCATTGCTCAATCCAACCGGCTCATGATGATTCCCTGTTGTTTATCACATTTGATGATATTACGAAATAATCAGATTTTACGATGAAACAATTCGCAGAATAGACAGCATCACAATGAAACTAATAAAATTACCTCTAGATAATAAACGTAGACGAATGGCAGGCAGAACAACACATTGCAGACAATTGACAATTAAATTAATGATAGTGATACGATGATACGATGATATGTGATAAATGGCGCCTTCTCTGACAACCTAACTATATCTGCAGTATGTAACCTCTCACTCTCTGTCTGTCACTCGTTCACTCGCATCCTGCATATTTACGAAAACACCTTCGCTGTTTGCTATTATTTGTGCAATTTATTTGATTCCAGTAATCAATAGCCATAATATTTCCGTAAGGTGCCAAGTATGTGATAAAAATGGCGTGTTGAATTTTGTTTTAAATTTGACCACATATCGCACGTGCACTTACTTGGAATTCAACGGCAAACATTTGTTTTATTGTTCAACAGAATTTCGATTAATTCCAGTTTATACAACTTCCTTAATGAGTACTTTCGTCGTTACAAATTCTTCATGGCCACTTTGTTGCGTGGCGTTCAATTGGTTTCTTTCTTTTTGGTTTGATCGATTTTGTTCATAAAAGTGTTTATTGTTCATGATTCGATACAAATATGGATTATATTGTCAGTAATCTAGTGTCAACAGGAGCCCGCATAGAAAATGGCTGAATAATTGTAAATCGGCACTTCTTTTTATCGTATTTCCTGTCTGCAATGAGCTGTGCCGATGACACTGAACGTAATTCGGATGTTAAAGTGCTTACACGAATCGAACAATGCTCAATAATGGTTTCAATGCTGTTGGGATTCCAGCAAAACACATGCTAGTCAGTGGCGCTTTGTTCGTTTCGCTCTCTCCCTCTCTGTGTGTGTATCACGCTTCCTACTTGCCTTTTCACTCGTTCTTTTTGTGTATGGCGCTAAAATATCATCACATTCGATTTGCCTGTGTGTAGTGAAACCGCTCTCCAAGCGCTTGCATGTGACTCTAGATGTGACATGTGAATATAAATGTCGTTTAATTTGCGGCTCGATAATTCGATCAATGTGAAATGACACAAAAGTGTTGCTGTAGCGCGCAATATAATTCCATTTGCTCAATTTGACTGTCCAATTTCAATTTTGATTGAACTTAAACAAGTCAACGATAGATGCAATAATATTCAGTCCCAATTCAATTTTTGTTGTCAACGGTGAAGTGGCAGCCGCAATAACATTATTCCCGACCGATCATAATGAATTTGAATTCACTTAAAATAGATGTTCGCTGAACAATCAGCCGCCCAATTTGTTTTGTTCAAAGTGTGCAATTTGGTTTTGATTTCAGCTTCTAACATTTGAGTGCATGCGCTTTCGTCCGTATGCAAATTGGAATTGCACAAATGAGGTCTCTTGTGATGAAAAATAAATGTTTTTGCCATTTTTAGAACACATTGCGCACGTTATAAGAGCCAACCACATGTGAGGTTCAATGCAAACGTAACTCATCACGATATATATGTCATCAAAACTTGTATAATTAAACAATCTTAATTCACGAACACTTTTGCAAATGTAATCCTATTCATGTACGGCCAATAAAATTGAAGCTCACACAACTGCTTCACTCCAAATTGACGTAATACTTTACGCTATTTGGCTTTCCCTAGCGATTCGATCAATTTCCACTATCACTACTTTTGAACGGCCAATAATGACTTGTTGAATTGTTAATGGCTATAGCCATTAAGTATACATGTTTTATTTTTGAATATTGGGCGTTTTTGACTTTGAACATTTCTGTGTGCGACACACAAAAATAGAATATATATTATAAAAAATGCTCGTCCCGATGGAAGGAGAATTGAACATCAAATTTATTGCATTAATTTATTTTTGGCCTGGTTTTTCAGACTCATTTGCATGTATTTCGCCGAATATCTGTGTGTCCAAAGTGTAATGACGACAATTAAATTGATTTAACTGCGCAGTTTGATTGAAGCAGAATAAAAAGTGAACCCAGTTCAATTACCGTCTAAATTCAGATATATGAGATTTTAAAAAAAATGCTAAATGCTTCAGGTATTCCAACAAAGGACGTCCTGAATACAACGATAAGAATGCTCGAAGATTTATGTGCAATTCGTACACATTCGCACCGAAACACAATCACCCATTCGTTTTGGTCATTCCGTGAATCCACCCATGCTCAAACAAAGAAGAAACAGAAAAAACAATTTCAGATTTAACAATTTTATATATTCATTCAGTGTGTAGAAAATATTAAATTTTTCGTTTATTCCTTCGACTTATTTGCTTCGTTCGTCTCCATTGTTGTGTTGATTATTATGTGCTGCTGCTGCATTGCTTTTTAAAATTCAGATTTTAACAACAACAGACATTTTAGACCATTAAAATTCAGATTTTGGAATATGGTAATTTGTATTTGTAAAAAGAGGATATTATTAATCTGCATTGTATTTCGACTTGTCAACGGTTAAGACCCTGTCAGAAATAGTTGAGAATTCCTTAAGAAAATAATCCAATAGATTTTTATCAAGTGAATATAAATCGTTAGATTGTTGAAAGACTCTTTGCACCGAGACGGAAACGTTCAATTTTTTGACGTCGAAAATACTGATGTTGCAAACAAACACTGACATCATCCCGATTTTTGCCGAAACTTCTCTTTTCTTCTGCACACGAGTGAAGAGGAACAGTGATAAAACTGAACGTTTTTACAGAAAAACACATATGTTCGTTAGCTTTCTCTCTCTCTCTCTCTCTCTCTCTGCACATGCAC
Source organism: Obolodiplosis robiniae (assembly GCA_028476595.1). Taxonomy (NCBI): domain Eukaryota; kingdom Metazoa; phylum Arthropoda; class Insecta; order Diptera; family Cecidomyiidae; genus Obolodiplosis; species Obolodiplosis robiniae. Next base: position 4,346,084 of record CM052014.1, read on the forward strand.
ATGATCTGAATAACATTTTGAGACCGGCACAATACTAAAGTAATGCCACATATAAACCAAATAGAATTATTTCGCATCTGCTTTTTGTGGCTGGCTTGTTGTTGCTATTGTCGATGTTATTGCCAGTGCAGTTGTTACCAGACGTTCGTCGTTCTTTCATAGATCCGATTGTTACCTTCATTTCATTTTTCTTCTCTCCAGTAGTTCTTTTTTCACTCTCTTCTCGATGTCTCTTCAAAAAATGCTGAATGCAAAGCAATGGCATATGTTGTTGCGGATGAAACCGATTCAACTTATTTGTTGAGTCGTAGTAAAATGTTGGCCGCATTCGGTTTGTTCCAATGATTTTTTGAATGTACTGAAATTGGTTGAAAAGTAAACAAATAGCAAAACACATGCCAAAATACCAGAACATATAGCTACGCTAGGCTGTGTGTTGTACGGAAAGAGAGAGAGAGAGGCACGGTGTTAAAATGGATTGTGCTACTGGCAGCTCGTCTTTTCAATCTACATTTTACCATCTGTCTCTGTGTGCGACTGCTGCACGATGATATTTGTGCCCGTCCGATTTCACAATGCCATTACACGCCTGTGCCCGATATTCTCAAGTCTCATTCCATATGACGGGCTGAGTGCCATTGTTTTAAACATTGATATTGACTGTTTGAGCGGCTTTCAAACAGGGAAAAATACACACAGACATGAATAACAATTAGCTGAACTGGATCAATTCAACCGGATGTTTCAAGTCAAAAATAAGATGCTGGCTACCTCAATCAGGACATGGAATTCCTTTTTCTCCCCAAAAGAATGTACAAGCAAGTCTTTATCAGGTCGACCGAGTGAACGAGAGAATACGAGTAAGAATGAGTGCAAGTATGCGTATGATCTCGTCAAATCATTTGTCCAACATATTAACGCACTCCGCTCCCTCGGCACTTCCCAACCGCTTTTTCCGCACACACGCAAACTCTGTCTCTCTCACACTCCTCTCTTTTCTTGACGCACACTTTATTTATGAGTCACTTCAGGTATTTTAATATGCTGCTCTATGTTACAATTCATAAATTTTCTCACGGACATTTACATAAACTAGTAATTGAAACGAATGAGAGCAAACCAAAATGTTAAATTACTACTTAAACCGAAATAATAAAAAAAGTGAATACGAAAAAAGCAGCCAAACCGCCAACAATCGAACAAATTGCTGGAAAGGAAAAAAAAATCTATATTTTGAATAGGATTGCTGTCAAATTAACGAGTAAATTCGAAACACGTCGAGCAAGCATACGAAAAAATATGAAAAGAGGAAAAAATTACGAAACTCCGAATCCAAATTGTTCGTGAGTAGTTTCGGAAATTCTCTTCTTCGGTTTGCTTCCGTTCGGTGGCAATGCACCAATAACGACTGTTACTTGATATCGATGCCAATGAATGTTCGACCAAAATGCATTCGGATGTTTGTTAATTTCGGAAATCAACCAATTTCCATGAAATATTATTGGGGAAAACGACAGAGGTATTCAAACAAAACTTGGGATTCTAATTAGAAAGATAGGGTGTTCGTTCAACGTTCAGAAGAGTCGAAATGAATTACTTCCTTTTCAAAATTGCCTCGTGCAATCGACACGTTTTTATCTCAAAGTGTATGTTTTTCACAATAAAAACCATTTGAAGATATTTATTGAATTCTTTCGATTTAAATAACACCACGATTTCTCTGCACGCTCAACTCTTATCATCTTAGCATCCGGCTTTGACATTCCATTGCGTTCATGTTTCTGGTTGTGATAATATAATTTTTTATTTTTACATCTTTTTTGCCTTCGTTCGAATAATTTACGAAATACTTTCATAAATAGTCGTCGTTAAGTGTTAATCTTTGATGAATTATTAACCCATAACATTGGAAGCGGGTTTTACTCGGATTACTCGGTGATATTGTTTTTCTCTCGTCATGTCGTCGCCTTTCTCTTGCGGTTATTGCAGAGCGAAAAAGAACCAGCGTGAAAAGTGATATGTGTGGAGAGAAAAACCCCAAGCAATACGCATTAATGGATGTCTGGAGTGAAAATATTTGCCATGTGCAAATAGCAACAAACTATATTTAGTTTCATTTTCGTTGCGTTTTTGTTCTCTAGCTGGTACGCATCTCGATGGGCTTGGCAAAACCAAGTTGGAATATCGCCATTTTTGTACGAAAATGAAATTCGATCAATGCAATAATACTTTTACTTTTCACAAGTTGCCTTAGTTGTTGTTGCATGGCTTTTCTTGGAAAAGCAACAACTTGACCAACAAATCAACATTTATTTAACAATGTTAGCCATACATAAATATTCGGAGAAATAACGGTATTTCAGATTATTTATCAACTTATAATTAGACAGAAGCATTTTATTAACTCTCTTGTCCAGTTTGTTTATGGAGCGGTCATTAAAAACGATCTTCATTCGGACCATATCAAACCAGTTCATGTCCAAGTCACTTCATTCCATTCCAATCCAATCAAAATGAGAAGTTACCAAATAAACAGGCTGCGATGAGTAATCTCACGGTGAAACTATAGCCATGACTCATGCTTTAACGATGCGCAACATTTCAAGTTCAACTTTAACAGTCGCTTTAATTTTCTCCTTTAACTGTATAACTTGGAATTATTCCATTTAAATTTGATCAAATGATTACATTAGGTAAAAATACGCGCATGCTGTGTAGAGAATAAAATGAACAAGGATGATTCATGAAATTTAAATTATACTTCTTTTGAACATCATATTAAGCGAATGGCAATTTGTTCAATTGAAGCGAACTGAAATTTGTATTACTCATCTCACCATTGGCTTCATTCTCAACTGTAGACATGTCATTGATATTTTGCTTCGGTATATTTTAGATGTTACGGTAGCATTGGTTGATTATTCTCAGCAATGTGGAAATAAAAGTCAATGGCTATAAATTTTATGGAAAAATCAAAGATAATCTCAATATTTGGGTATCACCTGAATTTAAACTCATTCTTGCTATTCGGATCGAATTCAATCAAATACAAAACACATCCTCGATACAAATTCTTGTATGAAATGAGCTCGATGCAATGCCATTGGAAATCAACTAAATTATCTATTTCACTGTGATATCAGATCGAACGAATGTCATTACTTCCGAAATGAATTAATGGGTCTGTTTTCGTATTTTGAATTTTTTTTATATTCATCGTAAATTATTCACACGTTGAATAGATATCAGCTGTGTGCATTTGCGCGCCTTTGACCCAAATGCATTTTCTGCAATGCTAAATTATTCAATATCAATTTATGCAAATGACAACAAGATACCGTTAGTGAAATTCAGTAGAAAACAGTAAATGAAGGGCGTATTCACACTGATATGTATTGCGCCAGACATGTGCATTACCTCCGAACCGACATCAAAATTGCATTGAACACACGAAAGCGTCTATCAAAAACACAAAACAATTAGCGGTGATTAGCGTAGCTGAACAGAATGATTATTAATGAGCTCCACTGAAATCATTCTAATAAATTCGAACATTTCTATCGAAATTTAATGATGTAATGAGCCGATGAATCGATGGATAACATGAACTAATTAATCTTATCGCCAAATTCACATTTGTAGTGATATTCCGAGACAGCTGATCTGATTTAGATTCTCATTTACTGAGTTGTCAGAATCGTCAAACTGAATCAAAGTTACACCAAATGAAAAATGCCAACATTTTTAGTATACGCCAAACCAAAGCCTCATTATTAGACCATTTATGAGTTAAATAGCATTCATTCATTTATTGATTTACCTTGCTTTTATTTATTCCATTTTCTTTATTTCGTTTTACTTTTTTTCCTTTAGAATTGACAATTTATTGCACGAAATAAAATAAGTTCGTTTCTTGAAATATTCGTGGAGAACGTTCAATCATCGAAAACGTGAATCAACGAAGCGATAAAAAAAAACCCAAGTCGTAAGACGAAAAACGCTGCCCAGAAAAAAATTTATAGCGACAAACATTAAAGGAATTCAACCTTATGAATTTCTAAGAGGTCTTCGAAATTGATAAGACAAATATTTGGTGATACAGATCACAATTGCTCATTCACACGAATAACTCATCGGTGACAGCGAGCATTTGATTCATCCACGTTGCCTACAGTCATTATCCGTCGAACTAAATCCATTTTGTTCGCCCCGTAAAACATTTTTGACACTGATTCGTTTGTCGGTCGTCAGAATATTGTAATCAATAATCCACCGACACACACACACGCGCATTGACCAACAATACACATATTTCGGTGTTTTTAGCGCGCGATAGCATTTCTAGAGTAATAGATACCATAAGATAAGAGAAAAATGGGCAATACGTCGTCACATACACACGAGCCACTGGAACGTGGCTTTGCCAGAGATCGTTTTGGAGATATTAAAAATTCGGTTCGTTTTATTTATATTTCTTCATTTTGTATTGTTTGACTACGGTGGTTACTTTGGTTTTGTCTATTAACTTTGACCTTTTCAATTACTATTATTCTACTAATTTTGTAGTTTGGATTTGTATTCCGAATAGCTAAAATGTTTCACGACGTCTTTGTGATTAACACAAATTGATTTATTGGTCATTAACTATGGCATTTATATTGTTTGGCTTTTCAAATAGTTTAAATTAATCGAATCGTTAATAGTTACTGAATTTTTGGAATTCAATGAATTGCCCACAAATTATGTGACTGTGTGAAAATTCGTTATTATGATAACATTTACTAATTATAAAATTCCATCTAATCACTCATTTTCTCCTCCCTTTCCTTCTCTCTCTCTCTCTCTCTCTCTCTCTCCCTCTCTCTCTCTCTCTCTCTCTCTCTCTCAACAGAAAGCATTTGCATCGTTTCGATTTAGTAAGAGATCACCGAAGAAGATGGATCGCTTGCGACGTTCGTTCCGCGACTCGTTTCGTCGCCGAAAGGATCGGGTGCCCGAATCGTCGAAACCATTGCAATGGCCAACCGATGAACAAGCCGTACGTTCGTCGACTTGCTCGTTTCCGGTGAAGTATTTAGGCTGTATTGAAGTATTTGAGTCACGTGGAATGCACATCTGTGAGGAGGCGTTGAAAATGCTGAGAGTAAGTATTAAATTTCATCACGACCACAGCAATAACCAACGTTTAACTCATGTATTTTTTAACAGAGCTCTCGTCGTCGGCCTGTTCGTGGATTGCTACATGTCAGCGGAGATGGTTTGCGTGTTGTTGACGATGATACAAAAGGACTGATTGTAGATCAAACTATTGAGAAAGTAAGCTTCTGTGCACCGGATCGCAGTCACGAGCGTGGTTTCAGTTACATCTGTCGCGATGGAACCACACGTCGTTGGATGTGCCATGGTTTTTTGGCGTTAAAAGATACGGGTGAACGTTTATCGCATGCGGTTGGCTGTGCATTTACCGTGTGTTTGGAGCGAAAACAGCGACGTGACACCGAATGTCAAGTGACAATGACATTTGACAAACAGAATTCCACATTCACACGGAATGGGTCATTTCGGAAAACAATGCTTACTGAACGCTTTCACAATGAGCGTGGCATCGATATTGGTAAAAAATCACCAGCCGCTATCGTTGCCCCGCAGCCAAAACCACATAATCCGTATGCCATCGAAAGACCCCATGCAACACCCACAATGCTCGAACGTCAAGGCAGTTTCCGTGGATTAAGCAGCTTAAATAGTCAGTCACCATTCAAACGGCAAATGTCATTGCGTCTGAACGATCTTCCGTCCAATGCCGAACGTCAGAGATCATTTTTGGAGCCGCTTACCAATGGACACACCGTTCGATCTGTATCGCCAATTCCCGAAATTGTTCCACAGCCCACACAATCCGCAAATCAACAGCCCGAAATCGATGTTGTCAGTGCATTATGCAAAGAATTAAGCCAAGGACTATCAATGCTTACGCGTAATGATAACAGTGATGAATTGAATTTCAACTTACAAACACCCCCAACAACGACAACCACATCCGAATACGTGTTGCCAAGTACAATTTCAGCTGATGCCATTTCGAAAATTGCTGTCATCAGCCCAATCGAAACGCATCCAATCACAACAATCGCTGTGAAACCGGTTACAACCAGCGGTTACATTCCAATGGATGGATACACCGGAAATACAGTCACGTCACTCTCCTATATACCGTCGACGCGTCATCGAGCCAGTGTATCGGGTGCATTGCCATCGGCACTATCGCAACATTTGCAATCGGCAAATGATGAGCAAAAAACAAAAACTCCGGCAACCGTTATTGTTGCACCAAACAACAGTCAGCTTCCAAATGCCGAACAATGGCTGGGTCAAATCGTAAAGAATGCATCGCCCGCAGCTAATAAACGAGCACCATCGCTTCATTCACGTGCAAAATCACTGACCACCGATCCGTTTGATGCTGAGTGGGTGGCCAGTGTAACAAGTAAAATTGATGAAGTCACTAAAATACCAGCAGCAACGGAGCAACCTATCATAACACACACAAATCCGTTCATATCACCCCTCAAACAGCTCGATTTGTAACTGAATCAGCAGAAGCAGAAGCAACAGCAGTGTTTATTATAGCCGGTTCAATCATGAACGGAACAAAATACGAGATGAAAAAAAAAAAACAGTAATGTCAAATGCAAGCTGCTATGCGCATAAATGGTGCTTTAATTGTTATACATAATTTACTTATCACATAATTAGACTTACATTTGCTACTTAACAGCTTTGTTGTACGTGTGCGTCTTAATCGAAGAAAATACAAAAGAAATTAGTCAATGGAGAAACTCGACAGCTAGCATGCAAATGCATTCAAAACAGATACAAATAACGAAGAAAAACGCAAGATATTGAAAAAAATCTATTTTCATCTTAATAACGATCTAGCAGAAAACACATTTAATCTTAACTAAATAACCTTACTTACGTGTGTTTATCGAAACAATTTACAAACATTTACAAGAATCTTAACACTACTTGTCTCTTTATATTGAGTTAACTGTTTCGTTCGCCGAATAATGAAAATGGTACATTTCGAATGGAGTATCTGATAGTGAAGTAAGTTAATTGCAGCTTAATCATACACAAACTCAAACACATCATTAAAATCAACAATATATTGAAGAAACTTAAGTGAATTTACAAAACGAATATATATATTACAGCATAAAATGAAGTATTGTTCGACTGCACCGAAACATTGTTAAATATTGCACAAAATATTGTAGTTCGAAAATGGGGCGGTCAAAAGAAACAAAACAGTAGACGCGAGTAACGAGAAAGGGAGATAGAGATAGAGTTCTTTGATAGACAATATCTCATTGTCATGAGACTGAATGAAGTACATAATATCATAGGGAAAGCAACTAAAAATATATATCAAAAAGTAGCAATGTGTATTCTGCATTAGCCTAATCTTTGGATCTATAGTTATTTTGGCACGATTTTTTCGCACTTAATTCCTGATTCAAATGTGATATCGAGAATATATTCTACGATCCGAACACGAACATATCAGATGCACACCACACATAGCAAATTTAGTTGTCTCTTGTTTGTACAGAACATTCATTTCGTCTGCAAACAGTCTGCAGCCGATTTTTATCCGATTTATTGGACCAACTATCGAACAAACATTTTTTTCAACGAAATGGACAATATTTCTTTCGTTTCTTTTGAACACACTTTTCTTACAAGCATATTTTTGAAGAGACTTTAGCAGTTCACATACTTAGTTTGGTATGAACTTTTGAAAGTCTAGTATGGTTATTTGTGTGTCGTGAATGCCAGTCTCAGCTAAAATATCAACAAAAAATCAAATTATCTTTTATATAATGTTTTGTAAAACTGTTTGCATCTAACTTTTCGAGTGATCTCCATTAAATATATTTTTTCCAGCTCAAAGCTGCCACTGAAAAAGAATGAGTATCGTTTTCGTTAATTATTAATTTTTTTCGTCGAAATTGGTTGAATTGGATTTCATTTCATGTACAGAACATCGCAGCAATTTTATGGATTGACGAATGAAGGAAGAAAAAGGGGGAATGAAGACAGAGAGAGAGAGAGAGAGAGAGAGAGAGAGAGTGAAGATATAATAGAAGTTTCGGTTTTTGCACACAAAACTCACCCGTTAAAATTATTTTGATGTATTGGTATAGTCAAATAGCAAAGATCTTGATGTACTCGCTTGCGTCTTTGCAAATACAAATACATTTTTATATTTTGTATGAAATTTCCAATAGATCAAAGTCATTTTACCGAATTGGCTTTGCGTTGGTGGGTTTTAGGAAATTGAGAAATGTTCGAGAATCAAGGGACGGAACTAGGGTGATTGGCACAGGGCATATTGGCATTTGAGTGCCAAATTACGATTGGCATTGTTTTATTTTAGGTTTTCCTTTATTTAAACTAAAAAACAAATTCTATTTGCTTGAATGAAAACATTATTTCTAATATTTTGTGCAATTCGATCGAGATCCAATTTCTGTTCTGTAAATAAAAAAGTGGTGAATCTTTTCTGTATTGAATCGTTGCTCAATGCGGCAACTGCAAACAGCATTTATCAAACAAAAACAGCGAAATTTTTGTGCTCAATTCTGGATATGTTCTACGCCAGCATGTTCTTTTGAACCGATCATTTTTTCTAAGTTTTTTTTTTCTTTAGTTTTTAAAATAAAATTAGTCAAACATTCATGTTTATTTGATCCCTTTCTCAATTTTAAAGCTTATAATTACAAATAAATTTGTTAGATGGCACAATTTTGTAAATACTTATCATTTCGTTTAAGTTAAGCTCAAATTTCGTTTAGAAGAATTGTTTATGCATGCTTCTCGAATGAGTGCCATCGAATGAACAGCAAACGGAGAGTGAATGCTTTTATTTGATCAACTTGACAGGCAACCACAAATTACAAATGATTTCAAAATGTATAATTTAAAATTGAATTTTTAGTTTTTAATCAGTATCTTTATCGCAACATCTAATGGACAAATGTACTTAGAAACCTTTAAAAATGCAATCAAAATAAAGGTACTTCAATATTGGATCAACAACGACTGTTTACGTTTTTATTGTTTTCTTTTTTTTATCTATCAACAACGCCAAGGAAAATGTAAATTGGATCAAGAGTTGGAAATGCATTGTAGCGAAATGAAACTCATGGTCAAGTGGCCAATAAAATGGGTGCACGCATGCACTGAGAGTTATGATTTCATATTGCGGCTGGATAAAATTGAGTGTCTTCAGGAAACTAAACTTGCATTGACGAAATTGGAATTATCAATTGAATTGCGATTTCCCAAGAGTTTTCAAGTAATTAAAAATCGAGTTTTGAACTAAAGCAAATTGTACATTTTTGGTAATAAAATTAGTTACGTGTAATTTTGAAAGCAATAAAACCAAATACTCAATTCACTATTTTTACTATATCTCATTGAATTCTAGAAATTGTTGCAATTTTTTTTGATGACACATTTTTGTCCATCATTTGCACTATTTTTCATGAACAAATATGATTCGGAATGAAAAAATTGATATCTGCTCATCAAACATATCGATTATTAATCAAATAAAAATGCTTCAACTGTAATGCGAATCAATTCCATACAATATCTATGTTGATCCAATTATCAAAATAAACGATATTTCAAATTCAATGCCAACATATGTAATGCTTCTTATAACAACTGCTAACAATCTAAACGGATTGAAAGAGGTAATCGCAAAAATCGCATGGGATTCCAGCTCACAGCTTCAAAGAACAACAAAGAAAAAACAAAATATATAAATATATAAATGTACTATTCCATCTAAACGCCTCTCTTTGAAATTGGCCAGAATATCAACTATTATACTTAACATATTCAACCACATTGTGCGATAAAACAACCTATATTAAAAAAAAACTATGTACTATGAAACATTTAGTTCTGTTGATTATAATAAAGTATATCAAAATAATTAAAAATGAAAAAATACAGAATTTGATATTTTTAAATTGTCCATGAATTTTATTGTTTACTAATATTTAATTTTAAAAAATATAAATCGCAATTTAAATGGTGAAAATGCTACGAACACTTCATTAGTGAATGAATAATCCGATAAATATGACAGTTTTTGATCGCAGGTAAGTGTAATCAATTGCGGTATTCACACATCACTAAAGACGTAGCTACTCGAAATAATTCTATATTCGTTGCTTCTGAAATATTCGCAACTCGTTCTTTATCCCTGGTGAACAGCTATATTCCATCGCATCACACGGCTCATTACATAGTCACTAAGTCAATTTGCGTTTTACGCTATCAGCGGATCGCAACATATGATTGAATATCAATGTGAAAATTACGATTGATGAAACATAAATAGATGATGATGGGTAATTGTATGGAAAAATATTTATAAAAACAAATGATGATCTCACTAATTTGGTTGTAATGATTGTAGCCATTGTTTTATTCATGTAAGTGAATGAGACAGTGTGCATCGTAAAATGTCAAGCAAAAGATGCATGTGAATTTCCGTTAAACAAATTCGAATTGTGATTGTCATTGAACTGTGGGAAATTCAGTTATTCGCTATTCCTTTTTCTTCGTACCTTTCCTTCGAGTTCGTTATTCTCTCTATTGAAAAATACGATGCTGCGTGTGTATTAAGTCTACGGAGAGAAAAAAAAAACGAGGGTTACGAGGGCCAACCTTTTCAGTATGTGTAAATGGCATGCGAGTATTTGTTTATGCGTGTGTGTGTTTGTGAGTAAGCCAGGGTGTTGAGCATATCGAAGGGATAAGTTGACTGCGATACGCAGCTATATCATCAGTTAGCTGTTTAACCGTTTTGAGTTTGGATCGGCTGATTGAGTTCGATTGTGTTCGTAGTCTCAATCACAAGAAGAAAAATGTATCGGTTTTTCGTTGCATAATAAAAAGTGAAAATTCAACGATTATGATTTTGTTTTCTCTCAATGAATCCGAAAGACTAGAGATTGAAGTTAATAAAAACATCTCGAATGTAATAAAATAAATGAATACAAAAAAAAATTAACGATTTTCATGTGTTTTTACCAATTAAAGTAGTGATTACAAAGTATAATGGAACTGTGAAAATGCATGTTGGCTAATTTAAGCTTGTGAAACAAATACATATAATCAAAATCGTACGTTCGTGGAATTAATTCAAACGATCATCATCAGTTTCAGAAAGAGTAAACAAGGTGTGTTTTTTTAAAATCTCTTTCGTTTGATTTGAAATCCTTCAACAACCAAAAAAATCATTCAAAATTGCACATAAATCGGTTTTCCGTTACAAAACGTTCAATTTTTGAATTTGTACACCGCAAACAGAGACAAACTCAAGCATCGTTCATACATGAAAGCAGCAACTGTCATTTTCCTTCACATATCATTGAATGTGTACGTGTGTGCAAAGCAAAAGTGAATGAAACTGAACGTTTTCGTCGTAAACTTTGCTTGCGCATACATTCGTTGCTTAACTTATACACTCAAATGCAATAACATTGGTAATGCTGTGAAAATGACGGTCATTCTATCGATCTTACCTGCGATTCTTTCTTCAGTATTTCTATTTTGTATTCTTCTTACATGCTCAATTCTGCATATGTTACACGAAGTGAAGCAATTGAGTTTGCTTAGTGTTTCGTAACAGAAACAATGTCGGCTGCATGCACGAATTTTCGTATAAAGAAATCGAAAGGTAAATAGAAAAAAAGCGCACGGCGAAGTGAAAGAATGCAATATTCAAAATGCGGCGTTTCAACGGATCAGCGTTACAGGGTCTAGACTGCACCATCTGTGCATATTTGAATGATTTTTTTGATATTTTTTATTCAATACTCAAAGATAAAAATGGTTTTATTAGCAAAAATAAGGATGGATATTTAATGGACAAATATGAGATATGTTATTTATTTTGTGTGTTTTTTTGTATAGAATTGACTTCTGGCTATTTATTGAAGATCTTTCGTGGAATTTTGATTTGCTCTATGAAATATTGTGCACGCACTTAAAAAGGGCCCCATTCAAACTTGAGAAATAGATAAATTGGCTAATTAAAAGCGATATCAGTCAACGGTCTGAAATATGGGTAATACATCATCGCATTCACGTGAGCCGTTTCAACGCGGATTTATCAGAGATATTAAAGATAAGGTTTGTCCAATGCTTCTTTATTTCGATCATTATTATTTAATCGATAAAATCAATTCTTTTCAACGCGGCATTTTTCCATACTCAAACAGAAATTTGCATCGTTCCGCTTGAAAGATGGATCGAGGAAAAAGATGGATCAACTCAGACGCTCGTTCCGAGATTCATTTCGGCGTCGAAAGGTTCCAGAATCTTCAAATCCTTTGAAGTGGCCATCTGATGAGCAGGCGATCCGCTTATCAATCTGCTCATTCCCGGTCAAGTACATCGGTTGCACGGAAGTATTTGAAAAAGCTGGAGTGGACGTTTGTGAAGAGGCAATGAATATACTTAAGGTGAGTGCTGCTCACATTTTCAAAATCACTGTGAACAGCGATCGTTCAAAATCATTATTATTGAACCTTTTCAATAAACTTGAACGTTTTATTCATCAATAGAATTCGCGACGCCGGCATGTTCGAGGATTTTTGCATATTAGTGGAAATGGTTTGCGCATAGTTGACAAAGATACAAAAGCGCTAATTGCGGATCATTGCATTGAAAAAGTCAGCTTCTGTACAGTGGATCACAAAAATGATCGGGGATTTAGCTATATTTGTCGAGATGGAACGACTCGTCGTTGGATGTGTCATGGATTTGTGGCAACGAAAGACTGTGGTGAACGTTTATCTCAAGCAGTTGGCTGTGCATTTGCAATTTATCTGGAGCAAATACAACGTCTTAATTCGGAATGTAGAGTCAAGATGTCATATGACACACAAAGCTCAACGTTCACAAGAATTGGCTCATTCCGGCAGAAAACACTCACCGAACGCTTGCACAATGAACGAGGCATCGATACCGGCAGAAGAGCGCCAGCTGCTATTGTCACACCACAGCTCAAACCAAAGCCAAATAATCCACATGCGATTGAACGACCGCATGCAACACCGACAATGATTGAACGACAAAATACTTCGGGCGGATTGAGCACTTTGAATAATCAGTCACCATTTAAGCGGCAAACATCGTTGCGCTTGAATGATCTTCCGTCAAATATTGAGCGTCAAAAGCTATTCTTGGATGCACTTGCTGGCCAGAACATTCGATCAGTTACACCAATGCTGAGAGGAAATTCTTTGGAAACGCCAGCGACGGCTACGGCCACTGCGATGGTTCAACAGGCAAATGTTGGTGTTGTTAGCGTTCAACGCATATCATTGAAGCAAGAAGTATCGTTTGAAAATGATGATATTGAAATTAACTTCAATCTACAAAAAATCGATGCATCTCCGACTACATCAAATAATATATTGTCAACCAAAACTGGTGACAACAAAAAAATTGCTGTCACAAAGCCAATCGTATCGAATGCTCCGTTAACAAGATCTACTACTGCACCTTTATTGACATCGAATGATTTGATTCAACTGACTGAACCGCTCACCAGTTTCCTCGATACACTTGCATCAAATGCGGATGTGCTAGAAGAAGCTCACCCAAATAGTTCAAGCAATGAACAAGAAAAAGCCTTCATGTCAGGCGATGATATTGTATTCGGAGAACCTACTGCAAATTCGACCAATACAACTCCAGATGTAGAAGCGTCTCTTAATGAAATTTCGACCAAAGATTTGATCCAAGATTCAGCTAACCAAAGCAAATCCGTTGATTTCAGTTCAACAAAAGCGTCTGTAATTGCAATTGTAATACCAAACAACAATCGAAGCCCAACCATCGAAGTAATAGAAAATGAATTGCATGTGAATGAGGCAGCAAGTTTGATATCATTAGGTGAAAAGAATTTAACTAATAATCCATTTGATGTTGAATGGGTTGAAAGTGTCACGAAGTTGATCGAAGGAGGTGATAGCACGCCGGCGATAGCTGAACCGCCGAACATCACAACTAACAATCCATTTTTATCATCTCCAGAGCAAATCAATGTGACTGAACTATAATCTTATTCATTCATTAGTATTTCGAATGAGTATACTTGTAAATAGTCAGATATTTGTAAATATATAAGTACATGTTTCCAGCTGAAAACTGCCACTAAGAATAGCTGCTAGTTTTAACGTTAATTTGAATTGCCTTTCAATGTATAGAATGTTGTGTCAGGCAAAATATGTTAGATTTTATTCAAAATTGACCTTTAAAATTTTGTGCAATTCGATTGGAGTCCACTTTTGCATTGTAAATATTGATGAATTGGGGATCACGTGAAATTCTTTGAACATTTAATAATAATATTCGTATTCTCATAACAAAAAATCTGAATTTTGATTTCCAGAAAAAAAAATTCTGGTTCTTTGCAGTTTTTTTTTCGTTTCGATTTGTACTTACTATTTGATAATTTTCAATTTTTAAATTTCAAATTTCTATGTAAATTTTTGTAAATATTCCCATTTTTTTATGTTGAAAATAATAAAATCTGCATTCAATTTATTAACTTTATAAACTTTATTCGTATTGTTTGTTTTTCATTAAAAATATGTTACACATCTAAATCTAATTTAGCTAGAACGGGTTCGCTTTTGTATTTTCTGAAGGAATTCGATAGGTAAGCGTGTTGCTGGACGTAAGTCAATCTAGATCCATTGCTGTAAGGGATTATTCAATATATTTCTATATTGTTTCAATATTGATATAAAGACTTGGAGCTCAATCAGTGATATTAAAAAAATATTTTTGTTGCATTATGCCGCAATAAAAAATAATCATTTTTGTGAATGTCAAAAAATATTTTGCTCCAATTAAACAAAAATAAATAAGAAATGTTTTTCTTCCATACCATAATTCGGACATAAATGTTATTTTATCTATATACACAATCGTCGTCGATACAACTAAAACTCTGCATTAAAAGTAGAAATGAATCGCATGGATTTTTTTTTGTTTTTAAATAAGAAATACACACTAAAATGGCCTTAAAACAAAAATAAAAAGATTTCTGTCAATGGATGAAATTTGTGCTAAGCAATCGAATTCGCTTGATCCATAAATGATTTACGCTCTACAGGATACTTTGCGCATCAATTTTGTTAAGATGATAAATGTAAGCCTAATTTAGAAACTGTTGACGACTTCAAAGTAAATTATCAATTACATGAATTACACCATTTGTGGCTGGAATATTTGATGAAACCATTTGGGATTCGTTCACTTTAATTTTGCCTGGATAAAGAAATGGAAAGCAATTAAATGGTTAGAGACCCATCAATTCAATTGCATCAAATCAATTTACCGTTGTTCACTTTTTGTAGTGTGATTGCGTTGCCGGCTTGTAGTGAATCGCGCACTTGGTAGAATCGCATGCCAGATGAAAACAGAGTACCTGATGTCACGTGTCGCATAACAAGTTTGTGTGCAGCTGCCTTATCGGTCACCATAAAGTTGATTTCTTCTTGTGTATGATTGCCGAATGCCAAATCGGTCGGCGCGAAAACGGTGTATGTTCTGCCGCTTTGTGGATCTATAGGGAGAAATCATTGTGTATTTTTAATGGAGCAAATAATCAATGCAATTTTCACTCTCTCTCTTTTTTTCGTCACCTTTGTTTTGAACCAATTCCGAGAGACCAGATGAGAATAGGGCCCGCAAGAAGTTTGTAAAACGACGTTCTCGATCACTCTGCAATGTTTGAAGAATATCGCCTACCGGAAGCGGGAACATAACTCGATCCACTGAATGCGCAATTCCTTGCGGAATGGCAATATCTTTCTTATCCGGCAATACCATTGCCCCGTTGATAGTCGTAATCTAAATAATTGACGCGAATTTAAAACATTGCAATTTGATTTTTTTCATTGTTAATTATGTTTCAATCTGAATATTTGAATTAAGCTAATCAATAATGTTCACCTTGACGTCATTCCATTCGGTGTCGTGCATATTGTATTGATTAACGCGCAATTGTGTGCCAGCCAATGAAACACCAGTCATTTCATCTTGCAATGCGGATATTTCAAAGAAGCCAGGAATAACGTGATGCAAAAGAAGCTGGAAGCAAGAATTTTGGTTAAGTTAAAAATCAAATCAATAAATGTGATATATTCATTGATTCAACGAAAAAACACGATTAAAACGTCAATTCCAATCAAATAATACGTTAGAAAAACATTCAACTCACTCCGCTCAAAAGTCGTGGATTGCTCTTGAATTTCTCTTCGGCACGATCTGGGCCGCCCAATTGAACAAGTAGATTTTTGAAAGCTTTATCTGATGGAGCGAATACTGTGTAAGGTCCAGTCTCATTGAGAATTGAATCCAATCCGGATTGTCGCAAATATTTAGCCATTGCATGGAGTCCGTTATTTTTCAAAATATTGATCAATTCGGAGGGTTGGGTTGTGGTTGTCGATTGGTCTGATGGTGGGCTGGTTGGTTGTGTTTGGACTTGTGATACGGTGCTAGCAGAGCTCGATTGGCCGGCCGATGAAAGATGACTATCAGAGTATGTCGTGCTTAGCGAACGGGTTGTGTAAATTGATCGTGACGGCAATGAGCGTGGCGTTGATGTTGGATAATGTGAGCTTGGCGATGCGGTCAAAAGATTTTCTTGCTCTTCGCCGGCATCGGTAGCGAGCGTCGAGTACGGTGATGCTGAACTAACGAACGAGAAAGTCGGCGAGGGTGTTGCACTCGAAACGAATTGAGTTGTTGGGCTGCTGGTATCAAATGCCGTGTTGTGGACATATGCGGTGCTTGGTGCTGGTGAGCTTGATTGAAGTGGTGTCGTTTGAGCTACGGTGTTTCGTCGAACGCTTGTTGGCGGCAATTGAATCTCACCATTCTTAATACGTTTGATTATACTATCGACTTCTGCACCATTTGTTTTTGCTTCTTTTTCGCCGTTGGCTTTAACGCCTTGAACTTTGTAAGATCCATCGTTTTGTTCTTCCAAATAGACAAAAGTGACTTTCTTTTTGGCAGGCAAAGCTCCAACCGGTTGCAAACTTCCATCGCTCGATTGACGAATCACTTCGAAATCGGAGCCAGGCGGAATGAGCCCGGAATCGGCAGCCTGTTCTGCCAATGGTTTTTGGTCGACTTCTTCTTGTCTAGCTGGTTGTTCGCTCAAAATGGTTCCATCAGCATTCAACGGGGTGGCTCCTTTCACGAGATTTGGATCAGTTGTGCGAATAACTTGCACCTTTTGTCCATCGGGCAAAACCAAATCCATCGTTGTGTAGTTTGAATTGCCTAAATCAGCTGGTTGTTCGGCCAACGCCAATTTCAATTGTTTCAAAAGGTCTTCGCGTCCAAGTGCTTTGGTTGGCTTGACTTTAGCCTTTTTAGTCGTTTTTATATCGTCTTGTTTCAATGTATTATACAATTTGTCGCGATGTTGCAAAAGCAAGCGTTCAAGCTCATCTTCTGAGATATCGCCTCTGACATTTGAGCGGCTCGATTTGACACGATTCGTTGTTGAGGCGGCCACTGCTTCGGTGATTGGATAAGGCGTCGACGTTGACTGTGTTGGAAAATTCTGTTGATAATTTTGAACGGCTCTTTCAAATGTGCCAATTTCGTACGGTGATACTAAACGGCTGCGTTTCGGCGGCGGGAAGAAATTGTTGTTTTGTCGTTGTTTCAAATTCACAATACTTTGTTCTTTGATGCGACGCTGTTGTTGCACAAAATCTTGATGCAATTGACGAACTTTTGTTTGTTGCTTTTCATGGTTGCGATGCACAAAATGTTCGTGCTTCTGAATGATTTTTTGGCGTTCCACAAATTCTTTGTAGCGTGGATCTTCTGGGTGGATGTCGCCAAAAAATGATGGACTATTCGATGGAACCTGTTGATTAAAATGCACTTGAGGATTTTGGAAATGTGGGAATTGTGGTTGAGGCTGAACCGGTGGTAAGACGTGATTTTGGACAAATTGTACATTTGGTTGATGATTTTGTTGAATTTGAGACTGATGGTTTGGTTGAATGCTTATCTGATGAGTTGGCTGATGGCTCACTACTTGATGATGCAATTGATTCTGTTGCAAAGTTTGAACGGGTTGCAATTGTGGGCCAAAGTTTTGTTCTGGAGTCGATGGTGCAGCTGGACCGGGCGGAACGACCGGGAATGGTTGTGATGGTCTGAAAATATGATTTGCATCTCCTTGTTGATTGGCCACCGAACGTTGGAACACCGGCTGTGCGTTTCTTTCGAACAACGGTTGTTGCGGAAAAGCTACATTATTCGGAACATTGTAATTGGGAACGAAATTAGTTTGGGTGTGATGTTGAGCGTGCAATTCATTCGTTCGCAAATTATTTTGATTCCGAAATCTGCCTTGCAACGCTTGGTGTTGTGGAATTGGTTGATTCGTGAAGAATGGATTCAATGGACTTTGTCCCGGTTGCAATTGATGTAATGTCGTCTCAGTTGGCAATTGCGACTGAATCGACGGTTCAACCAAAATGTTGTGTGCAATTTTCTGTCCGAAAACCTTCTGACTTTGATTTGGATTGAAGAGATGATTTTGTGTTGCGAACCGTTGATGCTGTTGAATATCGCTCAAAATGTGGGACTGTTGTGCCGGAGTTAACTGTCGTCTGGTACCACCGCTAACCAACAGAGGAGTTTGCTGCTGTGGCTGCGGCTGTTGCTGTTGCTGCAATAAAAATCAAATTTTGCACTTAGTTAAGCTCTATACAATCACTTCATAAATGTCGGAAATTGCCGACCAAAACATGTGATTAACTCGATGAAGACGAAAACTACCATCAATTGTTTTTTCAAAGCTATTATGTATTAAATGGTAATGAACTATCCGTTTAACATAAAGTGAAGGCAAAAACATCGGCAATATTTCATTTTTGAGAGAGTGCGCGAGTGTTTAGGAACAATGGCATTTTAGTTCAATTAAAGTTTCACATTTACTTCGAATTAATCACTTATCGGGGCAATTCAATATATGATGAATGATGCAATACATCTGAATTGAACGCAGACGCATTAATTAAATTGTAGAGTGCACAACACAATCGGAATATATACGCGAAGGGCGGCGCGCGAAGTTTTTTAATAAATAAAATCGCGTTCATCAGCAGAACACAACTACAACAAAGATGAAAAGTCAAAGAGAAAGAAAATATGCAAAACAAAATGAAGTGAAGTGAAAAAAATTTAACGCATTTTTGAAACCGTTGAACCTTAACCGCTCAACCGCTGTTTGGTGCGGTGTGTATGCGAAGCACTCCAAACTATGAATAGTTCATACAAGTTCATTAATGTAAGTATATCTTGAAGAATGGTGGGTTTTCATGTTCATTGCGGTCGCTCTATCGAAAGTGACAATGCTCTGGTTAAATACAAATCTCGGCTTTGCTTTCCTTTCATTCTCATATCTGTCGGGTGCGCAGCGAAGGCTCTATATCTTGAATCGCATGGCTGACACCGCACACAATTTTACATCAACCCTATTCTTATTATGTGGCTTAGCAGCAGCATCAAGAATTGAATTGAAAAGTGAGAAGAAAATAAAAATTATTTAATTTCACTTTCAATTTGAATGTGAAAAGATCGGCTGTGCCAGTTTAATGAACAATTTTCTCAAAAGAAATGAAGATGCACGAATTGCTGAATTTCAGCTGATAATACAAATTACGTCGAGCAAATGAAATAATTGCATTAATTCGCTTGGCAAAAAATAAACACACAAACACTTGCTCAATGAGAGGCGAAATAAACGAATACATAATTCGATAATACGGGATAATGAAAATGCATAATCTGATTATGATTACAGCTGCTGCTTTTTTTCTTAATTGATTTGAATTAATGGAAAGATAAAGAAAATTTCGCATGAATGATCATAACATTTTTGCTGGTAATAATCAACGAACTGGTAATAATCAAATTGCGAAGAGTCAATCAAACCGATTAATCGGGTGAGGTATAGTTCGTTTTTTCTATGTTTTCTTCATCGCAATCAGTGGCAAACATTTCTTGTCATGTTTCATTGGAAATGGTGGAGTAAGTGAGTCAGTCGATCGATCGGCCAATTGGTCGATTCAATTCAATTCAATTAAATAACCATTCTCGGAATTCACTTTCGTTTTGATACATTGAAATTGAATACCGGAGATTCGGAACTTCATTCGATCGAGCCATTGAATAGAAAACAATTTGCATAAATTTTTCTGCAGCAATATATTGATTTGCATATCCAAATCGAAGTGTTTTCCGCGCGTGCGTATTACGCAAGATGAATTGGTGTGGCTGAATACGAAACAATGTGTTATTTGTCACAGTTGAACAGTTGAACCCATTCACAAATTAACAATCGATGTCTTTCTATGCACCAACCGTAAAATGTCATGCAGTAAAATGGATGAATCACAAGTCTCATTTTTGATATATGGTGACAATATAAAGTCTGTCCCTCAACTAATGCAAATCGTTTAGCAGAATTGGAAAGCTTTGCGATTTCATGACGGATGCACATTTTCTCTGAATGGGGCGGAAAGACACGCTTTGTTTCCAAATAATTTATATCACATTACTTATTTGCGGATTTTTTTGGCGGAACCAATTTTTTACCAGCACTTTTACACTGATTGCATGCGAACAAATAACAAGATTTCATCTGTGCACTAATTATTAATTACATGATTGATTCTTGTGCGTTAATTCCGCAAACAAAGCCATCGCCCATTGATTTAATGAGAACAGTGAGTGAAACTTCGCTGTATGGCAGTGTCGAATTTCGCATATCTCAACACATGAACAAACACACAACAAAGTGGAAATAATAAACAAATTAAAGCGAAAACGAAATAAAAGTGCTATTAAGCCCAGTGCGTAAAGATGCGATTTTCACTCTAACATGCTCTAAATACGGAATATTTTCCGATACTTATTTGCACTTAATTCCGTCCATATATACTTCTGTTTCTGCTGTTGCTACACCCAATTCTAGTTGCTCGGCTCTTTATAGCTATATTTTCCTTCTGTTTGAAATAATAATTGGCCAGCAGTTCTCGTAATTACACACCCAACTCACACAGAGAATGAACGAGCAAGAGCGAGCGATACACTTTTGATTTGTTTTCTCTGATTTCAAAAGTTCATAAGTTATTATTCGCTTGCATTGGGCAATTTAGCAGAAAAAACGAGCGAAAAACTCAATCATTTATATTAAGTTTGAACTATTTATTCAATACGATTATTCTGCGCTATAAAACATGGCATTTTAGCCAATAGACATGTTTTGATATCGCAAATACCTTCCGTGTATTATCCAATCCGTTACATCCGATTGCTGCCGGTTTCGATTGAGTTGAGATCGGAAAATGTAAGACCCACATATTTTGTTTTTTTCCCAACGTGCATGGTGGAAAAAGGTGTCACGCATCTTGTACATTGAAATGCCACTTAAATGACAGATTTTTTTTTCGATTTAATTGATTTTCGAATTTGTCGAATCTAGGCGTAATTGTCAGGTGCAAGTCGTAATAAAAAAGCCGTCAACCTTGAAGAGTCAACCATTTGCATGTGTGTTTTGATGAAAACCCGGTACATTCGAACGCGAAAACCAAGCGATTACGAAATTTTAGACGAAATTGTTCTCGCATTGCATGCAAGTTCTTTTTTGCCTCGGCTTGCCGCCGAACCGAAGTGAACCGTTTTTTTTCTTCAAACACAACATGATCACGATTTGTTCTGATTTTCTCATTTTCATGCATATCAATCCAGCTGCACGCACCGACAAAATCAAATAGACCAACCCAAAGATAGTCAATGAAACCGACTGCACTTTGGTCTGCCATCGATCGGTTACTCGTTTAGAAGATTAATTCTCCTTTCACTTTTAAGCATGTATTATGCAGTTTTGAAGCGTTCATAATTTGTGTGTGCAAATAAAAAAAAACGCAACCCAACGGCAATATCTCTTCCATTCAACAACTATCTATTTAATCTACTATTCAGCGCAATTTCAATGGTTTTTTGTGAATTTAAATGGTTTGGATTTTTTTTTTGGTGCGCACTGTGTAATAATCGTATGCATTTTTAGTGCATCGACACCAGAATGGCACAACCGATTCGGTTGGCTGGAATTCAATTCGCCATATCAAAAGAGCACTGCATATCCGAAGATGACTATACACAAAACCCCATATCAATCAAAATCGTTTAATTTTTGCTTTGTTGGAAATGCGGTAACTGATTTCTTGGTTTTTGGTTTAAGGGGATCAATTTAAGCGTACGTTTAACACTCCAACTTTATCAATTTTGCATGCAACATTGAAAGAAAAAAACCGAAAGTATCAAGTGAAAAGGCGTAAGATAACAATACAATTGCAATATGAGAATTTATAATCAATTCGAGCCGAATTGATTGTGGTGCATTTCTACTGCTCTTTCGGCGCGCACGTCAAACACACAACTTCATTTTGCACCAATAAATTGCTTTACAGCTAATTAAATTTCTGCGCTTTGACTTTAAACGGAATCTATTTGGTGATCGTTTGCAGAGAAGCTGTTTCGTAATAAAACACCGATAGAGAGAGAAAGTCATTTGCAAACTGCAAGGCGATAATTCAAAATTGTGTTCGAGCAGGCGCATATTTATTGGCAGTTGGCTCGGCTGATAGGATGAACGCCATTAACCTCGAGGTGAGTTTCCTCAATTTGCTTCAAAACATCCATCAAATTCACGCGGAAACAAGCTTGTACTGAACCGATTTTCTGCTCCGAATCGATTTGAACATTATTATTAGGTGGTTTCTAATAGCTTTTTCAATAAATGTATAAAACAATTTATTGAAATTAAATAGCATTTAAAAAACACCACACAAAAAAGTTTAATACATGACAAAAAAATGGTGGCACTCAACATGTTTGAGAGTTTATTAGAGATTAGACTACATTTGAAGATAATTGTGTGTTCTTCTATGTTGTAATTAAGTTTAAGTCAAGTTAGCGTCGTGATCGATGGCTCTGTAGAAAAACAGACTTTGATAGTGTACATGCGCCAACTCGATCGATTTCAACATTTCTCAGAAGAGAAAAAGCAAAATAGAGGAAAAAAGCGGGCCATACGAAAGTAAGCGCGAAACGATCGAGCGGTACTGAGCACAATGCTAATGCAATCGCATTCAGTTTACATGGAGTTTAATGTATTTCGCGTGAGCCAGCTCATGTCAATGCAAATCAAGATTACCGAATCCGGTAAATTAATTCATGGATATCCGGCCCCACATCAAACCATAAACCGTTCATGTATTCAAATTAATGCTGATAGCATACGAACAAAACAATAAAAAGGATGTTTACACAATACGTTTATCATTCATCTTTCATAACTACCAAGATCCAGCACGATTTACGATTCAGAATTTTTCCAGTGCGAGATGTACCAATGAGAAATTGTTTACTTAGCTGTAAAATTGCTGGTTGTTTCTCGTGGCTCTCTGTTTGTCATTCGCTCGATGTGATGCAACGTGTGCGTGCGTATGTCTTAAATGCTCCATCTTGAGGTAAAAACGTTTGGCCTTGGCTAAGGAAATTATAGCTATTCATCAAGTGGCCGAGTTCTTGTCGATAAAGAACGCTATAACTTTGAAAACAACCTTTGTCAATGATTTGTCCCACATCAATAATTTAATCGCACATGAATCGTGGTGTTTTGTGCAAAAATTGGTGACGTTTTCTTGCTTCACCGCACCTAATTGCCGTTTATTCCAAACTACCAACCGCAAACTGTTTTAAGATCGTGATCATTACAAACAAGATTTTCCATTCATTTCGCTGTTGAATGTTATAATAATAATTGGTCAAGCCATTTTGAACATATTGAATTTGATGTTGTTTATCCTCGATTCGATACAATTCATTGTGAAAATACAAAAATGAATCGAATCAAATCGAATAAATAAATCGTTGAATTACGTTCCACACCGAATAAAAACAAAATCATACCCAAGTGATTTCTATCATTGTTTTTATATTCATGACGTTCACGTTCGATGCAATGAATGAAGCTTATTACATTTTCGTTTTGTTTGTTTTGACGACGATTTGTTACGAACGCATATTTACATAATATTATGAAGGAAAATTGCAGAAAAAAGGTATCCAAACGGCTTGCATGACTATTATTGGTCGTCATGAGGGGATGCGAGAGCACAAATTATGCATTTGAAGGAAAACAATCATGATTCAATTCCCAATTTATACATTCGAATTGTGATGTGTGTGTGTGTGTGTGAGCGCACACTCTCTTTCTCTTCTCGATGTTTGTTTCTATGTATTTTTTCTGCAAAAAACCATATCAAAACCAATAATGGCAGAGTAAACCGCATATTTGGACGTCAAAATCATCGTCAATCGCCATTTAATGGCAAAGCAAAACGTCAATTTTTGCTAGAGATGCTTTGCGTGCATGGAAATGAAATAAACCAACTTGAACAGCATAAATCACAATTATTATTTTTTCGCGTTTGACGATAATCAGCCTTTCTTTGTGTCATAACTTTTAAACCTTAAACAATATGCAGTTCATAAATGTGAAATTCTGTCCTCTTTTCGTCGAACGAACCGCACTGTTACGAAATGCAGCAATTCTTTGCGTGCCGGCAGCGAGCTCGTTTCAAAGCGATTTATAATTGCATGCACTCATTCAGAAGGGATTTAAAAAAAAAGATATATGGATTTTTGTTAATTCGCCATCCAACTAATTACATTTTAACTAATTTCATGTTTGGCATTTTGTTCACCGTTCGCTCGCGCTATTGCTATTGACAATTGACGTACAGAGATAAAATCAAAGCGTTATACATTTGCACGAGATATGCAATATTTTTCGCTGGTTGAAATCACGATTTGGTATTGCGCACCCATGAATAAATGTCTTTGTTTTTTCAATTCCGTGAAATTTTCCTCAAAAATTCAAGCATACTTGTGTCTCGTTTTTCGATTCGTCGTTTGTGTTGCAGCATTTTGCATTTTCTTTTTCCACTTCATAGCTTGAACTATTCATTGCAATTGCAACATCACGGTGACACCAATTTACATTATAATTGCGAACTTTTAAATCAAGTCATTGGCATTGCAACACTTATATTGAAGAAATTTCGATTCAAATTTTTGTTTTGGCACAAAAAAGAAAATGCGCACGAACGTGCCGATCTGGAGCAACAAAAATCTAAATGAAACCAATAAAAATCAATGATTTATGCTGTTTCGAACACCGAGATTTAATGTGTCCGAAAATTCGTTCAAAGAAACACAAACAAATTAACAACAAAACAATCTTTCGCGGTTAACGGTTAACCTCGCAAATGGCTCAAGCCATTTAAAAAATTGATACATAGTCGGTGGTTGTAAGCGCGTGCTTTATTTCTCGCTGTGAACTTTCTATTTGGCTGCACATTCAAACATTTTGAAATTACAAAAAAAAAAAAAAAAAAAACAAAAAGAATGCGATCAAATTGGCTGTTGACAGAATTCATTAACTAGTTCAATAGCTGATCACTTCATTTGCGTGAAATTGTGACGACGACATGATTTTCCAAAATAAAGAAAGAACAATGATCGAAAGTATCTGCTATGATAGATTCTTGGCCAATGTTGGCATTAGTGGTCGCGATTCAATTGAAACGTCTCGCAGGTCTCGTTTTCTAATGAACTGGAAATTGATGAAATAAATTGAAATGCCGGGCATCTGCAATGAATCAAGCTCACAACAAATATTAATGTGGCATTGTCGTTTTGGTTTGATCGTTGTTTCAAGTAGCCAAAGAAAAATGAGCAAACGATTCAAGTAGCCAAAAATAAATAGGATTCGATCGGTGCACTAAACTTTTGTGGCCTCACCGCAGAAAAAAAACAGTGAAAAGAAAACTTGTGAACGGTAAATGTATAAATTTTCGGAGAAAGTGCCATCAAAGTATGCGAAAGGTGCGAGCGTGCACTGGCTGCCGCGTCGTGCTCGAACATATAAATTTTACATGTGTTAAACCAAAATACGACCAACCAATAAAAAAGGCAAATAGAAAAAAAACAACAACAACGACATGAAAAAAACTCTCATGCATAAAACATATTACGATTAATAAGTCAAATTTGCACACGAAACGAAGCCGAATAAAGAGAAAAAGACAAGAATGTGAGAATTTTTTTCGCTGCTCGTTGATCTCTCGCAATTGCGCATTAGTATCAGTTTTGTTTGTCTTCGCCTGAGCTGCGATCGATTCGAGAGAAAAAAAAAAAAAAGCAACCAATATACGCGAAAAGAATGTGTCCGTTTGAAGTTGCTCAAAACGAAAAATTGAAACTATGGGCTGACACCGCCGCCGCAGTACTGATAGACGGACAGATGAGTGAAACAAGAAATGGAAAAAGTTACTTGGAAAATTGGTCAGTTGAACATTGTATCTGCTTGCTTCGCCAGCAACAAACGACTTCTTGTCATATTATTCGCTTGGAATCGCACTATTAAATTCAAACAAAGTTGTAATTGTTTTTGCGCGCAACATTATCGGGCGTAGAATTGTTCGTGCATGTACGTGACGATGACTCTGGGTTATTCGGGTTTTTTTTCTCGTTATGATTACTTCGTGAAGGTGAAAATAAAATCAGGAATGTGCTGTTTTGATTTGAACGCATATTGGGGCGAGATGAAAAAAACAACTTTCGTCCGTGGACGAATGAGGAAAAGTAGCTGTATTTTCAGACACACTGACACGTATTGACACAAATGAGAAACTGAACAAATCAACTGCAAACACCTTGCGGCTATGCCAACGTCACTAATAGCGTGTGATACACACAAAAAAACAAGACAAGACGTACTCCATTCATTATAATCCATGTCTGAGTGTTGCGTCGTGTATCTTTTCGTCGCGGTAAAAAGTCATTAACCGTTTTTTGGTGAAAGACCCAAACAATTCGTTGCGATCAGCGCGCGATCATCATTCCGATGTGTATGGTACTCCATTAGCATAGAATCATTCATAATTTCGGAATCTTTGGCATTTTTTGTT
This sequence comes from Obolodiplosis robiniae, assembly GCA_028476595.1. Taxonomy (NCBI): domain Eukaryota; kingdom Metazoa; phylum Arthropoda; class Insecta; order Diptera; family Cecidomyiidae; genus Obolodiplosis; species Obolodiplosis robiniae. The sequence continues at coordinate 4,373,275 of CM052014.1, forward strand.
GTGAACGAGCGTTATTGTTCGATGTGCATAGTTTTACCGGAAGATTGATGACAAAACGCTAAGTAGTCGAGCTATTAGCATTTCACCGAATCATCATAAATGTGAACCGAATGAAAACCTTAACTAAAAATTGATAAAACAGCGTGTAAAGATGATTGTTTTCGATAAATGGACACGATTCAACGTCGAACGACATGAAAACAGCGGTAGCAACGCAGTAGATTTATTCTAAATCATTCGAAACATGCTTTTATGTATTGTAATAGAAAAATGCATGTAATTGTACACAAAGTATTGAAACCTGGGTGGGCTTCTGAATGCCAACCACGGCGATGCGAAATTAAAATCACATCCGCGGGTGCCAGCACCAAAACTGATTCTTTGCGTAAGATATAATATGCTCATCTATTAACCGAATGAAATATGATCCATTCGACAGAATTAAAGCACCGCTCAATCCGTGTAATCTTTACTTAAATATCCATGAATGGTGAGCGAGACTCTCAATTAATTACATAATTTTCATTAAACTTGAAAGTTCACGTTGAAACAAAAAAACCGCCACAAAATGGAGCTCGTGAATGACAACGACACTTTTTTAATTACTTTCGCAATGCGAGATCGCGTTTTATGCGCGAATTTTATCGAGCACGTTTCATATTTACTACACTTGGGTGTGATTACATTTTACAAAATTTGTAGTCGACAATGACAGAGACAACGACGACGATGACAACAAAAACCAAAGAAATGAAATTAAGTTCACTTTCCGTTTCAATTTATCATGTGACATGATCTCATGCATTCCAATTTGACGCTTGTAACGCCTTCATGTGTTGGATTTGGATGTGCCATGAAATTCAATCACTTTCGCAGATTGTTTAATAAATTGAAAGTGTCAACAAAATTAGCGCACTGTGGTCGCGGTATTATGTCTAAAAATAGAGAGAAGGTAAATAGTGAAGAGTAGATAATGAGCATGCAAAGAACTCAACTCTTCGATCTGATATGAATTTATGACTATGCAAAATCCGATTTACCATACTCAGTCCCATGTAAATGGCCGAGAAAGATTCCAACATGTTGTTTATTTAACTGACGATGAGCCTCTCACAATTACCAAATGGCATACAAAACAATTTTAAGAAATGAATAAGTAACAAGGCAGAACAACGAGGCGGAAGATAATTTGTGATAATATCAAGTACTCATACTGCGAATGGTCAATTTTGGTGAGCATGTGAACGCGAAGGAATCAAATCAGGTCGCTTTAAATGAAAGGTAACGCTATTAATGCAAATGATCCTAAGTTGGAACATGAAAATTGAGCCAGTCTCGCGGGAAAATAAAAATTAGAATATACCAATTCACTGTTTGATGAATTGCAAATTAAAAAATCACATAATTCCAGAGATAAGTTGACTTGGCCAGCGCAAGCAAGTGGCGAAGAAATTGAAGAAATTCCAGCCAATTTGGTCCACTTAAGAAAGGCAAATAAAAAATCCAATTTCCTCGAGCACATGTTTTTCGAATGGTTTTTATGCTGTAGGCTCAACCGGCGCACACATCACCGAACAATGTGAATGTTTTTTCTTCTTCATCGAAGTATTGTGATATAAAAAGCGATGCGTGCTTTTCATTTTTATGAATGATCTGTATTCACATCACATTTCAACCGCACATTTTCTTCAAATTTATGATTTAACGGATGTCTTTCTATTGAAAAACAATCGCGTTTTGGCCCAAACAGATGTGGTTCTGGTTTTCCGCTGTTGTTTACAATTGGATGAAATTTGTATCTCGTTATTTGCTGGTACCTAATATTGTATTCGCCCACTGCGCCGTGGCTATTAAATGTCAATGATCCGCATGCATAATTTTCTATGGAAAATGAAAGATATTGAGTGCTTTCTTTGTGAATTGTCACCGACATTAGTCACATTTCTCTGCCAAAATAACTGTCTTTTTTTTGCTGCTCCAACGACTTTCAGATTAGCCTTTTCTTCTAATAATCTTTCAATTCGAAAATTATGCGGCTCTGATCCGACCGGCACAAACATGTCAATCGCTTTCATAAAAAATCGTCTCACGAATAATTCAACGAAGCAAAATGGTAAAGTGATCCATGGCGTCTTTCACACAGCCATCATCTAATGAAAAACCCATTTAAGCAGAGCGGCGTAAGAGGAAAAATTCTATCGATTTTCAATTGAATGAATTGTTGTGTCTCGAGAGAGCGAGAGAGATCAATGCGCGACGGCGTATGTAATTTCACACAAAGCTTTTAATGAACTCCGATATAATTGAGGAAAAATTACACTAGAAAAATGAAAGTTTTTTTGGTGTGTGTGTGTGTGTGCGGTGCGAGCGGTCGGTCGTCGTGAGTGTACGTATTTAGATGGTTTCTTCATTGAAATCGAAAGGTCATCAGTTTTTCATTTCGTTTGACAAAACAAGACACCACATTGTCTGGCGGAGCTATGCATTGAAACAAATAATCGGTTTCGCTCCTCTTTTTCCACTCTTCAAGTCACAGGAGATGAAAACGTTGTAGTGTTGTGAATTTTTGACACTCTAATTACCTTTGCAATTGACCTAAAACAGTAAAACGATTATCTGTCGCTGATGCAAGTGCAAATTGCAATATGTGAATCTGCCAGTTAATCGACAGTAATGTGTGTCAGAGGTTGCAGCGGTGTGATCGATCAAAACAATTTTTTGCACTCGATAAACATAACGATCTATCCATAATTTACACTAAATTATCATAGGTCACATGATCTCAATCGACAAATATGCACTTGATGCAAATGATTGGGTCGCAGACAATGAGGAGTCTCCTTCGGCCCCGTGATTAATGGCTGATTTGCAAGTCAATCGGCTTCATTTTGCATCTCATGATCGCATTGAAAGTATAAAATTCATTTTGTATGCATTATCTATGATGATGGATTTTTTGAAGGCTTTCCACAAAATGGATATCCGCCGGCGAAGGTTTGAACCCTATTATTTTTGTTGATTCTTTCAATTTATTTAATTAAAGCCCCCAAATTAAGTGTGATTAAAGTGAGTGTGTGTCTATGATTTTTACACCTTTTCTCTATCTTTGACGAAATGCGCAATATAGTTTTATGGTTGTTGTCGCTTAGCCGCAGCATTGAATAGGCAGAAGAAAGATTGTTATCGAAATATCTCTCGCTATAAACAGCGACACATAAAGCACTCATTAGAGCTATAGAAGAAAAATGGTATGCGGCTCATAAAGTCGGTGAATGCGTTGTCGCTTCGTTTGATTGCTCGCATTGTAGGGCATTTTATGATGTCTGCCTATTTTTTAAGTACCTGTTCCGCACACAAAAACAACAAAACCAATTCATTAATACTTTGTCACTGAGCCGGAAATCCAAAATGTTAATTAATTGCATTCCAGTTTTATTTGGCTTGAGATGAAAAAAATAGTAACAAATCAACATCATTTGCGATACCAAATTTCCCCAAATACATTTCTCCTGCTTTGTGACAAGATTGATCGATAACAACACAGGTGACTGAATTATTTCTATCGATTAGCATCACATTTTTCCATCAATTTAAATATTTCCGGAATTATTCCGATTGAATGATTGTTCGAGAAAGCAAGTCCCGTTTTCCATTTATCGTTTTGACAAATCAAATTCATAAAATTTTACAATATCATCGCAAATTCAACCGCATCGTCCCAAGAAATCCATACAAATATATGCACATACATTTTCTCATTACAAAATATACCAAAAACAAACAACAGCCAGCGAAAAAAAAAATTTACTCGGCATTTCATTTGTCTCAACTTTGATTTATCAATCAGGCAATTTCTTTTTCCATAAAATCTTATTGATGTTATCGTCGGTTTTGATGGTTCCGGAATAAATTAATAAAGAAGCATCTTGGCGCATTCCGAGAGTTGGGCGAACAGAAAGCACAGCGATTTTCGCTGGATGATGCTCGTGGTGCTTCATTAAAATTTAATAAGGAAAAGTGATATTGAGAAGAGTTTTTTTCATCTTCTTGAATTGTTCAGCAATTTTGGTTTTTTTTTTAGTTTAATTCATCGGCGCAGGTAATCACAATACAGAAGAAAAAGAAATGATCAATAAGCTTAGATCGCTTTAAAGATTTTTCTCTCTTTAGATTTCCATCACTTTTCCGAAATCGCAACATGTTTTGTGGCAACGACGGCCGCTCAGCAAATCGGCCAATCTATGACAAAGAGGCATTGTGGCAAGCACGTAACGTTTTATCGATTTTTCTCAAGCGTAAAAAATTCTTGAACATGAATATTGCTTCTTTCGATGAAGTTCGATGCGCGATCGCGCTTGCGCACACAGCACATTAGTTCATTTCTATATTCTTCGTGCACGTTTTGTTATGCCATTGCCGAACGACGAGCCGACGATCAAAACTCAACAATAGATTTAAATGGAAAACAACGAGCAAACAAAGTGCCGTTTTGTGAAGACGCTGAAATCACTCCGATGAATTGGTTGAAAATGAAACTGAACATGAAATGAAACTGATTGAAAGTGAAAATTCACATCGTAATCAAGACCGCAACACACACACAACACCGCGCAATTTCTGAAGACAACCAATTTTCTTGAAGGTCTTTTTCGCTTAGATTTGTGGTTTGTACATAAATGTGATTGTGCTTTAATGTAATACTTGCGCTCAATTTACCGCCAAACAATGCAAATTGAGTGATTAATCGTAGGCTCATTCATGTAGCTCATTCACGCACGCACACGACCGCTACACACGCGGCCACTTGGCTACTATGTTGCTGGGCTTCTGGATAGAAAAATGCCTGCAGTGAAATTGCGGCAAGCGCGCTCGCACACCGTTTTTATTCAAATAGCTCTTGTTTTCTTCATAAAATTCATTCTCTTCGCTTCAATAAGCTGTCGGCATGAAAAAAATATCTTCATCACATGCGATGATACAGCTGAAAAATATAGTTGTTGTTTTTTCTCAAACGCACTGCACTTTCGGGCTGCCTGGATTGTAAAATGCTAATAATCATGATTCACAAACATTCAGCAAATGATCCATTTGATCTTGTTGTTCAATGGGCATTATTAAATTAAGCAACAAACGCAAGCAACTCGCACCACAATGTGGGTAAAAAGAGAAAGATAAACATTGAATAAAATGAGGAGCTAGAAGCAAGTAATTTGATGGTCGTTAACAATGAAAACTGAATTAGCGTTGAATCTAGAAATAAAGAAAAAACCTCAACAAATCAGGCAGTCATCACCAATGAACCATTTTCGTGCCATGCAAACATGTTGAGTTAAACCATCGCTAAAAACGTTTCGGATGTGGAGAAAATCGCATGCATGTACACTTAATCATCGCGACGCGACTTCGTGCAGTCCCGATGAGTCAAGATGAGGAGGTATACACAAAATCGGTAATACCGTGAAATTAATAATAATAATTCAATTCGAAAATTTGTGTCATGTGCTATAAGGTTATGATTATGAAGATAATCAGGTTGAAATATTCGACATTCTTTTTTCGCTGTTCCTATTGTCAGTCGAAATTTTGCCATTGTGAATGTCTTATCAGCGACCGACAACACTGTTCGACTTGTATCTTTCTCTCCAGAAACACAGTCAACGTATGCAATAAATAAAACAAATAAAACACTTTACGATTTCGGAATGAGTCGAACTTGCCTTAATAAACTCATGCACTGATCAGTTGGAAAGATTGCCGCTCTGTGAACACAAATGTCTGCATACATTTTTCACATTTTTCTCACTCTCTCGTAAATTTCACAAAGACTCTTCGTTCGAAAAATTGGCCCACAGAAAGCAGAAGAGAGATAAAGAATTCTCTTGGACACGCGTGCATTTACATAATTTATAAATGGAATCTGGTATAAAAGCGCTGTTAACCCACAAATTCACGACAGAATGATAGTGTGTAAAATGCTTTGCGAACGCATCCAATGAAATGTTTTTCCATTTTATGCGTCGCTGCGTCGCTTCTCATCTTTCAATCGGAAGTTAAAAGTGAAAAAGTGGATAATTTTTATGACTTTTCACTGGGAATTTTGGGCACCGTTGATTTTACAGTTCGACCGTATATTTTATGTGTCGGTCGGTTGCTATTCAAAATCGTTTATCTCTGAAAAAACCTGTTCCTCTTTTCGATTAACATTCTGTTTCACCTTTCGATTGAAATACTCGCGCATTATTTCATTCACATCCATCTCGTGAGTTTTCTTATTCTCTCTGTCAATTGGCTGTCCTCTTTAGACGCGTATTATCGATTCTACTTGTCAAATTTGTGAAAATTCGGTGTGAACACGGGCTATTTGGCCTACGGAATCAGAGAATGATCTTTGGAATGTGCGACTTATTAAAAACTCTCACTTCTATTGAATCTACGGAAGAGAAATGAATACAAGATTTTGTTATGAATTGCATTTTTGCTTCATCCAATCTTGTCCGTTGATTGCAATTTCTATTGCAACAGGAAAACAGCAACCACGACAAACGGTTGAGAGCCATCATCTTGGCTCGAAAGTGAAATATGGAATGAAAAAAGCTTGCAACAAATAAAGCAACAAACTCATCTGCTTGCACCAATCCCATAATCAACCAATGGGGCGATTTGAGAAGCTTTCGAAATGTGCAAAGTGTCACATAATCGCATAATGACAGCTCACATATTATAAATTACAGGAGCTCGTCAGAATGCACACCATGTCGTCATACTCTGTCGCTCGAACTCGAAATCGATGCGAACAAGTGGGTAAAATATGAAACCTCCAAGACTGATATGATTCAATGAAATTCATCATTTCGTATTTTCCGTTTGGTTTGCTTACGATTAAGCAATTTTCGTACTTCAATCTGTGCCAAACCATCCATCGCGGTGCATTCGTCACAGAGAGTTCATTGCGAGTGCAAAAAACGATGATGAAAAAAACACATTAATTTAAATGTTCGCTCAAATGATCATTTTTCGCCTGTTGCGTTCTTTGATGGAAACTCCATCAACATTCACTGCCAACGGCAGTTCGTTGAGATGTTGATTTAGTTATATTTCACACCAATTTAATTCAATTTAATGAGTAGCATTCGATGCGAGCAATTTGTAGAGTGCAGAATAATACACACAATGCAAATAATAAGTATTTGGATCTCTCGTCGAGTTCGAGAGATTGATGCTCTTTTTCGCATGCGAAACAAATAAAATGCTGAGTGAAAAGCATGTGGTGTGTATTTGCCGACGATGGTTCCGATGCCAGCTCACACAACCAGCCCAGGTGCAATCAAAATGAACGAGATAACTACAATAATTAGATAAGCAAAAAATTGTTCGTTGCAAAGTCGTTGCTTCGTGAGCCGAGTTTGTTTTGGCCGCTGATTATGTCGATTCGAGAGCACGTTGTTTAGTGTCAGTGACGCAGTTTCAAATTACATGTGAATCACTTTATTTTAAACGCCTTATGGCTTAGCAGCCATTGATTTCGTCTTGAATTCGTGGTACTGAGGAGCTGCTTTTTCGTGGAATTCTGAATGTTTCGGATTTTTGTTCGTTTCATTTGGAATGCTTGCAACGGGTTTCCCGCTTCTTCGGGCATCATCTCACTTTCTTTCTGGCTTGCTGCTCATTTTCTTAATTCGGCATCTTCACATCATGGCGATGAAATTATTCATTGACTTTGGCCCATTGTGCGACTTGTGTGAATGTGTAAGTCCGAACGAACGAGCGAGTGAGTGAATGTGTGCGATAAAAGCATCCAAACGGTTTCTATCAAGAAATATTAAAGGAATAAACACGCAGATCATTTATCAATTTCAATATATGTATATGAGCAACAAAATTAATGCAAAATGGTAAATCTTCGCAGCCACGAAAAAAATCCCACGAAATGTAATAAGGAAACCAATAACATTTATTTTCAAGTTGAGCATTTCTTTTAGCGAATAATAAATGTGAAGCATTTTGTTGTATCATATCAAGCACACAAAGAGTTCGCCGTCTAAATCATATAATTTTGTGAAATCTTTTGAATCTTTCTGTTTTTGTCTCAATGTTCAAGTAGGAAATTCCTTGCTGTTTCATATGGCTCCCATCGTGTTGAGCCGAGTGTCGAGATCGCGAGAGAAATATATGTTGCGTGTGGTTCCAGTTAAGGTATTGGCCACTTGAATGTCATGTATGGGAACAGTTTAGAGATATAATTCGATGATTGTCCGGCATTGGCTCCAGTCAACAGCTAGACAAAGATCGAGTGAGAAAGATTCGCTGGCGATGCGCGCGATGAAACTTGCATTACGGTAATAACTGTGATTACACTGCCGCAGTTGTTTACATGTTTCGAGAAGAGTGGAACCAATCCACAATCGCGTGCTGAAATATGTGAATTCGTTGTGGTCATCCGTGCAAAAGATTCTTTGCCAGCCGGACACTGTGTCGTCAATTGTTCATATTCGCTTCGCTTGCTTTTTCTGCATGCTGTCTATTCGCTGCGCCGCGAAAATACACTGTTTGTTTGCTCCGCAAAAAGACAATGAAACTTTTAAATATACAAATTACTCTGTGCCGCACTGCAGCGGCTGTGTGGTTCAAGCACATTCGACGAGAGATCGCACAATGTGCCATTTCATTTAATTTCTTTTTTTTTGCATTACACAGTTGCGCTCTCTCGCTGTACACACCATTGAATATTCGCGTGTAATGTGATATGTAGTTGGCCTGGCCATTGTTACGAAGCGAGATTGTCTATTCGCCGCTGCCGCCGTACATTGTCTTGCGATGTTTATCACCACAGCGAGCACCTCTATTTGCCAGCATCAATCTTGCTGATTTAAAACAATATTTTGTGTGCATTTTTTTCCATCCAATTTTTGTTTCTTCTACTTCATTTCCAACCATTTAGTTTTTGTTTTTGTTGCGGTAATATATTTTATTTTCTGTCATTTTATAATTTTTCTTCATGCGAGCGAGAGCTATTTTGCCGTTTTCTATCTTGCGTTCATATTTTACTTTTTTTTCCAAGTGCTCCAAGACGTTTGCTTTGCATAATAAACCATAAACGGATTTGCCAAATGGGTAATAACAACAGCAATATTCGTGAATGTTATAAAATAATGGCAAAAATCACATTTGAGCTCCATCGTGCACGTTGATGATATTATGTAATTTCGATGAATTGAAATATCTAGAGGTTCAACTCCTTTTCGTTTGTCCGTAGAATTCCGCATTGACGTTTTGATGGCTGCCTTTTCTCTGCTCCATGAAAAATATCAAATTCTTTTGGATTTCAATTTATTTTGATGACGATAATAAATTGGCAGACAATGATCTTAGAAAAACATATCCATTAAGGATTTAGTCTATCAGTAATGGCTTTTGTTTTTTTCTTGTCTTTTATTTTGAATTATAATACAGGGAATCAAACCGCTAAGTTAATAAATATCTAAGTGATGCAATGAACATTGAATCTCTTTATCAACGATTCGAAGCATCAGGAGGATCTTTTTTGCCATCGATTTGATTGATTGAAGAACAATAATGATGAAACAATTGTTTCATTGAGGTGTGGTGTTCGCTGGGTGCTTGAAGTGCGAAGCGTTTGAAAAACTTCTTCCCACAATCGGTTTCAAAGCATTTGCTAAAAATGGAAACGATTGTTTCCACAACGCATGTTCTCCGAGGTATTTGATGTACGAGTGGTTCGCGTAAAATTACGCAACCAAAAAATATGTTTCATTTCACTTGGTTTTATGGAAGCACTTGTAGCTACTAATTAAAAGTTATCATAAAAATGGAAAAAACAAAGGCTTTTCCTCATCTTTCTCCACCAGTTTGAAAGCGAATATGTGTGTTCGCTGCAGTGACTGGCTTCGGTTCGGTTCAATGGGTGAAACTTGCGACTTATAATTATAGATCGCCGTTGAGTCAAGTAAAAAAAAATGAAATAAGAAAACGGTGCTGAAGTTCGAAACGCCGTACACACATATTACGCTTACAACATCATGGGCACAACCAAAAGTAATAGACAACAACAATTAAAACAAAGCAAATAATCCATAAATTCTCCAAAAAGAAATGCCAAAAGAGATCGAACATTGTAGAAAGTGAAAAGAAGTAGAGTAAAGCAAATAAATAATTTTACGTACGATAAATATAGACGACGTTTGTTTTGGGCCGCACGCACGCGCGCACACTGACAATTATGAATGCGATCGAGCAATATTGAGTGACATAGCGCGGAGGAAGAGCAAATAGACAGACACATGATGTGTAAATACAGTTTGAAGCAAACTGTTTGATCGCGCGTTCGAATCAGAGAATTGATCAATACTAGACCGTTTTTTATATGTCTATTTTCGAAGAATGTGCTCTGCGTTCGCAAAATCAACATGATCTGATCATGTCATTCACATCAATGCTGAAGCTGCTGTCTTCAGAAGAAATTGAACCTTTCAAAGAGTATTTGAAACACATCTATAATTTTTGAGGTGAGCGTGCGGTATAAAATTATAGTGAACTTTGTTAATGTGATTGCATTTCGTGTGCAAAATCAAATGCTTCTTAAACCAGGCAAACTGCGAGCAGGTAAAAGCCCAAAGCCACGATTATCTTTTCACTCTCGAATTGTAATTAATTTCAATCAATCACACATTTTATAGGTGCGCGCGCCCAATGTGAAAGCAAACATTTGAACGCAACGGAAGCAAGTACCATGATGACATGGTGATTTTGGATCGTGGCCGCTTGTAAAATGGAAAAGAATTTCGTTTTTGTCGAAGCGCGAGTCAAAGAAGATCGAAATCGGCGGTCGGTCGATATCGGTTGAAAAATAAGTAGCAGAAAGGAAGTTTGCTTAATGCTTTATCTTGAACAGCAATTTAAAGTGTATGACAATTACGGCCAATGGCCATCAAATCACACGAATTAGAATCGACAACTGTTGGCGACTCGGTAGAAAACACACACACACACACACACACCCGATCCAAAAGGTCAATTCAATTGAAACGCAAACGAAACCTATTTTTGAATGATCTTCTTTCTATTTCGTCGAAAAGCTTCACATAGTTGTCTGATTAATTATTGATAATTTCCAATAGGTTCAACCTCTCCAAAGAAATCCATTTCTGTCGTAGAAACTTTCTTTTTGTTCAACTTCAACAAATCGACACTGCACACAATGCTATTGTGGTGCACATCACTTACTTGGTCATTAATGGATTTTCTAGACTAAACGGTTCTTTATGGACGAATGAAACTCATGAATGAAGTGGATCTGTTTACGCATCAAATTAGATATAATGTTCCGCTGGTACACGCACCGAACATTCAAGGATTATGTTTTCACTGTTTTATTTGCGGTTTTGATGAGGTCTTATTAAGAAAAGTAATGAAGTAAGTAAATAGGATTTGATCGATTCGATTACTGTTTTTATGAACATGAATACGAGGTGATTGTCGCAGTTCTCTAAAAAAAACTCCTGGCCACGTGCTTCAGCTCCACGTTTTGGCCTCATTTGATATTACAACTCAAAAATACGGCGCTATTTCGGCAATAACGGAATTTTTTCAGCTTCATTTAATCGCACAGATTTAAACTGTTTTTATGTTATTTGAATCAATTTTGTAGGCTCAATCAATTTCGTAGCCAAAATTGAGTCCGTGGGCTCAATTGATTTTTTTAAAAGGAGTCATTCCGAGGCTAAATTGCAATGGAAATGGTTTTTCCTCGGTCCAAGCAGTTACATAATTTGAATTCAATCCAATTGAAGTGATTTTAGTTTAAATTTTAATTGATGAATTATGTGATCGAATTGTTTCATCTTCGATTTTTTTCCATTTGATGCCGCGAGAAAATTAAATCAAAATAATGGGCAAAAAAAGTGAAATAAAGTGATAGAAAAATACATTTTCAATGAATCTCTTTTTCTTCTTTAATCGGTGTGATTGCTATTTGTGATTCCGCAACTTGTTTTTGTCTGTCGATCGACAAGACAAAAACATATGAAAACTTTAAATAGCGATGAAGATTACACGAGAATAGTAAAGAGCGCACGAAAAAGGCGCATATTGGCTTGATCGTCGCAAAGAAACATCAACAAGTTGGTGTGAGGCTTGCGAGAGAGCCAAACCATAGCCATCGACTGTTCATATTCATTTTATATTTATTATATTACATGCAATTTACTTTCATTTGTTTTGGATTTTATTGTTGCTGGAGTATTAATTTGTTTTCTACTCTTGTCTGTGTATGTGGTGGTCATGAGCGCGCACTGGCAGACAACAACGCGACGACGACCATCGAAATGTGTCACTTTTGCGCACAGGTGACGCGAGTAGCATCATCATCAACTCATCATCATCATCTTGTTGTTTTTGTGGCTTTTGGCATTTCGTTCAGAAAGTCGTCGGAGGCGGCGGACATTGCGATTTATTGAAAAATGAAAACCGAAGGAAAGAAGAAGAAAATTAAAAGAGAGAATAATGGTTCTGCCATCATCAAAATTCACCTGGAAATATTCATGGATAAAAATATAATCGAATGTGTGGCGTACAGATTTTTTCTCGCTCTTTTGCTGCTGCTGCTCCGTACTTATGACTTATGCAATTTTCCTTGATCAAGAAAAACCAGCGAAACAGGTCATCGTTGCCAATTTAAGAAAGTGTTTTTATATACTTTTAGCTTTTTCTGCTCAACTCGCTAGATGTGCACATCCGGAACGTGGATATTTTGACTGCGGGTGCGTATATGAGTTGAAAAGGCAATTATTGATTTTCACTAACCCTCATTTCCGGCTGAATTCGTTCTTTGTACGTACTTGTGGACAATCGCAATTATATTTCAATTTTCTACTATAGATCTATTAGAGTGAAGCATACATACACAACACACAAGTCAAATGTGATTTATGATCGGAACTTTTCGATCAAACGACAATATCGCACATTTTCGCCGTTACTTGACCGCAATATTGCAGCCAATGATTTTCGTTTTATTCAATATTTATGGTTCGAGCAGTTGTTGTAGAAGCGTCCAGAAAGCGTTCGCATAGAAATGGCGATACAATTTTATTTATTTGCACATTCCTTATCAAAGTAGCGATGTGCAGGTAGTGAAGGCGAAATTCATTCGACTAGTGAAGACGACGACGACAACCATATAAATTCCATGTTTGTACACATTTTCATATCGCTATTTCTATTTTCTCTGGCTGAAAGTGAAGTGCATGCCCGTTTTGATACTGACTACAGACATAGCAATGGCAGTCCCACTTCATTCGAAAGCCCAAATTCGAACGGTGTATAATGAAATGATGATGCATTCGCGTTGGATATCGCATCTATTTCTGTGGGCCGTGTCTCGTTTACTTTTATTGACAATGAAATCGTAAAAATAAGCATGTCAAGAGACTTCTTCAAATAAGTGAAAAAAAAAAAACAAATGGAGGGCTGTGTGTCGCTGGCTGTAGCTAGTTAGTAGTAAATATAAGGAGCTCACGAATTTATATATTGAGAAACCAGAATAAACTTGAACCTTTGAGGCTTTCTTTTTTTTCAAACATCATCGAGCCATTTCGCATGCACAGCAAGAGCATCATCAAACAAGCATATTCATAACGGAATAGGAAATACAAAAGATGCACCCGACGACGACAAAGATGCAGAGACACACTTATTTTTTTATCATTCCATTTGAATGTTTTCACATTGGATTCAGCGCGACGCGTATGAGATAGAGAATTGAAAGAGAAAACCAAAGGTCAATCACTGGATTCGTGTATTTTATGCGCGATGTGGTTGCATTTGGATGCTGTATTTATTGGCCTTACGAATAGAATGCAACACGGTCGACAATCGACTGAGATGCGGCTGAAGAGCGGAATACGAATGAATACAGAGAAAATACACAAAACGCTTAATTTCATGAAGAAAAAGGTGAAATGTCAATTTTTCATTTAAAACCGTTCATCGTCAACGACGATCTCAAGCCACTATTAAAATGAATTCATATGCTCGATGTCTGTGGCGATCGCTCATTTTTGCCCGATATTGATGCCAAAATTGGTTTTTGTTGTTTTTGCTGTACCCTTTGTTCACACACTCAATCATTTTTCATAAAACATTTCGAACCAGTATTCAGCCTGAGATTCAAATTGAGATTGTAATTTTCGCGATCTGTAATTTAAATGTTAAACCGCTTAACTTGAACTTGCCTCCACGAAGCAATTGGCACATTTTTTTCCGATGCCAGATAAAAAATGATTTTTATGATGAAATTCAGATCAAATGCCAAAAGAGCCGCCACGATGTCCAAAGAAAAAACCAGAAATAAAAATTAAACGAACGCACGCACGCTTGCGCATTTATAATAAAACCCTCAAATAGGCACATATTTACCGTAAATCAAGTCGAAATCGCACAAGTGGACAATTTCACCTTTCTTTTTTTTCGCGAGTCTCTTTTTTAAATGTCGATTTGTGATGCGATTTCATTTGATTGGGGCGCGAGCTGATAATTGTAATTTTTTTGCGGATTATATTTTCGATTCATCGACATCATCTCTGAATAAACACTTACCGATAAGAATTGCGGTGGACCAAATCCTTGTGCAGCAATTTCACTAGCCATAAAAATGGCAACTATCAATGATATTACCAATTTCATGGTGATCGAATTATATCTGTATGAAGGGAAAAAATCCTCCAAAAATGTTTTTTCTGAAACGTAATGCACTGCACAAAAAATTATCAGGTGAAAAATTGTCAAAATTGCAGTTCGAAAAAGAAATTTTCACTTGAACACACAATTGTGTTTTCTGCTTTTGTACGTGGTCGATTTGTGCTGCCCGCGTATTTTGGTACTAAATCGTTCAATGTGTAAAGCGGTCGGTGGTGTATTGTGTGTAGCCGCAATATTTATTAAGTTAACAAGAATCGTTGTCCGTTGATTATTTTTCACAAAATGTTCACGAAAACCAATTAAAATTGTTGTTCGAAATGCAATTCGTCTTGAATGTGGTTAAAAAATTTCTTTCTGCATCATTTTCATAGGCACATCACTCTCGATTTGGATATTCTGCTGGTTTCTTCTTCGTCTCGTTATTTTCAGTTTGTTTTCGCTTTTTGGTTTTTTCTCTCTATAATTTGTTGTCTCGTCGTCGACGACGAAAATGTCGATATGGAATTGCTGATGTAAATAGCTAGGCTGATTGCGAGTACGCTTTGGCTCGCTTGTTCGCTTCTCCTATAAAATACAACCTTTCACAGCAACGTTTGCACCTGAACTGATTGAATGGATCGTTTTGTCGGCCGAATTCAGTTTTTGTGTGTGTTTCGGAAAAAAAAAGTCTTTCTCTTTTGTCGAGTTCGTCGTTCAACAGACGATAGCTTAATGTCGGCGAACGTATGCTGCGCACATCGATATACCACCACGAGTTCGAATGAGTGTGTGCTTAGTGCGGTAAGTTGGTGCATGGAATGGAGTGGAGTGATCGCGCTCGCATGGTTGCCTTGCATTCAATGAGCGTAAAAAAATCGGTACACATTCTGAGTGGTATACGATATTCGTTACAGTGCATATGCTACTGGAGGAACACTGCTCGAATTATGCTGGTGGCTTGAATGAATGTGTGTCTGCGTGAAAATTTCTTGGAATTCGAAATTGCTGGCTGGAACATCGACCAGAAATTTCAGCCAACCGATTGGCCAGTCCTGCGACAATTTCAAAATGTCTTTTTAATCGCATGTCGAGAGCTCTGTGCGCTGCCGCTTCTGATCGGTTAATTAAAAGCTTGGCATGAAGAAAGTGCCGAATGCACGCGAAACCGCTGGCTTCACAAAAAAAAAAAAAACAGCGTTGTGAAGAATCTGTGAAAATGTTGAAATTATAGTAAAATTTCTGAAAACAAGCGTGTTGGCACGAATAGCGCACTGTTTACGGATTGGAAACGATAATTGTCTCAAACATATGTTTGTCTTTATTGACCGCCATCGACCAATTTCTTTCTATTTTTAATTTTTTTTTCCTTTTCATTTTGTGCTAATATTTTGTTTTCAACATTTTTTGCAGGCGATTTGTAAAGAGGACACGTTCACAGCATAATCAACGTCACTCTGCTTCGCAAACATGCAACAAACAACTCAAATGCATACAAATTCAAATTCAAATTGTGTGTCATTCGACGATGTTTTGTAACTCACACTTTTGGAATCATGACTTGAATTGGAATGCTGAAATTATTTTTTTTTTTTTCATTCTTTTCAATGAATAAATGGTGGCATTTCAACAGATTTCATCTCCTCGTCTCGCATCCCATATGATTTTCAGAGATATTCGGTTGAAAAAAATCGATTGAATTTCGATTTCTCCCAAAAAGGAGATGGAAATAGAAAGAAACAGTCTGATAAAAACGAAGCCAATTGAGTTCCATGAATTATTCATTCAATAAATAGGTGAATTGATGATGATAAAATTGATAGAGAGAAAAGAGCAGTTATCATGCGAAGAGTGAAAGAAAGCGTAGAAAAAAGTATGAGAATGGGTTGACAGTGATAAGCCCAGTGTCGGCATTTCGATGTTATTTTATTCTTTTTCCAAGTAACTCTGACAAATCGTCGTCGCTTGCTGTAGAAAAATAAAAGAAATATAAGTATGTTCGATTTTTTGACGCTGACACTTTGTGCATTTCTTTTTGAATTCATCGGCTCGATCCATCTTGACACATTTCGGGTAATAATTGAATTCAATATGGTTAATTGAGATTAGTGGTTGACACTAACACCAATCATGAGAACGTGTGATCTTGCTACATTTCCGAGCTTTTGCATGTTGACATGATATTTTCCCCGCTGCGCGCTATCACTTCTGTCTTAAAATTGTCACCGCTAACATGGATAACAGTTTTCGAACTAACTGTAAGATGTTTATCAAATAAAAAAGAGAATACAAAACACAATATACAAAACACAATTATCGATATACAATTTTTGTTCCACAAAATACATGAATTTTGTGTGTTTTAATTTTTCGTTCAGTAGCTAATAATACAGTTCATACATCTTTTGGGAAGGGGAAAGGTATAATTTCTTGTCAATCGAAGGCATAGACTGTTCCTTCTTGAATCAATTAGCGTGATTGAAAGTTAATCGATGAAAATTAGTTTCGTTCTGACAAAATACACATTCCAGAAACAAACGAATTGAAAACAATATTTGTACAAAAAAATTGAGATATTTGCATGTTACGTACCAGTTTAAAATATCAAGATGTTCTAGAATATTTCAAATAAATGCTATTTTTGAGAATAATAATATAAGAATATTTTTGACTCTCCCTGACTTTATATTGATGGCCCGAAAATAATTAGAATGCGACAATGTAAACAAAATTATATTTGATTTAAAGAGCTCTTACTTTTGAACGGATTGGCCGAATTTAAGGATCGAGATACCGTTGGCAGCTTCTTGACAAGTGAATATACTGAGTGTCCCCACATTGAGGGGAAATCTGTTCACAAAGGGAGTTAGAATGAAAAAACTGAATTTTGGATCTTCTGTACATATGGCCCAGCGGCTCCCAACGACACCCCGCTTTCATCGACCGCACCCCCTGGATATCAATGTTGAAAATTTGCTTTATATAATTTAGGCTTGCGACTTTTTCACTGGATGTACTTGCACCACTCGCGTGGGCTACCGTCCTCTGTGATGTGTGATTTTTAAACATTGTTTTATTTTGCAATCGTATTAGAAGCAAAATTATTGCTACCTGCGGCGGGGAGCATAAAAAATCTGAGCAGCAGCAACAAATGCGCTGAAGAAAGAAATCTCGTTCAAAGCAAAGAATGTCGATATAGGCGATGTTGTTTCAGTTTGTATGGGCCGGTGAGAGATGCGTGCGTTCTGGTGCGAGAGTACGAATATGCAAGAAATAAGCAATAAAATGACAAACCAGTAACAGCACCGTAAAAATGTGCAAAATGTGTGAAAAGACCGCACATAAACAGGCAAAGATGAGAGACAACAACAATTATCATCGTCATCGCCATAACCTAAAATGTACAAAAGTATTTTACTTTCACCGAACGAACCACCGACTATCCACCGTGCAAAAGC
Organism: Obolodiplosis robiniae; assembly: GCA_028476595.1. Classification (NCBI taxonomy): domain Eukaryota; kingdom Metazoa; phylum Arthropoda; class Insecta; order Diptera; family Cecidomyiidae; genus Obolodiplosis; species Obolodiplosis robiniae. The sequence continues at coordinate 4,391,424 of CM052014.1, forward strand.
ACACAAACACACTAATGGCAAAGCGGCAAGCCCAAGCTGCACAATGAAAGGATAGGAAAGAACGCAGACAGGCAGAGATGAGACGCGTGTCGTGTGACAACATTCGAATCAAAAACACATATTCATATAAATGCCACGCAAACAGCGAAAATAATATAAATATGCCATTTTTCTCCTTCTCGTTGTCGCGTCTCAGGAATTCGCTAAATGAATTGCACCCGCAAGCGCAAAGCACCAATTGAACCAACGATCAATTGATAAATAATGTAAAATTGAATTCAGCAGCTGCAAAATATTCCGCATTCTCTTCTTCCATCGCTTCAATCGCAGTTTTGCAATTGGCATGGCAAAATGTTAATTCGCAGTAGCAACAGCAGAAAGTTGAGATGTCCGAGTGACACAGAGAAAAAGCAGCTGCCATTTTTCTATTTGCTTGAGCACATTCCACAAAAGTCATTTGCCGAATTTCAATGAGTCCAAAGATTTTATATGACATCACTCGACATTCAATTTCATTGCATTTTAAGTCGTTTTTCAGAAGTGAGAGTAAAATGCCTATTTTTGGTCACATTCAAGAATGCTTCACGGATATATCTGAATATATTATTATCTGTTAAAAAAATGAATCATTCGAGATATAAACCATGCCAATGAACTTGTTGCTCTCTGAATTTTAAAATTCGAAAAAGGCACTTTTGAAACTACAGAATTTGAAAGAATGAAAAGGTAAACAAAACAAAAATCAATAACGGTCACATCAAATAAATATATCGACTTGTTGTGTTTCAGATGCTGGTCGTTTAAATATAAAATGGGTCAATCTTGGCTTGAATAAAGACTTTCTGATTTATATGAGGTATTTTAATCAATCGATGATTCACTTATGATTTTTAATTAATTTGTTCGAGGGGGAAATCAGATTTTTTTAGCTAAATTATTTTGCTTAATTCTCGTATTTACGCGTTATTTCAATATTATTGACGATTGAAATTGGAAAATATATTGAGAATTGAAAATTAAACGAATTGATGACGTATGACCTGCCTTACCAACCGATATGGCTTGCATTTATTATATTTCATTTCAAGTCATTTTCTCTTACCAGGTTAGCGTTTATTAAGTCTTCTTTATGTCCTCGCAAAGCAAAAAAAAAAAAAAATTGGGAAAATTTGAGAAAGATTACGCAAGTACATCTTGCCCTGGAGAACGAGTTCGAAATGAAATTATGATTATTTGTGAGAGTCATATAATCTGCAAAGGAAAAATTGAACCGTTTTTGTTGTTGAAATTAGCTCTCTTTATGACGGCACTTGTTTTTATCCAGAATCTAAAAACAGAGATTTTGATTTACATATGATTCCATTCGTTGAATTGTTGATTCATTTTTTGACTTTGAAATTAAATCATTATCAAAGCCGCATTCAATTTTGAGTTTATGACCACACATTGAACTTTAATAGAAGACGAATTTTCGAAGATTTGAAATGATCGCATAAACATGTTTATCTTAAAGTAAATAATGTTCTCGACAAGGCAGATGTCAATATCAAATCAATTGGTATTACTGAGCTAAAGCATGAGCATTTATTTGAATATTTCATTGATTGTTCTAATATTTTTATTCATTTGAACATTAACAACCGAGTTATAGCCCCCTCGAATTGGTTTTTCCAAGCGTCCGTTTTTCTTTGTAGCTCGTTGATTGATTGATAATGACACGAAAAGTAATGATCTTTCTGGTAATGATCTTTCTGATTTATGATTGCTTCCAGGCGTTCGTTTCAAATGAAGATTGATTTGTACAATATTTTATTGAAATTTAACTCCGAATCGACATTATTTTGTCAGATATTTTTCGAAGGCCATTCAAAATGTTATCAAATTGTATTTTCAGCAATTTGAAATTTAAATCTCCTACAAATACACAATCGAACTGAAATATAGAAACTTTGAGTGAGTACTACAAAGATAATTTAATTTACCGTCTCCAGCGCAAATTCTCCATCGAAAGCTTTTATTCATTAGCATCACGTGACTCCAATGTTGAACATGGTTTAACATGATAACTGTAAACAAGGCAATGATTTGAAATTTCAATTGAAAACTGAACTGATAATAGTGAGAGATTTGAAAGTTCCGAGAGTGGAAGATTTATTACGAAAAAAGTTTTCGATTGCATTAATTCATATCTAGAATTCGAAAATTTGTATTTCTGTTGAAATGATAGCAAGAACTTGCCGATGATATCTATAAGATCGAAAAAAAATGTCGACAATTCTCGCAAAAATAGAAAAAAAATCGGCGTGTTTTGACAATGAATTTTTTGCAATCATTTTCATGGCGCATTTCATTTTGATAGCATACAAATGTTTGCATTTAAATCAAAATTTGGCACTGACGCTTATCATTTATCCCTTATCGTTCACTTGCATTTCTTAAACTGCCATAATTAGTCTTATTGTACAAAAATTAAAGTCTCAGGTCTGAACGCGATAAACGGAAATGTGTAAAATCATTTTTCCGTATGCGTTTTTGCCACAGCAACGCTTATGTGGCACCCCTTCGATGATATAACATCTTCACTTTTATATAAGTGCCGATCATTCTTTAATCAAGAAGTTGAAACCAAATGAAATGAATAGTCGCTCATGACAGAAGAAAAAGATATTTGTCTATGTTGCACATTTTATTTTCACAATTTTGTACAAAATTAAACATTTCTATATATATAGTTATGTGGTTTTGCTGTAACAATTACCATCCTGGCGGTTAATATTATAACACAGACTATATTAATACAGTCTAAGAATTCTTACAAATTGAGTTTTTGATTGCATTATAATCTTAAACGTGTTCACATTTAGACGCGGGAGTCTTCTTATTCACAATAATTAGTATAATTGAAGAGCTACTGTATTCATATTGCTGAGGTTTCTTAAAACAAATGCTCTCTCTATATATATGTGTGTATGCGTTTCAATTGCAGCAATTAACCAAATTGGCTCATTGATGCAATAACGATAAAAAAGATTTGTTTTTTGCATGCCACCTGTGATAAACGAGGTATCGCTTGTAATTTTGAAAACAACACATGTTGATGTTGTGAAATCAATACGATTAATTGTGAAATCAAATCAAAAATCAGTTTATTACGAGGCAATGTGCTAGTTTCTCATGTTTGCTTAATTTGACACGTTCTCGATATCGACTTTATATCGGACATTATTAAGGTTTCACCTTGGTTTTTCATTGATATTGCTCTATAGGGCTGAAGATCACAATAAATCGACAGATCAAAATTAAAAAAACAAAAGATATATCAAAGCAGGGAACGCATCAAGGGAGGCTGTTTTTGTGTCAATGAATGGTAGTTGCAAATGCTGCCAATATACGCCATCTGTAGCTCTTAACATGAATTTCTTAAACATTCATATTTTTCACATTAATCATTGACACACACCCAAAGAGTGTATACAACGAGACAGAAAGAAATTCATAAGTTTCTATTGTTTGTTTTCTATTAGTATTACGTGAATAAAATAAACAACGAGAATAATGCAGTTCCGTGAACAGTGACGCGACAAATATCAAATATGCTAGTTTCAAATGCATGTATTGCACCTCAGAGGGCGCTCACGTCAAAATTTGACTTGTATGGTAAGATTGGACGTATTTTTGTAACAATTTCCAACATACTTCACTTCTCATGGGACTGCAATAAATCTAAGGATATAATTCAATGTATTCAAATAGACACGTAATACTGCAAATTGATTTCATTTCCCGCCGTATTCCTAATTCGGCCACTGCATCATAATTTCTATTATTTTTGTTATATTTTGGTAACTGAAATCTTATGTGACTTGCATAAAAAGTGCATATCGTAATTTAGCTATGTGATTTGTGTTTTGAACACTTTTAAAATAATCTTTTTAATCATTTTATGATTTTCTTTTTTTTTCTTTTTTTAAAATGCATTTTTCTGAACGTACGTAAAGGATTTTTTATGAAAAATGATTATTTGTAGAGATTTGTATAAGAAAAAGATGATTTATGCGTTTAAATAAGTGCTTCAAATCGAGTATATACTTGCCTGCAACAAAATACCTACACAAACTCAAGATCATTTGTTTCGCTTGTCATTTTTGGTAACGAAATCATTATTCTATGGGATTTCCACAACTTTTTCTTCACTTTTGACAGGCTGACACCTATCCAGTATTGTTCAAAGGTCGACTGATATTGTTGGCTGTTGTCATTGTTCTTATTTCCCACCTGTTTGTGATTCCGAATACAATCAGATGAATTAAGTTATATTGAGGCTATCTTTTCTTGAGACATTATAATTATGTTATTTTCAAATATTCTTACCCGAGGTCATGCGGCAGATAAGTTCGATCCAAATTGTTTTCAATGACAGACATGAGACACAAGGTTTTCAGAGTTGGCTCAAAGTCCAGCACATGAGTATCGCTGTAGTCGAACAGCTTATGGCCATGGCCGGCTCTAATCCTGCCATTTTCAGACGGACTGCAATGAAAAGAGGACAATTTGATCAAATGACATACAATTAACCGAATATGGTTGAACCCTAACGGTTGTCATACGGTACAGATTTATACATTTTGTGTTATTTTGATAAACAGTTATGTGGTTGATTATTACATAATCACATATTTGATACAATATTAACCTCAGATCTTGTTAATAAGAAATGTTAATATCTTCTGAATATCGATATTAAAATCCAATTTTGATAAATATGAAGATTTGTCTTTTTACTTTTTAACTTAGGATTTTAAAATCGAAATTCAGATGACATTAACATAGCAAAATTGTGATTACTTTATTGAAATCTAATCTTAAATGAAAGCAAAAGATTAATATGAACATGTATAAATGAAAATTATTGCATGTCAACCTTTAGATGGCAGTTCATATTTGATTTTCAATAGTTAAATGAAATTACCTAGTTCCACCGAATAGGTAAAGTCGCTTTCCCACAACGAGACACACTTGTCGACGTCGCGGACGTGGCACTATTCCCCTTGTTCCCACCAAGCTCCAGCCACTCTTTTCTGGATCAAAGCAGTACAAGTCGTTAAAATGTTGATCAGAAATGCCATTATATCCACCGAATATGAAGAGCTTGTTATTATAGACAAATGCACTATGACTTCGTCGCCCAACTGGAACTGCACCGGTTGTATTCGGATGTATCCTTTAACAAATGAATTAAGTTCAGTATTTCGAAATAAATTATTAAAATCTATGTTATCCTGCAGTTAATAAAGCCTTACCATTCCCTTGTTTTTAAGTCTAAATACACGATTTGCGAGCAGTAGATCTCCTCTTGCGAATGATATGGAGAGTGTGTGTCACCGCGGCCACCAAATACGTACTAAAACATAAATTTTTGGGCAAAAAACAATGTAAAACAGTGAGTTGGATAAGAATAATTAGAAAATTTACAACAAAATGGATCAGCACCATGCCAATTTTCGAAAATTAAATGAAAAATCCAAAAATTTTATTTACCATGCGGTTATTCAAAATAGTTGCAGTGTGAAAATCACGATAGCTGGGAGGTAGTCCGGTTGTGCAAACGTAAGACCAGTGCATTGTTTTCAAGTTTAATTTATGCACATCACAGGAAAATTGATTGATTTCCTCTTCAAAACCGCCGAAAATATACATATAATGATCGATGATGCATGCACTGTGGCCGTCTCTCACACCAGGTATTGCTCCCGAAACGTTTGGCTTTGACCATTTATGAGTTTGAGTGTCGTAACAAAATAGTATGTTGCATCCGGATTCATCATTTCGACCGCCCCTTTTTATTTTCGAACAATCAATTCAATTTACTTGTTCATCAATAAAGCGATAAAATATCAAGATTACATACCACATGTAGACTCTGTGTTCGTATGCAACCGAAGTGTGTCCATATCTCTGGAACGGAACTTCCGGATATTGCAGTGGGATACCGTTTTTTTCACGCGGCTGAGGCACTTGACTCCATCGTAGATTTTGTGTATTTAAAACATGCACATCAATCGTATTCAATAGTCTATAGTCTTCGGCACTGCAATAGCCACCTAAAAAAATACATTTTCATTAGAACTTTGATGAATTTCAAACGGTTTTCGGTCGAATAAAATCTAAAAATACCAAAGCTGTAAATGTAGTCGCCTATGGCAACAGCCGTATGATTCACGCGTCGCGGTCCGCCATCAATATGCGCTAGCCAATACATTGTTGTTTATAATATTACTGTTTTATCCTTCAAATAATTGCAATTGATGTGATTACACAATGTTATCTATGTTCTCTGTTCAATATATCAAAATCATTAGTCACAAAAATTAGAAATGGTTTTTATTGGAATCTAGTTTTTTGATAATCAAGAAACGACAATGTCGCGGCACTATATGCTTTATCTGGTTTTTGGATTTGATTTGATGCGTCGATGTTGCATTTGTTAACCGCTCAATATAAATTTGTTGATCAACAAGTTTGCTTGAATCGTAATTCATTGAAAATCAACACGATGGTCTTGTGTGTCCGCATTGATGCTTAAAATAGACACTGACACAGCATTCTCGGAATTTATATATTGTTCTCAATTCCAGCTGATTGAACGTAAATAAAACAATGAATTGCTTCTAACAGTTTAACATCTAATGAATTTAACACTTAAATGTGCAACATTTTAATATTTCAACATTTATATACGTGAACTCTCGATACCATTCACTCGATTCAGCAGTATTTGATTATGTGAAGGTGTTAATTTGTGTCATTTTTTTTGCACAAATTCGCCAACGTCTGTTTCAAGACTGCAAATCAAATCTATTTTTTTTTTTTTTTTTGAATCAATATGTTATGTCACGATGCGATTCAACTTATATGTATATATATGTGCGCGCGATTATAAACCACCAACCACAAAAGCTACACGAAAATTATCAGTTTTTTGTGTTTCAATTTTGTATATAAATTTAACGTTGACGCAAATATTCAATTGGGGCTAGAAATAATAGAAACGCCCGAAAACGTAATGAAATATTTGCTTAGTTCATTCACACAAACTTCAGAGACTGATAGATAGAATTTTATCGCAGCTGCGATGCATTTACAGCAGACTTTGTAACTAAAATAATTTATTCACCGGACGTCTATCTCGCGGGCAATTGTTCACGATATTTATCTCTCTGCAGTTCTTTTGCATCGAAATGAAAATGAAAAGCTTATTCATCAATTGTTTGAGGAACTCTCATCGATGATCCCCAAAATCAATCTATATTATTTGGACGGAACTGAAACCGAATTGAATTCTAACTGCATCAAGTTCTAATTCGTTTGTTCATTTTGTTTATTATTTGAAGCTTGCACGTCTTGCTCACACAACTGATTCTGGTGAAATGCTTTGCTTTGGCTGCACAAATGCACATATTATACAGCCGTTTAAGTGATTTATTTTGTTGAAAAATACGCAGATATGAAGTTTTTTGTCATCTTTACTAAATGGCACACCATCATAACAAAAGTTCAGACTTTATGTGATTGTGTGTTGACAGACACTGCTGTTTCTAGCTGCTTTCATTTGACAGCATACATTATTTTGTATTGCCAGATGCTACGAAACCATCCACCAATCTACTACCTTTCATTCTATTGTCAAATGCGATACTCAATGCGAACTTACGGTATTACAGCTTTTGCACAATGATCTGACCGAAATTCTCTTTGCATCACAATTTTTATGGGCTATTTGTATCCAGTGCAACAGAGATAAAAGCAGTTTCGTTTATCGCTAACACCGAGAAAATGCTTTCAAATTTTGTATTAAATATAATGCCAAATGTGTTCCCATCCAATTTGACAATTGTGGTCACCTAACTGAAAATTAGTCATCCAGGAAGCAGAGAGCTACATATTCCGATACGATTCCCATAATCATTTATACATCGTTACTGCTCTGATTATGAATTGAGTAAAGTTCTTATGAAATAAAAATCTATGACATTGACGAATGAGAAAGTTAACTTCTATTGTTTTGGTCTGCAGATATGACATTATAAGACACAGCATTCATTTTTCAAGTGAGGTCAATCAAGATTTAATTGCACACAAAATATTCACAAAAAACTTGTGTACTTAAAAAAGACACAATGATAAGACCTTATCAAAAGCCAATGAACACATCTTAGATAATATCTCTTTGATCTCGTTGTAGCAGTTTTTGCGCACTCATTCAAATTCGGCGATCTCTCGTTTGGTCAACTGATTCACAGAAATGATTATGATGAAGATGTAATTTAGCGCGATTCCATGAGTCATCTGATTCATTGAGAAGTCGCCGCGCTCACATCGATATAGAGCGATGTGTGTCTGTTGTGTAGTAAATTTTCGTTTATTATTATTGGTATTCGTCAATCTATTTTTTACGTGCAGTCATTGCGGACCAGTACTATTCAATTTCATTTCGATGACGATTCATCACTATCTGAATAATGTGATTTTTGCGTGTATGACGCGGTCTCATTTCAAAGAAAAACTGCTCCAAATAATTTCATGCAAATCACACAGATGCAAAGGCCGTTCAACAGGTATTTGCCATTCTTCTTATAAAATCTGTACTTTCCCAATAAAAAATATACTTCCTGTAAAAATATTTGATCTTGTTCGATCACTTTCGATTTTCGATTTATATCGGATCATAGTGCAAACGCAAGACTTTATTACTCAATTGCAACAGATATCGTCTGATTCGTACCTCCTGTTTAACTAAAACAGGTGATCACACTGTTCCTTTCCCCAAGCGCACAAAACGCACATAAATGTGATGATCTATCGGTCGACTTCATTCAAGGCGCCTCTATACATGCCATTCGATTGGGAAATTCCCTGTAAACTTGCAAATGTAGTGTGTTGATGCGTATCATATTTCCCTGTCTATCGTTGTGTGGTGCTTTGCTGTATGATCGTTTGCTGCCGACCGGCCGCATGTGTTTGTGTGATTTGCAGACTTACGATCAGCGGCTTTGCGTTCATATAAAATTTTTTCCTCGCAAACGAATTCAAGCGCGAATGGCAGTTAAATGATACTCTCGCTTCAGTCTCACACTGATTTCGGTTGATGGCGAATGTCGACGCGCGTTTTTTGGTAAATCCTTTTCGCTAATTATATCAAGTGAATCCGCATAGAATTTCAATTGATTCTAGTTACGTATCATTTAATGCAAATTAAAGGATTAATTCGTGTAAAACAATCGCTTGCACCGATGATAAATCTGTATTCAGTGTAAATAATAATTTGAATAATAAATGTTTTAAAAAAACCAATGTAACGATCAAAATAATAAAAACGCGAAGAGAAATAAAACAGCCAAAACCATTCAATGTGTTCTTGAATGTCGTCGTGCCGAAAAAAATAAACGTACAAAAACAGCAGAACAGCAAATAGAACGTATAAACGAACTGTCTTAGTAATACAATTTTCGTGGAATTGATTTCGCGGCCGCCGATCAATGTGTCTATTTGAATTGGACTTTTGTACATCTTGCAAGCACAACGCGACTGGAAAATCGCGACTGTGTTGATGATTATCGGTAAAATTCGTGTTAACATTTGATAAATTGTTTCGCGTGATGCTAGGAATATTGAGATATTAGTCATTGGGAAAATATAGTAGTTCAAAAGCCACATTTTCCTCGACCGAAATGAAGTCGTTTTAAAAATTTCAAATATTTCTGAAGATGATTTCGTGTTTGGCCCATTTGCTACTTTGCGGAGAGAGTGTACAAATTGGGGAAGGCTTATACATTTCTGAAGACTATGATATACCTTTAACGAATGAAGTTTATACAAATAATGTGTTCGATCAAATAAATTTGATTGAATCACCTTACTCTTGGACATCTACGGAATACACAGAACAATCATCGCAAACATCATCCGATATGACATCCACGCACCGTGGTAGTGATAATAATGAAAATGAAGTGAATCTTCCATCGAGTGCGTGCAAATTTTCTATACTTTGTGCTTTTTGTTTTCTGCATTAATTCTTTTAATTTGAAAAACAACATTTTTGTGAATTTTCCAATTAGTCAGCAATATTGAGTCAACGACGACGCATTCTGCTATGAAACAAGTGAAAATGCGCGTAGGCATGTCAAAGGATTGGCTCATGAAATTGGAATTGTTCACGGCAATTTATATGAGGCAATTTTATCATTCGAAAATCTAATCGATGAAATATGTTTTTACATTTTTTTAAATCATTTGTGTTTCATGTCACCAATTTAATTTAATTCAATCTAATTTTACTGCACCACAATGATATTTCTAAACGACCAAATTATTTAATTATTTCGGCTTTGAATATTTAATTCAACAATTTTCTAATGCGAAATTCCATTGGTGAAACGAAGGATATTAGAACATTTTGCTTTTGGGATCATTCCTGGGATTCCAAGAAAAAACAGTTATGAAACACAATAAATGTCACGGGGGCGAACGAATTTGTCTGATTTCATTAATAACATCTTTTCAAATGATTCTTATTTCATTTTTTTAGTGAATCAAATTGACATTTTATTCGTCATTTTATTTTTAACATTTCCAAATAAGTCAAAATTGTACCATACTCATTCTGCACGGATTTACAGTTCCAGAATATTTGAAAAGTATCATTAAAAAGTAATTTGCAGCGAACAATTAAAAATTGAATTATGAGTTCGATCCATAAGACTTTCGAAAAAATTATTATTTGAAAATAAGATTTTGTCTCAAGTCGAATTTAAGAGAGTCATTATATATCACATGAATGTTGAAACAAAAATCATAAAAAATTTAGCCAAATGATTGAACATTGCTTTCAAGCTGAACAATTCTCAAAAATGTCGATGTTTTCAAAATAATTTTCCAAAACTAACTCTCTCCTGAATTCGGGTACAGATCCGAGTGAGTGGAACGCTGTGGACATCAAAACTTGGTTGGACTGGATGACTGAAAAATTCCAAATAAAACCTACTCCAGTGCTAAATCGATTTCCAAATACCGGTGATGAATTGGTGAAAATGAGTCGAGCTGATTTTTGGGTCTGCGCTGGTTCGTCAAATGGCGGCAACACACTGGCCAAATTCTTAGGCTGTCGAATCTTAGAATCAACTGGTCGTACAATAGACTCATTATTTAGCAACGAAGAAATGGGTGAGGAAAACAATGGACTTATTCTATTTTAATACCAAATATAGCTTTTCCGAATGGGGTATAATCATTCAATGGCGATTTTCTAATCAATTGGTCGATAAGAACAATAGCATATGCTTGTAGAAAGTCATAAATATCAAAATGGTCAACGTGTGAATAAATTGAATCGAGGCAAGAATCATTACAAGATCGGTTTTCACCCTTTTTTTTTATTTTGACGGCCAAAACTGCTCATACAGTTAATATTGGCTAGTTTCCGAAACTCCGACGGGAATTGAAAATGCATTTATCTCTGTTATTGTTGCAGACCAGTCAAGATTATTGTTGATATGCGTTAATGAACGCACATTCAATCGTAAACTGAGCATTGATTCTGTATTTATTTTTCGGATTTGAGTTCATATCGCTTAGATAAATGGTCGGCTATTACGCATTATTTATCAATTGCGCAAATTCGATTGACCTGCACTTTATTTATTTTCTCTCGAAATAAATTTAGATAAGGATCAACGGTTCAAGGGTTTTGAATGCACTGAGTGATACGGACACCGTAATATACACACATAATTTTTCGGAAATCCATTTCGTACACCAAAAATCCTTTCGAGAGAATTCCCTCGAAACGTTTCTCCTCACAATCATTTCTCAATAACAACATTTCAAGCACTAAATAGAATGAACGTGGAATCAAATATTCCCAGAAAATCGTCCATCAGCCGGATCAAGAGTGACGATTTCAATGTTAAAAGCAATCCTGCGGTTTCTGCATAAACCATTTTTAATAATAAATCGGCTGCGCGGCAGCATGCAGTGGATGATGGTATTTGGGAGGGAGCGAGAGAGCAGGCGAGTGAACGTCTGTGTGTAAGGCTTAAACAAATACTACACGATTTCCCCTATTCCAACTGGAAAGACGTAGAGAACTTCTTCTTCTTCTTCTTCTTCTTCTGTTCGGTTCCATTCGAGTGGCATGATGAATTTTTTGTGTTGAGCCGAGAACGTGCGATAAAAATGAACGTGTGAAAGAGACCGAATAAAAGTGGGTGTTAACCTTTCACAACAGATTTTTCGAGTATGAGCATTTCTTTTGTGATTTGAACTGCAAGTGTGTCGCTCTACATGTACATATCTCTCTTCCAAAGAAATATACACGAAAAGATGTACTAACACGGGTTTGCACAGGTTTTCCACTTCACACCAGGAAAAAAATCATGTTTTATGGATGGCAGGCACTCACTGTGTGAAAGTCAATGATATAGGGCAGAAGATTACCTTATAATAAAACGGCAAACATTTGATTATCATATTCTAGCCATTAAGATCCGCGAATCAACAGAGAGGGTCTAATATAACCTTTCCAATCCAAAGACTCTATATTAGCTTCAATGAATTGCATTCAAACAATTGAATGAGTGGGAATTAAAATGAGACTTCACATCTCATCTCTTTCTGTAGCTGACAGAAATATCCATAAGCAAGAGCAGGAGGCTAGATATGAAGTCTCGTTTTCTTTCTCAGTCAATCAATTGTTGATTGGACACTTGACATGGATGTGAAGTGAATTCCAGAAACACACCAAAAATGGAACATTCTCATATTCATATTAACAGATAAATTATGCATATCTGACTATTCTGTGAAAATAATGAAATAATGCTATTTCACAATTAACTTGCTCCTACGGTTGCTATGTGACGTGGCAACGACAAAAGTATTCGCCTGTGTTTGAACATGTTCGTGCAAAAAAAAAAAACATTGCAACAGAACTTAGAACATAAATACATATTACTCACATGTTCTTTTTTCTCTAAAACTTGCGATTAAATTAAATGAAAATGGATAAGTAAATTCTTGGAACACGATTTCCAGTTGCTGTAAATCTCACGCAAATTTATCGCACATAATGCCGAAAAAAAGAATATCTCAAACGGTTTCATAGCAATGGATCGTATGATTGCTTCGAAATTCCATTAAAATGGGATTTTCCAATCTAGTACGCGAATATTTTTCATACGGAATCATTTAGAGAATTTCAATGGGAAAATTTTAAAAACGTATCAAATTCATTCACACATCCTTCCTTCCTTCCTTCCTTCGTTTTCTGCCAAACATTTGTCATTTGGTGTTTTTATTGGATTTTGTAATTCGCTTCCTGGCGATTCTTATTGATGACTTTTTTTAAATGCGGCGCATGAATGACAATGGTGGAAACGCATTACAATGTTCTGAACCACCTGCTGGGCGGATGCTTTAGAGATTCACGAGACGCATTCGCCGAGCGATGATGATGCGATTCAATCGACACATCACGGAAAGGGACTTTTGCTCGCAAATTTATTCGCTCTTCCGACTTGGAGTTTGTTTCACTCAGACGAAGTCATGACTTCACTTCTTGTCAAACTTTGTTTGCATACTTAATGAAAATTGACAAAATTACACATCAGGGTGCTTATTGCTTTTGCGCACGTGTTCCAAAATCACAAAGTTCAAGTAGATTCGCATTTAATTAACTGATTAATGGTTGCTACTTTCGGAAAATTACACATCCTTCGGGTTATTTTCAATAAAAACTAAAGCCTTGTCACAATTTTCCAAATTTTAACGTTGAAATGGTTAATAAAATGGCATTATTTTGGAGCTCATGTATTGCGGTGGAATGCGTCCTTGAAAACACGCACAACGATTTCTTGTGAAATTGTTTAAATAATTTTGCATAAGCTTCATCCTGGATTCACTACTTGCTGTGAATTTGCCATTGTCATGATCATTACATGCATCCCGAATTGTGCTGTAAATAACCTTTTAACACTACATTCATCCGATTCATTCGCTAAATCGAGGTGGATGAGAAACACAAAACGTAAGTGAAATCTCTGGGGGCTGTTGCCGATGCGATTGTATGCGTTTGTGGGCAATCAAAATGGTTTCACGTACACCATCCACAAGCCACCGATTACATTTTCCATTCAGCAGTTCAAGTAACCGCACCGTTCGCAAATCTCAGCCACGAAAAGTATTCACAATCTAAACAAATGGTAGTGCGAATTTTTGGCATTCGCAAGAAATTTTTTTATGCTTCTTGAATTTCTTGAAGTGTTTTTATGTGTGTCATTTTTGGACGTTCTAAGGAGTTGTTCAAAGTCGAACATTAAAGTAGTTATCAATTTTTAAACCAAAAGCTGCAATTTATTACTAACACATGTGTGAAAAGTGCAAAATTGTCTTAAAATAAAATACGTGAAAGATTTTGTCAGAAATCGTGAAAAAAATTAAAAAAAGATTTTTTCCTCGGAAAAATTAGAAATTTAACATAAATTAAAGGAAAAAACCAACTTAAGGAAACTTTCTTAAACATCAGCCAAAACAGACTTTTGCAATTTCAATTGAAGTGCACAAAAATAAATAAAAAAGCAAGTAAATGCTTAACAATTATGAAATGAGTAGTGTATGTGTTGACACAGGAGTGATGTGGCGTTTGTCAGAAGATTTTAATCGACGATTTGCAGCTCGCGTCCATCAGCAATCGCATCATATACACACTCATCATCATCGGCCAGCTAGTATGGCCATGATTTATAATGGTATTTCTTAGAAATATAATATCTTATTTTTCGAAAAAATTCGACAAATTGTTCTTACAATTTAACAGTAAAACTCTAGTTAATGATATCAAAACGCACAATTCCGTAAACTAGATAAAAAAAAAATCATAAATCTATCATAGCATAATTCGAATAATCGTAGACAGTTTCATACACAAATGTTCGTTTTCATATATATCACTAAAAAAAAAAAAATATTTATCGTAATTTTCCGCTTTTACGGAAATAATATGAAGTAATGGTATCATGTGAACAAGCGATAGCGCCAAATTTATTTTAGTAAAAAGATGAACGGTTTTTTATGAATTCGCCGAATTGGAATAGTCATCCATTCTTGTTTTTGAAAAATATATGAAACACATGATTTCTATTTGATCATTGTTCTGTTCGCATTGTATCTGCCTGTTTTCATTGTGTCTCATTGATGGCGGATATTTATCTGAAGGTTATGTGTAATGAGCGCTTGATTCGTGAATGTTTCTATTTCTTAAACAATTTGATGAATCTACTGATTTCTTCGTGTATGCTCAATAAAATGGATGGCGTCACCGATAAATTGATTCATTAATGATATGATTTTATTCCACCAAATCAAAAGAATGCGAATTCGGATTTCAAGCCATTGCTGTCCCTCAAAACTAGCAAAAAAGCCCCACTTGAAATTGCAATTCAACGAATACACATCGAATAGATTCAATCAAACGATTCGAATGTCTATTTTTTCCATTCTCTCCACTTCAGATCCATATCAATTGCTAAACGCAGCATCACACAGATTGGTCGCCCAGGGGTCGGGTCAAATACAGTTGTGGCAATTTTTGCTGGAGCTGTTAGCTGATTCGTCGAATAGTGAACTTATTATGTGGGAGGGAACAAACGGTGAATTCAAACTTAACGATCCTGACGAAGTGGCGCGACGCTGGGGAGAGCGCAAAGCAAAGCCAAACATGAATTACGACAAGCTCAGTCGAGCGCTCAGGTAAATTAAATGCCACTATAGTTTTATCGCTTTTTCATCGCCCGCTTCTAATTGTCGCTTTTATCATTTTACTAAGCGCTTTTGGTATAAACTTGTGTGTTTTTCGTTCATCATTTGAATGCTCTTCTTTTTTGTTCTTGATATTTATCCGGTTTGAAATTTGATGGTGGTCGTGATTCTCCGCCAGTTTCTGTCGTCTTCTTCTCCTTTATGTTTCGTTTTGTTTTGGTTCTTGTGACCGCCGCGTGTTCGCACCGATTCCGAAAAGAGTAAAGTGCAAACGGCGAAGACTTCATTCATAAATATATTGTCTAAATGGCAGCGTTCTTTTATAATCGTATTATCACTTCGTTGGTGTTTTTTATTAAAATTCACTGGTGGAACAAGACACGGCTTTGCATCACATCTTAATGGAAACATAAAATGTTTGTTTGTAGCCACCGCCACCACCGCCAATGTCATTTTGATGGTCATTTGTATCAGTTGATTTTGTATGTAACAACATTCGGTAAAACTGTCAATAGGTTTAAAGGCGCCGAACATCTCGTAGCAATTTTAGTTGAATAAAAATATGTCGATTCTGCGAAAACATTAATAATGTGCTTTCGAATATGCGTCTCTTTTTTTCTCATTTTCACGGAGGCGATAAAATAAAGCAGGACAAGTCTTTTATAATCGATTGTTTCCTCAATTCATCGAAATATAGCTACGGATCCTGAATCATTCACAATTAATTGTGTTTCATGGCGAGTCCATCGATTGCTTGAAAGTTAGAATAGCTCACTCCACGCTGTTGCCATCTCAAGCAAGATATGACAGTCTTGCAACAATCAATGTTTCGCTTTAAAAATGCGTTGAAGATGACTCATAGTCAAATGAATGAGTTGTAAACAACAATTGTTGTTTGACTCTGTTTAATTGAATGAAATCATAATGAATAGCTATTCGCTGCCTTCGGGCAAATATTTCCACCAAAACTGGTGTTTGGCCGCGAGAGAACATTGCTTTGCACGATGAACGTGAGAAATTCCGTGAAATGAAAGAGATGAAAAATGCGGCACTCACAAAAACCAATGTTGTTCAACAGAACTGTATTGACCAACACACGTAGCACTATTACCTAACTGGATTTTTATTCTTCTTTACGCGGTATTCTCATTCGGTCGCGAATTTTTTTCATTTTATTTGTGTTGTTAACGTGCGCTGTCACTTGATTCATGCTACACAGATTCCAATGATACGCATCGGAAGTATGCTGTGCGATGAGAAATTTTTGTTTCGACTTTCGAATGATTCATCGATTAGACGTGCGGTTCTCTCCATCAAATTATCATATTTGGCTCTTCTCTTACTCACTTCGACCACTTGCAGGCGGAATTTGAAAATGAAAAAAAAGATTTTAAAACGGAGTGAATGCTGTTTTTAAACGTATTGATGGTTCATCTTTCAAACAGCATCTCACGTTG
Organism: Obolodiplosis robiniae; assembly: GCA_028476595.1. Taxonomy (NCBI): domain Eukaryota; kingdom Metazoa; phylum Arthropoda; class Insecta; order Diptera; family Cecidomyiidae; genus Obolodiplosis; species Obolodiplosis robiniae. The sequence continues at coordinate 4,408,694 of CM052014.1, forward strand.
TTTGGTGGCGAATCATAAATTACTAATCGTTATGTGTTCTCGTTTTCGTCTCATTCACTTTTATCTACATACATTTCATTTGGTTAAACTATTAAGACATGCAAGATAAAACGTGGCCAGTGACTTTTAATTATTTCATTTACAGGTATTATTATGATAAAAATATGATGTCCAAAGTGAGTGGTAGGCGATATGCATACAAATTTGATTTTCATGGACTTATGCAGCAACAGGTGCAAGGCAATGATCCAAACGTCATGCTATCGGCCAACTATACTCGTAGCCTATCCAATGAATCAAGCTCGACTTCGCTGTATCCGGTGCTACCGCCAGGTATTCAAATCCCATTAATTCCGCCGGGGACAACGGCTATTTCAGCAACGAGCACTCTTACCACTCTAACATCACAACAAGCAACAGTTTCGTCGGCACAGTCTTCAGCATCGACCATCATAAGACCATCCGCTTCGAATGCATCAACTTCCACCCTAATTCCAGCGCCCTATTCGGCACCTTATTGGTATAACTAATTGTATGGTCATTTAAAACGACTTCGTTTTCTATTTTCTCCCACATCCGAAAAAGTCTCTTGCAAATTAGCAATGTTCATTGAGTTCAAGCAGTACTCATTGAAGATGCGAAAATATCCACTGTGGAGAGTCTTTATACATTTATAGCCTACGGTTTCGGACATTTGACCCTTTTTCCAATTACATAATAGTATTTCTACCACATTCATTAATTGGTCGTTTGTGATATAATTATTGTCGTTATATTTAAACGGGCAACTGAAAGGGAAAATTGCGTCATAAAAGTACACACAAACAAATCAATGGGCAATATTCACACACATTACTCCAGTTAAGTATAGCATAAGACACTTCATACTAGAATAACACTATATTGATTCTGTTCCGATTAAGTGTTGTAATATTTAACTTTTTAGCGGCAAGTTTGACATTTATACTGTAACAATAATCTATCGTTTCACTCCAGTACACTAGAAATGTCAAACTTGTCGCTAAAAAGTTCAATACTATCACACCAGTTCGGAACAAAACCAATACAGTGTTAAGTGTTCCTTTTTTATTCATAACTGGAGTAATGTCTGTGAATATTGCTCATACATTTGCTTGTGTGTATTTTGACCGGAAATGTACTGATTATATGGGCTCGCTCCACATACATTTTCGAAAAAGATCATTATCATAAACATCACAGTAAAATGTACTAAATTCACAGTAAATTTATGAGTGAAACATTCAAAATCATAAACGAATGGTTATAGAATTTAAGTGCAACGTAGAGTCCAAAGAAAACGTTGTGTTTTACCGACGGCACCAAAAAACCAGTGCATCAAATCACAACAATACAAATAAAAAATACAAAGAATCATCTTTATTCGGTTTACTCTCGACAATTTCTTTTTTGTTCCACAAAAACCCAATGTTTATTCAAAAATTTTGAATTTTTGCATTTCTCAATGTGGAAATTGTTGATTAGAATTTAGTTTCATAAAAAATGTACAAATCAATCAGAGAATTGTTACAATACACATCAATACAATTTTTCATTTCATGCCTTTGTTTTTTGTGCTTCAATGATTACATTTCTTTGTAGCCGGCGCAAATTGTATTGTTGTTAATATCTGATTGTCAGATGTAGATTAGAATGTAAATAAAGTGATCTGATTTGAAATATTCAGTAGCATCAGTATACATGTTTGTTTGTTTCATTTTATTTCACAACGCAATAGATTTCCGGATTTGTAATACATCATTTATGAGGCGACATGTAATTAATTGGAAAAATTGCGATTAGTTCAACAATTTAAATTGAGTAAGCAATTCCTAAAATAGCAAAAAGGAAAAAGTATGAGAGAAATGCTATCCTATCGATAGCTGTTGCCAGTTTCAAATAATCGGTTTTAAGCGAAGTTTTTCCACCGCGACATTGTTGAATAATATGCTGCTCATCATTTTGTATATGCTCATCGAATGGATGCTCCCGCAATTCCGACGCTCGCGATTGTTCGTCCATCTAAAAAGAATTATTTTCTCCACATTTTTACTGGTTCCTGGGTGATTTTAAAATATATTTCAATCAACCTCGGTAGCATTAATATGATTTAGGAGCAGAAACCCGCCCAGTTTTCCATCCAAGTGCTTTTTTATCAACCTCGGTAGAATTCGGTGATTTTCCAACCGTGTCAGATTGATCACAATCACGGAAATCAATGTCGAAAAGCACACCATATACAATGCCTTACTGTAAAATTCCACTAAAAGTGGATCAATCAAAAGTTAAACAAATTTAAAAAAAAAAAACACAGAAAATTATTAGGTTCGAAAATAGAATTCTCCAGCTACAACATGAATTTCGTTAAAATTTACGCAAATTTCAATTTTATCTTTGCATTTCTTACCGATGAGTGGTGTATGTGAGGCCATTACATTCAGTTTTTGTGAGAAAAACAGCAGGAAAAGAATGATTATCAATGTGATAATGCCATTTAGTAAGATTTTTTCGCCAAATTGAGCGGGCAGCCAGAATGTGAGCAAGGTGAGTAGAATGATAACAAAAGCTGGTACTAATATTACAGTATGATAGATGCTTGATCGACGATTAATTGTTATATCGTATCGAACGCTAACATATGGTTCTACGCAGCATTCGTAATGTGCAACATTTCGTAAAACCTGAACATCGGCTATTTCCCATTCAGCATTTTCCACAAATAATTCGAGTTCGATGTCGGAATGCCTTGCCTCCAGATCAATTTCACCGCCATGATGAACCCATGATCCAAATTGAAGTGTACATTTGTGACTGTCATAGGGCCAATAGCGTAGATTTGGGTCGCAAAATGTTTTGAAAGTTGCAGGTGGCACCCATAACACACTTCCATTCAAACGAACAACAAAATTTGTTGGCCCAAAGTAATCGAGATTGTGGTTGATGCTATTGTACAGTGTGATATCAGGCTGCCAAATTTCATGCTGCGCTAAGCTCAGGCTAACGAAAAATCGAAATAGAATTCTTAATTACATTAATGAATTTAGTTGAAGAACTAAATTGCATTTCTCACGTGCTCAAATTCCCATATTGAGACGTATTCCATTTCAATTTTTCATCGTTCCATTCCTTGAACAAAACGAAATAATTGAGATGTAAATTGAGTGAATGAAGTAATGAAAATATGAAATGAATATCATACCATACGGAACCATCCATAAACGGTGAATATAGATGTAGTTTCATCAAAATCGACATGCCTGATTGTGAGGCCGAGTGTCACCTTCGTGGTGTTGTAGTGCTGAGTTGGCCGTGCAAATTTGTCATAAGACATCAAAAGGTCGCGCTTCAATGTATCCACATAGGTCTCATTCCAAATTGGTTTATTCACTAGAAAATTCAACAACGTCATTTTATTTATTTCGTGTGATTGAATATTAAGTCAACAAATTTCTTGCATGATGTCATTTTTTGATTTTGACCATTTAAATTAGTAATACTTATCAAGTGCCGTACACATCCACCAAAATATCGCAAAAAGTGCTACTCAATGCGAAGTTTGCTCGTATTTAAGTTTGATAACTTAACGCATTTATCTGATAAAGCGTATTCTAATCCGCGCAATAGGCACTGACATACAAAGCGCAGTATCTCGATTGAATGCGCGTTTCAAATGTTACGTGTTCGACCGGAAACGCCTTAATGATCATATGACCGAACTTGTTCATATCGAATTGTCTTAAAATATATAAAACATCTCTCATCGACTTTTTTATCCATTCAATCCACCGCTAATTGATTGGGTTGTCTTGCACTTTGCCGTATTTACCTTTTCTAGTCGCATCACTAACATCTTCCATGCAATTCAAAAACTTGGCATTAATTAAGCTTATAAAAAATAGAAAATATTTCATTTTTTTTTCAATTTTCAGCAAAAATATTTGGATTTCACTTGATAAAATGTCAGATTCAACAGTGTGTTTCCGACGAAAGTAAATTCCACTTTTGACCACAGCCGTTGATAAACTGAACGAAATTGCAATATTATTTCTGTCTCTTTGTTTGCCATATTATCGTCAATTTATTTTAATGCTTAAAATTGCTTTTTGTGTGAAAGAGACAGTATGCATGTGCCAAGCATCGAGATAGAGAGATGTATTGTTATTTACGAGGTGCGGATGTTGCTTCAGCCAAGTGTCTATTAGGAAAGTCATATTCATATTCTTCGCTCGCTCAGTATCTCAGTCTGCTTGCGATAAAATTGCCTTATGTATTGAGCAAGACGGCGAATGAAACAAAATTCATGGATTACAGGACACATAAGATGCAAGTATACTTAAACACTCTCGTTGCATCACAACGGAAAAAAACCTATCGATTGTATTAAGTTTTCTGTCGAATATAAATTTCTATGTTTGCTGTATAATATTGTATTAGTGCATGATGAACGCGAGTGACGCAAACATAAGAAAACCTCTGAAATTATACAGCTTTCTTATAAACATGTGAAGATTTCAGTTGAAAACTATTTGCTAGCACAAACTGCAATGTGCAATGTTTATTTCAGGCAATTTTGAACCTTCACCACTCAAAATCGCTTGAAATTCACGTTTCACATAACACCGTTATCATCCGAAATTTCATGTATATTCTACAAAAAACTTAGTACAATTGATAGGTTTTTTCCGCGTGTGATCAGTTTATTCATATGACTGATTCAAAGCATATCGTTTCGAATAGTATTTCTTCAAGAAACAGAATGTTCATAAAAAACTACAATATATTAAGTAAGTTTCGTTCGTTATATAATTCGTCGCGTTTTTGTCCATCAATGCTGAATTGCTTTGCATTTCGTGTATAGTAAACTAACTGAGATTGTCCGTTCCTTCTTAAATAACATTTTTTTTTTCATGAATAGGCTTCTGTGTTATCGTTCAGATGGCTTGTTATGGTTTTATTTATTATTATGGTTTACCAACATCTATTCCACCCTCGACGTAACGGCCTATCTTGCCTTTTGGAAATCTTGTGAATTTAAGAGTTAAAATAATTCGACAAAATTTGTGTTAAATTAAGGAATACTTCTTTATACAATTTTTATGATTCAATTCAATAATTCATTGGAATTTCCAAGCTCTCCAGTTAAAATTTGTTCATTCCATTATCTTTTATTGTCCATTTGGAATATTTCGCATTCGTTTTGTACGGGTACGTTCAACCGACAGTCGTTTATCATCTCGTGTTAATTTTTTAATCGGAAAACCAGAGCAATCCCACAAGTGTTTTATATACACACATAGTTCAGTAGTTATTCAAATATAGGTTTAAAATTCATGCACGAGACATTCGGATTATTGCTTTTTTACTGTAATTTTTATTTTTAGTATTCGTCTTTCCCGCTTCAGTATATGAGCGGCATTCGGTTTGTGCGGCATAGTCTGAAGTTATACGCGTGTTTCCGTGTTAATAGCACGATCTGTTGTGTTTGATTGCTTTGATCGTTTGCCTCGATCATTAGTTAGACTTTTATTTATCATTCAATCGGTTGCTAATGCAATTTCCGATGTCAAACTCCTCATCAGACGATGCGATTTTGCAATTAAATATTTACAAAAAAAAATCATTGGTGTTTCCATTTATTTTATTTTTATAATTGAAGATTATCCATATCAAGATGTCAAATAGTGATAGTGGAAAATCAACACTGAGGAGTGATTTTTCCGGCGAATCACAAATCAAAAAACCCGAATTTCGCCGGCCATATCGGTTCTCCATATGCTTAGTCAGCCGATGCAATGCTTATTGCCGTTGGAATGTTTTAAGTTCAAGTTGACATAATGACCAGGATTGGAAATACCATATTGTTGGAAAATATTGTATATTTATTGTACGACTAACAAATTCGAATTTCGATCTGTTATTAATAGACGCAAAAACTCATACTTCAGATAGTTGGAAATGTTAAATACAAAAGCGACATTGAAGGGGTCTTGGATAGAGTGGAATGTGCAAGGTATGTCTTAAAAACAAAGTGTTGATCATAATTTGTATTATAATTTCATTTTAAATGTTTGATTTAGAGTTCAAGTTGAGGAACGAATTGAACAGTGCAACAACAGTCAACAAAACACGAGCTCAAATTCATCTACTATTCAGACATCTAGACGTCGCAAATTCAGTCTAAATGAAAAAGAAGTGAAATTCCTCGTGCGTAAAGATGACGATCGAATAGAATCTTCTTGATCAAATAGAACTTAAAAAATATCTATAGCCGTCCGTTAAAAAGCGCATCAGATATTATAAATTACTATAAAATATAACTGAAAATATATATATTGATCAATAAACTTTGATTCAAGTGATATTTTCCGCAATGTTGTCAAAATTGTAGGTGTTTGAAAATATTAACGTAAAATAGAAATCAAAGGATCCGATATCTTTACCAATGAGAGGTGGATGTGAAGCCATTATGTTGAACTTTTGAGAGAAATATAGCGAGTAGAGTACGATTATTAGTGTTGTGATGCCATTTGAAATGATTTTCCCTTCATTTTGAGCAGGCAACCAAGATGTGAGACGATAACAAAACCTGATGCCACTATCACAGTGCTGTAAATGCTTGGCGGCATGTTTTATGTCATATCGAGCGTAAGGTGCAACATCATATTTTAAACTGATTCGTTCTCGTTTCGCCCGAACATGAATAAGATCCCATCGAGTATTTGACACAAATTCTGATAGATTAGGACTTTCAAAACTCAGCTGAATATCAAACTCATTGCCATTGAATACCGCAGCGCTGAAGTTCAAAGTGCATGAATGGCACTGAAGTGGCCGAAAGTGTAAATTTGATTCACAAAATATCTGTAAATTTGATGGTCTCGTTTCAATATCCACTTCGAAATTTTGGAAGACTTTTATATGATTTTCGACTTTAAAAAAGGCGAACTAATTGTCAAACTGAATCGATGATAAATTCAAAACAAACGTTTGAGCGAAAGAGAATTCTTTCATCAGCGCAACAGAGCAGCAGCGAGAATTACAATACATGCATCAACGTGCAAGCTTAACGCGGGAGAGGGTTTTTCTTATGTATTGTGATGTGATGGAATGAGCTGAGCTGAGCTGAGTAATACAATACATGCGCAAACACTCTTCTAATAAAATTTCACAGATGCAAAAGGCTATTTTCCGCTGTGTGCATATATTGTTATTCTCACGATGTCAAAGCTGCTTTTTAAAGTCGAAAATCGTATAAAAGTCTTCCGACATTTCAAACTGAGCACTCCAAACCGATCTATTGACTTCAAGAGAAGTTTGCAATAAATGTAATTAGAAAATAAATAAAAATGATAATCCAATTTTGTTTGTTGTTTATTAACTCAAATTTAACGTCCACATGAACGAACAATATATTCGTTGCATTTCCTGTTTTATTAGTATAAATCTTATATTTTATTCAATCGATAAATCTCATGCTAATAAAAATGCTAATTAAAAGAAAGTCAAATGTCATTTTTTATATCTATTTAGGATCTTAAGATTTGATTCAAATAGATGTGTATTCAGAGGAATACAGAAATTCACTTGTTCAAAATTCCTTTTAGTATGTACCAAAAGCCAAATGCTTGGTTGTCGAAAGTCGTTGACAAACTAAAGATATCTGAAATACTGACACAAAACCTCTTCATTTGAAATGGTAAGAAATCTACTTGTTCCGAAAATTTCATTGAAAAGAGGGACACATAATGATGCTTTATAGTCGAAAGTGATAGTATATTAAACGTCATTCCGGTTTTGAACTTCATAAGATATTCAATGAACTTTTATTGAATGAGTTTGGTCATACACAGAGAAAAAAAAATGTGATTTCGAGTCATGCGTTGGTAAATAATAGATTAATTGATAAATTTGGCTTGAACACGGAGATTGACATAATGGCTTAATTTGACCAAGCCAGATTTGGCGTCATCTGATAGTTCCAATGCTGGTGAATTTAGGTTAAAATCAAAATTTAAGTCAAACTTTATGTGGTAATTCAAGCAAAATTCACCAACAATCTATTGTTTACCAACGCATGACTTGGAATCACCATTTTTTTCTCTCTGTGTATGCTCTCATTGCTTCGAGCGATAGTAGGAAATGTTTTATTGGTAATTATTAATTATCATTACTTGCTGGTGGGTCTTCCCACTTTTTATTCAGACAATAATCATTCATTAGACATACAAATACTTCATTTTGACGCATTCATCAATGAAATTCCCTGATTGTTATGCCAATTTATTAGAAAGTTTTATTCATATAAACTTCGGATTCAGTAGGAATAAGTTTAAATGCACTGAAATCAGCATCAAAATTCTTATTGATAATCGGTCCAAGTAGAACTTATTTATTCGGTATCGTGTCTTCTTCGATTAGAATATTCATTCATAATAAATTATATTCAATATCATTAGAACTTTCGAATAATTCTCCATCGAACTTCATTCGTTCTACTTATATTTCTAAAGGGTGATTTTTTAAGTGGTTTCTTTTTGAAAATCGAAAAAAACGCAAAAAATTTCGAAAAGTGAATCAAATCTTTATTGAAATCGATAAATTGGTTCTTGCCATTTACTTTTTGAAAATAATTTCATGCAAATGTTGGCCGCGGCTACGGCGCAAATGGTCCATACGGGAAGTCCAATTTTGGCACACTCTCTCCAACATATCGGCCGGAATCCAACATATCGCCAATAACGCGTTCGATGTTGTCCTCCAAGTCGGCAATCGTTGCTGGCTTGTCCGCATAGACGAGAGACTTAACGTAGCCCCACAAAAAATAATCCAGGGGCGTTAAATCGCACGATCTGGCCGGCCAATGAACGGGGCCGAAACGAGAGATGAACTGTTCGCCGAACTTACGGCGCAGTTCGTCCATGGATGGACCCGCTGTGTGGCTGGAGGCGCAAGCGTTGCTCGTTTGTAAGTCTTTCCATCTTGAAATTGCAAAGCATACTGAGCATTTTTGACTGTGACAGACGTCAGTTGGAATTTGACATCTGTCAAAAAATTAAACGTCAAAAAGAAACCAGCTAAAAAATCACCCTTTATTGATATAAAATGATCGACCATGTTTATAATATCACTATCACTACGAAAACATACCACAATCAACTCTAGATCTTTGCAAAACTCAAGCTATATTTGCCATTCTTACAATATCTTTCGTTTGATTGTTGATCAACGCTCCAGTACTTTTTTTATGAAGCAAGCACATGTCACAGCACAAGCGATACAGTTATATTCATACGTTCGAACGCAATGTGCGGATGTTCCTACAATAAATGTCTATTAGAAAAGTCATAATGATGCTACCTCACTCGCTCTGTTCAAGTCAATTGGTACAAAGCGTAATTGATTTATAACATGCACGAGACCGAATGAAACAAAATGCTATGAAGAAGAAGAAATTGGTAAATTATATCATTCAGCGGCTCTATTGGTAAATCACATGAGCTCTTATTGTATGAGTTCATTCATATACTTAAGATAATTTAAGGCGAACGAATAAAGCATAAACCGTGTATATTTTGTGAACAAAGGAAGGCCGACGAATACGATCGATGCACGATCTAATTTCAAGCCAGTTTTCATATTTCTTCAGTCGCTCACCAGTGCGGTTGTAATGCCAATTTTCACATAATATTTTTGTTTTTGTTTTGTTCAATAGTGTTGAATCAACATAAAAGTGAAAAAACAGACAAAATCAAAATGCGTAAGTTCAATCTTTTTGATAATGACATTTATAAAAAATTATCACAGTCAGAATACACACGATATTGGAAAATATCAAGATTTTGATGTGCCCGGAATTAATTGACTGGCTAAAAATCTTTTCGGCAATATTTCGGTGATTTGGAAATCTTTTAGTCGATTCAGACACTCCATTCGATTGGTAGATTCTAGATCATTCGGTCGTGTTACATTCACCAAAATGAGCTCTTTTTTTGTTGAATCAGCGACTCTGTAATTGCTCTGCATGTCTAAGTGATTTATGGTTTCTTCGTTGTCATTCACAAGGGCGACGTAGCTGGCGTGATAATAGCTCGGACCTTTGTAATAAAGAACTGTAAAAAAGTCATGCAATTAAATATTTATGATAAATATTAATAATAGGTAAAAATTTCATTTCAATCACTTACGGAAGTCGCCTCCAAACTTCAGCGCACTCTTGACGACCCAGTTTTTACTGCGATAGTAGTGGTACGCGACAAATCTTTCAATAAATTGTGGATTGATTGCGCAGAATTGGTCGAGTAATTCTTCGGTCGTGAATTCATGAGTTTGATCGAAATTCAAAATTTTCAAGCATCGAAGTGAGAAGTGGAGGAAAAGTGCTTCTTCTAAGAGCAACGCAAGTGTTTCTTCGATGGGAAAAGGATCGACTATCAAATTCATTCCATCATCTTCCATTTCTACGATCTCCATAACATCCTCTTGGATTTCATCTTTGTCACCATTTTCGTCATTTGAATCGTCTCCATCCTCATCAGCAATCTTCATTGATTGATCATCTTCACCAACATTTTCCAATTGCACCTCAATATCCTCCTTTTTTTCGTTGGAAATTGCCATTTTTTTAGTTTTTTCTTCAGATTCTTTCGTATTTGTCTCTTCCGGCAATAGATTCACCATGACAAGATTTGGATTTTGATTTATGAATTTCGAATTCCAAGTGAACTTTTGTCCGTATTGCGATTGGGTAATATGTTTCACTCGTGGATATTTGCATAGTGAAAGTGGGACATTTTTTGTTTTTGTGCTAAGGCCGAAGCAACCGTCTGAGTAGATTTTTTTCACAGCTGCTGGATCGATGATTTCCACACTAAGCCCATTGAATATTCCAGTAAATGGTTTTTCGTCATCTGACTCCGAAATTCGATCCACCGGGAATGGTCGTAAAGTTGAACTAGCCGACAATCTTTTTGGTATTGGATGAGACAATTGACGTAAGTCCATATTTGTGATGAATATGCACAAACCAAGTCGAAAATCAACAATATTAAAACAGCAAATCCGAAATTTCAATTTTATTTAGTAATTTGAATGTGAAAAATAATCACTGATATCCATTTCAAAACACAAACGCGTTTACTGCTCTACGTGCGACTGCAAATTGATGGCAGCAACATGCCAACTGACAGCTTCTCTCAATCTAGTACGTTCAAATCACGCAAATGACAAGAACTGTCAAAAGTATTATCAGACAGACTGAACTTATGTGTGCACTTAATTCGTACGAACTTTTTTGTTGGAAAAGTCACAAGACTCCTCAGCTGAGAATTATTTGTCGAATCCGAACAAAAACCTAAACAGTGTTGTGTATTGAGCAAGCCAATATCCAAAAATAAAATTTGCCATTCGATAAATTAACTATATTTCTCATTTGGACAGCAGAAATTTCATTTGAATAATGGCAAACAAAGTGCAAGATTTAATTTCGTCGTTGCCAGACGATAAAATCGGTGAGAAACTTGTGCATTTGTGAACGATTCATTTGGATTCAAACAAATTGCATCCAATCCACATGAAAATTAGATTTTCATTGCATTTCCACGTCAAATTTTCCTTTGTTCGTATAAATAGACAACCGTAAATGTTCTAAAATCATCTAAAATAGTATAGTAAATGATTTTACAGCAGGATTTTTCGACGAAAATGTGCACTGCGCGAACGAAAAATGACTGAAAAATTGACGTCACGAGACCTGTACAAAAACAAATACATGCCTACACTTTGACTGTGACCAAATTTTCCAATTGGAATATTTTAATTGCGATGGATTTTAATGTGATTTGTGTGTTTTCTTCTAGATATGATCGCCGCAACGAGTGTTTTACAGCAACAAGCTGGTGATATTCGCCAAAATATAATCAATTGGCAATCGTATGCAAAATCGCAAATGATAACCCAAGAAGATTATTTGTGCGTTGGCGCACTCGATAGTGATCAGCGCGCATCGTACTTAAAACAAAATCCATTTCAATGTGCCAAAACATTTCTGAATCTGTTGTCGCATGTGTCAAAGGACCAAACGATTCAGTATATTTTGGTGATGATTGATGATTTGTTGCAAGAGGACCGTTCACGCGTCGAAATCTTCCACGATTACGCAGTTAAGCACAAGGAAAGCGTATGGGGCCCATTTTTAAATTTGTTGAATCGCCAGGATGGTTTCATCGTTAACATGTCGTCCAGAATCTTGGCTAAATTGGCATGCTGGGGCCATGAACTCATGCCAAAAGCCGATTTACACTTTTACTTGCAGTGGTTGAAAGATCAACTCACCCTTAAGGTAAGCATTGGAAATATATCGCGAATGATGACTCTCGCATTTGATTGGTTTTTGTTGGCGAGACGAAATGGAAAAGTATAAGCTTGCTCTGCATAATTAGCTTCAATTAATCGGGAATGGCTAAAGCTTAACTAATTTTATTTTTGTAATTCTAACTTTTCTTCGTTGACCAATAGTGATTTCCTACTTTTTTTTTATTCTACCTTGTGAACATTTAAGTATATCATTCATAAATCTATGGTTGAGATGGAGAGACGAGGATTCCTGTTATATTTCAAACGTACATACTTGCCGCTCCATCTTACCGAAAGAAATAAAGAATTCAAGAAAAAATATTTCTGTTGAAAGACGGTAGTCAATGTGTTATATTTTTGAATTGTGACTAATCAAGAGCTATAAAGTAGCAAAATGTAGTGAACAGAGTAGATTATCGACTGTAGTTGAACCATTATTGTGTAAACTTATTGCAATGTGTAGCTGTAATTATGCTTCGTGTCGTTGGCACCCCCGAAATCTGTAAAAATTCCAAAAATAACACATTTGTCCCACCTCAAAAGAAAATCGAGCGAAAACTTAGCTGAACTAACCGACACCTTCATTCTACATTTGTAGTTGTTTTCTCTTCATTGCATTTTATTTGTGTTACACTTTGTAGCCAGTAGCTTGTGTTGATGTTTACTTTTCAATCGAATAACCTTCGATGTGCTGTAGCTGATGTTGCTAAATCGATAAAAGAACAATATGTAAAACTGTCTGGACAAGCATCCATGAGTACTGTTTTTTTTTTTTTTCAATTGTGTGTTTATGTTCAGTTCTATGCTCTTGCACACACTTCAACCGATAATATATCATATTCATTTTTGTCTTACATGCAAATGTGCCAAAGTTAAAAATGCTATCATCAAATCACCGAGCCAACTTTTGTGCACAACCCGTACTTCACCACTTAATTTGTGTTGTTTTGTTGTGTTGTTTTGCTTTAACTATTAATTTGTATTTTATCCGTTTGCTCAGCGGAAGCAACATTTTCGCTTTATTCTACCACTTTTCTTTGGTTTGTTGAAATATGATTTTTTTTTTTAAGAAAAACATTTCGATTAATTTTCCATGTGCTCAAATTGCTTAAACATTAAATGATTGGTGTTTTCACACAAAATCAAATTCCCAATGTCAAATCCCATGACAAAAAATGTCATTTAGGCCAAGCAATATCTGAAAGAGATGGCCGAAAGAGCGAAAGCAAGTCGCAATCAACACGCATTGCAACAACAGCAACTACAGTTCCAACAACAACAACCGCAAGCTCAGTCGACAAATACCGAACGTTACAGTCTGCTCTCGGGCAGTGAGCAACGCTCATCATCACCACCGCTAGTTCCAAAACCCTTATCGGTAGTTTTATCCTTTTGTTATTTTTATGCATTATTTTTTCTTAAGTTTTACGCATTAATTGTAGATTTTAAAGGATTATTTTTTAAGCAGTACCCGATCTATTTTTGAATAATAGTCATAGCTTATTAGATTCATACATTGTCATTCGAAGCTGTTCCCCAAGATATTTCTTTTCCACTAGTGTTTCTCGTCATTTTGAATATTATGTTTACCACATTTTTTTCCCTCGTACGTTTTTTTCGTGACCCAAATTATTGCATTTCCTTCATTTGCCCGTTTTTGATTGCTTTTAGTTGAAATTCATTTTTATTTATCTGGTGAATTCATTAGAGCCCTTGAAGTCTTTGGGTGAAAAAAGAAAATTTATAAGCAACAATATTTTTTATATGTTCGTTAATGCGGGTGCGGATATTCTTTTTTATCAAACTGCCGTAAAATATTAAGTCATCTTAGATTTTAGTGAAGTGCCAAATTTAAACGAGAGCTACAGACTGATACAATATTCTTTAGAATTTCATTAACGTTTTGGAGTTTTCAAATTACAAAAAAACTAATTCCTAACCCATTCGGATCTTTCGTTGTTCGAAATTTTTCAAGCAAATTTGATTCAACATTGCGCTCAATTGTAACAATATTTTTTCCATCAATGTTTTAATTAAAAATCCAATGATTTAGAACAATGAGTACATCCAATCGGTAGCTAGATGTCTTCAGATGATGTTGCGCGTAGACGAATATCGCTTCGCATTCGTTTCGGTCGATGGAATTAGTACATTGTTGAGCATTCTCTCATCACGTGTCAACTTCCAGGTATGATTTGTCTATATACCATAAACTAATTATTTTCTATCGAATAATTATTTCGAATCATTTAATTGCTTTGAAGTAATAAATTTTCAATAAATATCTTACTTATTAATTTATATTTAATAACACGAATTGTCTGTTGTGCAGGTTCAATACCAGTTGATTTTTTGTTTGTGGGTGTTGACATTCAACCCATTGTTGGCTGAGAAGATGAACAAATTCAACGCCATCCCGATTTTGGCAAGCATTTTGAACGATTCGGCTAAGGAAAAAGTAACACGTATCATTTTGGCCGTGTACCGCAATTTGATTGAAAAGCCATCCGATCCAAACATTTCGAAGGAGCACTGCATTGCCATGGTTCAATGCAAAGTATTGAAACAATTGTCGATTTTGGAACAACGTCGCTTCGACGACGAAGACATTACCGGTGATGTCGAATATCTATCCGAAAAATTGCAAAGTTCCGTGCAAGATTTGAGCTCATTCGATGAATACTCGACTGAAGTTAAGAGTGGACGGTATGCGATGAATTTTGCAATCACTAAATTTCGGTGCTAAATAAAAAATTGTATTTATTCATTTCAGTTTGGAATGGTCACCTGTACACAAATCCGCCAAATTCTGGCGTGAGAATGCTTTGCGTTTGAATGAAAAGAACTACGATTTGTTGCGTACATTGATCCATTTCTTGGAAGTTTCGAAGGATCCATTGGTTTTGGCTGTTGCCAGCTATGACATTGGTGAATACGTGCGCCACAACCCAAGAGGCAAACAGTGAGTATTCATTTTCGAATCAGCAACATCGACATCAAATCTTTCCAATTCACAAATTGATTCCACTCAATTGAAAATCCTTTCTATTAAAGTCTAATCGAACACTTTGGCGGTAAACAATTGGTGATGCAATTGTTGAGCCACGAAGACCCAAATGTGCGATATGAAGCTTTGGTTGCCGTACAAAAACTTATGGTTCACAATTGGTAATTCCACCAAAAATGTAGTGATCAACGTCAGATTGGTTCAATATATGATTTTTTGCAGGGAATATCTCGGTAAACAATTGGAGAAAGAAAGTGAAGGAGGTAGCCAAATGGGTGGCGGACCAGCTACCATCCAAGGAAAAGCCTAAACATGTGCAATGATCTATGCAATCTTCGTTTTGCACACATCTACTTACCAGAACAAAAGATGCAAATGGGAATGAATATTCAGAAATAAAGAAAATGTTAAAATATTGTTTTAGAAGTTAAGTCAGAATCAAGTTGTAACAATAATCTGTGTTGTCGCCAGCTTCATTATTTTTTTTTTTTTTTTGTTCGTGAGGATTTGCAATTCACTTGTTCTTATATTTTTTGAATCAACACAAACAAAAATAATGTAAATGTTTGTATGTATGTAAATATCTTATTGTATAGTATCATTCAGATCCCATGCAACGCATACAATTTTTATTTTGAAACTCTGAACGATCAATAGCCGCAACATTCCATCGAATTGGACACATATATTGAAATGATTAAGCCAAATTTTAGTTGAAATGAACTTTTGAAATGCACACTGATTCACATGTTTTCGATCGATATGAAATCAATGAGATTGAACACACAATTCATGGTTTAATTATTTTATTTTGCTCACACAAAAACTAATTGTTACAATTTCTCTTTATTGAACATGTGCAAGTATTATTTTGAACTATTCTATCATAGATTGTTAGACATTTGGAAAAGAAATATTACAAATTTTCCTCTATTCACGTATAATAAAGATTATGTTTAAACGATACTAATTGAACAAAATATTGAATCTGTCCAATTACTTTTAATGTATTTTAGTGCTGATTTAGTAGTCAATGTAGAATGCTGATTTGCCTTTGGACGGCTCATAGCGTTTCAGCTCAATCAAGCTGTAATTCAGCTCGTTGTTTGCCCACTTGGTCGCCAAGTAGACATCTTCTTCAACATGCAAATTGATTTTGCGAGCGTTGGCCAATTTTTTGCGTTCACGATTCAATCCATTCAAATCGATAACATCATTTTCAAAGTAAGTTCCAGATTTGAACATCTCTCTGACTTGGATTTGTCTCAGTGATGCACAATAACGAATAAATGGTAAAATCTGTTTAAAATCAGCATAAATAAAACGCAATCGTTCAAGGTATATCAAGCCATTTGCTATTGCTTCCATACTGTTGACACTAATGTTTATGATGAGTCGAAGGGACAGCTCTTTCAAGCAGATCAAAGGGCTGATGTCGACATGATTCAAAATCAACTGCGACACCAATTTCGAGAATCCGCTCAGTGACATCATTTGACCGATTGCTTCTCGATCGATTTCTCGACAATATAAATGGAGTTGCTTATAAAAATCCCGCTCGTACAAACGATTTAATGCTCGATAAAATCGTGCGGGTGGCGGTTGGAAGCATTCGATGATCATGTTATCGAGTCTTATGCCGGCTTTCATAAACAAATCTTTGTTTGACATCAGACATCCGTGATCGGTTGCAAATGTGTTAACACTCGGATTGCGCATAAGAAATGTCACCAATTTGCCGGGATTGAATAGCTTCGCTGGCTTGCACTCAAAATACTCAAGAGTGGGAAATTCGAGACGCAACCAATCGTCATTAAGACCAATTATAGCATTCGATGCATTCGTATCATATAGAGATAGTCCCTTTAATTTTGGACAAAGCCCAAGAAGAGTGTTGTCAAATTCGCCATCAACTCCTGTGTAACGTATGTTCAGCATTTCGATTTTGTTTAGCATATTCTTAATACACTCCACCTTTTTTTCCGATATTATACCATGTGCTGAGCCATCATTCGACCCATCTACTAGAGTTAGTTCTTTTAGTGAATCAAATTGGATTGAGCTCACGAAATGGAACATGCGCAAAGGATCGTCTGGGAGACACAACTTTTGGAAGAACAAGGTAAATCCACTTACATCATTGAGATTGCCATCGACGAAGCTCTTATCTTTATATAAATAAATTTCATTCACCGGAAAATTGGATTCGTAGAAAGAGCTGGCGTAGTATTTCATGCGCTTGCAAGTTAATGAAAGAGCATGTAAGTCTTTCAACGACAATAAGCTGAATATGTCATCGAAATGAAGTGCTTTTAGTTTGAAAATAGCTGATGATGATTCCGAATTCGAATTGCTTGCAGATGAGTTGGAACACGCATTATTCAGTTGTTGATTCACAATACCACTTAGATTTTTGTGGCTAGCTGCTCCTTCACTCATTTCCACAACTTTTTCCTTACAATGATGTTGCAAAATTTGAAATGAAAATTGTGAATTGGTAATTAAATTTGTGGTGATGCTCGTTTTCACAAAATCGCAATTAAATCACATGCTTTTAAAACAATATATTTAGAAATCCAAAAACTCATGAGAGTAAACGAAATATATGTTTATTGAATTCTTTGAAAATCGAATTTTTTGAGAAAAAAAAATAACGCAGAATGATTTTATACAAAAACAATTGTTTGAATTTGACATAAGACTTATATGGACCTTGTCCATCTATGGATTTCTGTATATACAAACTTGAAGGTCATTCTGATCGTAGTAATTTGAAATTAATTTAAACTAACCGTTAAAAATTTATTTTTTTGATGTGAAAACGAGAGGATAACAAATTTCACATTTTCTTCAATGTATTCTACTTCCTATGTATAAACAATCTTTATACACTTTTCTTTTCATCTCTCTCTAATACAGTTTCAATTAATGTTGTTATGTGTATGATTCGGTGATGTTCCTTAGTTTTAACATTTATTTGAGTTTCAAATCATGTTTGCAAACAAAAAACATGTGATTAAGTAAATTTTTCGTAATTCCATTCTGAACCATCTACAATCGTAACTGTTTGCTGATTTATTCGCTGCTTTATAATTAGGATGTTTGGACATTTTTTACTTTATTTCCAATCACAGATTGAGTGATTATTAGACAATTTATATTAGAAAAACATGTAAAAATTACTTGCAAATCATTTGGATCAGATACAACAACTAACCAGTAGAGTCTCTAATATGTCATTCGCCGATTTTCAAATGACTATGCGCGTGCTATATATTCCAAGTGGTTCACTTGGGGCGGAGTTATGCGGCTACGAAGGTCAAAGGGTTGCCCTCTTCATCATCATCATCATCATTCAGTATTTATAGACTGAATTGTGTACCGTTAGGTGTGTTCAGTCTTTTCGTATTCTATGAATACCACCAGCATGAGAACTATTATTCGAATACATTGGTGAGGGGCTTGCAGGGCACGACTGCACCGCATTCGAATGCTCGGGCCCATGAATGGCTACTACCTTTTTTGCGGTGGTGTATTGAATATTGAATTACCCAATAACACAACCTTAGCGTTAAGGTAGTCAATTTACGTGTGTCTGTGCTAACTCAAAATCCTCTTTGTGCACACACACGGGACCGACGGCTTAAAGTGTCCTCCGAAACACTCCGTGAGTCGAACATCACTATTTTATGTGTTAGCTTGTTTCCCATCAATATATCACTGTTGTTAGCAATGATGAAATTGATAGAATTTCTAACGGCCACTAGGAGATTCGAACCCACGTCCCCATGCTTGCAAAGCCGGCACTACTCTACAGCTGGGTTGCCCTCTTCAGTTTTTTTCAAATATTTAGCCATATTTCACATGAAAAACACCCTCTTGTGTTGAAACTTTGTATGAACAAAATGTTGTTTATACTATAATAAGTTAATTGGCACTTTGGGTGAGGCTGCCCTCAAACTTGGGAGCCCAGGGAAGGCTCGAAATGTGAAAGATAGTTAAAAATCCTCGAAACACCCCAAAATTGGGTCAAGGCCTCCTTTGACCCTCAAACCAACTTCATATCCAAAATCCTCAATAAAAATTATGTTAAGTCCAAGTACAAAAAAAATTGATTTGACCTACCTCTTGACCTCAAAATTGCTTGAATGCTGAGAGAACTCAATGAAAATCGCAAAAAAAAGACCAACATGGGAGCTGGATCCCCTCTTTCACCCAAAATGATAACTTTTCCTGATTCACTTATAAAAACTAAGGTAAGTTCTCGTACAACTAAATTTGATTTTACATACACCTTCATAGCAAATTTTACCCATTGTTGAAAAATGAAAAAAATATAGCAACATGGTTGGAAAGTAAAAAAATACACAATTCAATTCCAAAAATTTAGAGAAAAATCCTTTGTAAAATTGCATAAACTAATCATTTAATTTTTAACAGTTTAAATGTTGTACAACTGATTCCATTCATTTATAATTATATTTGAGGTAGTTGGCAAATTAAGCTCTACGAAAGAAAATGTCCGCTTCGTGGGACTCTGGAAATTGATACCAAACTATAATTCATGAATCGCTTAGAGGCGTTGGCGGCAGTCAATATTCTTTATCGAAAGCATCATGAGTCGTCTGAAGAATCGTATCACACTTTTTACGAATACACTTGCTGCATGGCAGTTTTACATTTGTATTCATATCGTCGACATTTTCACATTCGTCGCACTTTTCGTTTATTTTGGCTCAAGTGATTTCTTCATATTTTCGAGTTCATCGCGATGTGATTTCTTCATATTTTCGAGGTCATCGCCATGTGATTTCTTCATATTTTCGAGGTCATCACGAGTTTTCACGATGCACATGAGTTTTCTTCATATTTTCAATTTCTTGACGTAATTTTTCCATCTGTTCAAAGAGACTTTTAATACCTCCCACCAGTTGCTCTTTGGTTGGGCCACATTGGGCATTCATTCCATTTTTTCGGTCATTTATGGCGTTTGCAGTTGCATTTCCAAGAGGGCTTCGTGACCGATCTCCTCGAGGAGCAGCCGGAGTTTCAGGTCGAGAACGACGCGAACGACCAGAACCTTCACGGGTTGGTGCTTTGGAAGCCATGTTCAAAACTAGGGGCGGTTGTTTGCACATGAAAATAGAAAAAAAGAATTCATGACAAATTTGTACCCCTGCATTTATACATAACGATTAAAATTTGCAGTAGCCAACAACGAATTTAATTTTAATTTTATTCGAATTTTCAGTTGCGTATTTTCTAGTCAAGACAATTTCCCACTCAATGCATAAAGATGAAAAAAAGTGGCGAAAAATCTCATTTTTCTACCACTGAAAATTGATGAGACTTAACCTCACTTTCGCGAAAACGTCATCTGAATATGCATTTTATGCACAGTGAAAATTTGCCAGTGCGGCGGCATCGCTTCGGCGGAATACAAACAAAAAAGACACAAAACACAGAAAAAATACTTCGGGGGTTTTGTGGTAATTTTGCTCAGCTCACCTTTGATCAATCACGGAATAATTGCTGCTTATTTCTTATTTTAACACGAAGATCACACTACGATTGATTAAAGCTAACTTTTGGAAGAGAAAATAAAATAATAAACGCTTGTTGTGATGATCAGAGAAAATCAAAGACTGATGTTAACAGACAGAGTGCTAATGTATAACAGTTCGAATGCATTTGGAAAACAATGTGAGGTAGTTGCGGTTACAGGCACACGGTGCGATGCTCGCATTGGAATATAACACACGTCAAGTTAGTTTTTTGATTCCAGCATCATAGCTAGAGAAATTTGAGCACCATGAGAAATTAGAACATATTTTAACTTGTTAGAATGTTGTCGTTCTTTGTTTGTCTACATTCTATTCACTATAAAATATGACATTTATTCATGTTGTTATTGTAAATAGAAATTTGATTCCAATGAATGACGGCTCCAATTTTCAAATACATATACAATTGACACTTATTTACTATGAACTGAAATATGCAGCCATGATTGGTGCAAATAGACAAATTTGACAATTTGCCGATGACATTGACATTTCTGTACTTGTGCGGCTGACATCAATAGCATTCGGATGATTCAAACATTTTCACATAAGATTTGATTTTTATTTTCATAAAATAACTGTAGTTGAAATAAATCTGCATTTTGCAAAAATGTCGAAATTTGAAATAGATGTGAAACGAGCATGTCGCTCATGTCTTAATACAGAAAGCAATAACATGCTGAACTTACAAGATTATTTAAAAATCAATACATTTGAACTAACTATTGCTGATATTCTTATGGAGTGTACAAACATACAAGTATGATCTCTATTTTCTTAATACTAAACAGAAAACAATGTGTCCTACTTATATTTAATTTTCTATTTGTCCTTAGATCTCACCAGGAGACGAATTGCCACATTTGATTTGTTCCGATTGTGTTGAAAAAGCTGAACAAGCATTCATCTATAAGAAAATGTGTGAAATTAATGATGAACAACTGCGGAATTATTTAAATGAGGATAAAGAAATACTGAAAATGGATTATACTACTGAAGAACAGAATACAAAGGACTTTATTATCGTCCCAGAAATAGTTAATATTACTGATTTCTGCCGTCCAGATTTACTTGACGAAAATAATGACGAGCTGTATGAAAGCAATCATTTCAACGACACAAATAGTGACTGTGAATCCAAACAGTATTTCCAAGAAAATAAAAATAACCCAAATGAAGACTTCCGTTTGGATATTCGCTCTGATCAACACAGCTTCTGTAATCAAAATCAAAACAAACATTCAACAACATTTTCATGTCCAGATTTTAATGAAAAAATTGATTCAAATGTCCAAATAAGCAATCACCTGTGCAAAAAGACTTATAAAAACATGAAAGAAAACCCTGCCAAATCGAATATAGAAAGCGGAAAAGGAAATGCTATTGGTGTAAACAAAAGCAACACATCGTTTTCAGTGAATACAAATGGAACTGCCAATACGCATCCAGAGCAAAGTAAGAAAGAGGAACAACACATTGAAAATGATGATAGTAATGAGCAGCAATGTAATCTCTTTGATGAAGAAGAGCAAGCATTATTGAAGTCAGCAAAGGAAGTGAATGGCAGAATAGAATGCCCATTGCCTAATTGTACACGAACACTATCACAGCGTAAAATATTGAAGCTACATATTCGCTCACATCTCGGCAAAAACTTGCAACATTGTGCAATTTGCAACAAAGGATTTGCCAAAAGATCAAATGTAAACAGGTAATTTTTTTATAAAAAAAAATTAAATATTTTAAAAAAATTAAACATTACTCATTTTATTTTTTTAAAAGGCATATGCTCATTCACCATAGAGCGAGTATTGATGAGGAAAATCGTATTATTAAAAATGCGACCAAAGATGTGAGCCGGTTTTCGTTTAAACAAAAGACGGAGCATATTGATGAAATTCATGTGGCAGAAAAAAATGAATGTTCAAAAACATCAGATGAAAGCGTGTCAAAAGATAAAGAATATTATGTGGATGAAAATTTAGTGAATAATTCGAATTGCATTGATCGTCGCTATGAGTGTGTATTTTGCAAGAAAACATTAGCAAACCGAAGTAGTTTGAAATATCACATTCGATTGCATGTAGGCAAAAAATTATTCGATTGTGGCGCATGTGAAAAAGGATTCTCCAAAAAAAAACATTTAAAACGACATATAACTATTCATGTGAAGAAAATGCAACCTTGTGATGCTGTATTTGATACTTGCCAGGGTCAAAAGAGTCATACTGCAGCTGTTCACAAAAGCACCAAACAAAATCAGCCGAGTAAGACGGCTATAATTACTTCGATACAACCGAATGGACAGAAGAAATGTACATGCATGCTATGCGACCTTTCATATGGACGAATATCTGAATTGAGAAACCATTTATCTTGGCATACAGGCAATTCGGAATCGTTCACGGGGATTGATTTCAAAGCTAAAGAAGAATTGATTCAAAAATTTAATCTGGATTCCAATGATGAAAATATTGAAAACATCTTATATGAAAAATTGACACAAAATCCAGACGAACTTTGCAATGCATACAGAATAATAAATGAGAACGGATGGGAGCTATCGCTAACAGATTCCGAAACTGAGTGTGAAGATGAAAGTGATATTCTGATAAAATCAAAACGTTATCACTGCGGCAAGTGCACAAAATCTTTCGATCGAATATACAAACTTATGTGTCATATGAAAGGTGATCATGTCTTAAAAGACTTTCAGGAATTTGAATGTTCAATTTGTTTGCAATGTTTTCCCAATTCTTTTGTTTTGGCTAAACATAAACGTCAGAACTGCGAAAATCAAAATAAAACTCTCATTTGTAACCTATGCAATAATCGCTTCATTTGGCAAAGTAGTTTGAATCAACATATAGCCATGTACCATGAAGTGGATTCGAGGCATGGCAGTACTGAAAAGATCAATTCAAGAACATTCAAGTGCGATCAATGTTCAAAATCGTTTTATAGATATGAACAGTTGCAAGCACATAAAGAAAATCATGCAACACAACTAAAAGGATTTTCGTGTAATACATGCAAAAAAAGTTTCAGCCGATTGGACAACTTGAAGTAATGAAAATTAAGATTTGGTTTTAGACAATGATTCAATACATATATATATATATATATATATAATATCGTTTCAGAACTCATATGCGTGTCCATGTTCCAAAAGAAGAGAGAAGTGAAGCTGTGAAGAAACATTTATGTTCGTATTGCGGTCGTAGTTTTACAAATTCCTCGAATTTGAATGTGCATATCCGTCGACATACTGGAGAGCGGCCGGTTAGTTTTTTCTTCGTCATATAATATTACATTTTAAATATTCATTGCCTCATAATAAAAGAAAATCTGTAAATATTTTTGATATTTGCCTTCATTTTCAGTACAAATGCGAATTCTGCAGTGCCCGATTTCCAAGATCATCTGATCTTCAATGTCATAGAAGAGGTCATACGGGAGAAAAAACATGTACAAATTATTGTTTATTTTCATATAATTTCAAGCTTTCAAATTGTGTATTTGCTTCAAAATAAAAGCATGAACATTCTCAAATGTTTCTATTTTTATTGTCTTCATTTGCAGGTGTGTGTGCTGTGTGTGGAAAGGGCTTCACCAGATCGAATAAGTTGGTTCGCCATATGAGGTATTCCGAATTTGAATGATTGAATTAAAAATGCATCTAATATTTGAACAACAAATGATCTGTTAGTGTATATTAAGGTGTTTTTCATATTTTAAATTGAAAAAATGGTAGCTTTCAAAATAAAGAGCAAAAAATTCTGTATCATTTGATGGTTTCCACACAACGTAGCGATTAGTATTCAGACTTCCCGAAGCAAAAAACACGATTATTGTTTCAGCTTGATTTTGAGCGATCGAGATTTGTTGTGTCATTCGTAAGCAAATTTTATTGAAATGCCAAGGGAAAAGAACATTTTATTCTGTTTGTATTTTGTCAAAGGATTCAATTGTTGCTATGACATCAGCGATTTAACCGACAAAATGGCACAAATCAACAAAAGAGATGGATTTTGTTTTGATTTTCGTTTGGATATCGATACAGAATGTCAATGATGCGGTTAATTTCATCAATCGGCAGTTTTGAATTGTATTGCCGAATTCAACCAAGCGAGAGTCCACAAAGAGTGTGTTGTTTGAACAAGTAAGTGTGCTTCACCGATAACGGTGCATTTTAACGGAGTCATTTATTCAATTTTTGTTTTGTGTTTAAGGATTTTTCGCATCATTCGATTAACGGGATTACATATTGCTGACTGTAGATAAAGTGAATTTCATCACCCGCAGATTTTCGATTGCATTGCCGAATTCAAACGAGTGAGAACTCAGAAATAGTGCGAATTTTGACCAAGTAAGACGTGCTTCGATTCATATTGATAATATTGTGTTAACAGTGAATTTTTTGCAAATTTATTAATTTCGTTTGTGTTTTTAACAGGTGTATTCGAAAGTGTGTACTATGCGGAAAAGAAAGAAGCCATCGAACAATAATGCCAACAATGAAAACAACGATGATGATGATGAAGACAATGGAATCGTTACAATCAAATGTGCACTTCCTTCGATTCTTAGACCTCAATATCGAAGAATAGTCATCGATGATATCACCGCCAAAAGTCTGCAAGCAACGAAGATATGTTCATTAGCATCGCTTCTGCTCTTGCATAAGGTTGAGCGCGCATTTGACGAAAATAACACGGAATTCTTCAATCAAGATGGTGAAAAAGTCATACGAGATTGTTTTTTTGCTGTTCTTAAGAAAAACATTACCAAAAATTCCATGATTTCCGAATTCCGTGATTTTGTGGCAAATCTCGATGACGAACATCGTTTTGAATGGCCAAACAACGATTATTTTGGAAATGCTTTCAACGATTTGATTGACACATACAAAACGAATGTCACGACGAACTTACATACGCATCGGAAGAAACGCGTCTACAAATATCTGGAATTGAAAATGCACGAACACAACTTGAATGAGGACCAACAATTGGATAAGATCGATATCAAAAATGCTGTCAATTTAGCAGTAAATGGACGAGATGACATTCCTCAAACTATTAACGGTGCATTGAGAAGAGCAAGTCGTGATATCCTTCTTCAAATGTTACGTGATATTAGTTGGTGGGAAATGAACAACATTTCGACATTCACGAAGATGCATTGGTTCAAATCGCTGCCAATGTGGATTGCAATGCAACGTGAGATCGATGAATTCAACATCAATCAGCGACAACAAGAAGAACATGAACAGCCAGAGCAAAATGAAAACTCAAACAGTCCACCGAAAATCAAAAATTTTGCCGTCATACCAATTTGCAATCTAAGGCGAACGCACTATCCAATTGACAACTACACGCTTTATAAACTACTTTGTGGACAGAAGATCATCGCAAGAAATGTAAACGGCAATCAAATTACATTCAACGAGTTTATGAATGATAAAGCATGGTATTGGAATCAAATCTTCTATTTGCGTAAAATCAACCGCGAATTTGGCAAACGAAAGAAGCAATTCCACTTTCGCATTCTATCTGATGGCGTGGCGGTGTCGATATTGTTCGACGTGAAAAAGTCGGAGTTCAAGCCAGTCGATATGCAGGAGATCATTCGCAAAATCAATGCTGGTGAGATCGTGAATGAAGTCGGCGTGGACCCGGGATTAAAAAAGTGGCAAGCGGCAGTGCGCCGGAACATCGTCACCGGTAAAGAGGTGGGTCAATCTTTAAAATTATTTGATTAATACTAATATTGCATTTTGTTTGTTTCATTTTATAGGTCAACTTGAAGATAAGCAGCAAACGCTTCCATTGGAATGCTATGGAAAAAGTGCGAAACTGCAAATCGAAACGATGGACGAAACATTTCACTATCGAAGAAAACAATGATCGCAACGACCGCCACTTGTATCCAGTGATGCCATCGCCGCTCGGGAGACATTGGTGGTGTTACATTCAGCATAGGTTGAAAATGCTGAAACGAGGAATAGAGGTGTATGCAACAGCAAAGTATACACGACTCCAACTCGACAAGTACATCGAAACAATTAGAGCCGTTGATAAGGCAGTAGGCAAGATGGTAAATTATGAGCCATCAATTGTTTATTTTGGAGCTTCTGAGACACCACCAGATTCACCAATTCGCATCAAGAAGCACGTGAGATGCCCTGGAACGAGAAAAACCATCAATGCACTGAAAAAGCGTGGCAATTGTATCGTTATACCAACCGATGAATATTACACCTCCCAAACCTGTGCGAAATGTTTTCGACGTTTTGACCGAAGAACACGGAGCCATCCCTTCAAATTGTGTCCAGATTGCCATCCAAACCATCTGGCGTTGCTGCCATCGATTATCGTAGCTCAGAAAGGCAAACGATTGATGGAGCTTTTGAAAGCAAACCTCTGAAATCGCAATCCAAATCAACGCAACGCAGGACCTTTACTGTCAAAGGTTATAATATACCACAAAAACTGGCTAGTAAACCCTGTGATTGGTGAAATGGAAAATGTTTTCGATGGACCACCAATTGTATTTCCGGATGAGATGGAAGTAGACGATGATGCCGCTGAGCAGCCAAACGAATTCCAAGAGGAGATGGTTGTAGACGATGTTGCCGCTGAACATCAAATTGTACATAAAACTGTTTGGCAACGCGACATAGTCGCTGCAAAGTGCATTCTCATAACAGGTATATATTAATTAAATGACAAGTGAGGCAATGCTTCTTTTAACTACTAAATTTGTGTTTTCAAGGACACTTTAAGCTATTTGGGATTCCGATTCCGGAGACATTACAGCGACCACCGAGACCAGTCGTAAATCAGCACTAAGCATCAAGCATTATAATTAATTCGAAAATTAATATTGTAACAGTTTGTTACTTCCGCTACTTCTGAATTTGTGTGGTAGAGGCTTTATGCCAGGAGTACTAATTTGGAGTGTTTTTTTGCAAGTATCCAAATGCGGTTCTGTTTGATATACACTCCGTATTCTACGCGATTGATATTCAGAATCTATAGAAATGAATTGGGTAACAGTCAAGTTTGTCTTTGAGTGTTTTTTGCTTCGGGAAGTCTGAATACTAATCGCTACGTTGTGTGAATACCATCAATTGATACAGAATTTTTTGCTCTTAATTTTGAAAGCTACCATTTTTTTCTTTTTTCTCACCAGAAACACCCTAGTGTATATCAATCTTTAACCTTCACAAAGCCTTCGGCGTGGAGCGAATATTTCATGTGCATGTATAAAAATCTGTTTTATTTTATTTTTCACCTTAGAACTCATACTGGAGAACGGCCATACAAAGTAAGTCGAGTCGAACTCTTACTGAATAAAAACGAAATTAATTACCATATATAATTTCAAGTGCCCCCATTGCGATCGTGCTTTCACTCAATCGAACGATTTAACACTGCATATTCGCCGACACACAGGAGAAAAGCCATTCAGCTGTGACGAACAATTTTGTGGAAAACGATTTATCACAAACAGGTAATTATTTCAATAATCAGAATTAGGGTGAAAACTTGTCTACATGTTTATAATTAAAGTCGACCGAAAAAGAGAATGAATATATATCCAAATGGGCTTGAGCATTTATATTCTTGTCTCCCAAAACTTGGGGAAATGCAGGTTCTCAACATGTTTATTCAATTCTTTGCCTTATAAGCAACTCCCAAAGAAATCGTTTGATATATTTTAAGAAGAATTAAAGTAATGTCTTGAAACGATAACGCATTGGTAAAAACCTATGTTAATAATCAAAACAAATAACGCAACTCATTGTCCATCCATTCTGTTTAGTTGCACTCCGTCGCATTGATATTTGCATTTGCGCATCTTGCGAAAATATAGAGAAAAATCCTTTGTACAATTTCATAAACTAATCATTTATTTTATAACAGTTTAAATGTTATACAACTGATTCCATTCATTTATAAGCATATTTGAGGTATTTGGCAAACGAAACTCGAAAAGAAGTGTTGGCTTCGGTCTTCTGCTTTCATTAGAACGAAACGTTAGAAAATGTCCACTTCGTGGGACTCTAGAAATTGATGATACCAAACTATAATTCACAAATCGGTTAGAGGCGTTGGCGGCAGTCAATATTCTTCATCGAAAGCATCAAGGGTCGTCTGAAGAATTGTATCACACTTTTTACGAATACACTTGCTGCATGACAGTTTTACATTTGTATTCATATCGTAGACATTTCCACATTCGTCGCATGTTCCCCGCTTTTCATTTATTTTGGCTTCAAGTGATTTCTTCATATTTTCGAGGTCATCACGAGTTTTCACGATGCACATGAGTTTTCTTCATATTTTCAATTTCTTGACGTAATTTTTCCATCTGTTCAAAGAGACTTTTAATACCTCCCACCAGTTGCTCTTTGGTTGGGCCACATTGGGCATTCATTCCATTTTTTCGGTCATTTATGGCGTTTGCAGTTGCATTTCCAAGAGGGCTTCGTGACCGATCTCCTCGAGTAGCAGCCGGAGTTTCAGGTCGAGAACGACGCGAACGACCAGAACCTTCACGGGTTGGAGCTTTGGAAGCCATGTTCAAAACTAGGGGCGGATGTTTGCACATGAAAGTAGAAAAAAAGAATTCATGACAAATTTGTACCCCTGCATTTATACATAGCGATTAAAATTTGTGGTAGCAAACAATGAATTTAATTTTATTCCGACTTTCCAAAATATCACATCGCTATTTTTGAGTTGTACAATCCAAGTGACGCATGAATTTTGATGACTTATTGGAGGTGCCTTTAAAACCGCGCATTCGTTACTAGCTCATATTTTTTATACCTGTTTTTTTTTTGACAGTGACAGCTATTGTATCACATCTTAAAGAGTGTCAAAAAATCTTTTAAATTCGATCAGACTAAGTGAACATTCGGTCATACCCATAAGTTAAAAAACTTATATCTCGTTGAAAATGTCGAATTGCCTGCCAACAAAACAACATTTGCGGAAGTGTTTGCTTATGTGATTTATCTTTCACTCTAAGAAAAAACGCATCCGAATGTCATCGTTCTCTCTCAGGGGCATATTCTAAATATGCTCCGTCGATTAGAACGTGTCAGACTGATTCTCAACGTGCATCAAAAGTACTAGTACAAAATCCCCATTTCTATACTCAAAAGTACTCAATTCCGGTATGATGTATCTTTTTAAAGTCACAGATTGAATTGCTCCGGATAAAAATGCATTTTTCATTGTTGGTTACTGGCAATTATACATCTTATTTTCGATTTATCAAAAACAGATGTGTTTTGTTGATCGCATTCTATTCAAATTCAATATTTAAACGTAAAAGTAATTTGAATATTCAAATGTTCGTTTTATGAATTGTTGAAATAGTTTTTTTTTCAAATACGAAACATTTGAATTTATTAGTCATACAAACTAATTTCCTTTAGGTTACAAATTTACCAATCGATCGCGTAGCGAGAATCTCCCATACCAACCAATTTCCAATTGAATTAACATTATCCTGGTTCTTGAAATAATCCAATGCCGATTTTCGAATTATATCAATGCTTCTATTATATATTGTATATTTTAGAAAATTAAACACTTTATATTGAATTCTAAAACAAACTTGTGATTAAAAGCATTTGAATGCATTTCGGAATACTTTCATTCCATCATCAGCAATCACAACTGAAACGGTCGGTGAGTTTTTTCTGACGGTGAAGTGTCGATATTGAGAATTTATCTGTATATTGATAAACACACGCATCAACAAAAACACAAACACAAATACGAAGCGCACATAGACCGATCATATTTCACTAAACAGTGGTGACCGCATAGCCCAATCCAACATGAAATAACTTGTCATTCAATGCTTCGTCGTTTATTTCAATTGCAAATTTGAACACGAGTTTGAACATGTAAATAAAAAGTGTAGCGCGCATGAATGGCTATGAGGCAATTTTTCCTTATGATGCGTCATTCTAGCAAATTACGAGATGATAATCTAATGACGTTTTTTTCACAGAAAGAAGTGGTTGAAAATCAGCGTGCCATTTAATTTGGCGCCAATAATGATAAAGAAACTAAAGCGATAATAAAAAATAAACAAATTGTGCAGTTTACTCGGTTTGACAAAAGGCAAAACAGCTATGATTTTTTGTAGAAACAATATAAAGTGTTTAATTTTTTAAAATTTACAATATTTATTGTATTTGTTCTACGCAGTTCAACAAAAAAAAAACAATTATATGCTTCTATAAGAGTCTATTCGAGCCCCCATCCTTCGATCAATGAGTCCGAGTAAAATATTACTGAAGAAAATCAATTCGGCGATTAGACAAATGTGGAAAGTCGATCAATTGAAGATGATCCCCATACGGCGGCATTTTGTTTTATATGAATCAAACAGCTGAGCACCGATCGAACGAGTGAGCAGCAAGGCGTTCATATTGCGTATGGGTCTCAAAACTCATGTGAGCAACACATTTTAAAACCCAACATTAAAACATTGCCATGCCTTTAGCTATAACTCTGTCAATATAAGGAACACAAGTCAATCTCGGATCGAATGTGACACCCAAATCTTTCATTTTCGTATAAGGAACCTGTTGATCTTTAGAGTGTGTTCCCATTGATCTTGTAATTAAAGAAATTTGGCTTTTGTTTCTACAGTACGACAAAGCTATGCATTTTGATTCATTAAATGACAGGGCATTTCGAAAGCATCTGTGAGCCAACGCCTCTAAATCCCTCTGTGAGGGTAGGCAATCGTTTCACCATGTAATCACTTTGAATAATTCTGTTTCATAGGCATTCGATGCTTCTGTGTTTTATCACGTCCTTCATGCCACTGACAAATATTACAATAAAACAAAGCGCAGACTGCTGCCAGCTGGAACATCCGAGCTGGATTTGAAGGAATACGAGGTAGAAATAGGGAACTGCATTCCCAGATCTAAGTTGTGGTCAGTCTTGGCCGCATATGGTGTGAATGGTTATCTTCTCAACGCGATTCAAAGTTTGTACGCAAACAGTAAAGCAGCAGTAAGAGTGGATGGAGATTTGAGTGAATGGTTTGAAGCACGTAATGGCCTCCGACAGGGATGTACAATTTCACCTCTTCTATTCATTATTTATATGGACAAGCTGATCAAATCAGCGAATTTAAGGGGTAGAGTAGCTTTGGGGGGGCAATATAATATCTGCTCTCTCTTACGCAGATGATCTGGTACTGTTTGGCAATTCTGAAGGTGAGCTGCAAAATAGTATCAAAGATTTGGAAGAGGCTTGTACGAACTTCAGAATGACCATCAGCGGCACAAAAACTCAAGTTATGCATGTGGGCAAAACTCGAAAGCCAATTCATTGCACATTGAATGGAAACTTTTTCAATAAACGTGAATTGAGTACAGAAACAAAGATGTTGATTCACGGGTCAATCTCCAGACCAACTATTCTATATGGTAGCGAGAGCTGGGTTGATTCTGAAAATTTAATTCATGATTTGGAAGTGTCTGATATGAAAGTGTTGAGAATGGTTTCGGGAGTTTCACGCCGCGATCAGTGGGAAAACAGAGTCCGAAATGAGACGATTCGGGAGGGTTTAAACGTCGATTCGGTAGGAGAGGAAGCAAGAAAATCCAGACTGAGATGGTTTGGTCATGTAAAACGCATGGGAGAAGAGCGATTACCGAAACGGATTCTGTTCGCCGAAGCTGATGGGCCGAGAGGTGGGGGTAGACCACGTCGACGTTATTTAGATCCGGTCAAATATGATTTGAATGCGAGGAGATATGAATGGTGTGTTGAAACTCAAAACTTGGCTCTCGATCGAGATTTGTGGAGAGGTATCGTTAGGGGTGTATGAGGCAATTCATTTCGTAAAAGAGAACAGACGGTGAAAGGCATTAATGGACTATAAATGCTTGTTGTTGTTGTTTTCATCATCCAATTTAATGACAAAATTTGAATTTGACCCCGAAAATTGAAAATTTTGTAGGGGAGGTAGTCTTAAACATCATCAGAATGACTTGAAATTTTGCACGACTCATTTTTTTCATAAAGAAATAATATTCTGAAAGTTTCAATAGGATACAATGTGAACTTGAGATAGTCGCCAAACAAATTTTCAGTTTTGACCTCGAAAAGACCCAGAAAATCCGAAATTTTGCAGTGGAGGTAGCCCTAAATCTTATCGGAATGACTTGAAATTTTGTACGACTTATTTTCTTCATAAGAGAATAATATTATGAAAGTTTCATAACGATACAATGCGAGCTAGAAATAGTCCCCATACAAATTTTTCGTAATTATATTGAAAAACAGCCCATTTATTGATCCGACTCCACTAGAGCTACCCGAAGAAATTATCCGATTAGGCTGAAAATTAATATTCGATTCCTAATGAAGACCAATGTGTGTGTAAATTTTTGATCAATTCTAATCTCAATTTTCTGGGTTATCGTGTTAACAAATTTTTGCGTACAACGGACAACGTACAACGTACCACACACGGACAAAAAATTGCTCCGGGAATGGTTGCAATCGTTTTTTCTTGGTTCAAAATGCATAGAAAACATATTCCGAGCGTTTTGAATTTTTTGGACCGATCGCAATACCTTTACCACACACAGTGGTGTGTGCGGAAAAATTAAAAACAATTGCTATGGGAACAATTGACAACAATTGCTATGAACAATAGACTGCGAGTAATAAATGTCTGTTCATCAGAATATTAATAGCACTTTTTGAATTCATTATTTAATAAAAGCTTCTTAAAATTACAAAACATTTCAGCAAGAGACAAGTTTTGGGTGCATTCCAGTGACATGTTGCCATCCACGTGTTAATGCCCCAAACAGAAACAATAGACTCCTTTTCTCAAATCCGTAAGACGCGTTAGGTACGTTGATTCGAGCTCAATCCATACTTTTGTTCTCTATATCTTGCTAAATCATGACATTTCAAATAAATAATCAAATATGAACACATTTTTAGTTGTCATAGTCGAGCACCTCAACGAAAGGGAGCTCCGCAACGACTATACAAATGCAGAAGAGCGCGTAGTTGACTATGCCACGACTCGTGGCCCACGAGTTTGCATAGTGTAGTCAGGGCGCATAGTCCAATCGTTGCGCTCCCTGTACGTACCTAACGCGTACTTTTATGACTTTGAGAGTATGGAATTATTATTGAACCTTTTTTACCAAATTTTACTCCTCTTATTCTGTTTACATCTGACATTACGCAGAAAAATAGCCGTTTTTGTGCATATTCAAACATAAAAGCGACTAGGCACAAAATATGCAAACTTAATAAAATGTAGTATGTATGAACTTCACTACTATGTGTGCCTAATCGCTCGAAAGAACCGACCAATATCGACGCCAAGCATTTAAATACACAAACTATACGTGAAGTATGTACATCGCAGAGTCTGTTCACTCGCCACTGTGAATAATCATACTCTTTCCATGCTTTTTGTAACACAAAAGAAAAGACGTGAACTGTCAACAAGTGTTATGTTGCAACATCAAATTGTTCACTCGAAGTAAATTAAAAATAAATAAAGAAATAATTCAATGCAAGGATTTCTTTTATTCATATTTTTGCAATTTGCACAGTTCACAAAAGAATACATTGATTGAAAATTATTTATTCAGGAATAAGTGAATTTTCTGAAAATTCGCATCAACTCCATTTGGTATAACGGATTGATGCCATGAAAGGACTTTTTCTCACCCTTCTTCTATTGAAAAGAAGCATACAACTGAAATAGTCAAATTTTGCAAAGTATTATCGTAGATTACAATAAAATTAAATGAATTTTGGTTTAAGTTTATTTTCGATTTCGATTGTTGATAATATACAATATTTACTTACAATTTGCATGTTGATCCATGCACGATGTGCGGTGATCTTTGTATGTATCAATCCATTTCCTGTGTTTAATCCGACCAATACATCTTTACCAGACGGAGTGCGAAGTACAACTGGACCTATTACAACATAATTTTGTCTATTTATTGAAATTTCTAATTCAAAAGAGTTATTTTCAATCAACCTCCTTCGTCTCCTCGATATGCGTTCCTTATCATAATTTGAATTAGCTGCCCACGTGGATTTCTTTCAGTTAATCTTACAGTTTCAGTGCAAAACTGGTCTGATGGTACATTGCAGGCAATTACTGGGCTTCGGAATATTCGAAGAGATCTGCTGCCACTTCCGCTTCGATCAACTGGTCCAAAGCTAGATAGAGTGAGCGTGGCTGTTGCGTAGGAAGCATCATTATCAACCAAGTCTATTGGTTTGATCACTTCGCCATGAGGCATCTTCTCTCGGGTGACAAAAGCAGCAATATTACTATTATAATCATTTTCACTATACTGCCCATGTTTGATGACATCGGAAATGTCGAACACTCTTCCACACCAAACTTTTCTTTCATTTTGAATTCGGAATAATTCATTCGAACCAGCTACAACTTTATAAGTGGCTGGCTGATATTCAAAGTTGGCCTGATAATAGAGACAAGATGAAACAGTCAATACGATCTTTGGTCCGATAATGGCTCCATTGCAGGGAACCTCATTTCCCTTAATTATCCCAGCATGATATACGACTAAATCCGGTGGAAATTCTCCATTCAAAATTCGTTCTCCCAAATGAAGTTGCGCTATTCAAAAGTAAATCAGTTAAAAAAAGACGAGCTTTGGTTAGGTGGGATTATTATTATCCAAAATATACAAAATTAAAAATTATATTGTAAATCAAAAATTACTTTTTTTATTTCCTGTCACATCATCCGCGAGCTAGTTTTTAAAGAATAAAATTTAATTATATAGTTAATGTTTTTTATTTATTGATCTTTGACAAAATTGTAATCCTTGAGAATACGAGTGCTAACCTCAAGCATAGTTTTTGGGTGGGAAAAAATTTTTATTTTTTATAAGATTTTTCTTCAAAGTGCGGAAGTTTTATCGTAATTTTCACAATTATTACTTGATCACTTGTTAAAAATACTTACAAAATTATCAATATGCAACAAAAGTACTAGTAAAATGCCCCACAAAATCCCCATTTCTATTCTCAAAAGCACAAAATTTTGGTATAATGTATCTTTTTAAAGTGTAAAAGATTGAATTGCTCCGGATAAGACTGAGTTTTTCAGTGTTGGCTACTGGCTTTTATACATCTTATTTGCGATTCATCAACAACAGATGTGTTTTGTTGATCGCATTTTATTCGAATTGAATATGCAATATATAAACGTATAAGTAATTTGAATATTCAAATGTTCAATTTATGAATTGTTGAAATGGAATTTTTTCAAACTCGTGACATTTGAATGGGCTGTTTTTCGCAGTGTTACGAAAGAGACTACATTTCGTTGTCTATACCGTATGCAATAATTCGTGTACATAGACACAGCGTGTGAAATTGTTGTGGTGCGAATAAGAAAATGAAGGAATGCGAAGAAGAGAAATACTTTGTTTTTGTGCGTTGCATATGGATGGTATATAAAGGGTGATTTTTTAGCTGGTTTCTTTTTGACGTTTAATTTTTTGACAGATGTCAAATTCCAACTGACGTCTGTCACAGTCAAAAATGCTCAGTATGCTTTGCAATTTCAAGATGGAAAGACTTACAAACGAGCAACGCTTGCGCCTCCAGCCACACAGCGGGTCCATCCATGGACGAACTGCGCCGTAAGTTCGGCGAACAGTTCATCTCTCGTTTCGGCCCCGTTCATTGGCCGGCCAGATCGTGCGATTTAACGCCCCTGGATTATTTTTTGTGGGGCATGAAATTATTTTCAAAAAGTAAATGGCAAGAACCAATTTATCGATTTCAATAAAGATTTGATTCACTTTTCGAAATTTTTTGCGTTTTTTTCGATTTTCAAAAAGAAACCACTTAAAAAATCACCCTTTAGTATACGCCAGTCTATCGAAATGCAACACTGGTTTAACGAATCATATCGATGCTTCTCTTACATATAGATCGATCATGTTTCGCTAAACAGTGGTGATCATTTGGCTTCAATTCGGTTGAACAAACATTTACATTCGGCCGTAGCAGCCCATATTTTAGAAGAAGACCACCATATAAACAAGAGTTTGCTTTTGATAAAACAAGTGATAAATGAACGAAACTTACACACGTTTGAATGCTACTTATACAGCGCACGGAGAAATTCTTAAATCTCGATAAGCGGAATATAAATAGAATCACCACTGTTTAGACAAATATGATCGGATGTGCGATTCGTATTTGTGTTTGTGTTTTTGTTGATGCGTGTGTTTATCAATATACAGATAAATTCTCAATATCGACACTTCACCGTCAGCAAAAACTCATCGACCGTTTCAGTTGTGATTGCTGATGATGAAATGAAAGTAAGTGATTTTAATCCCGAATTTTTTGTAGAATCAATAAAAAGTGTTTAATTATCTTAAATTTACAATATTGTAATTCGAAATGCATTGCCGATGTTGAATGACATAATTGAGAGTCTTTATCAATTTATGTGCGAAAATGATGCTTGAATGGTCTATTTTATTAAAGCATTTTTATTAACTTCATTATATGATTACTTTGATCATGTATTGAATAATAAATATGCTATGGTTTTTGATATGTATTTGAATTGTAATGTTTCTAAAGACTAGTATTGAATTTATCAAAACCTGGTAAATATTTCAATATGCTGATGAATGGAAGTCAATTTTAAATATCCTATTTGAAACTGTGGCGTACCTTCGTTTGAAAAACAGATCAGTTTGGTTTCATGGACCAGTTGATTCTGGAAAAACATTCGTGCTCAGTTCTTTGGTAGGTTAGAAAAAAAAGAACTTACAAGGCAAAGGACAATTTCCATTTCAAGATTTGTTTGGAAAGTGGATTCTGTTTTTAGATGAAATTGTAATAGTTTGATGGTATTACGACGATATGAATGCCTTTTGTCATTTCTTTATCGAATGGCCCAGATGTAGTTTATACGACCGATACCATCTGGTCTTCACGCATCCATGAGTTTGTAACCAAACCTTATGAACATACTTTGGTGAAAATCGAGATAATTCCTTGCTCATATATCCGCCTGCATGGATTTATATGTTCAATCGTGAGCTTTAAAAGTTGTGCTGATTTTTATTTCACTAAAAGAATCTGTATTTTTCCGTGTTTTTGTGTACAAACACTATATATAGTGTTTTTTCCAATACTCAAATAATATTTCAAAGTGAACATTATCAATGGCCAATAGTTCACCTCTCGCTTTTGGTGAATGAGAACAAAGTAAATTTAGTACCAATACATTCGCAAATATGACATGGCTGATTAATAGTATTAATTAATCCTAACTCTCGTCGTAATGACTTGAAATTTTGTGTGACTTATTCTCAAAGTTAAATGATGATTCGAAGAATAAGAAATTAACATAACCTGTAAACTCGTAGTCCTTCGGAAAACGTGCGGAAAAGTTAGTTTTACGAATGTAAGATTATTTATTAGAACTACATGTTAATAAGATGTAATTCCTTATGCATACGTTCACCAATATGGTGATTGCCAATACCAATAAAATTACATGTTGTGTTTTTTAAAAAAATGTTCCTTGGATCGATTTATTCCGATACAGAAATATGTAAATGAATAGTTCGAAACATCATGAGTTGCAATGGGACAGCTGAATAGCCAAAAAGTCACTGTAGGATCAATTGACGGCGTTTATAACTCTCCATTTTTATATCACGTGCTACGTGTCTGTTTTCAAATCGAAACAATTTATTTGTTTGCTTTACAATTTCTTTATCATAAATCTTGGGTTGATAATTCACTTGCTGCTCGAGAATTCACCTTGGAAAGAGGGATTTCATCTGATAAAATGAAAAAAAAAAAAATCTCATTTGAAGTTTATACACATTTGTTTTTATTTGTTGATTTAATAGTTTATTGCAGCAACATCGGCGGACAACTGGACACCTCGAATCATCAACGGGTTCTTCAAGCAGAT
The DNA here is from genome assembly GCA_028476595.1 of Obolodiplosis robiniae. Classification (NCBI taxonomy): domain Eukaryota; kingdom Metazoa; phylum Arthropoda; class Insecta; order Diptera; family Cecidomyiidae; genus Obolodiplosis; species Obolodiplosis robiniae. The sequence goes on from CM052014.1 coordinate 4,447,664, forward strand.
TCTTTAGCAATAGTGTAAATAATCCACACAGAAAGATCTGTGCAAATGATGGCAAAAAAACTGGAATTACTGCCACTTATAGTGAGAGATGAGAAATAAACACCTATTTAACAAAAAATTGTAAATTTACCGCGATTTTGACACATAAATAGATGTTCGAAATGCTGGTATTTATAATAATGTACATGCTCAGCGTTTAAATTGAACAACATTCTCGGGTCTCTATTAAAATCCGCCTGCTTTTTCCCTCTGTGAGATGAAATGTTAAACAAAGTATCAGCACTAATTTGTGTGAACTCGTGTGTTTTAATTCGCATTTTTATTCTATACTCAAAAACATAACTCTAACTTCTTACAGATTCACAATTGCAATGTATTCAGTAAATATGTTATGGATTAATTCATTGGAAGTCTATCATGTATGTTTCTGATAATTTTCGTTTGTAGTTTTCAAAAGTTGTGATCATCCACTTTTGCTTTTTATCACTTAGTTCACATGGTACCACTACTACCATCCAATGATCAGTTGAAAGACACAATCCGGTACCAATATGAACTATTTGATGTTTCTATCAGAGATAAGAGCCAAAAATTGTATGAAAGTAATTGTAAGCTAAAGATATTATAATAAAATCATTGTTATAAAACAAAATTTTCGCTTACATCCTCATAATATTGCCACTTTTCTCCACTGGTTGTGTTGCAGTTCAAGAGCACAACATGGTTCGTTGTATTCATATTTGGCGTCAGAATATTCGGATCATTTGATGATTCCATGGAAAGATTGAGGTCAGTTATGTTTTCCTTTTGCGACAGACTCAAGCATTCGGAATGATGGAAAGCGATTTGATTATTTTTCTGATAACTAAATCCTTGACTATAGCCGTTGCCATGACATCCATGAATTCCAATTTGTCTGTTTGTCTGTCGCCCCATTTTGTCCAAGCAGAATTTGGTGCCAAATAGCTGAATCTAATAAATCAATTAATCATAATCAGCAATTTTGCCGTTTGTTCAAATAAACCAAATGAATAAACAATGTTTACCTGCCCGATTCGTTTATACCCAGCGATCATAACGCTTTCTGGGTAAACATTTTTCAAATACCAATGAAAGCCTTTGCATCTTAATTTATTGCGAAGACCGACACGTTCGCTTATATCACCCGCTTTCACATTTTTGAGTTCAGCTTTGAAATTAGAACAACAGAAATTGGAACATTTGCTGTTTATTCAAAATAATTCTTATTCGCTTACGTGGAACAAGAACGTCGAAATATGGTTTGTATTCATCCATCCAAACTTCAGCTATGCGGATATGGTTTTTTATTTTAGTTGCATCTTTATCGGCAATAAATGAATATGGCAGTTTTCGAAAATAATGACCCACCCGCGAGCATGGAACTATTTCCATGGCTCCACCACATTGCCAAACCTACGGTTGACGCAGCAGAATGTTGAAAAGCAACTAGCATCTAAGCTAATAATTGAAATCAATGTCAGAAACTCAATATCTTACTCGCAGCGACAGTTCAGTATTTTCACCACCCCAAATATGCATGCCCATATCGAATGTACCTATTTCAAAAAAGAACTCCCGATCTATGGCGATTGCACATCCAATCATCGCTGGGGTTCGATATGGAGCAGTTACATCTCCTCGATTTCGATACATTTCACGCTCTGGTATTGGGTATCTTTTGATAAAATGAATGAACACAGGAAAAAGATTTGAATTATTCAATTCTATAGCATGAATGCGAAAGTCGTTGCGGATTCGTACACTTTATAATACATATTCCATCCTACTCCATAAGCTAGACCTTGGTCAAATTCTTCATATGCCATATTTGTGAAATTGACATTATCCACATGAGGAATTGCTATGACCGAACGATCGCTTGCGATTCGCGATAACAATGGCTCAAGCCATCCATCATTACTTTCAGTATTTCCGTCTAGAAAGATCAGTGCGTGGCCCTTTTCCAAAAAAACTCAGTTTAGATTAACAACTTTTCACTTGTCTCAACATTAATTCATTTCTTCATTGAAAAAATTAAGTGAAGTGATAACAATAATAATTATATGAGGTCATATGTACTTGCGCTCGTTCAGCTCCAATCACTCGAGCACGAATTAATCCTTCTCGTTTTTCTGTTCGAATTACTTTGACTTTGCTAGAAAGCGGCGGATTATCTGTAATATACCTATCGAGCGGCTCTTTTAAATGCGGCTTGTCACTAAAATCGTCCACTAAAATTAGTTCTTTGAGTAGATCGTTCGGGGATCGATTAATTACACTCCAAATTGCACGAAGCAAAATTGACCACGCTTCATTATGAACCACCATTATAACAGAAGCCGATGGCAACAAATCAGGATATTTTATATCCAAGCATTTCGGATCACGAAGATCAGGTAGTGAACGATTGGCTGCTACTTTATCACTCGCCACAATATTTATTTGATATTCACTGAACGAAAGATAAGCCAGTTTTTCTAAAATAGGTGAAAGCATTACGGGAGACCCACTTTCACCAGGTGAATTAAAGTTTCTCACTATTTTCGCTTTCGAAGTGTACTTTCGAAGGTCGTACACATCATAGTGCTTATCTATTTGGAATGGCCAACCGGGTCGCATTCCATCATCATTATAGTCCAACAAATCATTTTGGATGATCACTGAACGACGTTGAAAATAATGATTCTCAATGAAAAATTTATCAAATAAAAATACACACACAAATAACGTAATTATAAGTTTTATGCAGGAATTAGTTTTTCGATGTAATTTTAACATTATTCGACGATATGGCCCTCTAAATGCAAGCATTATACTATCAAATCGAAGATGTTTTTTCGTACAATTTACCTTGAATACGTCTAAAGCCTTTGATAAATCGACACATATTATTCAGATCTGAGATTTGAGAAACTTTTATACGTTTTTTACAATAGATTTGCAATGATCGAACTGTTTTCTTTTCTCCTAAGATTTAGTGAAAAGAAATCAAATGTTTACATAGGTGTTTTATTTAGTTAACCTAATCTTTCAATTTAGCCAAAAATCCAGTGTTTGGGAGAACCCTGCCGAACAGCTAGCTGAGCATCAGTGAATTAAACAAAGGTAAATCAATACTCGCACACAACGATGCTCAGCTAAATCAGCTCAGTTCCGCGCTATTTGGCAGCCGTTTTCCAAACACTGCTAAAATCTGCGAAATGTGAATAAGATATATTTAGGCCTCTCATATTTTGAATATGTAATAAGCTTTGTTTTAGATTTCGTGTGGCAAATGGATCTTATTGTTCTTGTGCACAGAAAATGAGACGCTTAGTAAAAGAGTACACCATACTAATTGTATTTCAGAATGCGAAAAGAATTATATCAAAATTCGATGAGTAACAAAAAAGAACTCAAAAGATGTTGAACGCAAAGGCTCCTTTTATTTACAAAGTTAAATGGCTATTTTTTTATATTGGGTGAACAAATAAATTTTGAAGGATTTTTTTCTAATTTTGAGAGTTTATTTTGAAAAGCTGGTACAATATATTTTATTCAAAGTATTGTCCATCTGAAGCCACAACATTTTCCCATCTTTTTGGCAATTTATGGATTCCTTGCCAAAACCAGTCCTCATCTTTTGAGCAAAAGAACGAATCGAGCCAATTTTTGATACCGTCGATTGAAGCGAACCGTATTCCGGCAAGGGCATTCTGCATGGATCGAAATAGATAGTAGTCAGAAGGTGCCAGGTCTGGGCTATACGGCGGGTGGGGTAGCGGCTCCCATTCAACATTTTTCACATAATTTTTGACCTCTTGAGTTCGATGTGGCCGAGCATTGTCATCATGGAAAATCAATGACTCATGTCTGGTCGCCCATTCTAGCCGTTTTTGCTTGATTGCTGCATTCAATTTGATGAGTTGTTGTCGGTAGCGTTTCCCAGTAATAGTTTCACCCGGTTTTAGCAGCTCATAAAACAGCATACCCTTCTGATCCCACCAAATACAGAGCATCACCTTGGCCGCATGAATATTCGGCTTCGGCGTCGATGGGCCGGGTTGGCCGCGCTTCACGTACGCTTTTTTACGTTTCGGATTGTCGTAATAAATCCATTTTTCATCTTGCGTTACGATCCGATGCAAAAAAGCCTTCTTTTTGTGGCGAGCGAGCAGCATTTCAGACATGCAAAAACGCCGTTCGACGTCTCTTGGCTTCAAATCGTACGGCACCCAATTTCCTACCTTTTGGATGAATCCCAAGGCTTTTAAGCGATTGGAAATAGCTTGTTGAGTAACTCCCAATGATTCTGCAAGTTCTTCTTGTGTTTGACATGAATCTTGCTCGAGTAATTCCTCCAATTCAACATCTTCAAACTTTTGTGGGCCTCCCGGACGCTCTGTCGTTCGTATCAAAATCACCACTTTTAAATCGTCTAAACCAGTACTCATAAGTGGAAATCGATGGAGCATGATCCCCATAAGCTTCCTGCAGCACACGACGACGTTCAGCTGCAGATTTCTTCAAATGAAAGCAAAGAAATAATCCTTCCCGCAAATTGTGTTTTGATGGAACAAAAGTAGACATATTCGGGGCACACAAAAACTATGTTGTTTACACTTCGGTGAAATGACAGATACTGAAAAGTGATGAGTAATGATGATGCTTTGACATGAAGATAGTTACAAGATTGCCCGATGCGATATAGTGCTAGTATATCATCTCTTGTAAATCCTTTAAAATTCATTTGTTCACCCAATATTATCGCTCAGCGTTGTTACTTCAGAACGTTCGCTTATATGTCATCACTTTGCATTTGAATGATTTAGAGAACAGTTTCTTATTTTTCCAGTTTTAAATAAATCGATTTTCGTTCCATACGTTTGTAACAATTAAATTCACGTGTAACTTCAAATAAATTTTCTTTTATATTAATATTTCTAAATTACTGACGTGACCGTTTGGATATCACATCATAAAGGTGGATGCTTTTGACATTTGGACATTGCAACTGTGTCGATCTAGTTTTCTTGGGGCTTCCCGCAAAGTCAACGCATAAAAAAGGATGGCCGAGAATCGGTTTTGGAAAATTGTCCATTGTCGAAGAGTTCGCGAAATTCAAGCCGAAGTCATCACCGACAACAACCTGAGTCGGAGCAATGATAACTATTCCGCTATTCCAAAATTGGTGAAATATTTTGCCAATTCAATCGAAAAAACTTCAAAAAGGGGATCGTGTTAATTATTTATTCAAATCGCTTTGTTTTTTCGTTTTTTGTATTTTTAGATTGAATCTATTTTTCGTCTTTCATTTCAGAATCGGAGGTGAACATGCAACAGTTGGGCGATTACTTAATGATTTTGTTCTTTTCCCGTGATGCTTAATGGCCATAAAGTGGCAAATTTATTTAGAAAAAAAAAAAAACAGAATTTTAACCTTATTTGCAGTCACTATTTAGCAGAAATTTTAAATTAAAATAAATGCGTTGCAATCAACATTCAACAGATATGAATAGACATGATTCCATTATTTTAGCTATAGTTTTTTTCGGCTTCATCGGTACTATTTGATCGTTCTGGACTTTTGATGTCACCATCAAACAGCAAAAGGGTTCTTTAGCACAGATTCCCCCACATTGATGAGTCAGCATGATCCCTAGAGAATAAAAGTGGTCATATATATCTCACCTCCAGCTCTAGTTTGACGGATGTACATATTTTTTAGTGAGAGTAGAGCATTCATTCCCAGCTACTGGGACTCTAGGAAGCTGTAAGTGGGAATCAAGCCAGTAACTGTGACTGAATAAATGTTCGCACAACACTTTCTCGGTAAATTTAGTAAAAAGAAAGTAAAGATTTACAAAATAGTGAAAAAATAAGTTGAGAGATTGCTGTTTTCGGTGCTAAACTATAACATACTTTAAGAATTCATTATTTGACCATTAGTGATTTGAAGTACTGTGACATGAAGGACTGTTTTGTTTATTCAATATGTTTAATGGGGTTGTAACAATTAAATTGAATAAATTTATTCTTTTCTATTGAATAATTTTCGGCCTTCAATCCATTAGTAGAGCCAAAACAGTCATAATTTTCTTGGTTTCATTGCATCGCTCTAGTTGAACTTTAATTATGGATAAATGTCTAGAAAGAAAATAAGAAAGGTTATGAACTAGTCGATTAAAATCTATTTATGATTACGAAATCGAATGGATGAAATAATTGATGACAATCGCTTGAAGAAAAAATTTCAGCATGAAATTCATATAATGCAGGAAAAATTGATGTTGCCACATATTGCTTTTTGTGAAAAAAATTGCCTTCTGGCGAATTGGCTTTAGGACGCTACTCGGTTACAAGAATACCAACATTTTTTTATTTTTTTCAAATTTCTGTTGTCAAGTAGAATGCAAAAATTATAATACACGAACGTAAACTATTGTAATATTTCATTTTTTGTCATTAATTTTTCATTAAACTTGTGGCGATAGCTCAGTGTACGTCCATGCGAGTGATGCAAGCAGCCCTGTGAAAAAGTCGCAAGCCCATATACTCGTATACAGCCAATATAATTGACATTTACATTCAAACGTCCAATCGATAGAAGTGAGGTAACGCTTTCTGGACTTCAACAAACTTAAATCAAACAACCTATCTCCTTAAGGGGTTTGAACATTTGAACCAAAATCCGAATCAAATTTCCCCTCAAATCTCAGTTATTCTGAATTTAATAGCCCAGACATTTCCAATCTCGATCCTGATGATCTTGGACAATTCGTTCAAAAGCTTTTGCAGCTTGAAGTTTCCCTACTATATCTCCTCATAAATAATGATGATTTGGTTTTTCATTTTTATTATTTTCCTATCCGAATCATAGTTTTAGGGCTGAAAACATTGGTATTCATGCCAGCTGTCTACTAAATTCTTCGGTTTCGACCATTTGGACGGGTGCTATGAGAAAAAAACGAGAAGGTACGCGTTCAGCTAGCCACATCAAGCCAATAATCTGATAAATTAGCCAAACAAATTTATATTTTTTCGACGAAAAAATAGCTCGTGAAATATCAATGCGTTCGATCGATAAAAATTGGGATATAAAATTGGAGTCATGAATTTTGTGTTTTGTATTCGCTTGCGGCACGAAATTTACCTTGGAAAGAGGTATTTCATTTTATTCAAAATAAGCTTTCAAATGCTTTCAGACTGATAACAACCGTATCGTGACCTTCACCTGCCAATTGTCTTCATTCTTGTAACCCAACCGTCTCCATTTATGGCTTTTAAATCTAAATTCAAACACTTACCTCTGGATCATTAATAAATTCAAGATGTGCAGAAATTAAAGTACCAACTTCAGGTAGACCGTCAATATCGTATGAAATTAGACCTAGCAACTTCTTTTCGTTTTTCAAAATAATCGGTCCTAAAATTAAATTGTTGTTCATATCAAAACGTTAACTTCATTACCCCAAGTTATATCAAAACTAACCTCCTGAATCCCCAGCATTTATGTTATGCCTTTCATCACGCAAACTAACACAAAATTGTTTATTTTTCATTATCCAAGTATAGGTTATTTCAGCATACTCATATTGACACGTTCCAAAATCCGCTATAGTTGAATCAACGTATTGTAAGCTATTACTGCCTGAATGTTTCCGTTCATTTCCGCTGGATCCCGTATACCCCAACATGGTAACTAGTGTCCCTGCTTTCGGTATGTAATCTGTATCAACCATCTCTATTGCGCCAACTGTTGAGTCAAACTCCAAATCATACCCAAGTTGAATTACGGCTATATCATTGAGATTCGGAAAATGTTTCGCATATTTCGGGTGAATAAAGATTTTATCGTGATCCATATCCAATTTGTAATGGTGTTTATTCGAGTTTTCCATGCCGTAATCCAAATAAACCGCTTCTTTATTTATCATGGCGCAATGAGCTACAGTTATTATTTTTCGTTTGGAAACAATTACTGCAGAACACGTGTACTCATCTCTGCCTCCATTTTTGCTGGCTGTAAATTTAACCATGTAGTTATGCTCGATACAATCAACACAAACACCATCAACAACAGCTTGTACACCAAATCCAACTGAAAATTCAACGATTGAAATTCAGTTGAATATTTTAAGTCGATGCAGATAAACAGAAGAACGTAATATTTGAAATCAGACTGTGGTGGCCGAGTCTAAGTGCACTTTGCTTATAAGTGTCACAGTTTCGGGGACGTTGGCTCAAATCTCGGCAATGCGAAATGATTTCATTTTAAATTTCGTTGATTTTAAAATTATGGCGTGCTTCGTAGGTAGACCTTAAGCCATCGGCCGTGCAATTAAAAGACTACCGGACGTATCCGATGCAATGGGCTTAAATATGCAAAATTCTGCTGGAAAAATGATCAGCCTTGAAAAAATGTTAGATCCGAATGGGTAAGGTTTCGGTCTACAATGGTCTCGCAGCCATAATTTTGAAGCAACAAAACAATATCATTACGAACAATTTATGGTTTATCTTGAATTTTCTGCGCACATTTTTGTTTTGTTCGAATTACCTTTTCCATTGCTAATCCTCTGTAGTTCCTGAAAGAAATAGTTTTTGAAAATGTATCACTTTGTTCAATTTTTTCGTAGTTTATTAGTTTAAAGCAAATGATGAAAGAATCCTTTTACTTGAGAAAATTAAATTTTTTGTAATGCAATACAGTTAGTATTTACCAAATATTCTGCCAGAAGAAACAGTATAAACAGCCAACAAATTAAATTCATGTTTTTCTATGCAATGAAGAAAACTCGAGAAGTCGATCAGATGCAAAATCGATAAGTGGAAGAAAATATATGATTTTTAGCTTTCTTATATCACTCAATTTCAATAATAAATTAGTTCATTATACATTTTCCTCATACTTTAGTTTAAAATATGTACGCAAATTACGTTTAATTTCTAGAAGTACACACACAGACTAAGTGAAGACATTTTTTGTGCTTAGTACAGTAGAAACGTCAGAGCTACACTAAAGCAATATTTTGGGTAGCTCAAAATTGGCAGCTCTACATAGGCATTGCATTAAGTGATGACATTTCTCATTGTTTATGCGCAAAATATTCGGAGATTAAACTCGATGAAATCCATTAGCTGAGCTCTCAGTTAACTGAGTTTATTATATATGCCAAACAGACGTTGTGTGCAACACAATACACATATATTCGGCTGGCTGAGCGTTTATTTCGGCGGATATATCTAGGGAAAATTAAATGGCTGCATTTGAAATGAACAAATATCAATTCTACCAAAACTGTGGATGCAATAAGGAATTAAGTGACAAAAAATAAAACTGAAAATGATTGAACAATCCCATGTTGACAGTTCACGCTCATTCTCTCCTCTTTTAATCTCTCAATATATTTTCCGTACACGATGCAATATAAATAAAATGACGTTGAAATATATATATATATGCTCAAAATTGGAACTTTGTTCTAATTAAATATTCTAATTTAAATTCTTCTAATTTTTCCTTTTATTCGTACAAATATTCTGTATATAAATCATGCGGAAAACGAACAGGAAATAGGCACGCACAGAGAAATATGCAAAATTAAGACAAATTATGTACGTATGTTTCCTAAAGTAAGACTTTTTTCTTCTTGTTCCTAGGCGAATTGTGTCCCAATTCACCTGATATTATTCGGTTGCCAAAAAATTCAAAATGAAATACATATTGGGAGTGGGAATCAATAATGTCGACTTAGATAATGGATGGCGTTACTAGCGTTGTGTGCATCGGAACACACCGCAGCCATTTTGTTTTTTTTTTGTCTGTCATTACGCTATAAATTTCAGTATATGTCATTTCGTTCAAGTGTAAACAACATATTTTTTTTGCGCATTGAATATGTCGAATTTTGTGCCTGAAAAAGGTGGTTTTCCGGGGAAGTTTAATAACCTTCTTTCATTTGAAGAAAACGGCCGCTGAAAGTCATCGATCGCTTGTAGAAGCTTACGGTGAACAAGCTCCAACTCAAAAAACTTGTGAACGATGGTTTGCGAGATTCAAGAGTGGTGATTTTGACGTGGAAGACAAGGAACGTCCAGGCCAGCCGAAAAAATTTGACGATGAAGAATTTCAAGCATTATTTGATGAAAATTCGTGTCGAACGCAACAGGAACTTGCTTTGGAGTTGGGAGTTGAACGAACAACCATTGGTAAACGTTTACATGCAATGGGAAAGATTCGAAAACATGGAAAATGGGTCCCACATCAACTGAATGAAAATCAACATATATAAAATATATCCTAATATGTATATAAAATTAATAATATGTATAAGAAATATATTCTAAGCCTCAATTTACACACGAGAAATTTCTTGAATTTACCAGGTCTTGAATGCTTTACGTATAAGCTGTGTTATTAGGTGTGAACTCGAACACCGCAACGCCATCTCTTATTCGTACTTCCAATCACATTTTCTTTGCTATTCTCCACAGCGCATATTTCACACAAGTGCTGCGTTTGTATGGTAGCGAAAGAATAAACGTAAATACGAGTAATACACACGGATCGAGAGCAACACCAGCGTTTACACATCGTTAGCAGAAGGATGCATTCAATCGAAAAGCAGCTGAAGTTCGACAATCGACCAGAATCATTTACGAAAACCTTTCGATGAGCGTTCATTTGCAGCGAATTGCGCATCCCACAACATTTCAGAAAGCACTCCACATTTCGAGCATTCAAGCAATCGGACATTTTTTCAAAATTATTGGCCATCACAACCGATATCATGTGCATCAAATGAATGCAATAATAAACCTTGGTTCTTCATTAATGGACATTGAAGTCTTCTTATTTCTCTCAGAACAATCGCTTTTATAGCGCATATAGTGTTTTCGATTAAAGTACTCTCACATTATTATAGCCAGCCTGCTTATTCTCATTACGATTCGGTCCATCTGATCATTTGTTAAAGGAGCGATTGAGATAAAAGACAACAGGTGTCGCTGATGGCACTCCGCTACTGTCAAACTCCAATGAATAGAAGAGCTGGAATTTACAACAAAATATTAATTTTTTACGCATTAGTTTTTACTTTTCCGCACAAACCACGTGTGTGTGTGTGAAGGTATTGCGATCGGTCCAAAAAATTTAAAACACCCGGAATGAGTTTTCTATGCGTATTGAACCTATAAAAACGATTTCATCATTTCTCGGAGAAATTTTTTTTCCGTGTGTGTTACGCTGTCCGTTGGACGTTGCACACGAAAATTTGTTAACACGATAACTCAAAGAATTGAGTGCAAATTAGTTTAACTTTCTCATAAGCTAAACTATTTTAGGATAAATATTCATCGATATCATATTTTAAGTTGGATTTATTGCTTAAATCATCCACTAAAATTAATTCTTCGCGTAAATCGTCTGGAGAACGATTAATAACGCTCCAAATTGATCGAAGTAAATTTGACCATGCTTCATTATGCAGCAACCTAATGACACTAACTGACGATAGCAATCTGGGATACCCAATATCGGAACACCTGAGATCACGTAGTTCAGGCAATGAACGATTTAGTGCCACTTTTTCACTGGCCACAAGATTCACAACGTATTTGCCGAATGCGAAATCTCCAAACTCTCTCTGCAGTGACGTAAGATCCACAGGCGCCCCCATTTGACCACGAAGATCAGACTTAACAAACATTTCAAACTTTTCGGTGTTTGATCGAATATCACGCATATCATAATAGTATTTATTGATTTGAATTAGCCGAAGACCATCGTTATTGTAATCCAACAAATCCTTTTGAACAATCACTTTATGACGTCGAGAAGAGACGTATTCTACCAACAATTTATCGATTAAAAATACATAAATGAACAATTGTATTACAAATTTCCTATGATAAAATAATTTGCGCTGCAATTTTTTTATAATTCGGCGATGTGCAGTGAATATTTTCCTTAAAAATGAATTATTTGAAATCAAATAGATAGACAATGACGCGTCTTTTCTACCAGATGAATCAATATCGAATACATTTTTGTTTTACTTTTAAAATGGATCTCGTCTTATTCGTGTTTTTTATACGCAAATACAAATGCAGCAAACCACTTCTTAAATTCGCCAATATTTCAAATTCAGCAAATTATTTTCAATGTTTGTTCAAACAATCATCATAAATGTATCTGTCGAAAATTTTTGTTTTAAATATCGAAATTGGATTGATCGAAATAAAAGTTGGAATTAATAAGTTGTTTTGTATTGAATTTGATGAAATTAGAGCTGTCTTTTTTTAATTATTATATTGATGAAAAAAAAACACTCTTCTTTTTTCGCTTTCTGAGCTAGTTTGAATCAAACAAATCGCGCATCTTTTCCCCAGATGAGTCTAAGTTGCTTACTATTTTCGCTTTCGATGTATACTTTCGAAGGTCGTAGACATCGTAGTGCTCATCTATTTGAAGTGGCAAATCCGATCGATGTCCATATCATCCTTAGGCGTTATGCCCAATATGGGAGCAGACTATAGTCTAGGAAATCTTCTTGATCAAACATTTTTCTGCGCCACAAATACCATCATTATGATTAAAACATCCCTAGAAACCATCGGATATTCGCATTGCGTTGCGAGTATTCAAACCGTATTATATATTCGGTATTTGAACGTTTGTAATATTTTATGGAAAAAAATATGTTCAAATTGGATGCGCTCCGAATGTTTACCGAGCTGTCAGACCAACATTTGGAGCGTGGAATAAAAACGCCACTTCTTCATTTCAATTATTCGGACATCAACATTCAACCAGAATCTAGAGGATAGTTGCACAACCTAAAATCAAAGAGTATTTTGGTAAGATATGAAAATAGAGCATTTCTGTTTAGCCCCGAGCAATTCATTAGATTATAATTTAAATTGGAATTGAGTATTGTTGAGATTCCGAATTACCAATGAACAATCGTATGCAATTTATCAATTGAGTTTGGATGTTTTACATTTTGAATTAAATTGCACCTAAATTTTATGTCTTGAATAAATTTTATTAAATTGAATTTGATATTTGAGATATTATGGAAATCCTGCACATTTTTTTATGCAAATTTGTATTTTGCTTTCTTAAAATATATGTAAAATTGCATGTTCAATGCTCCATATGTGTATCAAGTTTACAAACCAAGCACTATTTCGAACTTCGAAATCGTTTTGATAGACCGTAAATGCTTTCGAACACAAGCTTTGCGGTAGCCAGTGTATATTGAAAATGTGAATGGAGACGGTGAACTTTTGTATTTCATTGACATGAAATTTCATGAATGAAATGTGTAAATTCATTAGATTTTATGCATTTTCATCAGTTTGGTTTGGTGCCCTGCGATTACATGATAATTGAATCATAAGTGTTCATAGTAATGGTTTTCGGTAGTAGTAATAATAGTGGAAATACAGATTCGCATCAGTCAAAATGCATTATGAAATAGAACTTTTTTAAACATGGAATTGACGTTGTTTCTTTTGGGAAACTTTTTCATTATGCGTTTTACGAAACAGTTTTTCATGATGCATTTCGACTGGTACAAATCTGTATTCCTACCTATTCTCATGCACACACATCTGCATTTCCTTGAATCAATCATTTCTGGTAATTTCTCCCCTCTGTTCATGGATTTTTCAATGAATCTTCAGGCTCTGGAAAAAACTGCGTTTGATATAATACATAAAAGCCTCTGTGTGCCAGTCTAGTGGCTAACAATGGAAAATCCCTTGATCTGTAAAAAAACAACAAGATGAATGAAACTTCTTTTGAATCAATGTTAATTTTAACATGGAATTTTCTTTAGAAAAATACCAATTTTTTCGGTTTTTGTACCGTGCCCACTCTATCGTCCATGATCAATTCGATCCAGAGATCAAAAGAATTAACATTTTTTTGCTCAAATGTATCTTGTTGATAGTTTGTCGCCAATACCGGAGATCGAAATTTGTGAAACTTATTCGACAGTCACAAATTAGGGTCTCAGGGAATCAGCTACAACAAACACGATCCGCATTCTATTGTATTCGACGAGTTCAAACGAGTTTCATCTGAAGAAAATATTCCATCCGGATCTTTTCTCTATCTGCAAGCGGCTTTTTCCTCTCCATGGATCTAATGACGCTTATATTTTGCAACTTAATAATATTTATTGAACAACTTTCACTTTACCGTGCGTTTACCTCTGAGCCGGTTGTTGCAATCCAATCGGTTGCAGTTGCAATGATGACTGTTTTTGCCATGGTGCGGCTACTTTTTGTTCAGCTCGTGCGAATTTGGATGCGCATTTTTTTCCGTGTTGTTCACATCTTTTGTCTCATTCTGGCTGCATCGCATTTCCATTTTCCACATCTATTTTTATTCAAATTCAAATGTAGACAATATTCGTTGCATTGTCTGTATTTGCTAAAGAATTTCCCTTCAATAGATTTCAATTATGTTGCCTCATCGTCACAATCGCACGATGTGTGCAATGAAAAGATGTAATCAAAAGGCGATTGAAAATAGTGCAAAAACAAGTATTTAAATATATATATATATATATATAAATCGATTCAATCCGGCGAATCGTTAGAGCATTCACATTTATAAATAATTAGTTGGTACGAATGAATTTCTCTCTTTCTTTGCGCTTGTGGGAATTCTTTTTTTTTCATCTAACGATTTAACTTGAATAATATTTCATGATCGTAATTTTCATCTTGTAGTGAACTGTATTGAGGACTCGTTTTGCCTGCTGTTCTTCAATATCATTGAAATAGTGAGTAAAATAGTTAAAGTGTCAATAACCGCTTCGTTCACGCAAATAATACGTATGAAATAATTTTCCTAGTGCAATCTGCGCGTTTTTGCCGACACAAATTGCGGTTCATTGAATGGAAATGCAATGATTCTGCAATACCAAAATTTCAATAAAATAAAAGAGTCACATATAAAAAAAACCACGCACAATCGAATGAATGGAAATGGTCCGAAATCGAATTAGAAAAATAAAATAGTGACGTTAGTCATCATGATATCATTAGACAAACGTGTATCTATTGAAACTAAATTTCTCATCATACTTTTAACTCTAAAAATGAAAAACTGATCGCAATTCGTGAAAAAACGGATTGTTATGGTGTGCGTACTGAAAACGTATCGGTAGCGGAAGCATCAGAAGATTCGCACATATATCGTATGTTTGAAATATGTAACATCTATCGTAGAGAGAAAACAATCATCACATACACACAAAACGCTACATGAACTAAGCGTTTCGCGAGCGTGCTGTCTCTGTTGCGCTCGCGTGTTCGCCGGTCGAGCGCTCGCATTCTCAATTGCGAATCTATGACATTTGTCGACTGGCGTTCATTGACCTTTCATTTAATTGTGTACTACACAAACATACCCGTACACATTAGGCTCGTAAGGTAATGCGGTTTGGTGTGTGTTTGTTGCGATTTTTGCTGTTTCAACTTCAAATTTGACTATATTTTATTTCGTTTAGTTTTGCAAAAAAAAATCGTTTTCTTTTTCGGTTTCGACTGTGATTCGATGAAGTGAGTGCTATATGCATGTGCCAATGTGTGAGTAAAGTAATTTATTCAAACGCGCATAGTTTTGTAACGTTTTGCGAAAAAAAGAATAGAAAATCGAAATAGCAAACACTTGAATAGTTCAAATTGAGAACAACGGCCATCAATAATCGGGTGGAAGAAAATTGGCAAAGTGATGTTTGTTTAAATAAGTAGAGTTCAGTGCCTCGTTCACGGTGTTTCAGTTGAATGGTTCGGATGACGAATATGTTCCCATTTACTTGTGGAGCTCATGTGTAGACGTGTTGCGGTTGTGTGTGCAAAAATGACTTTATAGCAGCAAAATCTATCGATGTGCTTGTGATTGTGTGCAATGGATTCATTTCTCGTATATTCATACGCAATGGGAAAATTTAGACGAATGATCATTGATCTCATCAATAATTGGAAAAATCGTTAACTGTTTATTAAAGCGTTCCTAGCGACGACCAAAGGCTTAGAAACTCTTTCGCACACCCAAATCTAACTATCTGAATTTGGTGTGTTTGTAAATTGGTTACTTTGGCCGACTTGTTTGATATCAAGAACAATTTAATTGCAATTGACATTGGTTATGGCTCGAAAGCCTACCACATTCAGCTGAGACACACACAATTAGCGCTTATTGTTCTATGTGTATGCTCCAGATTAGCCGAGACCAATGCGTGCGTCCCCTTTCTCTCTCATCCTATCTTTCACCGTACAAAATAGTGTAGTACACGTTACATCGCTGTCTGCTCAATTTCACGCATATTCCGAAAATATTTCATGCGAAATTTTTCAATGTTATGCGAATTTGGAACACACGCACACATCCTCAATTGCCAAATGCGGCCAAGCTATTTTTATTGTGTATTTTTAAGTGCTCTCTTTCTCTTTTTCTCTCAACTGCTGATGTGCCGTTGTTGTGCGCCCGCGTGTGTGTATGTGTTGTTAGGCAAGATGATGAATTGAACTTAATTTTTGCACATATATTTTAATTTGCGAAAAATGAATACAGCACACACCGATAAAAAAATCGTAGAATACCGTAGTAAAAGTGGGCTAGAATTTAGGTCAGCGCTCGATAAGATGATACATTCAATTGAATTGCGGGCGCTCATTCGACCTACATCGATCGAATAGGATAAATTTGAAACACAATCCAATCGAACTGATAGAGAAATGTGCATAGTAAAGTGTGAAAGTTGCCTAACACAGCCCGCGAAATACCGCAAAATTAGCACAACAGAAAATCCAAAGAGATCAAGTTGAACTTCCGCAAATAGAAATTTCAGAATGGCCACACACGCACTTACAACCACACCATCGAGCCGATCATGGATTTCTATACACACAACACGCTCCATTTTCTGCGAATTTTCGTTGTTCACACCAGATTTTGCACGATATTACCAGCATGTAGAGGCGCAATCTTGCCGCAATTATGATTTTTGTGATATTGATCGCTACTTTCCTCGCAATATGAAGGTTATGTCGTCATACGTGGTTTAAATCACAAAATTCATATTTGATATCACTAAATTACCAACTTCATTTGCTCATTTGCGAATCACTGTTATAACACTGTTAATTTTGTTGAAAATAACTTTTGTGTGTGTTTTCATTCGAATTTAAGTGAGAAAGACAGAAAAAATGTGCTTTGGGGCTTCCAATTTCGTGTCCCATCGAAACAACGATTTCAATACGTTAATCGTGATTTTGCTAATGGCGCTGCCGGTCCTTTTCATTCGATTTTTTTTTATTCCGCTCTTCCGCACACATACAGACCGCAGAATATTTCTCTCTCTCTCTTCTGCCAATAAAGCAAAAGAATGAAAAAAAGCACACATTTGACACGCATGACGGCATGACACAGCTCTTACTTTGACACAAGCACACCAATTTATTCAGCTAAAAACTTTCATCTTCGGCCATTTTTCCTCTCTCCAACATGGTTAAGTATTTCAACGATTTTGCAATTTTTGTTCTGGTTTTTTTCACGAAGTTAAAGCACAAAGTTTAGACGAGCCTTAAATATAAACACCAAACAGTTTTTCATTTGTGAGCAATTTTTTGTTGTTTTTTTTTTTCATTATTGTTGAACGTCTTTTTGATCGGGAACAGCCAATATTCAAGATCATTGATGTTTTACCATCGGCGATTAAAAAACACTATTCCAAACACTTTGCTACAAAAATTATGCTCATTTCCATTGTAAAACAATTCAATATCTTCTGTTTCCATTTTATCCGCCTAATTGAACTTCCTTTGGAAGGCGGACCGGACCGTAGAGTGCGTAATGATTGGAATTACGTCAAATACGTTCTTATCTGTGCCTGGCTCATTATACTTAAAGGACTGATAGCACTTGAATGATATTGGTCGCTAACACAACTACACACTCAAAATGTAAAATGGAAAATGTGAGGAATAAAGATCTTTCTTTTTGCACATCATCAGTAAATTATTGCTTGAGAATGTGCAAAAAAGGTGACTTTAAACAAAGTACTCGTGTAGAAAGCAGTCTTTCGATTGCCGTGCCTCGACTTGTGAATAGAAAAAAATTAAACTTTTAGATTGTGCGCCAAAAAAAAGAATGTGAATTGGTATGGAGAAATAGAGGGACGGCGAAAAAGAATCGCGAATTGAATGAGAGCGCGCTGAGCTGTCACGTCACTCGTTTCTGGTGGAAAAAGAAAACGCAAACGTGCGATTTTTTTTTTCTTCATCCAAAACTTCGACTCGTTTGCTGTTTTTTTTCTTCATTTTGTTTCATTTTGGTATTCAACATCGTTTCCATAGTATGAAATCATCATTCTTTCTCTGTCTGAGCGCATAAAATTCGCATATTCTTTTTTAAAAATCGTACACACCAACACGCACACCATTGTGATCGAAACTGACTTTTAAATGAATGGCGGGTACAAAAAAGTAGAGAGAGAGAGAGAGTCCAGACATATTCGCGGATACACACATAGAAATTTTGCCCATACTCATTCGAACGAAACAATATCAGTTTGGCAATTTGCTGATTCGAACAGTGTACAATTTCATGTCAATGTCTATAGATCGTGTGCTTTACACAATGCGAACATATACTTGGATAAATGTATTTTGTGCGTTTTTTTTTCCACTTCTCTGCGAATATATACTTTGAAAATCGGCTGATTTTGTAAGACAAAACGGTAACTACATCATCATATAGTTTTAATTAAACGAGTTTCATTTTGAGATGATTTCTTTTTTTTTGTTCTTCTTTTTCTCGGTCTTTGATATTTAAGTCGTCGCCAGTCGATGATATGACAAGAAAGAATGAGAGAAATCCTCATTCGAGGCAAAAACTATGTGTGTTTTCAAATGAATGATGGTGGTAATTAGCTCCTTCTCACGCCTGCACATTCAAATGCTGTTCAATTATCGTGGCAATTTCTAATAAATCTTTAACACCGTTGCAAACATTTAATTAGTTTAAAATATTCTCTATTTTCAGATTGCAGCTACTATTAAGCTAATAGAAGCGCTGAATCCAAATCGAGATGCCACGTGAAACAAACTTTAATTTCAGCCGTGGATTTTTCTAAGAGAATTCACCGTTCGCAATTAATGCACACACACATCAAAATTGTTCACTGGAAAAGTTCAATGCAGGCGAAAAACTTGCTGCATTTTTCAGGATTTATTAACTTGTTGGCCGAAGATGAATGTTTGACGCAGCTGTACATGAGAAATTTCATTGGAAACGATGAATTGAATGTGCATAAACTTTTCTCGACACACATTTCAAAACGCTGCATTCCATTTGTATCTTTTAAAAACTCATAAATTCAATTTATCTTTGAATGGTAATTGACAAAATCATTATATAGTTTATGACGAACATTCAGAGGACATGTGTGCTTGCAGCTTTAGGGCACTTTTATTCATAAAAATGAGAATGGACACTTTAATTATGTAGATACTTTGCGAGGGGTAGCATTTTTTTCTTGCAGTTTTAAAAGAAAGAATGAACTCATAGAAATTAAAATGAAAAAATGCAGAGACAAGAGAAAACAAAGTTGCTGGTTGTCAATTCCTTTCGTTTTATGCGACTGGTGATCCTGATGAGGCTGAGACTGAGACTGCCCTTCCATTTTAACAAGTTACTCGCTGCAAACTGGTTTCATTTATTCACTTTGATCCATTTACTATGGATCAACTCATTTCTGCAAAACTTATTAAATTTTATCTATTATTTTATGGTCGAAGTGCATTTTATCTCTGGAAATTTCCGATGATGTAATTGAAAATGATATTATGACGAATATGCAAATATCAGAATGTTTCCGTACTATGTCTCCATGTTTGATGAATGCAGCAAATCGCCTTACAAGTTAGCAGATCGTACAGTAGCTGTTCATAAATATACTATACAACCTACTACCTCACAAAGCAATGGCTGTATTTATTGCGATTTTGTCGTGTGACAGGAGCCGGTTCATCAATAAGTGTGCCTGTCGTAATGTGTTGGTGTTCAATCAATTGCTGCATGTTGGAATACTTTATTTTCATGCGTGTCAGTCCCATTTCAAATGATCCTCCAAGTAATTCTGAACGTTTAATGTCGTTGATTTCATTGCCAATGAATAATGAAGAATATGATGACTCGGCAATCGCAACAGTTGCTCCTTTCTATTCATTTCGTCAAGATTACAACATTATCAAATAGCTAAATCGAGACGGTCATTGACTTCTTGAATATCATATTAATATAATCGTTGTTGCTAGGAAAAGCTCGAATTCAGTAAGGTCACAGAGCGGAGAATTGGTGCAATTATCAGCTTTTCAAGCCACAGCCCAAATTTCGATCGTCACTGAACCAAATGATTAAGATTAGGTCACACATTATATTTATAAATGCTAGTTATAGAAATGCTACGCACATTAATTGTCAAATAATGTAAGGCTCGATAACGGACGCTAGGACGATTATTTTCAATATCAACAGATTCCCATGATTCCGTACTTGTGAACCTTCAACGTGCAGCACAAGTTCGGATCTACGGGTTTCCGTAAAATGAAATTTCGACATTTCCTTTTTATCTCTTTGCATTGAGATAGTCATTCGAAGGGATTCCTTTGAAATATCTAGTTTTCGGGATGCTTTCGATAAAAAAATAATGATGACGGAAACAAATGAAAATTTCGTTATTTACCAGAATATCATGTCCGTTTGTGATGAAGGAGTTTCTCTAGGTGCGTGCATCTGAAAAAAAAAAAACACGAAATACAAATTCGAATTAATTATACAATATATTGAGTGCATTTGATACGAATCAAGTAATTTAACAAAAACCGCAATGAGGAAACACCCGAATCGAATTGAAAAATTCTTGAAATAATGATTTTATGACACCGTTTTCGTTTTAATTCATTGATATGCATCTGGAGAATTGGTCCAAAAATACCGGAAACGATCAAATCGCGTCATTTGGAATGGACGACATGCATTTGATAACGATCTCATTGTCGCCGGTGAGTTCGTGAGCGAGCCCAAAGTGTTGCCGCGTCCAATTGAGGAAAAGTGCATTCGACAGCAAAGTGAAAGTTTGATTGCAAAGTTTCATTCCCTCGACCATATCATATGCATGTAAAAATGCTTGATGGAAATCGCACAAAACCAAAAAACAAACGCCAGGTGCATGATGTGCAGCCAACAATGCATCCGTTGGCTATCGGGTATATTTAGCAATTGTCACACCGTATGATAACCGCTCGAGCCATTATACAGAAAATTACGAATGCCAGTAAAAATTGCTAAGGCGATTGATTCAACGGTTCATTCATATTTTATATTGACGCTGGAGTGTGCGCATGTGAACCACAGAGTATGAAAGATACTTTTTGTGTAGCTGGAAGTTGGAATGCATAGAACTGGATTGCAGTGATTGAACCGCACCGAAGCCATTAACATTCATGTGGCGACGTGTGACCACTTAAACCTCCTAATTGAAATGTGCGTATAAGTGCCCAAGCAGACGACAAAAATGGAAAACAATGCAGAAAAAAATTGCACAAACAATGTTAAAATTGTTTACAATGCCAGCGAAATGACGTAGGCTCATGTACTTTCTATAGCTCTCGCTAAGGTGAACGTTATGTCGAGATGTGACGTCGCGATTCGATTAACACACTCATGTCTGCATCTCATTTTAAATGTCCATTGGCTGTTGCTCTCGCTTCGGAATAAAGATTTTATTTTTGCTTAATAGGCTCACGAGCGCATTCAACCAAATAAAACTTAACACAATATGCAAGCTCTCGGCATACGTTTTGTGTGTGCAACAACAAACCGGCAACAAAAACACAGTTTTTTCCTTTTTTTGTATTTATATCAGCCATTTTTTTTTTCACTCGTTCATCACGATTTTTGCACTGTTTCAACATCGATTTCGCATTGTTAATCTGGCGTATGTGTTGCATCGTTGCGTGCGTGCGCGCGCGCGTTACATCCACACATGTGAATGGACGGAACAGATTTCCTGCTGATTTAATTAACTTTCTCTTTTAGTTTTTCAATTCCATAGATTTTTTGCATCTCGAAGCGCTTGGAATCAAATGCATTTTTCGATTTACTGAAAGGATTTTTCTCACCGCTTGTTCGTCAATTTTATCCCCGCAGCGGAGAAGAAAAAATAATTGGAATATAAAGTAAGAAAATAAGTTCGAATCATTTCGCAATTTCCGTAGATATGCAGATATATGACATTATTTTGCCGACTCGGACGATTTCGTGCTCGCATTCCGCCGTAAACATTTTACAGCTAATTCGGTTTTAGTCAACAGATTTTTCCGAAATTTGTTTCTGCAAACGTTGCTGATTTTTCGAATTGCTCGCAATAAAAATTCATTTATCGCCACCACCAAACAGCGTCGAATTAATTCAATGTCAATGGCGGGGTAATCAAATATCAGGCAGTGAGCAAGACAACAACACTCACAAAAATGCTCTCATAATCTCATATCGTATCAATTTATGGTTGACTGTTTGTGTATTTTACTCATTCTTCACCGAAACCGATTTGATATTTTTGTCAATTGAGGTCAGTGTAAATGTGTTTTTTGCGCTTTCAGCGACGGATTAGCATTGGACGTGTGTGTTTGCGTGTGTATGTTTGAGGCGCGTGTGTCAATTTAAACAAAAACACAAAGAATCATTTGTAGATAGTAAATTGTCGAAACGGCGATTTGTCATGCATTGCATACATAAGCTAAAATGCTAGAACAGCGTATTAAATCTGCAATATTCGATGAATTTAGCGCATTTATCACAACAAATAATTCGTGTTTACCAAATTTTCAAGAAACAAAATGGAATTATTTTTTTTTTTTTTTGCATTCTCTATTATAGAACTAGACGTTCGTTAAACTTTTGCACAAGATTTTCTGGCGAAGGCGAGGAGAGTAGCAAAGTAACTAGACGTTGAATAGGGATTTCCAAATATTCCCAGGCCTCATGAGACCGTCGTCGCCTTTTTATGCATGCACCTGTCACCAAAATATCTATCCAGTCCTTATGATAATTGCATCTTGCGTGAGCCCTTGACATCTGATTCAAATTGAGGAATGAAAAAACAACTGCAACACAACATTTTCCGATTGCTTCGCGGAAGAGATGACAAAACAACATCAACAAAATAGTATTGAACATTTATTCCATATCTCTTTCTTTAGCCACAGGAAAAATACGGTGTGTGACCATTTGAAAAATGTCCCTATTAATGTGAATGAGAAAATATGCTGCTTCTGTTTTCTCTCTTCCTCTCTCTTCCTCTCGCTCTCTCTCATTCGGAATTTATGTACGTGGCTGTGTGCTGTTAAGCACATGTAAAGCGCATATTCCGAGGAATACAATGGGATATAAAGAAATCGCGCGATATTCATTCTTTGGCTATCTATATATGGTGGAGATTATAATAAACAACACACGCGTTTTGTTGGTTTTACATTTTTCTTTTTTTGCTTTTTGATTCTTTCGGTGTCGTTGCACTTCATAAATTCAAGTCGAAACAAAAATAACAGAGGATGCTTACTGAAAAGGAGAGAGAAAAAAAAAGAAAAGGAATGAGAGAGAGATAGAGAGAGAGAGAGTGAGCGCGCAGAAAAGAGAGAGAAACTTATCGCATTTCGACAGAGTACAATGGGAATAAGACAAGAACTGTTTCGCATTCGATGACAGACGAAATGGATAAAAAATGGCTAAACATGTCCAGAAGGGCAATATCCTTAGTTTATCGACTTTGATGACTTTAAAAGTGGTATTTTTTTTATCTGGGGGTAATTTATTTGGGAATGATGCAATTATTGTGAAAGTAGAGCTCGATATGAAATCTGGTCGATAAGCAAGAAATTAGCTCGTCCATTGACTGCATTTATATATAGTAAATGGCAGAGAATTAAACTTTCGGTTGGATTTGAAGGCGCATAAAATTTGAAGAGGATAAGGTGGATGGAGCTGTGAGTATCAGCGTATCTCCATTGCCAATGGAATGCTGCAGAGAATGTACAACGAAAATCGCAATGACGCAACTATGTAGATTTCAGTATAGTCTGTGGTGATGCTGCTGCTGCTACTGCTGCTGATGTTGTTTTTGTCGTTGTTGTTGTTGCATTGTGTTTTGTAAAGGTCGCTCAACTTTGCAAAAAGTATTCGAGTGGCGGTCACAAATTAAATGTGCGAGAGAAAACGCATGTAAGCAATCTACACAACAAAAACATGCACACGCTCGCACACGCAACGCATTCCGCAAAGCCCAACCGAACTGAAATGAAATGAAGCAAACAATAAACACAATGGATGAATGTGGAAATAGGCCCTTCATGTATGCACGCGGAACGCCGTTCGGTTGGTATAGGCTTTTTTCACCAAATGAAAACTACATAGACTTCGGCATCGACACAGACACTTCACTTCTGCGTTACATAGGACGAAATAGAGAGAGAGAGAGAGAGAGAGAGAGATGCACGCATATCCAATTTATGATGTTCCTATTCAATTGCATGTGAATTAAACCCACTCTCACCTCACGCTCTATCTCTTTCACTCTCAAGTGTTCGCTGGCATTCTCAATCAACGGCTCTGCGTGTATATTATATACGGCTCTGTCTCGGTTCATATGACGATTCAATTGCGTTTGTAGTATTTTGATGAAAGGACGGCATGATTCTATACACTCCGTCGCGTATGCAAACGCACGAACATGCATCACAGACACAAACATGCATCATGTTTCAGTCGTCGCGTTGCACAGTAAACGGAGCAAGCACGAGACAGACGAAGAGAGAGAGAGAGAAAGAGAGAGCGCGCACAAGAGAGATTGGGCCGCAAAAAAAGTTTTGCATGAAAATTGAATTGTATGGCAAGCACACAGGCTTACATAGTGTAATACAAATACATTGGAAATGAAAACGGTGTCTAGTGCATATTCGTATTCAGCGCTGTGTAAACAGGATACACGCACAATGCCATGACATAGTATAGTTGTTGTCTATTTGCTGCTGAAATCGGTGCTTGATTTGTTGTTTGTGCTGTGCATAGGAAACTGAACGGAGCAAGACAGAGACAAAGACACCGAGTGAGAATCGAATGAACGAAGTATGATTATCGCATATATTAATATCGTTTTTATCTCTCCCTTTCTCCTTCATTCATGTTTCCCTGTCTGTTCGGCGCTTAGATCACATACACAAGCTCTATCCTTGTCGCACACTATCTCCATTGCACAGAGCCATGGTGCTCTTTGCGGCTTGTTTGTTTGGCTTTTCATTACAGTTCTTATACCATAACTCTTGACGACGTAAATATAGATTTAAAGAATTTTAAGACATGCACACAGCACAGACATAGTGTTGCCAAACATAGTCATTTAGTCACAAAACCGCATAAGCACGAACACACACACACGGGGCCATATGACTGTTGCCAAAATGACGAGCAAAATCAGAACAACGTCGCTTGTTCAAAAGCGTTCAATGACATTCTTCGATTGCCTTTGATTTGCATTGATATGGGCAAAAAGTAGCCGTTGCACAAAAAATGTGGCAAATCTATATTTCATGACTCTGGCACACATTATCAAATCTATTTTTAAACCATATAAGCAATCGTTCTGCGTCATAAATTGATTGCATTCGAAATTGATTTTGTGATAATTATTGCAACGCATTCATTCGATCAAAATAATCGCTGATATTCATTCGATTATTTTCCGTTTTTGTCCTGTATATATAGATCGTGGTCGTTTTGGCATTATTACATTATCGCTTATCGGTCGCTAAATGAATTTTGAGCATTTTAATAACATTTTCCATAACAGTACAGGCTAGGGAGAAGAGCTGCAGTCAGCGCGA
Organism: Obolodiplosis robiniae; assembly: GCA_028476595.1. Classification (NCBI taxonomy): domain Eukaryota; kingdom Metazoa; phylum Arthropoda; class Insecta; order Diptera; family Cecidomyiidae; genus Obolodiplosis; species Obolodiplosis robiniae. Next base: position 4,473,629 of record CM052014.1, read on the forward strand.
TTTATTTCAATGAATGTGCGCTTCATGTAAATAGCTTTTGTAAATGGAAAGAGAGCGTAGAACGGCTAAAACTGGTGGAATGCATTGTAACAATAGATTGCGATACATATATTGTTATAACATCTAACGAATGAATTTATTTGCTAGTAAAGCGTGATTGCGTATAGTTTGATACATACAGCTAGTTGATAAATTTGACGATTCTCTACCATTTCAATGCACATACTTTTACCACCGAGTTTTTTTTGTTTTCGCTTCTCTTTTGCATTTCAATTTTCTAGTGTTTTTATTTGAAATGCTAATACTTTTACAGACAGACACTTTCGAGCTTTGATTCAAGACTCGCTCCAGCCCACCCTCCCAGAAAATTCAGCAATACTTACTTTTGGCGGATCGCTATTGGACTATAATAAATTGAATAGCGTTTTATGTCTTCTGCGTTTGCAACCATGCTTCGAACATTATGTTTTCCAATCAACGGGTGTAAAAATGAATCCATAGAAAGCGATTCATTACAATCTCTATTGCAAACAACACTCGAAATCGAGTACACAGCGGATGTAAGATACGTAGGACATGCTCAAATTATTTTATTCTTTAGCCAGAAAAAGGCAAATGAATGAAAAAAATACGGACAGACTTGAAAATGAGCCCGATTTTCGGTGGCTTGTGAAATCACATAGCGTACACAAAAATATCCTGAGCAAAATATTTGCCCATGGATTTGTGTCGTTCATCTGAAAATTTCTTAATCGTAAGTCGATGGAGCCCGAAACACACGATTCATGCTTTGCAGCAATAAAAGGAACGGAATGAAGTCAGAACAGGAGGCAAAGCCGAAGACATTATACTACCTACCAATAGGTTTATGTGTGTAGGAAAGGTCATCGACATTCATTGGCACATGTACTTTTGCATTGCAATCCCAATTCAAAACAAATTTGGCATGGAAATCGCTGAGTCTCTCTCTCTCTCACTCTCTCTCTGTGTGTGTGTGTATATGTATGTGTGTGCACAAACATTTGCATAAGCAAGTAGAAAATCTGTTTAGTGTCCAATACATACAAATGCAAACGTGAATACGACCACAGCAAGAGAGTGGAATGAAGTAAAAGAGATTGCCAGAGCGTATCGTCAATTTGCCACTTCGATCACAAATACTATTACAGATCCGCTGGATGCATAGACTATGCTCCTGTTTACCCGGCACTGCTATTGTTATTTCGGCCCGTTACATACACAATCGGCAAAGACAAATTAATTGCTGGTAAAAACAAACCGAACAACTCATTCGAACGAAAGAGAACGGCAGGCAGCCAGGCAACCAGGCAAAAAAAAGTCGGACTCATTGTTGAGCATTACACACTTCCACCAAAAATTGAAATAGGTCTTGATTTCCTAGTATTTGCATGTATGAACCAATTTTATTGTTCCGTGTTATTCTGATTGTTTTTTCGTCGTTTTCGTTGTGTAGACTGATGAAAGTGGCGCAGTAAAGGCGAAACAGAAGCTGGCACGTTGCTACAATTTTCGGTCGTCATTTTTTTCCGCATTCACTAGAGTAAATTGCTTTGTTTGCTTATTATTTGTTTACTTGGGTTTTTAAGAGAGTTCGACACCTGAAATGAGAAGGATACATTGCGGCGGCAAGAGCGAGACGGAGATTAGCATTTGTGTGTGAAATATTGAGAGCTCAACCATCAAGTTCATTTCACTGAGAATACACATTTTATTTGTTTGCCCTACTGCATATCAAACACCAATAACAACCCTCTGCAAACGATTCAATAGGTTTGTGGAAGTTTATTTCGCAATATGAAACGGTACTTGTCGACACCATCTCGTCATCACAACGTGCGATCCATTGAATTCCATTCATTCGTCGTTTTTGTGGATCCTTGAATTCAAGTTGCATGCGTGCGACAATTCAGTGTAATTGCAAACAGGAAAAGAGTTGAGCATTCCATTTATTTCCCGATTTCGAAAATTTATAGAAGACGCTTTTTGTTTTGTGGCTCACACTCTCTCTCTCTCTCTCTCTCGTCTCGTAACTATCGAAATTGAAGCGTACCTTACTCTGGTGCAATTATATAACGACTGAGTTAACGCCTTCCCATATGCAACACCCGCTTCTCGCCTGCACACGAGCGTCATAACCATATTAAAAAAATGTTTCGCGGAGTTAAAATGGATTGCATGTAAGAACGCTTGTTATTATCGACATGTAACCTATTTGAAAATGTTATAATTACAATTCATGCTTCCGATGCCTGACGTGAATTCTGCAATTCTTGGAACGGCCAATTGGCAGCTTTTCTTCTATGCATATTCCGTTTTCTAACCATTTTTTTTTCAATGATTTTATACCTTGTGCATACAATGGTCTAGTCAATAAACGAGCGGAACAAAAATTGGAGATAACAACGGAAATTGCACGAGCATTATCCGAATTGAAAATTTTCTAATTCGGTCTGCATCTAACTTAATCAATAAGTTCCATCAAGTACGTGAATGTGTGCCACAACTTGGATGTAATTCACTTAAAATTTCATTAATTTTTGTTATTTATTGAAAGTTGCATTTAGAAACCTAAACGGTTTTACTGATTGATATTGAGTAAACATTCAATAGGCTAACTAAAAGTATCATTCATTTCGGATGCTAGTACTTTTCAAAATGCCGAGCATTCGATCAGATTCGATTACAAGGGATTATCAAAGCACATTGTAAATGAAATTATCTGATGAGCTCATCATAGGAATTTATGAGTCATTTTCGCTGTTGTCTTTCAAAATGCAGTAAACAAGCGCACACACACACACACACACAGATATTTATGTGCAGCTTCGAATAGAAATGAGTCAGCAAGTTCACACGGGCGGCTCCATGTCCGATATTCAGAAACGCTTAGAATTTTATCGAGTTTCAAACATCCAGTGCGTATCATTTTCTCACATGCAACTCAAATATTTTATGCAATGCGCATTCCAAGAAATGTGCAATGATCTTTTGGTCGATTGAAAACGATACCAGCACTTCAAAAAGCTATCTAATTTCATTGGACAGTAGACACCGTGAATGATGATAATTTAGTTTCCGATTGAGGTGATGAAAGGTTTTTCACATTTTAACACATCAATTGTATGATTTACTTAATTTTTACCCTATAATTTTTGCCTCAATCGACAAAGTTAACTGACATAAATGCAATTACGACGAGCACAAAACATGCAATTCAATGTTGATGTTGATTATGCGAGTGAGCACATGAATTATGGATTGAGATCAAATCGATACTATAATTTGTACACGTTTTTATCCGTTGTTTTGCGTGATATTTCGAATTTTTTTCGACCAATGTCAATTAGAATGATATTATTAATACCGGCATGAAATGTTTTTTCCCTCCAGTCACACTCGTCTCAATCAGACGTTTTTCAGTGGTTCGTTGTTACCGCAACTGATCGCTACTGCAATGTAAGCACGCAAGAAAATAATGCTTAAAAGAGCACAACAGCTGTTTGCATGTTGCATTGTTCACTCGTTGTTTTTCCTCTTACAGGCAGTTGGTCGATTTGGAAATTATAGCCAGTAAAAATTCTCATCTTCAGGGAGAGCGAGAGAACGAGCAAAATAATTGTGCGTAAATTGCAAAATGAGAACCAAATAAATGGCGAACGGTAACGAGAGAAACGGGCAGAAATGTGCCGAGAGAAAGAAAAAACAAGCATTGAAAGAATGTAGAAAAAACACGCACTCATACATGAAGGTAAATTGCAACTTTATTATCTGGAACAGCATGTTATTCAATCAAACAGAAGAAGAAAAGCCCAAAGAAAACCCCGAAAAAATGTATGCAGCAAAACGTTGCACACATAATTTTACACGTGTTTTTCTTTATTTAACGGTGTTTTATTGTGTGTCCTTTCTTGTGTTCTTCGCAATTTTGCTCAAAAAGCCGGCACCATGGCCAATATGAGGCTAGATTGTGAATCAAGAACTGGCCACCACCACTCATTACAATACCATGTTCACATGATGCGTTTTAATTATTGGATATATGAAGTGAAGCCATGCACATTTATGGGGAGAATTTGGTTCATGTTGCTTTTTCCCTCTCTTTCGCCTGTTATTAAATTATACATTATATTGAAAAGTTAATGTTGTAGAGAGATAGAGAGAGGAAAAAAGTGGCATTTCTACCACCGGATAGTTGGTATACGCAATAAATAAAATATTAAGAAACCACAAGTGTACATGTACAAACAAACTGAGAAAAAATATACTCATCCGGCTTTCTGTATTCCGCTTGGACGTCATTTTTCTGTTCGGTTCTGTCTTTTTGGAAACAGGAAAAAGTCGCATAATATACCAATTTTTAGTAGTTGAGCCAGAAAAAAAAACCGCCGAGATCGAGAACAACATCAGGTCATGTAAAATGATTTTTTTCTTCCTGGTTTGTTACCTCTAAACCGGATTCTCTGTCGTATTTCAGGAACCGACAGATTTCCAAATTGAAAAAAAACAACCGTTACGACGGATTACCGAATAATCTGAAGGCAAAATTCGCTTTTGCATGAAAATTGAGATTATTGTTGGGTATGAATTATAGACGAATGGAGTGCGCATAAAATGCGATTTTCAGGTTTGCCATTTTGCACCACATGAAGTTTTACACATTTTTTTCTATCTTGTTCTCTCTCTCTCTCTCTCTCTCTCTCGGCTTGTGAGTGTGTATGATTCGGCAGTTGCCCGAGCCGATGGGTTCAGTGTAACGATGAATGCACTAATGTGTGTTCATTGAACTTTCCTCATCCAAATGAATCGTAATACACTTACGATGATAGTCATCATCGTTTGCAGCACAATCGAAGCTTTTCCACACACGCACATACCCATCGCATATATGTATGTGCAATTGTGCATGCTTTCTATGTCTCTAACGATAAAAAACCATTGTTCTGTTCCTGATTTTTCATTTTCCAGGCTTCATTCAACTTCATTCAACGTTTTTTTTTTTTGGCGTTCGACAGAGAAAATGAGAAAAAGTTTCATTTCAGCACACACACATGCTGCTGCCGTTCGTTTATAATTTTGGTGGAGTTTAACCACATCTGTTTGTCCAATGGTTTAAGTCTATCGCAAAGATAAACGATCCCGATGGCTTAGGCTTTAAGAATTTTACCACAAGATTCGATGCAACAAAAAGTCAGAGACACAAAATCAATAGAAAAAAGCGTACAGCATGCCGAAGATGAACGTGATTCAACTGCAGAAAATTGTGCAGGGCTTTTGCTCGACAACATTTCAAAATGACAGTCTCGACAATATCAATACTTTCTCCCAACGCGCGACGTAATTCGTCTTCAACTTATATCATGAAATCGTAGCAAAAGATTTCATGCATTTCTTTCTCACTCTTTCTTTTCATTTCTATTTTGGTGCAGCACTCGATTCATATAGAAATCCTTCAGACATTTCTTATCGATTGTGATGAAAAGAAAAAAAGAAAATCATTTTCTTTTTTTTGCTTGGCATCGCCTTTCTTTCCCGTTGTTTCTATTTATTCGAAGTAATGAAACGGTAACGCGCACACTATGACGATTCACACACAAAAAGGGATGATTATGATTGGATCCATCGACAACCACCAAAATTATCCACGATTTGATGAAAAGGTTAAATACATTAGCCAGTGACAGCAACAGCAGCGACGGCGACGCCGATCGTCGTTATGGTGTCCCATGTTTCGACTTGTTCGCTTCATTTTTTTCTGCCATTACTCCTGGCTCTTAGCCGATACTTCAAGAGAGATGCATTAAAACAATGGCAAAAAACCAAAGCATAATCTTGTTATGCTTTTGTCGGTGAAACTGAATCGAAACCGGCGAATAGTGAACGGGAAAATACATAATCCAAACAAACCATAGATTAACCGCTGATTCGCAGACAAAAGCACATATTTGAAAGAATGAATTGTAATTTTGTCTTTGACTGATGATTGTGTGAATCTCAAAAAGTACACTTCGTGGACACTCGAGTTTCGAAAGCTACACAAACACATGCACACGCAACCAGTTTGATGGTGGTATATTGAAACGATTTACGATAAATTTTCCATGCAATACTTAACTGGATGCGTGACTTGCTGCCACCGAACTAACCGAAATAAAAATAACCGATAAATTTTCATTTGGGACCGGAATAGTGGACGATGGGAGCGAAATATAAAAGAGCTTCACAACACATTAAAAGATATGTTGAACTGTACTGGAATTGTATCAGAGTATGGCAATTGAAAAGTGTGCGTAATATACTTTGTGAGTAGACAAACACACACAGATAAATCTCTCGCACCAGAGACGCAAGCAGCAGTACTTTATTTTTATTTTCCTTCCGAAAATACACTTTTTGATAATGTCTACGCACCGCAGACATATGTGTGACGAACTGTGTTTGTGTGTGCGCACGTGTTATATACTCTATAAACATCCAGTCGACGCTCACACAATCCCAAAAAGCTACTTTTTGAAAAGGCTAAGGACTATATAAGTTGCACACTTCATCTTACTCTCATATGTTTCGGCTACATAAGACTGAAAAATCATCCAGACACGTCAGATCGCACCACCAAAGTCACTTACACTGCACACACGCGCGCAACGGCGATATCATAAATTTGTTTAGTGACACTGTGCACCATTACGAATGCATGCCAAAATGGTTCATCGGCTACTTGTCTCATTCAATATTTCAATGAATGTGAGCAATAAATTCGATGAAATGTCTGTATTATAAATAAAATTATCGCTTGATTTTTAGTGAAGAGCAGCACCGAATGGAAAGCAGCAGTCCCATTCATTCAACCGGTACATTTGCATGCGTTCAATATATATTCATTTCAGTTGTATTCAAATGAGCGGCCACCACATAAAAGCACTTGACTTTGATGTGACAATAATCTGACTTGATTCGTTTTGCACAATTTCGATGACCGAGTGCTACTTGTGGCACGGAAAAATGATTTTGTTAATTATTATGATTGTCTTTTATAATTAACTGCTTCTCGTTTGTCACTACCGTTATTCGTTTAAATGCGACATTCCAACAGGAATTTCGAAGTGCCCACGCAGCACTCATCATTGTCGTTATGTATGTTTATATCTCCATAAAACTGTCGTTGATTGAACATGTTTTTCCAAACTGTCATGCCAAATCACAATGAAGAGGGAAAGAGAGTGTGAGAGAAATAGAGATAGGGAGACCGTAGGCATTTAACTTCTTTTATCTTCCATTTAAAATACTTTTTACGTCACAATTTTTCACACGAGGTGACAATCAACGAAGAACTTTGTCTAATCATCAATTTGCGTTGGCCTAAATTTGGCGACGGTGAATCGGTAACACCGCACTAAAGATAAATGCAAGAAAAGCCTATGCACCAAAATCCGTTCATCGAACGAATGATAACCTTGACTGTCTGGTCAAAAAAAAACACACACAACTCACCAATGCCACGCACTTATTTACTCTCGCTCGAATAAAGAGTTCGTCTTATCATCCAGCAAATAGCGACACAATACTTCGATACACGCGCCCAAACAAAAAGTAAGCGAACGAGCGAGAGAGGGCGGGAAAAAAACGAGAAAATATAAACGCAACGACGCATTTCAAACGGCCTACGTCAAAACAAAAACCAAAAACAAAACTGCGTGAAAACACAAGAGCCGTCGCTCGGAATGCGTGCAGTTCGTTGCCGATTCTTTGTCGACATGATTCGCGAGCGATGTGAAATGCGTGCAAAAGCCAAACAATCATTCAACCGATGTACAGATTTACCTGAAGACGAATTACCTACTTTTAAATGAGTGCAATATTTACTAACGTAACCGATATTGCAACTTTTATTTTAGTACAACTTTTTTTTCTACTGACGTGAGTAAATATTGTTAAAGTTACAGCAATTTTTGTTCCTAACGGTTATTAAGGTTTGTTTTGAAAAATATAAAGAAATTTCCTTACTTACTCTATTAATTTATTGTTTAAAAATCTTTACTAACGTTAGTTAGTAATTGTTAATAAAATATTATTTTTTTACCGGGGGAGCGCAGCGACGAGACTACGCGCCCTAATTACGCTACAAAAAATACATTGCGTAATCTACTACGCGCCCTACAGCGTCTGTATGGTTGTTTCGCTCCCCTGGTTTTTTCGTTAGTAAAAAATAAATTTACTAGAGCGATTTTTCGAACTTCAGATATCGAAGGCAAAATGTGTATAAATTGTGATAAAAATGTGTCAAAAAATCAGATTTTATTACTATTGATTATTTTCATTCTATATTCAACTATTCAATTCAGTTAATAAAAAACATTGAAATATTGGAGTTTTGAATGTATTTGAATAACAAACCTTTGAATTGAACAAATAAACCTAAAATTCAAGCCTTCATTTAGATGGACAAGTGCAAATGAATAATAGTGAAAAACAAGGAATGTCTTGGTTTGCAGTTTCTAACAATAATTTTATACACATTTTGCTGCTCCCGCGGTGCTTAAAGCTTGAAAAACGCGTTAGTGAAGTTTGTTTTCACTGTATTAATAAGGTTGAATATTATTAATTAGTGAATATAATTTCATAATATTATTGAAAACAAACCTTAGCTACCGTTAGTTAAAAAAATGTGCTATAGACATGACGAAATATCGTTAATAAAAAAAGTTTTATTCAAATATTATATGTTACTAAAATAGTGTATCACTATTAATATTGTATATTAATAAAATATATCGGAAATGTAAAGCTGTAAACCAATGTGGTAAACATATTTTATTAAATCTGTAGAATATTTATTTAAACGTTGGATCTTCGTGGAGAAAACATCCATTGGATTTCATGCAGATAGATAGAATCTAGCGCTTTCAAACGTAGAAAATTCGACAGAACAACAATATCAATTCCAGGAAAGAATTGTTCAATGTATTGAGTAAACAAGATATCATACGTAATCACTAGGTCCTTGTTCCAATGTCGATTGGTTTTAATGCTTATTTCCCTGATACCGGATTATTTGAATATTCGAAATGCAAAGAAAACGAAACAAATAACTTCGGTTTGCTTTCGCTCCATTTGCCCGATACAATGTCTCTCTGATGTAAATGAGAAATTAAATGGTGAACTATTTCGTTGAAGCTTATTTGTGTCTGCTGCCAACAACTCAATACACACATTAAAAGCATAGATACTTGATTCATTGAAATCGCTGTAATGTAATAATGAGACGCTCTCGGCCATTTTAAATTCGATCCTCGTCTAGCACTTTTCCCAAGGTATTCTCTTCTGCTATAAATCTTATTTTACACGACGCACTGATGTTTTTGCCATTTCCCATTGTTCTTCAGCTCTCGAACACTTCTCGTTCACTCGTTCCGTCTCTCACTCACTTTGCTCTGGCAAGATGCTTTTCATTACGTTCAAAAATTGGTTGAATGCACTATTTACCTGCAAGAATCCAACAGACACAAAAGAAACATGGGATACAAAGCCAATGGGAGCAACGCGAAATACAACAAACAGCAACAACAAACGCCCAGTCAACACACAAAATTGAACTGAAAAACCTGTACAGTAATGCAAAAACCAAACCAAACGGCTCACAAAAAGATGTGCTGCGTGCTTTATGTACGTTGGTCGAAAAGTTTTTCAGATGATTTTTGCTCACGACTACGACAACATTAAAATGCTATATTAATGGTGAATCGATAAGGTTTAGTACATGTGGACAGCCACCTCTTGAGTACTTCAAAAACCTCTGTTGCATTTTCGCAAACGTTAAAGTTGTCTGGAATTTGAAATTTCAATCGCATGCGAAAAAAATAGCATTCGTTCGTTCTCTCTCTCACTCTTTCTCTTTTTATGTGTCGCTGCAAAGTCTCTTTCTCTCTCGTTTCAATCTTTTTCTGCACTCTTGTAGATTTGTGCATGGTGGATAGTTTTCGCCAGTCGGTAGCTAGGAGATATGCTTGAAAATTGGCCATTTTGCAGAATGCAACTGGGATGCCTGTTGGCGTTCGTCGTAATGCTTGTTTGTTTCAGATAGAAGAATGAGTGCGATGTGGTTAAACATGCAGCAACATTGACAAATGAATCGTGCAATGTACCAACGTCGAAAATACACAATTCCAAATGTTTATGCGCGATTTATGAGTGGGTTACGTAGAATTTGACTGAAATATATTTCACTCATGGCGCATTCATCAACATCAATTTGGAAAATTTATATGATTATTCTTTCAAGGAAATTATTAAAAAATTCTATTGAAAGTATTATCATCGAAATCAACAGCTTTAACGTCATTCCAATTGATCAAAACACGAAAAGAAAATACAAATATACATAATAATAATCATTTGAAATGTATAATTGCATGAATAATCTTTTCCGATAAAAGGACAAATGATTTTAAAGAGAATAACTTGTTATTGAAATAAACAGATATAAAAATAGAATCATAATCCCGAGAAAGCGATGATTCGATCTCATTCAAAGCTCGTGCTTTTTGAGATTCAAGAGCTGGAATTTGATCAATTTTGAGTGTCAATTCACGGATAATAAGTACCGTTAATGTTTTTCGTCGTACAGCTAATGACAATCAAAATCAAAAATCACAAAATGAGTATGGAACATTTGACGTTTCAAGTGCAATTGATTGCTCAACATTTCAAGGTAATCTATTAGCTTTTGCTAAATGGCAACTGCTGAAAAAAAGAGAACAGAACGTTCGCAAAGGTTGTGAAAAATACTTACAACGATTTGTTGGGGAAGCTTCTGCATACGGATTATAGTAAGTGCGATGGAAAAATCAATTAAATCCAAAGTTCAGGTTGGAACCAATCCAAAATCTGCAAGCTTGAGTGTTGTAATCGGCGTCCTGCACGTATGATTTTCCATTTTTACCGTGCATTCAGCAAGGAAATGTATTTTTATGCAAGACAATTGGGAGCAGTTCGATAATTATGTGTAAGCATTGTTTTTTTTTTCTTCTTCAAATTTTACGGTTTTGTTCATAACATTCTTTTTTTGCACACCAAAGGTCGTTGAACTTCAAAATCGTGTATTTATAACGCGACGTCTCTCATTCTGGCAAAATAACAAACGGCAAAGCACCATCTCTCACTGCACAAAAACCATTGTGAGAAAGAGCGCAACAGCACACCGAGAGTCATACACATGCATTCAACGAATCATTCAGCGCGTGCACACATACTCTCTCTCTATCGTTCGCTAGGGTTCACTCACGCGCTCCTATTCGATTCAACGACGCAACACACAACACGATGTGGATTGTCTCGAAAGCAAGCACAGCACACAAAAAGCACACATATATGATATGCAATCATTTATATTGCAGAATATGCGGCCGAAAGAGAGAGAGAGAGAGAGAGAGAGAGAGAGAGTGCAGTATATAGAGTAAAGCCTTAAGAAGCAAGCGACCAGCACAGCACGCGTTATGAAAATATATAGCAGGAGTTGCATTTGAAATACTCTCGGCGAAAGAAAGAGAGAAAGACACTTTCATTCTATACGTGACTATATAAATATGCGAATCATCCGATATCAGAGCAGCCGAAAAGCAAATAATGTGGAAACGGATACGAAATAGACAAAGTGCAAATTTTGTTTGAATCGATTGAGATGCAGGCTCATGAAAAACTCCGGTCACTGATTCTTCATTGTATTCCGAACGCTCATTTTGCAAGTCCTGTGGACCATTTTTCACCGAATCAAAAACGCGATTTGTTTCTTTTTTCTTTCTCTTTCTCTCTTTCTTTCTCTCTCGCCTGAACCAATTATCACAATCAAAGCAAATATAACACAACCGTCTTTTTTCGTTTGACTAACAAACAAAATAATGCGAAGACTTACTGCAATACACGTTCATTCGAATGGCAATATGATCGTTCACTGGTGCAATGGAACATTCGGGATTTCTGCATGGAATACAACTCGATACATATCTCTCAGCACATTCCAGTGTGAGACGATTCGTGAAATGTATCGCATGCACATACCCATACACTGAAATACACCGTTCGCTGCTGTTAACTAAAGTCAATGCGAAAAAGATGCAACGTAACGAGACGCGACACAATCGCGATTCCTCTCTCTCTTTCTCTTTCTCTCTTTTTCTATCTCTTTCCCTGTATGTCTCTTTCTCTTTCTGTCTCTGCAAAGCATTCGTTTATATTGAATTCCCGGCTGCCTTTATTAATTCGCTCTGCAATTTCTTCTTATCGCTGAAGTATTATTAACTTCGTTTGCTCTCTTCACTCCCACTCTCTCTCTCTCTCTATTAATTTTTTCCCGTATTCAAATATTGCAATTCGATTTTTTCCCGCTTTTGTACGAAATTTATTATAAGTAGAAGTAGAAAATTAAGAAGCAAAACTGTATGAATGCCAGAAGTTTCTATGCCAATATCTAAATTAAATCGAAGGCATAGAAATGCAGAGCACGACTGCATATAGCCAAGTGCATCGACGAAAGAGAGCATATAATGGGGGATCGATTTTGCAATCGCCATTTCGACGAAATAGAAAACAACGCTGAACGCAAGAGATCTTATAACTGTTGAGATGGAAACACTCCAACAGCCAAGAAAAAAACTACTGCCACAGGAAATAAAGAAGAGTTCGATGCGATAGAGAGAGAGAGCCAAGATCTACCGAAATTGTGATACTGAACTGACGATGCAACCCAACCTTTGTTGGGTGCATGCGTGTGTCTTCGTGTCTGTATTCCGTTTTGTGGCAAATGCACATGCAATTTTCGCGCGTGCTAGCTTTGTGTAACGAAAATTGGTGTATGCGAATGGAAAACCAAGATGCACCAGCAATAAAATTGCAAAATTATTCCAAAATGGCGTCACTCGACATGGTGTTCCCTACGTTTGTCGCTTCTATATCGTGTGTCTTGCCTTTTTCTCCGCACAGAACCCAAATACTGTTGAAATCCATTGCAAACCATGGGTCACACTGAGTCAGCCATTTGGCGAATTTATACGGGGCCATACAACTGTATACTTACTACACTCAGCGTGTCGTTATTTAAAACATGTGCTTTTTTACTAGGTGAAGAAGCCTTTTTGATTGTTTTTCGTTCTTCATAAGTACGCAAACTACCGAATTGTTCTGCTTTCACACCGAACCATGCAAGGATTTTAACCACACGACTTTTGTTGTTGTTGTATTGAAATGGCGAATGAAATGTCTGTGTCTACCTCCTGCCAAGAAAATTACCCATGTAAAGACACATTGAGATTTTTGTCCTTTATGGATGATATTGAGTTGAGATTACATAGCAATTGGAAAAAAGTCATGAGATTAATTTGTATTCGCTTTAGCGCAAACAATTTTGGCATTTTCGTTATAAATTCGGGACAGAAAGAGCTTCAAATACCAATAATCCGAATTTCTATGGGTATTTGCTTTCACAAATAATTTAATTGTTTGCGAATTTCAATAATCCTAGGACTTTGTGCTCAGCTGCAGTCTGATTCGAAATTCGATCGCAAGCACAAATTTTTCAGAGAAAATTAAATTTTATCACCCGTAAGTGGGAGCAAGAAATCAGCCAGTTTTACGAAAGAGAAAGGCTGTCGTTATGAGCAAAGCGAAAAACAATTGGAATGCAACTTTCTTTGATGCAACAATGCCATGTAATGAGTGCCGTGATTGGCTGCTTCGATTGACTCCATTACTTTCATACAACTTAAAATTCTTTCTCGTAATTTCTGCGCATTTCAATGGAGTCTTGGAAAAAAATCGCATGAATTTGCGACAAATTGAATGCACATTTCAAAAGTATGACTTTTGAATTATTAACATTTAATTGTGAAATAGAGACTATTTTTAACTGCATGACTAATTGCCAATTTTAAAAATCACTGATTTCTGCGTGCGATGATGCATTCTTGATGGGAAAATGTGGCGTTCTGGAATATTTGCATTCTTCTGAACAAAAAAATCTATTGAACACCAAGATGCTTTCGAGAATATTCAATTTTTTACGGCCTCAAATACACGCTGCTGCTGACATTCAAATAACATTTAAATTGTAATAAGCTTGATTTCAGCAAATAAATTTCGAGGCGATTAGTCATCATTTAAAAATTATGAGTTGTAGTGGTAAAAATCCGGCCAATCGAAAAATATTTCGAACAAAAAAAACATGAAAGAAAAAAATATTCCACATACTCAGAAGTTGCAATGAGCAACGCGATGAATCTACACCAAGCCAACCGACACATTGTAAATGTGTAACACACAAATGCAGTTTACATGTGCATTTCATGCACAATACAATTGCAATAGTGGAAGCGTTTGTGCACTTTGTGTTAGGCCAACAATAGCGAAAATATGGAACATCAGAGAATCGACAGAAAAACCCACACACGAACACAAAACTAAATTGAAATTAGAATTCGTTTTTGATGTTCGAAACGGCAAAATATTTAATTGAATTGCGCATGATCAATAATTTCCAAACATACGCGGATTTTTGCGACTCTTTTTCATTGCATCTCTGTCCTGAGCTGTGGATTTTTCGTGTGAGCTACAAAGACAGGCACAACATAGCTTTTTTCTCTCGTGCACTCTGTTAAGCTCCATTTTTGTAATGTTTTTAATATTTTCGATTTTCTTATATATTTATTTTGTGCGATTTTCATCTTGATGGTGTGATATTGTGGCCGCCCAGTCGATTGACCTAGAGAAAAGAATATGCATTTCCAATTATCGCGATAATGTGATTTGCTAACGCTTTTTCAATTTGCCCTATGCTTAGTTAATCATGCATTTCCGATAAAAGCTCTCTGTGTCTCTAGCTTACATCGCTAACGACGAAGACGACGACGACGATGATGATGATATGACATCATAAATGAATGAGTTGATGTATGTTGTGTTGGTGATCTCCAGCTTGTTCAACTGCCAATTATTCATCCGACGAAAGTGTTATTAAATTATCACTTTGATTGAATTCACTGTCTTTTTAATAAATACTTTCTCACTTGGTTCACCACTGTGTGCTAAAACCGATTTAATTTGTTTGGAGGCAGCAGTAGCTGCTCCAGGATATGACTTAACTTTGCATAGTGAAAAATGAGAGATAAAAAAAATACAACGCACAATTTTAAGCTTTACAAATTAACACACGAAACTGTTTGATCGAGAGACGATTTTGCTACGCCAGGACGAATTATGGAATGGGCGAGAGCAATTTGTGCGTTCGTTCAACTCAACGCCAACCTTAAACAGTCATTCGATTTGACTGGTTCACATGATTCCCACAAAGACTGTGTGACTGACTGACGTATCAAATTGTGTACATGACTTTGATACGCAACAGCCCACAGAGAACTAATCGCATATCGTTATTTTTCGAAATCCATAGCTACTGCTCGACTTTTCTGCTGATGTTTATACCAACGATGATATCACACATACACAATCGCATGAATGCAACTCGCTGCTCGCACACAAGCCCGTTCGCAATGCCCGTGTGCAGAATAAATTGCAACGAAATTTCGAAACAGCTCATACTGACGATGAACGAGCGAAGCTATACGAGAACGGCGCATAAAACCGACAGAGAGACTGAGAGCTGAGCGCTCGCAAAACGGACGAAAAGTGCTCGATTTCTATATAACGAAAGCTGTCAGCTAACTCGATACGTACCGCCGTCGAAATTCATACTGCAACGCGAATTGTTTGACTCTTACAATTGTCCATTTGTGTGTGCGTAAGATTGAAAGGAATGGCCCAACGAAATGGCAGTATCGTCTTCCGCCTGCATCCACATGAAACAGACAATCAACGAGAAACCAATTTTCAATGAAGAAAATGTCAAAATTACAACAAGCCAACGGTTTGCATATTTTTGATTCAATTTGTGCAAACACACACTGCATCAACGCAGTGTCATACATATATGCATGCATGCTTGCCTGCCCGCCGAATGTGTTTGCAAGTCTCCGATGTGTTTTTATGCACGCAAAAGATCTCTCTCTCTCTCTCTCTCTCTCTCTCTCTCTCTCTCTTTCACTTTGAATATGCTATTATTGTTTATATCTATATCATATTGATATATGCATGTTGATAATTGCGTTCCATGCAGCGCATTTCGTCCGCAACACACTTATTTTTGTTCCTTCTCTCTCGTTTTCGCTCTCGCTCTCTCATTTAAACTCGACTACAAGCGGCATACGAACCCGACTCGGGCATTGGTTCATTTTTTGAGATTTTTTGCAATTTGCAGTTCGATGTGTACGTAGAGAGCGTTTGTATGATTGTATTTTTGATGTGAATGGACTTTCATCCGCGCGCACAATGTAAAATTACAATGTCGTGCATATATGTACATCGGGGAATCAATGTTTCAACCCACCACGAACACACAAGTATATATGTATCATCGTGGGCATCATATGCGTCTTATGTATGCACTACACACCAAAAAAGCATTGACTGGCAAGAAAGAAAAGAAAACAACAGCCGAAAGAAAACATGATCCCATTGGTTTTCGTCACTTATTATTTATTTGTATGCAAGAAATTGTCAAGTGCGTCTTTTGTCTGCTAGAGATGTAATCACCTGAAAAGCATTTTAAGCTTATGAACCAATTAATTGTTATTTGATTTGATGAGATTGATTTTTCGTTCGATTTTCTAGCAAATGTTGTGTGATCACGAAGTCCGTTGACCTGAAACATTTTTTAAACTAAGTCAGATAGCTCCGGGAAAAACCAGCACAACGACGAGATTGGAATCAAACCACTCGACTGCCTCATCAACGCCATCTCTTAATTTTACCATGAAACTCAAGTTTAGCATTCGTTATGAATATGATTTCAATTCAATTCCAATTCAGATTTTATTTGCATTTGTCTAAAATTACAACAATTATCCCAATTATTCACAAAAAAATGGAAAGAATCAAAATAAATAAAACTGATTGATCTAATCACGAGTAAATACTTTAAATTCCAATGCATCCTTTGTAATTTGCATGCATTTAATATTCTGCTAGAAATACCATTTATTCCATTGATATGGAAACGTGAATGCTCAACATTTTCCCCAATTTATATATTTCTAAATTTAAGGGATTCGGTTTAGCATTAAAAAAACATTTAACATGTGCTTAAATTCATTTGATTCGTAAGTTATTGATGAGTACATCGATTGTCTTTAGGCTTTTTCTTTTTTTCAGTTTGTACGTTGCCATTGCGTCGAACTCCTTGAATTGGCATGTACGGCGGTATTGGATTCGAGTTTTGATCGGGTGTTGTGTACTTAAGATGAGCTGGTAAAAAGTTTTGAGTTGATGATTCGGTTGACGGTGCTGGAGTCGGGTTGGGGTGACCCGGTGATGTTACATTTGGATAGGATGGATCCATATTATCAAGACTTTCGTTCGATTTTGGCCTATAAAATAAAAACAATTAATGGAAATGTCATTGAATTTCAATTTCCATCGAATTTTCCTTTTCTTCAGAGAAACGCTATTTTGGGTCAAAGTGAAGCGTCACAAAGAATAAAATAATTTCATGGAAGAATAGAAGAATTAACCAGTAATAATAATACAATAATATAAGAATTTACAAACACAAAAAAAACACATTGTCGCCGTACTACTGATTGACGTACCGTGGCTGTTTGCTGGATTGTTTCCTGCCCGGTCTGGGTGGTGATTCATTGTGATTTGGATCATTCATTACGGTATTCCGAAGTGAGTCAACGGGATTCGAGTAATTTTCATCATTATACAACGAGTCTCGTGATGCTCCACTACTTTGTTTACTATGAAAATATTCGCCCGGCTGATACGATTGCTTAGCGTTCTCTCGAGCATTTATTAAATCTATAGGATCAGAATACGAGTCGTGTTCAATGTCATTTGAATCCGATTGACCCGAATGACTTCGAGTATGCGAAATTGATGATGAATTTTCAACGTATTGTGCTCCATCTGCAGCCGCTTCTAGTTGCATTCGCTCCTGTTGCAATTGCTGTTTTCGTGCTCGTGCTCGTTCCTTTGCTCGTCGTGCCTTGGCTTTTTCCTTTCAAAACAAATACAAATTTAAATGAAATTTGCATTATTTTCACACAAATACAAAATAGTGCAGCACTCTAATTAAAATAAGATCTCAATACCAACCCTTTCCTGAAGCATTCTCGCCAATTCTTTGTCTTGCGCTTCAATGGCCACCATGCGATCTTTTTCCTCTTGTGACATGCATACTTGACCCTCTTCTTCTTGCAATCGCCGTGCAAGTTCTTCGTCTTTCTCTTGTTGCGTTAAACGTCGATCAATTTCGAGAATTTCATCCGGCGGCACGCCAAGCTCTTGCATTTTCCTTATACGATCCGAACTACAAGCCGATCCAGCAGCTTCTTCGCCATCGTATGCTAAAATATCGTTAATCGAATCGATT
This sequence comes from Obolodiplosis robiniae, assembly GCA_028476595.1. NCBI lineage: Eukaryota > Metazoa > Arthropoda > Insecta > Diptera > Cecidomyiidae > Obolodiplosis > Obolodiplosis robiniae. The sequence goes on from CM052014.1 coordinate 4,492,125, forward strand.
CGATTTATATTTGGTGTGTTACTATTGAATACACGTTCGCTGTTGCGTGCCACGTTTGGATCGACGCCACCGATGGCTAGACTGTCACATTCATCAGGCAATTCACGTGAATTTCGATTGCCCATCAACACATCGAATGAGTCCGTTGTGAGCATCTGTACGGCTCGATTGGTTGGCGACACATCCTTCGCTTTTGGTGGAAGTTTTGGGAGTTCAAATTGCTTACTTTGAATTTTTGACGGTGATGTTTGTTGTTTATTTGGTTTTGGTGGCAAAGCGACCGTATCTAGGGGCTGCGGAAAACTGTAATCACGTTGAATGAATGGCTGTGGATTTACTTTCTTTTCCGGGGTGTGCGAATGCAAGTTGATATGCTCGTAATGGTGGCTATCGGAATCTGACGGCGACAACGGACCGGGCGGTGTGTTCGGATTATGAGCAAATACTTGCGTATACTGAGTTGCATGATGATTTGCTAAACGCTTTTGACTATCTTTCGGAATGTTCAATTCCAGCGAAACGTAGTTTAATTGTGGAGAATCGCGAATTTGTGACGTTTCTTTGATCAGCGGAGTGTCTCTAGCCGATGAAGCCGCAATGTGCGCTGGTGTTGCAGTGACGTACGATGGATTTGTCACCAAATGTTCATTTTCACTGTAATTCCGTCGTTGGCCATTAAATTTGACGTTCGACTTCTTCGGTGGAATCGGCAATTCATTGACGACCGACGGTTCGGTTGGACTTGGAAATGACTGTTGCATTCGAGGTGAATGATTTGTCTGAAGCACCAAATCGTCTTGAAGTTGACGCGCCAAATATTCACTTTGTTCAACATTCCGGCGTCGTTCCAATTCCTGTTCTCTTCGCAGATTCTCTGCAATTCGACGAGCCACAGCTGCATCAGCCTCGGCCTGAGCATTCATCATTTGATGGTAAAGTGCCGCTTGTTGATCGGCCACCTCTTTTTCTTTAATCTGTTCCGATAGTGCGGTAGGAAAATCCTCTCGAACCACTTGATTCCGAAAGCGATTGCCGCGATAATGCTCGTTGACTTGATAGAAATATTCAATGAAGGAAAAGAATCAATTAGAAAATTGTATGGTGAATCGAATCTTTGTATTTATTTTCAAAAAACTTACTTTCTTGTGACTGTAATTGTTGCGCCAAAGCGTTGTCTTCGCGAACGATCCATTCTCGACACACTAAATGGCAATACGAAAAAAATGAAACGAAACAAGGTAGAAACATTTTAGTTTATTCAAGGTAAACATTTGTAAAGGGCTTGAAACTGGTTTTCCTGACGAACGATTTATTATGACTATCATTGAACTTGATTGCCAATGCAGCACAAATAAAAAAGCAACAGCGATTAAAAACATTCACGTGATTGTTTTAAGAATTCTCAAATTTTTTCGATTATCAATATGAGACAAACCGAAAGGTTTGGCCGAAATGTTTATGTATTCAGCAAATGTTGTGACGAAAACGGCGCTTCCAAAACATGCGCCGGAAATGGCATAGCAGTTTTATAAAAAAAAATATCATATCATCGGCTTAATCGTTTTTAAGCTCCCTAAAGTTTTTCGAACGTTTCCATGATTCTCACGACATTGCGCTGCAAACCGACCACATCAAAATGTCCAAAATCAAAAGCATACATTTCAATAAAATTCCAAAAACATATACACGAAGAAAAAAAAATAAAATGCATTTATTAATGGCTCGTTTTCTCGCACATAGTCATCCATAACTGCGTGATTATGGTGTTCGGGTTCCATTGTAGCAGCAATTTAATGCATTCAATTTCGTTTTCTTTTTGCTCATTCTTCGAAGTGAGACAGAGAGACAGTGAAACCAAGCACACATCTACGCTTGTGCCTGATGCGTCCCGAAGCAAAACAGAGAGAAACAAGGAAACGAAATAGGTTTACAATGGAATGTCGTTGCTGGTGTTGCGCGCTGTCGTTGCATCAACTACAAATGCATTTAATGAACGAGAACAAAGCAACGAACGAACAAAAACCAAACGAGTAAAATGAAATAATTCATGTGCGGTGTTCGCACACCAAATGTATGTTTTTGCCTAGGTCGAAATCATTTTCGAGAAATTACTTTACGACCAAACAAAATGAAAACCAATGAAAACACATCATCATAGGCATGCTGCCTAGTATCTAGCCTTTGTTTTCGTTTTTCATTCGAATCAAATGAATTGAGAGCACCATTTAAAGGCAAACAAATGAAATTCATGCGTAAAAAGACGCAGTTGAAAAACTGTTTGTGATGAAAGCGCTTTTTTAATATTTATACTTTTTTTCGTAGCATTTTCAAGGAGAGCATTTCGTTAATGTTAATTTGATAGAGTGCAAATGGTAATGAGATGTTTATGCAAACAACAAGAATAGAGCTCAATCACAAAAAACGTCATGTATCTATTCTTTTACTTTGTCTCTGTCTTTCCATCGTTGTTAATTGCAATAAAGAAAATACACACAAATAACTCCAATGTGTCATTTATTTGCTATGTCTGCAAATAGTGACTGAGTCACTGTGTATCACATTATTTTGCGCGTTTGTTCATTTCATACGAAATTCCATTGTGCGATTGGGATGTGGCACTGCAACGAACGCACCAGTAGCTGTATGTAGGTAATAAAGAGAGATCAAAAAACAGCACTTGCAATGCATAATCGGTATAAATAGTGGTCGAACAAGTGCACGCGCATCAACATGTTCCATTTGCCAGCACACGCACACTGCACATCAGTTTATATAAATGAAAAGCGATATTTTTTTCTACTGGAGTCGCGCGCAAGGCGGTCTGACATCTTGCTGAGCGCTCATTGAAAAAAGCGAAAGGAAGTTTGTACGATCAAATGAATTGTCACAACGCACAATACATTTGCATAACGCGCCAAAAATAATGTACAAACAAAAGACGCTAATCATGTTTGCATTCGAGGGGATGTTTGGAAACAAAATCTAATTATTTTTCGTTTATTATTTGTCAGCAAAAGCATTGAAAAGCGCCACTTAAATATCGATTCGACGAAAGAAAGAAAAAGATGCTTTGTTTGCAATAGCATAACATTTTATCGGCTGGACGGCGTTTTTTGTTGGGCGAGTCGAACGCTCTTTTTTGCTTTATTGTGCGTTATTAATAGTACACGAACGTTAAATGAAAGTAGCTGATGCTGAAAGTGGTTTTTCAATTTATGAAGTGACATAAAAAGCACAGAAAATCCGTGGCACTGATCAGCGATTTCGCCATCCACATCCAGCAATTTTTCCAACACATATGTACAAAAAAATGGAGCAAGACTAATGACATCTCAATATAATTATCTTAAGATTTTCATCTATGCAGTAGAAAAAAATAGAAAATTCCCGTGTATGCAAACTTGTTGAAAGAGAAAAAAAAAACGAAATTGCAAAATGCTCCGTTGCGTGGCTGAAACTTATGAGAAAAGTGTTCAATCATAATTGGGCGTACTTTATTTATATCAGCAATTGAATTGTGTGCGAACAAGTGTATCGAAAAAAGGCAATATTTGCAAAATACACTGGCGGTTTCCTCATTTCGACAAATATTCAGAACGATTGTCTAATCTCGCACGAAGTAATTTGTTTACAAGAGAACTCATTTTTCTGCTATTTGTTGGTTTAAATCAACAGTTTGTGTATTCGATGGCGTAAATTCCAAAAATACGTTTGCCAAAGGGTATCGCAGTTCATTGGTGTTGCGGTTGATTCACCATCTCATTTTTTTCTCTTTCACCTTTCATTTTCTTATAGAATTCGTAAATAGCGTATATGTAAATTGAAATCCGGTTTGAGTGTATTTTTTGTGTGTTCAAAACGCCACTCGTTCACGTACCAACAAAAACTGATGCATTCAAAAATTCCATTGAAATTACTATGAACGAATGAAATAAAAAGGTTCTGAGCTCACAATGACAGGGCGCATTCAATAAAAGAATGAGTAATGGCTGTCGATGGCCGCCCATTTATTGAGATTGTATTGATTTTTATCTACGATGAGCATAATGATATATTTGATTGTTTGTTCCACTAACCTTCATTAACACGGCCCGATTTTGGAAAGGTTGCTTCGTTCAATTCAGTCATGTTTGCACAATTTTCCGCCCAGCTTATTTCCGCCAATATATGAAAGTTCCAAAATGAATTTTTCCCAACGAAACCACTATTTTATGTAGCTGAATAAGATTTTTATCCTAGAATTTCACTTTTGACAACGAATGACATGCATCTTCAGGTCACGTCTAATTCAAACACAATACCACTTTTTGGTCCACCATAAAAACATCAAATTGAACACTCGAAAAAAGCAAACCTTATTAAAAAAAACATTTATTTGCATCCACTTTGAATTCTTAGTTCTTTTTTTCGTGTTATTTACGTCTTATTTATCATTGCAGAGGTAAGAGAGCTAGGGTGTTCAGCGTCGTTCGCACACTTTCATGAAGTGAATTTGAAACAACAACTAACAGAGATAGAAGCACGGTCTTAACCAACATGCATGAGAAACGAGAAAAACCAATAATTGCCTTATGCGATACATTGTTTTGATTTTGACTGTATGTGAGCAACAGCATCGAGCGTAGCTGCCTTTGTGTTTGTTTGACAGTTCTGACTCTTTTGTGTGAACGCTTGCAACACGAAGTTTTTTCCGTTGTTTTGAATCTTGCACAAACGCTTCTAGAAACACATACTTGCACAATTAGCATGGATTGTGTGATTCTGGCTGAAAATAATAGTCGGAAAGAGTCATTTGTGGCACCAACTCGAAATCTTCGGAATAATCAGTGGAAATGAATTAAAATAAAATAACAAAATAACCAAACGTTGATAGGTTTTAATGAGCTTCACATTTGAATGGTTTTCTTTGAATCAACAGGTCTTTGAATAGAACATTTCGAAAATGCACGGAGTTTATTTACTTTTCAAATATGTAAATGAATTCCAATTTAAAATTGAAAAAATTGTTTTATTTTCGCACTTTATTCGAATATTTTTTATTCTGAATCGTTGAAATGAAACGAACTTTGAACAAAATATGAATTGTCAGCGAAATAGTGTCTTTGCTATGATTTCTAAAAATACATTGGATTTCAATTAAGATTTCAAATATGCGTCTGGTGCGATCATGGAATCGTCGACGGAAAGATTTCCATTTTCTTTGGAATCACTTGAAAAAAGTGTGTTGGCAATGCATAAACACGGCTAAATATAAACACGATTGTTATGAAAACGGAAAAAGTTCTGACGCATCAGAATGGAGCTCTCGATATTTATGCAACACATTAACAGGATATTGTAACTGAATACAATTTTACAGTTCTTTTTACGATTGTTTTATCGATTGTTGAAGTGAATATTCAGTTGAGTGGATACAATTGAGGCAGTCGCATAGACAGGAAATATTAAGTGAAAAGATCCAGAAATTATGTGTTAATAGACATTTTCTATTAAAAAGAAAAGCTTTTCATCAGAGACTCTTTCCAATATATTCAATGAGAAGCTCAAATTTAAATTTATTCATAGCAATCTAGCAAGTTTACTTCAGCAAAAGATAGAAAATTAAAGAAACTTAAGCAGGGGGAAGAGCAATTCACAGGGTGAGTGTCTTCAATGACCTCCGTTCGATTGATTTTAATATTTTCTAATGAAAAATTTCTTCGATGTTCTAAGTCCGAATATTGCATTTATTCTCCAGTGAATCGATATGTCATCAATTGAACATAATGGATTGAATCGAATCAAAGCGTTGTACTTGAATTCAGATGGAGCTGATGTGTGGTTCGTTTTCATCTCTGAACGAATTCCGGCCCATAAGCTCATACTGACAACGATGAGCCCGTGGCTAAACACAATGTTTTTCGGTTCATTGCCGGAGGGTGACGAAGTGGATATGACCAATGCAAAAGTATCGGCCGAAGCTTTCAAAGAGTTTTTGCAATTTTTTTACATGGACAATGTCAATTTGACCATGGAAAATATTGAAGGTGTCATTTATTTGGCGAAGCAATCACTGAACGATCACATTTTCCTTGAATGTGAAAATTTCCTCAAGAAAACCATTACAACGGACACAATGTGTTTTGGATACCAGTTGGCATTACATTACGGTGCTAATGAATTGAAAACGATTTGTGAAGAAGAAATTTGTGTAAGTGCCGAAAAAATTCTGCGATCAACGAGTTTCATGGATTTCCCCTATGATTTTCTGGAGAACATTTTGCAATGTGATGCTCTGGCTTGCGAAGAAAAATATGTTTTCGATGCGTGCATCGCATGGGCTAAAGCGGCTTGCAAACGAAACAATACAGACTCACTAAAGTCTGATCATTTGCGCGCTCAGCTCAAGGATTCCGTTTATCAAATTCGCTTCAATTCAATGACAAAAGAAGAAATCGCCAATTGTATCGCTTCATATCCGGGATTCTTTTGCGCCGATGAGCTGGAAGAAATTATTTGTATGAATGCTCAAACAATCGACAAAATCAGAGCGAAAAAATTCAATTGGACGCCACGTTATTTCAATCTGCAGTGGGATAAAGGCCGACATTTAGAATGCAAACGTTTTTCATCTTGTTGTTTTGATAACATTTTTATATCAAAACAAGTGGAAACACTAACATTCACTTGCAATCGACGCGTATTACTGAATGGTTTCACATGTGAAGGTAATTCAAATGTTGAGCGAGTAATTGATTTTCAGATCTTCGAAACGAGAGCCAATGGCGAAGACTCCATTGAACGCGACAGTGAAAAAGAAGTGATTTTGGATTTTATTCAAGAAAATAAAATGAATAAATGTTTGATATCTTTTGAATCACACGTCAAATTAAATAGGGCAATACTGCTCCGGCCCAAATACAAATATGAAATTCGACTTACAATCAAGCCAAAGCAAGTCGATGAAACCGATCAAGCCGAGGAAAATCCGAAATTTCACCAACTTTGGAATAGGAACGTATATAAAACCAGCGTTCGATTGAATTTTGATGTATTGATACGATTTGATAAACCAAAAGGAATCATTTCTGCACTCAATCTCATTCGGTTCGATAGTCAAAATTTTTTTCAAAAGCTAACGAACAGTCATCGTCATTGGCTAAGGAATCGTAAATGAGAGTTCTGTCGATGGATTTTCAACCGTGTTCCACATTATTATTCAACCTACAACATTTGAATCTCGAAATTTAAACATTTTCAAACTGTATTTTTGTCTATCCAAAAATGTATATTTGCAATTCTCTATCGAAAAATGAAACTTAAATTTTGTTTGTTATAAAATATATTTACATATTTCAGAATCTTTTTCTCAATATTTTTTCAATTCGTGGGACATAATTGAATTTCATTTCAGCTGGGCACAAAACATTCCTAAATTTCTTTTTAAATATTCGATTGCATTTTAAGGAATATTTGTTACATCATTTTGCTGGCTTGTTTACAAAATGAAAATCACAGGCGAAGAAAACGCTGATTTCAAAGAACTTTGTTTATGTCTGTTGCATCGGCAAACAAATAGGAATGCGAATTCGTAATATGATAACAAGAAGCACTTATCGTGCTATAAGTGAAGTTCGTATACAAATAAATTTGAATAAATATCAAGCGAATAATCCCTCGATTCTATGTTTGTTTATTTATACAAACGGATTGTTTGCTTCTTTCAACTGCAGAGTGAAAAAAGTTGCTATTATGAAATTCTTTTAAGTTGTCTGAACAGCCCTGGCCATTGAAATCGAATTGTCAAGAGATCGGATTGTTATCTTTCTTAATTCTTTTTTTTTTCGAACATATTCTCCCATTGGACTGTTTTGTTTCAAAGTAAAACATATCTTGATTTGGTTGTAGGCAGTCGTATCGAGATATCGAGCAACATTTTGCAAGAAAAAGCCCGAGAGAAGTATTTGAAATCCGGTTGGAGCTGATGTGTGGTTTGTGTTTGGTGATCAACGAATTTCTGGACACACATTTCTACTAACGATGTGGACCACATCATGTGGTTAGATACAATGTTCAATGGATCGTTTCCGCAAAATGGAGAAGTAAATATGAGCAATGACGGTGGTCGCTAGTTTACGAGTTTTTTGAGCAATGTGAATCTTTTAATATCAATTTACTGACCCCCGATAACATGTCTTTCGGAAACGAACTGTCGTTATTGTACGAAGCGAAATATTGATGGCGCGTTTTGAAGAGGAGATTTGTGTAATTGCCGAAATAGTCTTGAAATCACCACCACAAATCCACTTTCTTGGATCTTCCATACGATTTCATGCAAAATTTGTTTCAATGCGACGTATTGGCATGTGAAGAAAAAGACATTTTTGATGCGTGCATTTCCTGGGCAAAAGCCGATTGCGCACGAGACAAGAAAGATGCATCAAAGACGGGGAATTTACGAACTGCACTCAAAGATTCGATCTATCAAATCAGTTTCAATTTGATGTCAAAAGAAGATCAGCCGCTTGTATTGGCCCATGTCCAAGGCTGTTCACCGCAGAAGTGGAAGAAATCATTTGTATGGTCGGTCACAAGTCGGATTTTCAAGCGAAAACTTCATTCAATTAAACTGCACGCAAATTCAGCTTTCGATGTAGAAACAAACGCGATTTGAATGTTCTAGTTTTCATTTCTTTTACAATATAATCTTTCCAAGGAAATATAATTAATTAATATTAATAATTAGAACGAAGCGCATGTTAAACTGAGCAAATCGATTTTACTTCGCCCCAATCACAAATACGAAATCGAAGTTCGATTTCAATCTCCACCAAATATTCATAATTATTATGAATCAAAGTCTAAAGTGCGATTTGACCACAATATCGAGATTTAGTTCAATTGCACAAATTGAGTCGATGAAGAAGCTTATTCCCACAAAGTTATGCTAAGCAATCCCATATGGCTGATTATAATAATTTACGCTGTGTTTTTATTACTTATTGGAGACAATTTCTGTGTTTGGATCAAGATAAATCCGATGTTGTTGACATTGATAATTGCATACCTAGCGTATCCCCATTTCTACGGGAAAATTTTATTTAATTTTCATAATTTGTGCCTATTAGCTTCTAGTTTTTCTAATACGCACGCCAATTTTCTGCTACTACGTCATTTATGAAGCATAAAAGAGACGAAATTTGGCATAGAAGGTCCAATGATAATTCCGCTCGTTTTGTTTTTATCAGCGTTGTTATTGTTAACAATGTATTTCTTTGATTTCTTTTTCTTATGGACGAAACAATACATCGGTTTTAAATAATAACAATGCAGGTAGTAACCACTTGGCCAGTAGTTAGTCTTTCATGGAACTATCATTTTGACTAATTGTTTTAAAATTTGCTCAGTTTTTTTCTAATATCAACTAGGTTTGTTCTAGTTTGCTCAAACATCATATTCTCTTCCTTTCTAATGTGAATAAATATTCCATTTTATAAAAACACATATTTGCATTAAACTTTTTTTTTATTTTATTTTGCACGCTCACTCCCAAACTGTCCAGTTTTGCGTTCAGCTATAAAACTTTTCCTCAATAGGAAAATGGGTTCTGGAATATTCCGCCGATAGTAAAACTATCATCATAACGCTATCAAAACTATCTTCAAAATCGGAAACCGATTGTTTCCATTCAAAAAGATCACTGTCTTATTTGATTTGTATAGAGAAAAATGTCTTGAAAATAGCACTAAAGTAAGCACAATGTCAAACATGGAATTTAATAAGCAGATGCAATCGAGTAGTTGTTACAATCATTTTCACATAGAAATTGTCTTAGGTTTGTTCTCATAATTTATTCGATAAAAGAAAATTGTTAAAAACATTAGAGTCTTTGTTGAAAAAGATCTATAATAATTCTCGTATGAATGTTTGCACGTGGATTTAACATACAAATGTACTTTATCTTAGTTTTAATTTAATTCCTTATTAATTAAACCCTAACAATCTTGGCATCGAGCAAATTCGAATAGTTTTTCCATCCCCTTTTTTTGAACTAGAATTAAGTAAATTTAGTCTTATCCGGTTAAACCCAATACTGATTCCGCCTAAGCAATGGATTTGTATTTTGTTGACGCTGCAAGGTCGGTTGTAGTATTGATGAATAATTGACTTCATTTGCTACGTCACATGATGAACTCCATTCGTCTTGCTCATCTCCATATGGTGAATAGCATGGCAATTGATGCAACTGTTGTGAGGCGCTAACATTATTCAAATCGATCATTTCGTCCGATTCGGAGTCTTCGACATTATTTATCGGAATCACTTTGCAATGCGGTATGCTGCTGAGCACTGGCAATGAAGTTGTCACAGAATCCTCACCATCCGATGGAGAATACATGCGATTGTTGTTGATGTTCATGAAAGCTGGCGGCCGTGGCAAAGGCGGTGGATAATCTTTGTCGAGATTATTTTTATTTGCCTTGGCAATCGAATTACATCTTAGGAAAACAATTAGAACTACGACCAATACAAACATTGCAGCCAAAGTGGCCACAACAAATAAGTAATTGATCGGCAAAGATGATTCGGCCATATTTATATTGTCATCAATTTCGATACTTTCAATCGGCTGTGACTTTAGCTTATGGATTTCGATCGTGACATATGCTTGGCCTGGCTGATAGCTCTTCACAAACACAGTATATGCAAAATAGTCGTTGGCTGAATCAAGTCCGTCAAGTTTGTTAGCAATAAAATAAATATTATTGCTCTTGAGGTCTTGGTATGTAAACATTGTGACATTTTTATCATTTGAATGTTCCAAATCGCCGGTAATACGACTAATCCTTCGAATAGTTCCACGGTCCGGTTGCTTCGTGATGTGTATTCTCGCATTATAAATTTTATTCAGAACTATCGGATTGTCATCGACAAATGAAGTGCTCAATTTTATTTTGTCCTCTGATGCTATTGAAATTCCATTGAGTTTGATCAGCGGCTCAATGGTGATCTTCATTTCAATATCTTTTAGTTGGCCATTGATGGTGTCTGGAACATAAATCGTTACCTGCAATGAAAATTTGTGTGAAATTGAATGCAATTCGTTTTTAAAACCAAATTCTTTTCTAACAAAAGTTGCATCCTTTCAAAGTGAACATTAGAAGAGGCGACAAAATAGCAAATCCTTACATTGAAGTTATCATGCGACTTCGTCATATCAAATTGGATATAGACGATTTTTTTGCTGATCAATTGATTGTACGTGAATTGGTTTGTTTGTCGATTTTCACATAGCAAAACGCCAAAATTCGGTGCATCGGTAATGTTATAAATCAATCGGCTTCGATCTGCATTTGTTTCAACTGCAAAGTGTGCATCTCGGATGTGCGTTGAATTGTGGCCTTGTGTCATATAAATCGAAGCCATTTCGTTGCCCAAATTAACATACACTGGCACAATCTTCAGATTGAAAATCTCATGCACTGATGGGAATTTTCCGTCCGAAACGTTAAAGTAAAATGTGGTCGGTTGTATTGAATAAGTGTGAACGTACAAAATGCGATTTTCATTAATATCCAACTGTGTAAACTTATTGCCATTTGTGATGATATCTTGAGCGATTCCCTCATCAGACACGATCATTAGTGTCCCAATTGTGGGTTTGCTAAATTCAGAAGAAAAGATTTTATGCAGATTTTGAAAATTCCAAGTTTTGCGTTCAGCTACATTTTCCAATAGGGAAATTGGTTCTGGAATTACCTGATAATATTGTAGACAATATCGGCTGGCCCAGTATCCGCATCTTCCGTTAGCAATTCCCTCTTCGTTATCGTTCGATTTTCACCTTCAATCACTGTCATGTGCGGCGAGGTTGTGATCAATGAAAATTCATGATCATTTATTGGATTCAATATGACAGGAATTGTGAGATTGCAGAGGAAAATGTTTCCTTGTTGCAAATAAACTGACAATCGGATTTTGTCTTCAATCGTATCCGAATGATCATGCTGATAATAAACATTATCCGTAAAGTCGTTGAGCGATGCTCGGGTTAAATTGCGTTGCCCATCGGACGTCGTAATGATACCATGAGCCGGTTGAAAAATGTCGATGTACAATTCCGGCGATTGTATTTTAGCTCTTGTTTCCAAATATTCAAGCACTTTGGATAAATCCAATTTGATTGGCGCTTTGGCACCTTCATCCAAATTCAGGCGATTCACTGGCAAAAAACGCACCAAACCACCCGATGAAACAGATATTTCGATATTAAACACCAGATCGATCAAAGAGTTTGCCAGCTTTGATTTCACATCAAAATAAAATGAATCATTGGACTTCAATTCAACAGTGGCGTGAGTGTGTTCGTATACAATTCTTCCTTCATTTATATCGTGTTGCTTGAATTCAGCCACTTCATGCATGCTCCCGTTGTGCTCATACATGATACGTCCGAATTGTGGATTGATTGTAATTGCATAGGTCACGTCACGCATCTCGTCCGAGCACTTGAATTTCAATTGCTCCGGCATTATTTGTTTTCGAGTTAGCGGAAACACATGCAACACTTCATTGTGTATTTGCTCCAAATTCACAGGATTTGTCGTTATGAAGAGGGTCTGATCAGGACTACTCAGATCACCGTCCGTCACATAAAAATCGATTTGGCCATTCAATTTGTTTGTTGTGTGTTGAAAGTAAATTTGATTCTCGTTGATCTCGTACTGGGTGAAATTTGTTAACGGCATACCAAACACGTCATCCTCATGCAAAACAACGCCACCAACGACATTCAATAGCATGAAACGTATTTGATTCGTTGGTGTATCATAGTCTTGTGCCACTGGAATAAAACATTTCACTTAACTCATTCTGCAAACAGAAAATATTTGTGCGTAAAATAAAACGGAAATCTTACTCAAATCGGTATTTTTGATGGCCGATCGCCCGCCAACCCACATTTGCAGACCCGTGTTTGTCACAACTTGAGGTTTCTCGTCATTCACTTGAATAATGGTGATGTAAAACTCAAACGGCACACTCTCCTTATTCCGCGCCACAGCAACCAATCGAATAACATCTGTTGCGTTTTCACTTCCGTCATGGACATAGGAAATTGCACCAGACTCCAGCTGTTTGTGAGTGAATCGAGTGACATTCGATGTATCTGATCGTATGTAACCAAATGACGGCTGCTGCAGAACACGATATTCTAGGACTTTTCCACGATAGTAATCGGAGTATGGCACCATGTCCATCGGTCCGAGTTTCAGTGATTTTCCTAGACAAGATGATAGAAACCCAATAATGTTTCATTTTGGTGACAGATTCATGATAATCAAACGTACCTTCTTCAACAGACACATTTCGAGTTTGAATATACAAATTCTCCGGAATGATGACAATTTTTAGCATCAATCCCCTCAACCAAGTCACACCATTTGTCACATCAAATATGAAATAATCTACAGATTGATTAACACCAGCCTGAATATAGAACATTTTTTCCGAATTGATCGTTGATTGATCGAACACCTTGCAATTGTATTCATCGTCAGAAGTTATTGACTGAATTTCCAAATAACCGTGTTGCGGTGACGTTGTTACCAAATATGCGATGTAACCGGGTGATATGTTCGGATGCACAATCTAAAGTTAAATAAATTCATCAATTAGATTCAGAATTCAATTCAATTTCGTTCACTAATTTATGAATAATTGGTGGATCACTGAAATCATACCTCGAGAATATCGCGTGAGATCATCACGCTCGTTGATTCTTCCACATAAAGTGTTTTGTTTCGTCTTATTTGTAACAAGTCCCAATAAGCAGGTGGATAAATACGTATCGAAATTGTTCCTTCAGCTGAAATTCCCTGGGCAGTCACACGATATCTGAGCAAAAAATCAATTTTGACCATTAATTATTTCAGATTTACGCCCCTCAATAATATTCTCACCTGATTCTGTCTGCCGATTCTACTTCGGTATTCCAATAGACCAATCGCTCTCTTATTACATCAGTTTGTGTGAAATTTTTCAGTGAAATCGTATTGTTATTGGCTTTTGCTGAAATTGTTCCATTGAATTTTCGCCGAAGAATTTTCAGCACACCATAATCAGGTCCTTCGAGAACAGCATATTCAACTTCATCTGGGATGATGTTCAAGTTGGTTTCAAAGGCTAGATCACTCATTTTGATAAGAATATATTTGCTTTCCTGCACGACTGTGTCCGCCTTATTTGTGATATTGATAAACGGATCGCCGGCAACAACTTCGAATACACTTCGAACTTGAAATTGGCCATCGGTCACGACAAATGACACACGATTCACCTCTGTACTGTCCGTATGTTTCAGCAAAATTCTCCCTTGATCAATATCGTCCTGCGTGAATTCGGTCAAATTGCGTCCCGATCCCGCATTGCAAAATTCAACGGACGATGAATTGATTTTAGTGTAAACGATTTCCGTGGAATTTGTATTGATATCTGGATCAATGAAACGTAAATCCAATGGACCCACGATTTTACTCTTATTCCGAACTACATGGAACTTTCGATCGTCTACTCGATACGGTGCATTGTCATTGATCAGGCCGATATCCACAAGAACTTCGCAAACGTATTGGAAGTCCCTATTCAAATCGGACATTACCAAAAAATGCATCGTATCGGTTGTCGTTTCAGAGTCATCATGGCAATAATAAATATCGCCCAAATACAATTTTTCCAACGAAAATGAATCGATCCGAGAGATTTTTATCGTTTCACTGTTAACATTGCACAGAAAACCATTCCGTGGCGGCACCGACAATTTAAACATTAGAAAATTGAATTTGTTGAATAGCACTTCGAATTGTTTGTGATTCAATTGTGCACGATCACCTTCTCTCGCATGGATTATTTCGCGCGTTTGATATGAAAGCGATTTTGAGAGTTCCTCGAGCGGATTGTACACTATTTTGATTGAGCCAAACACATCGTCACATTCTGGCACCGAAATCATGAACTCAAAAATATCGATGAAGCTCGAGTAACATGTCTGATATGTTCGATAGCGTATCAAATTCTTGTCGATGTCCTGCTGAGTGAATGAGTCCATTTCTTTGGCATACTCGGGATAGCCATTGACATAAATTAAGCCATATTTTGGTGGCTTGATTACAGTGTAAATGATATTTCGGGGAAACGTTTGTATTGGCGTTGTTTGATGATATAAATTCGAATTGGTAATGGTTTTCTCTTTGGACCCGTTGATTTGAAGGGAATTCTGGACTTGCATGCCAATTTTTAACTTAGTGAATGTCAATCGAAAATCATATTTGTTGCTTTTTATAGGACCAAATGATACAGTAAACTGAAAAAGAGAGATTATTATTTAGTTTTCGAAATTATTTCTTATTTTTTGTGTGTTTCATTCGATCGAGACAAAAATTTGGCATACCTTAAAATCGTCATGAACAGGAAAATCCGTATTGTGAATGTATCGAACGTGGCCCATTCGAATTTGATTACTTGTAAATGAGTCGACACTTATCCAAGTCGAGTCGACTGCTCGAAGACGTTGAATATTACCGAATTGCGGCTGCTTCACTATTGTGTATCTGCAGATCCATATTATTTAGATTTATAAATTGAAAATGTCTACTCGAAGTCCATTAGAAATATTAATGCACTTACTTTACATCGATGTTATCGTCCTCTGAATTCGAGATAAAAGAAAGATTGGACGGTGTGATCGAAGCAACCGACTTATGAATAAGAACCAATCCGGTATTATTCACCATGCGCAATTGCAGTGGCAATATGGAAACTGGCAAATAAGCTTTTTCGCTGGTTTCCATTCCATCCGATACTTGAACAATCAATTCAAACGATTTATCGTCGGCTGTTTGACTATTCACCAAATACGTGACGGCACCTTGATTTACATCTTCTTGTGTGAATATATTTGTTGGTTTGCCCGAAACTTCAATGGTACCATAATTGGCTGGTGAGTCAGGCTCTGGCGGCGATACAATCGAGTAAAGCAATGAGTTCGGTGGACTGTCCGGATCGATTGCGGTCAACAAATCGGGTGTTAGGACTTTTGGGATACCTTGCGTCAACCGCAGGACTTTATTTGGATTCATGCGTAATATCGGCGCATCATTTACGGAAGTAATATTTACGTGCAATACAAAACGATGCTTTCCGTGCAGGAAATCTGGCAGAACATCACGACTTGATGTCATCGATTGCATATCGATTGTCATATCGATTGTCATATGGTCACTTGTTTGTTCATCACCGTTGTGAACATACTTCACTTTATCCGTGCTTAATTCAATTAGCGAGAAAACCTTACTGGCCATTGTGTGGTTGGCACTGCTATCGGATGCGATCAAAATTTTGCCATGGCGAGGCGGCGAAAATATATTGAAGAGAATGCCCGCTTCCATTATGCCGAGTTTTGTGTAGTCAATCAATACGTCAATTGCACCAGTTGATAAAAAGACGCTATCACCTTCGAGCAGCTGCAATGGATTTATTGACAACAACTCTAACTCTTGCGGCAAGTCAGATCGCGTGAATATTTTGTAATGTTCACCATAATCGGCTTTAATGCAATAGGATTGTTCGCAATAGCAAATGAATTCATCGCTGCCATATTGTTGACAAGTTCCACTCGAGATGCATGGATCTTTTTCCAAACACGGATAATTCCAGGTACAATCAACTTCAACCTCATGAGTCACTTTCATGTGCGGAAATCCAACGTAATGCTTATCAACCATCAAATTTTGAATGCATCCGTTAAAACTTTGTACCTTTAAGCCTCTTTGTGTGGCCTTGCGCTGACGAATGCTACTCAGGCCACCGATAAAATACTCCTCACCAATTTCCAGAAGACTACTACTTATGCTCGCGAATGTTGCCGTGTGAACCGTTCCATCGACAATCAACTAGGAAGAAATGGAAGCATTGATTTCAAAGACATAAGCGAGTTAAATTCGGCAAGAAATTGGGAAATGCAATTTCAATAGACAATATTGAAAAACAATATGAACAACATTTATTAAGAAGATATTTCTGGGAAATCTACCTCAACCAAAAATGGGCTGTACGCAATTGAAACATTGTGCCATTTTCCATCGCTAACATTTTGTCCAGACACGAGTTCAACGGCATTCGATCCTTTGCCCACTAGAAATCTCAGTTTCGAATTTTCAATCTCCAATGCAATAAAATCAGCGGCACTGTTATACAGCACCATGCCAACAGTTTCGATTGTTTTCAGCTCCAAATTCCAGCTAAAATAAATAGATTATGGAAAGTTTATTTGACTTGACATTTGGTATTTGAATATCAATCATAAAAATGCATCACCAAAACATATCGTACCTTTCGCCCGTTTGAACAGCGGGTTTGGCCAACATGACAAATGATTCGTCACGCACAAAACTAATCCCTTGACGTTGATCAGCATCAAATTCCGGGCTACAAGATAAAAGGACATGTACACTAGTCACATGTGACGATCGCTCTTTGGCCCGTTTAAACACATTTATGTTGTTATAAAATATCTGAAATGTGAACGAGAAAGCATTCCAATCATTTTCAAACATGCAAAGTGATATTCTATGATTTGAATCGCAGCAATGTCACGGTTAAAAAACACTAATTAATTCGTAAAATGCTCTAAAAATAAATACAGATGCGTACATCTGCATCGATATCAACGACACCAAATGCATGCACGCTGAAAATAACTGAACGAATGAACTCAAAAAAAAGACATGAAACGTGATAAATTTACAGTAGAAATAAAATAAAGAAACAGTTATATGGTAGCTCGTATATCTTACGTACATCTGACATGCATCCACGAAAATTATCCACCGAATTTAAATATGCTTCACTGAAATCGCCAAAACCTCCGAAAAATGCTCCGAAATGCACATTCAATTCACCAGTCTGCGGCGGCAGCACCTTCCTACAATTAATTTATGTGCATTGTATCATTTTTATATGTAAATCATTCCATTTTTATCGTTGCGTCAAATCAATTTTACCTTATAATTGGCTCATCGATTTGAATTGTTACGTTCGTATCGTATCGCTGGAAAGATATGTCGTGCCATTGCAAATCGTTGACTTTAAGCGGCGACCAAACCTATCGATAAATATCATATGCACACGCTTATTAATTAACCAAAATATGGAAATCGTTTGCATATCGAATTCATGCTATCAATTATTTTGCGAAATGTGTGCGGCCAAAGTGGCATTTACCTCCGTGAAGTGCTCATTGATTTTGAGATTCAACTTGACTCGACCATCGTCAACGGTTATTAAACAGTAATCTGTGCGGCCAGCTGCCAAAAATAGAATCCCATTGTTTTGGCGAGTTCGAAATCGTAACCGTAAATTTGTGGATATTTTTGCCTCTTGCAAAGGCATCGCCACATAGCTATCACCGAAAAATGAAACTGCAATTTTGAAAATTTCGAAAAAATGTCAGTTTTATACTGTTAGATGAATTGGATCACAGAGATTGATTTATTTGCATAACATTTCCTCAATAGACTATCGCCTACTTTCAAACTATTTGAATCAAAGTTTTATTCTGGAATAAATATCAATGAAAATTTAAATTGAAAGATAATAAGGTTTTAAGTGTCATCAAAAGATCGACAGTGTATTTATATTAAACTACTCTCTTTTCGGAAAACAGCTGCCTACTTATGACCGAACTCAATGTAAATTGCTTAGTCCTCTCTTTGCTCTATGAAAAATCATTTATGGGTTATGCTTTGACCTTACCTTTGGCTGTTCCAACTGAAGTGATTGAGCAAATCCATAAAATCGTTAAAAAGTAATCCATTGTTTATTGTTCTTCGTATCGAGTACATTCACTTAAACACCACTTGCTATTTACTTTTTCCTTATAGCCATTATTTGACCTATCGGAATATAACGGAAATCTTTAATCGAATATCTCATCACCGTTCAACTTGATTCGAAATGCGTTTAAGTGCTTATTGAGCAAAGCATTGTTCTAGGAACATGTTCACCAAAAAATTCACGAAGAAATCCATATTAAACGACCCAATGGCGAAATATTCCTTTGAATTTAGTTAATTTTAACCAATTATGTGCTTATTTGTGCATATCACATCATTAGATTCAATTTAGTTACTCTTTGCATTCGAAAATGCTATGATCAATTAATTAAATTCGGATTGGCTACAGACAAAGACGAGATGCGTGTGTCGTACTTATGTTGTAAATGAAAGAGCAACAACTCACAACATGTGTTCAAATGTGCTCAAACGAAATACATTTGGTGTTTCGATATTGCCGGCTGTAACTCAATATTAACAGTGTGTATTTTCATTTCCTATCTTTCGACAGCATTTAACGAGTTAACAACAATGAATGCCTTGCAACGCAATGCTACTGATTTGCTTTGAATCAATTTGCATTTTATGAGCGCCCATTTGTTTAATTGCCTGCAGTCAATCTGAAATGCACTGCAGACACAATCGTTTCAAAGTAGATTCATTTAAAATTGCCAATGCAAATCAAGTATCGACCTAACTCAATTAAATCGAATAGGATTTTACTCTTTTCAGATGACACTGCGCTGTGAATGGGTATTGAGGAATTTGCGACCTTCAATCGAATGCGTCTGCGTTCTTTTGCTTTGTTTTGATTCGATGTTTCGCAATCAGCGTTGGGAGCAAAACAGAAAATAATCTCAATCAAATTAGATCCCGATTTTGAACACGTGTTTGATTGAATACACTCAACGTTTTGAAATTGCGACAGATAATAGCAAAATATTTCAGGTCAATAGAAAATTGGCTAGATATCTTTTTCTATCGTCGAAAAATGAATTTTAGCGGTTCTCGCATTTCATCATTAGGTCATATTTCATTTACTTGATAAATAACTTTTAATCAATTGACGCAACATTTTATTTTATGAAAATTAATTATTTTCCTAACTTTTCTTCCGGCGAATGCTTTTCATCAAACATCAAAGCGATTCACAATCATTTTTTATATATCAAATCTCTCCCATCACACGAAATTGACTATGTATTTTAAAATCATAATGAAAAAAATCTTTTGTCACATTCAATTTATTTTCACTTCACCCATCATCATAGTTTAATGACCATTTTGGCTGCGTAATGCAGTGCTATTTATAGCATAGTGTCAGTTAGGAAAGTGCTCTTTCTTGGACGTTTTTGGTGTCAGTTCCACGAAAAAGACATTTCCTATGAATATGTGCTGTCTCAAAGGGAACATTTCTTGTCTGTTGGTTTAGTCGACGGATGGCAAATGAAAACGGGCAACAATTTCACACCAAATAAACGCAAAACACATTCACTTTTCCTTACATTCACGCCGACTCTTATGTTTGTGCACATAGCGGTTTGAATTTTATTTTTAACCGTGTACTGTCTCCAATTTTATGAGTCCCCGTCATTTTTTTTCCCTCTTACGTAGAGCATCTTCGTTGAATAAACAAACAAACAAAGTGTAGTGCAGCTTGAGCAGTCAAGTTTCAATTATAAACACGATAGAAGGATCAAAAGAGCACCAGCGCTGCGAGTTGCGCACCAAAAATCAATTTTCTACGGATACCGTTCAGTTGTATATGTATGTATTATTAATTTTATGGCTTTAAAAGAGCAATATGAATTCGAAATGGTAACCATTAATCTATTTGGAACTCAGAAACAGACAAAACGCACCAACTTATAAGTACCAGACTGTTAAATGACAAAAAGTGACACAGCAATTTTTCGTGTGCAAAAGTTCTTCAACAAGAATGACTTTTTGGTCTCTTCACTATTTTTAGACTGAATGAATAATGGTTGTGTGTCAATGCAAGCGTTGTTACTGCATCAGGGTGCAATTTCTTCGATCGGCTCAAACAGTGGACAAATTATAGCATCAAACTGGTTGATGACTGCACTTCGATATTACATTATCATCATCACTTTAAATGTGGAGTGGTCATCTACTCCACTCAATTTGTACGCTTAACTTGATAATTGCATTCATGTTGGCAGTTTCAATTAAGCCAATGATGATGGTATGATAAGCACAGATCTATTTATGGGTTCAATTATAAGTATTAAAATTCAATTAACCAAAGTCTTATCTCCACTTTAACCAAAATTATGTGTTCTTACAGGCCGATCGAAAAAAAATTGAGTTAAAAATCGAAAAATCAATTAAAACCAATATCCAATTTCTCACATTCATTTACTAGGAAACGTCTAAGCGGTATAAACTAACTCCGAGTCTCTTTCACAAGAATATCGACTTTGTTTCATATCAACTTTGAGTTCTACATTAAAATGAGAAATAACACAAAGAACGGCTACACAATGTGTCGTGACTCAAAAAACGCTCCATGAAAAATGCGTTTGAATTAAAAGCAGGGATACAATTTAACAGTTAACATTTAATTCATTCCAGTTCATTAATTTCTGGTTAAGGTATTGAAATCGATGATAAATATGCAAATGGTACGTATTTATGTTAGTTGAAGCGGTCTGGCGTGTCTCACGGCGCAAATATCTTTCAATTACAGTGACACATATTTCAAAACCAAAAATTACAAAACGTGACGAATTAACGTAGGAACATCTAAGCAATTTACATGAAACGAAAATATCACATGTAATAAAAACAACGGTTTTAAACTACATTCCGTAATGATTTCCAATAAATTGGAACATTTTCGATGCGCATTTGTGCAATCAAAACCGTATCAGCGGGCTATGAACATAAAAATCCGTTTTATTTTTTGCACCAAACTCTGAGGCATTTTTCTGATGAAAAATGTGATGAAATTGTGATGTTGTTTGATCAAATGTAACATTTTTCGCGGCCTATAAACTTGATACTTTATCTTCCGACAAAGATGCTCCTTTATGATATTTGATGGGCATAAATGAAATCGAAAGTGTCCCTAAATCATCAAATGCATAGATATCATACGCATCAAACACTGTACAGCATTCATAAATCATCACCGGATCATTGAGGACGCCAAGATGCTCTCGTTGTCTTAAAAATATACAACGTGTCATTTGAATGGGGCAATGTTTTACTTGGCACTCTCTCGTAGCTACGGTCGACGCCACGCACTGCCGTTTGTATTCACTTGAATTTTTCCCGTCTGCTATTTATTTGAGCATCCACGACGATCACTTTCTCTCACATATTTTCCATTTTGTTTATTTTGTCGTTTTCCGAGCACTTAAGTACCATCGCTCGTACAAAAACACATACATATTCGAAGAGAGACACAGAGAGAAAAATTCTAAATCGAGAATGTGTTTTAAAAAAGGGGATTTTCATTCAGTTTACGGAATATATTCATCTGAAATGAGTGAGATTTTGTTGTTGGTGTGTTTTATAAATATAACGACTTTGATGACATTTGACTCAATTTATCTGGGCGAGTGTGCTGAAGACACGATTTCAAACGAACCGATATTCATTCAATTAATTTTTTTCGCATACGAAATCGGCGGGTGTAATCACTAATTCAAACGATTGATGGATTTGTTTGTTCACGCTTGAGATTTGAGGCCGCAAACATTTTGTTCTATACTTCAAATAACCGAAACTTCTTTAATGACAGAGAGAAAAAATCAAACTAAAATCTACACACACATAAGCACTTTAATTACCATTAAAAAGAATCTCATATAAATTGGACACAATCACCCATAACTGAATGTTTTTCTAATGAAAATGCTATGTTTTTATGTTTTTCTAACCGATGAAATGTGCAAAAACAACGCGCAACTATTACTTGGATGCAACTTAATGAATGTTGTTTTTTGTTCGTTACGCTAAAAAAATACACTTTTCCACTTAACTGCTGAGGAGCGGTCGAAAAAAGAGCGCGTATTCAGTTTTTCAATGTGCGTACGATGCACAACAATCTAATGTGATATATCATTCATTCTCAGTCACAAATTGTAATGTATTCACTCGCTTACACACTTTCTCATTCGAAAATTATTTTGCATGGTCGCGCGCCTCTTGAATCTTGTGATATTCCTTTTTTTTCAATTCGTCATCGTTTTTGGCACAAGCACCCGACAGATCGTCTTGTTCCTTTTATTACATCCGTGTGTCATATATCCATGTCACAGGCTCTGACTCAACTGTCTTAATCACGACATAAATAATTTCACTGGAATTTCAAATTTCAAAGAATCAAAAACCGTTTTTGCGTGGATCGCAATTTCAATTAATTTTATTTCGTGGTCATTCCAATAAAATATCAACAAATGGCCGGTCAAAATTGAATTATTATTAATCAAACTTAATCACTTTTTCACTTCAACGGAAAGCCAAATTAAATCGCCGAACGACATTCGATAGTAACATGAAATGCGTATGCTCACAATGTATGCTCACTCCGTACTGAGCGGATAGCGGCTTCTCAGACAGCCACACGCTTTATTGCTTTTCTGTGATGAAAAAAAAGTGGCTTCGTGCATGCGCATAAGCATTTGATCGCTGCTGAAACAATGAACATATGATGAATGGAATGAGAATGAGGAGAAATTATAATTTAGGGTGCGTCGAAATAGGAAATGTACGCGAGATGGAATAACGGTTAGTCCGTAACCGGGAATCAGTAGATCACAAGCAGCTCGATCGCATAGCAGTTTATGGCATGTTTTCCTCATACAATCTGAAGATCACGACCGACGACAACATTTCGGAGAAATCAAAAGTGCATTTTAGACCGAGCGATGAAAATGTTTGATTTGTCCGATTATCGCAACATCGTTTTAAAATTCTGCATATATGATCACAATGAATGTTCCTAATTGCGTTTTGAACCATAGAAATTCAAAGAACGAACTTGAAAGCATACGGCTCGCGACAATGTACCATGTGTTTTGCCCGTCTTTATCATTCGGGTGCGTTGAATATGCATCGAATGTGAATGCTGTGCCGCATTTCTCAATCTCTTTCTATTCTTCATTCTTCAATGTTGATTAAGTTGGGGGAGTGCCGCTGCAATTTAGATATACACACTGCGCTTTTTCTTTCAACATTTCTGTTTTGCTCATTTTCTTCTCGTCTTTTATACAGCTGCTTGAGCCTTTCAAGCAGCCAACTTTTTCTGATTGACTTGAATATTTATTGCCCATTCAACAAACAAACATACATTTCAATCACCTCACTCAAAAAGAAAAAAACATGTTTTCATTTTTACGGTTTTCCTAATTTTACTGTTTGTTATTTGTTTTCGGAAAAGTGGCACATTCATAGTTTATACGACGGGATTTGCGATGGTCATAAGTCGAACGTGCTCGGAGACTTTTTGTTTCTTTTTTTCGGTAAGAAGTGGTTTCTCCTACACAAATTGATGAATTTACTAACCACAAAAAGAAATGAACTGTTTGACCTTCACGTGTGAAAATAAAATGACTGACAGTTAGCAAACTGCTTTTGATTATAAACGATAATAAAATGTTAATATTTTAGTTTGCATTTGTTCGAGATAATCATAGCTAGCCAGTCAAAACACATCCAAAACGTCCCAAATTCGCAAATTATGTACAAACAACGTTCTCATCGTAGAACCACACTAGCCGTCCGCAGAGCTCCAACTTCACTGAAAACACTTAAGATCGATTGAAAACTGTTTGGTTGAATATTTCAATGCATTTCACGTTTATTAATTGCCGTTTTGATTTGTAAATCAAACAATTTTGCCTAATGTACTGTAGAAGGTCTTCTGAAATTGCTTCTACAATCACAAATCAGCTTCGAAACATGCTCGAATTTAAGTTTTTTTTTTTTTTAATTTATCAAAAGTGAATGAAATTTAGTAGAAAATATAGACCCTAGGACGCTACCGCCTTCTTTCGCCTTTGACGGTTTTTCGCTTTTCTTTCTTCTCTTCGCGCAATTGCTTTTGTTTTTCACGATCCGATTTATCTTTTTCCTTTTTGGCTTTGCTATCAATTTTGGCTTGTTCACGTCGCTCTTTGGCCAAAGCCGCTACGTCGGCCGCATTTGTATTTTTCACCATAGGCGGATCGCTGGCTTCGTTAGTTGTGCCACTGGTTCCCGCTGCTTCATCATTTTCTTCATCAAAACCATCGTCGTACTCAACTTGGCTATACTGCGACAAAATTTGCTCTCGAATGCGCAGCTCTTCTTCAGTATATTGGCGTTGCACCGTAGTTGCAAGGTGTTTAGTTTCTAATAAACGGGCCAATTTAACGTCAACATCTTCACTTTCCGTTGGTGGTTGATCGCTGTCAGACGGTTGACATTTTTCCCATTCTTCGAGTATTTCTTTTATCACATGTTCAAGGTCATCATCCTACGCATAAACATCGATTTTCATTGAATTCAATTCGCAAGTTTTACAAAGTTTTCAAATAGTTCACTTACAATTATGGCTGAGAGAATCCCCTCGAGAGCCTCACGTTTCTCATCCTTCGATTCATCGCCTTCAAGTATGCTGAGGATATATGAACCAAACACGCTTTCATCCGTATTAAGACTCTTTAATTTATTATTTAGCCACTTATTGAAAGCCTCTTTATCCGACATCTTAATGCAATGGATAAAATTAATGTGTATTTTTAACTTATGGCTTTAATACACGCAAACTTAAATGAAATTCTTATAAATGAAGGTTAGTCGTAAAATGAAAACATATTGGCCAATCTGTCATACATTGACGTTTAGACGCTGGCGAACAGATTTGCTGAACTGTGGCTCTTAAACATCAGAAAAGACATCAGCGCCATACTGTTTTCAAACACTTCAACGGTTCTGTCACAACGGCAAGTGGATAAAATCCCAACAAAGTAGTCTCAGCTCTCAGAACAACAATTGATCTGCAAAAAAAACCTGAAAAATTCGTTTATTTCGATTAAGATATTATTTTCTTATTTGACGATTTTCTCATTCATGAAAACAGTTCCTTTTGAAGCTTAATTTGAATCTAAATAGAATTTGCCTGAAGTACAACTTATATTTTTTATTAGAAATTTGTCAATATTCCAACAGATATGCGAGGCAAACTTTGAGCAAATATTCAAAAATCGAAACCTGTTGCTGCATGCGTTCCCTATAAATATTAATTTCATCGCTATTTAAAAAAGAAAAGTAAAAGTAACACTGCAACACGTGGCATTTGCTTCAATCGAAAAACGAAGAATGCGAAGCGATGCGAAGATTTGCAAGCATATTCACATTCAATTGTAAAAGGATGCAGTTATAAATTCCAAAAAAAGAGAAACAATGAAAAAAGCATAGATTCACTTATTATTATTTCGTAGAGATTCATTAAAATATAAAAATTTATACTGTTATAGTGGCCTAATTTGGACCTAGTCTCTAATTACGATCTAACTGCTAAAATGAGCCTTATTGCACATATAAATAAAGGCTTGGGTCCGAATTTGGTGCATAAAAAGTTGTAGGTCCAAATATGGCCACTTTACCCTTACATTTCGTACAGATTCCTAAACAAAGAATACTGAAAGCTTTACAGACAGTGTATTTTTTACAGGCCTCTACATATAAATGGACAAGGATGAGAAGGAAAGCGCTGCCGGATCGTGCAAGAAAAACATTTAGAAGTATGTCTTAGAATTCTTCCGCACAGAATGTGTTGCTATCAATGGCAATGGTGCGAAGAAAGAGAATCTAAGAGAAATACACGAATTTTTTACTGAGGCAATACAATACAATTCCAATCAAATAAATTGATGAAATTCCTCCAAAAGGGAATCACCTTTATGCCGTAATCGTCCATGTTGGTCGAATATCAAAATCGGAACATTTCATTGCGTATCTTAAAGGGCCCAACGAAAAATCATTTTCGCGTTTTGATTGTTCGTTGAAATATCTTTTAGTTCTGATTGAGCCAACCCGAACAAATGACGAAAGTATCTGGTATATTTATTTTCATAATCTATATATTTATTCAATCGAAAGATCATTGCAAAGGAATGGAATAATGAATGAATGAGCGGACAAACGAGTGTGAGCGAGTGAGTGTTAGAGAGAGAGAGCGTGTATACATTGCTTTGCTTCTATTACGATCCCGTCCTCTTTGCCAATATGTACGTATGTAAATTGACGCATGTAATTCAAAAAGAAAGACTGAAGAAAGTGATTCAAATTATTCTCTCTCTCTCTCTCTCTCTCTCTCTCTCAAAGGCATTCGAGAATTACTTTTGTAATGAATGAACGAAAGGTTTGACACGAAAAAAAAACAAATTCACCAAAGGAAAACGTGTGCACGAAAAGTGGGCAAAAAAATGAAATGAAATATAATTCTATTCAGAAGCGGCGAAAACAATATCCAGTAGCTTGGACTACATGAAAAAAATATATTTTCTCGATTTCCAGACACGTTGAAGACACAAAATAAGGCGAGAATAAAGACGAATCCTCTGGACATCATTTTGGAATGAAATTTTCACAAACTAAAATGATTGCAAGAAGTTGACTTATTTATATTTGAATTTATTCAGATAATCAAACACATCTACATAGTTCCAATACATTTATATTAGCTTTAAAACTATCATTATCGACCCGGAATGAAAGTCATCAAATCTATACACCAAAGACAACTAAAGTTCATTGTCACGATTTGCGATAATTTTCATTTTCGAAAAACATGCATTATTCATTTATTCTATTCGTTTTGTCCAAAAACCAATCGCTCAAGCTTTTCACATTTTTGCAGCAACCATTTATATTCATTTTTATTTTTAAAATTCATTTCAGTCAATTGAATATTTCGCAAATTTTTACAATACTCCAAGATAACATCGTACAGATCTCGATAGAATCGTATAAGTATTTGGCAAAATATTCGAAATATAATCAACTGTTTGCTTATTGAGGCGCACACTTGCGAGAGAAAGTTTTTTTTTTCTTAGTATAATTTGAACTAGTAATCGAAAAAGGTACTGAAGTGCACATTCCAGTGTTTGCAATACAAAGAGATAAAAAGTATTATAATGAATCGTTTAGTTTCAATCCCGATCGATTTAATGAAGATGAAAATCCGATTGGAAAAGATCAAATAAATCAACCATATTTTCCATTTGGAGATGGACCACGTGGATGCATTGGCATGCGATTGGGAAAAATTTTAATTAAAGTTGGACTCATTGGAATGTTGCACAAATTCCAATGCGATTTGGAGGATACACTTAAAGAACGGGATATCGGATTCGATCCAAAATCGTTTCTACTTTCTCCACTTGATGGATTGAAACTTAGAATTGACAAACGATGCTTTACAAAAACCACAACTCATTCAAATGAAAATCGATGTGATGAATGAAAACATTCCTTGTTTAGGGGTTTGAGTCTTCCACTCCACTTGTTGAACAGTTTGTATAATACACAAAGGTTTTGATCTTCTCAAGGTCACATCGATATCGGTCAGTTGAATCTTACATTTCTTTTAGTTCAGAAGAAAAGAAAAATGGTAGACAACAAAAGGATGTTAACAAATTAACAATATTACCAACTTATACGGCGAAATAACGCACACCGATCAATATAAGACACTAATATTTTGATAGTGTGACAAAAGCATTGAATTGTGAAAAAATGCACAAAAATCTTTTTGTTTAAAATTGATACATACTTTAAGAATGTACATAGAAATGAAGTGATGTGCACATACCTGATCGATGTAGTATGCACAGTTTGGTTTTTCTCTGTAATTTAAAACATTGGATTTTATAAAATTCTTTATAAATTAAAATCTGTGTTTTCTTTCATAATTATTCCATTTGGAGATCTCTTTATTTTATCTGTTACTTAAAACTAGTTACAATTCTTTATTCTATTAATAAATTACTTTATTTTTAATTCATATAATGAAATTTTTAATCACTATCATGAGTATTTACAGATATTGAAGATTCAATACTTTCTTACTTGAATTATTATTCAAAGTCGATATGACATTTTAATCTACTTCTTCAACGGTTGGTCCTTGATAGCTGCCGTAGTTGTTTCCAGCTTGTTGGCCGCAACTTGAGCCGGCACTTGCTCCCGCTCTCGCTCCCGCGCCACCATTGTGAATCTTCGTCATGATTGGTGAGCAAATTTGGCTGACTTCTTTCATCTTGTGTTCAAATTCGTCTTTCTCAGCCAATCCATTGGTGTCAAGCCATTTGATTGTTTCTTCGCAACAGTTGCGGGCTTTCGATTTCTCGTCTTCGCTCAATTTGTCGCCAGCTTGATCAATTGCCTGTTTCACACTGAACACGTAGCCCTCGAGACTGTTTCTGGCTGAAATCTTCTCGCGTTGTCGTTCATCTTCTTCACGATATCTCTCTGCTTCGGCCAACATTCGATCGATTTCAGATTGCGACAAACGGCCCCGATCATTTTTAATGGTAATGTTCTTCGAAATACCGGTACTCATTTCTTTGGCAGTCACATTCAGAATACCGTTGGCATCTAAATCGAATGTAACTTCAACTTTTGGTACACCGCGAGGTGCCGGTGGAATGCCGCTCAATTCGAATTTTCCCAAAACGTTGTTGTCTTTTGTCATTGCTCGCTCACCTTCAAACACTTGAATTGAAACGCCGGGTTGATTGTCGGCGTATGTGGTGAATGTTTGCTGTTGTTTGCATGGAATGCGAGCATTTCGTTCGATGATCTTTGTCATTACTCCTCCGGCCGTTTCGATGCCCAGTGAAAGTGGTGTCACATCGACCAAAAGAACATCTTGGATTTTGGTGTCTTTGCTGCCACTCAAAATGGCTGCTTGAACGGCTGCACCATATGCAACAGCTTCATCCGGGTTGATCGAAAGGTTCAATTGTTTGCCGTTGAAGAAGTTTTGTAGCAGCGATTGAATCTTTGGAATGCGTGTTGATCCACCGACTAAAACAATCTCGTCAATTTTTGATTTGTCCAATTTGGCGTCGGCAAGTGCTTTTTCCACGGGTTGCAGTGTGGCTCTGAACAAATCGGCACACAATTCTTCGAAACGAGCACGCGATATTTTCGTGTAGAAATCAACGCCTTCGTATAATGCGTCGATTTCGATGGTGGCCTCAGTGCTTGCCGAAAGTGTTCGTTTTGCTCGTTCGGCGGCTGTTCGCAATCGTCGCAATGCTCGTGGATTTTGTGTCATGTCCTTCTTGTATTTGCGTTTGAACTCGTCGGCCAAGTGTGTCACTAGACGATTATCGAAGTCTTCACCACCCAAATGTGTGTCGCCGGCCGTTGAGCGCACTTCAAACAAAGAACCGTCGTCGATTGTCAACACTGATACATCGAAAGTACCACCGCCCAAGTCGAAAATCAGCACATTCTTCTCGCTCTTTAAATTCTTATCCAATCCGTAGGCCAAAGCGGCAGCAGTTGGTTCGTTGATTATACGGAGAACATTCAGTCCAGCTATTACACCAGCGTCTTTAGTAGCTTCACGCTGTGCATTGTTGAAATAGGCTGGAACTGTGATGACTGCATCCGTAACTGTTTCGCCCAAATATGCCTCAGCTGTCTCCTTCATTTTTGTCAAAACCATTGAGCTGATTTCCTCTGGTGCGAAGCGTTTGCGTTCTCCTTTGAATTCGGCAACGATTTTCGGTTTTCCATTTTCACTGACAACGGTAAATGGCCAATGTTTGATATCGTCTTGTATTTTTGGGTCGTCGTATTTGCGACCAATCAATCGCTTGGCATCGAAGACGGTATTTTTCGGATTCAAAGCGACTTGATTTTTGGCCGCATCACCAATGAGACGCTCGCTGTCGGTGAACGCAACATAACTTGGTGTTGTTCGGTTGCCTTGGTCGTTTGCGATGATTTCCACTTTTCCGTGTTGAAAAACTCCAACACACGAATAAGTTGTTCCCAAGTCAATTCCAATTGCAGGCATTTTTACTGTTTTTGTTTTTTTCAATTTGTTTTGCTTTCAATAAATTTGAAAAAATATTCACTTTTATTCACTTTGTAATATTTAGTTCAAACTGGTGCTTTGAATTCACTAGTTTAAAATTCACCTTCTTTCTTCTTTCTTTGTTGTGTTTGCTTTGCTTTGTATTTTAAGATTGACTTCGGTGCGAGCGCCGCAGCGTATTTATACTGTTTTCATGTTTTCTCGAAGCTTCTCATCGAACGCAGTTGAATGTTGTAGAGTTTCACGAATGTTCTCGTACGTTCCATATACTCTGTATTTGGTACATAGAATATGCAGGAAACATTTAGAAGGTTCGACATTCAATTCCTGAATGAAGCTTCGCGAAACCTTCCAAATGTATTTTATAAACGAAGTAGTTTTATACAGTTTTATGAAGTAAGCCTTATCAAGAAATGAAACAAATTCAATAACATCTGCATATTTAATTCTGGAAATAATACTGGAGGGCATCGACAGAATGTAAATCTCATAAAATTTAACTATATCATAATAGAGATAATGTTCCGTTCGTGTTTCAAATGAAAAATTCATATCTTTTCTACAGTCGCTGAAGGGTAGATCGTTGATCGTTACGATAATGCCATTACGACTGGTCGATTCATATGCGCGATGACAAAATTGTGGGCATTCTCTTGTGGAATGTTTTCAATCGCATCAATACTGTTTTTAGCCAGTCAGGCGATTGTTTCGGGCCGTCTTGGACTTCAGTTACAGTTGTCTTAAGCCAATCAATTTTAGAGTAATCAAAGTAAGCCAGTCAAAAACCGCCCAAAACAGCTGTCAAAAATTCACTCGGGTAAGCTTATCTGTGATCATGTAATTGATTGGAATATTCGTAAGATGAAATAGAAATTGATTTAGAAGCCTGAGTGACTGAGTAGTCAGTAAACTATTTTGGGACGTTTTTGACTGGTTGACTATGATTCATAAAAATTTGAAATTCAATTACGGTTAGCCAGTTAAAGTTGACGTTAGTCTACAGTCAATTAGTCACTTTTTCTGCACACAGGAGTGTGTTAATCACACAATTTTGCAAGTATTTGTTTGATTTTACTGAAAGTTTGATTTGAATTCGACAACAACATCGTTTTTACTTATCAACGTGAAAATAATAACAAAAATTTCGCCCATAATCCAATGACATTTCAGAACTACTATCATTGGAAAACAAAAATTATCGCAGAAGGTTCAAACAAACACATTGTCATTCGTTCGGGAAGGAGAATAATCAAGATCAAATAGATGTGCAATAAAAGCAGACGCTTATCAAATGATTAAGTAATTGTGTGTGAGACAATTCAATAAATTACCAACATTTTCTTAAATTTATTGAGATATTCCAACATGCCGGAGGAACACACATCAACCGAATTTCAGTGGCAAAATGGGCGCCAATATTACGCAGCTATTATCGGTATTTACATATTTATAAAACTGTAAAAAATGGTAAACAAGAGTTAAAACCAGGCAACTAATTCCGCTAGAAATAGTAGCGATAAATACAACAAAAATCAAGTCACAGTACCAATGCGGTGATGTTGGACAATAATGCGATGAGATTCGTTTGCGCGTACGAAGATTATATATGGCGCACTGTCCAACATCACCGCATTGATACTGTGTCTACGCGTTTTAACGTGTGACTTGATTTGTGTTGTATATAATATTACGTATAGCGTTGCTATTTAGTGCGCTTCCCTATTTATCGCTAATATTTCTAGCGGAATTAGTTGCCTGGTTAAAACACGCGATTCGAGCTGGAAACTAAGAAAATGTGAGTAAAGTCAAAAAATCTAATAATATTTTTTTTTCTGGCAGCCAATGTAATCATGCTTGGTTATGGGACTATAATTGGTTGGTTTTCACCTTCCCTCCCGCGATATTTGAGCGAGAATAGTCCACTTCGTGATGGCGTATTGTCGAGTCATGATATATCTTGGCTCGGATCGATTGCAAATATCGGTGCAATATGTGGCACCTTCACATTTGGAACGTTCAACACAATCCTAGGCTGTAAACGTACAATGACTTTCCTGGCTCTACCATCAATCATTTTTTGGATATTGATATATTTTGGGAATACCTATCATCACATTTTCTTGGCCAGATTTAGCACAGGTTGGACGGGCGGTGGTATTCAAACGACGATTGTTCTATACATCTCCGAGATATCGAATAATGAGTAAATACAATCATATTGCGTCTTGATTTTTTACGACCAACTCATTATAAGATGTTTTTGAATTGCAGCATCCGCGGAAGGCTTGGAACAATAATACAACTCTCGCGGAACATAGGAGTTTTATCCGCTTACATCGTGGGCGCTGTAGTAGACTATGAATATATTCCATACATCTTCATCCTCATACCTTTGTTGTTTGTTGTTTGCTTTTCGATGATTCCGAATACCCCACAGTATTATCTGAGAAATGATATGAATATGGTAAGAATGTGACAGAATCGAATGACGTCTTTAAATATTCGAATTTATGATAAAATATTGTTTTATTCATATTTAAATACAAATAGGAAGCGCAAGATGCACTGAAATACTACAAAAATTATAAAGGAGACACTGGATTGGAGGTAGATGCGTTTAACAAGGAGTTTCAGCGACTAAAATCAATTGCAAATGAGCAAAAATCAAATCAAAGAACGCGAATCAGTGATTTCAGTGAGTTTTTATTTTTTACCTACACAGTCGAAACGGCCAGTACAGAACTATAAAATATTGCACTAATACAGTTGAACGAAGAATTATACTGTGTTAGATTATTCGCAGTCGCAAATTTCATAGATACAGTACAATATTTGCACGATCTCCGTTGCAATAGATGAAATGTCAATAAAGTTATGCCTATATTTATTACGGAACCATTTTATACATATTTTGAGCGATATTTTCCACGTTTTGTACTAGAAAGTATGACAGTGTATTGAATAAAAAATCGAATTTGAATGGAATTGTATTTAATTTCAAAGCCAATTGGCAAGCGATGAAAGGACTGATCATTGGCATTGCATTGGCATATTTTTCGCAACTAACTGGATGTTTCACAATCATTACATATGCTGTTTACATCCTTGAAAGAACTGGCACGACATTAGACCCGCATCTGTCATCAATAGCTCTTGCTATTATGTTAATTATAGGAAACCTTTGCACTACATCGCTTGCAGATAAATTCGGTCGCAAAATATTCCTCATCATTTCATTATTGGGCTGTGCCGTTGGCTTTATTCTATTATCAACATTCTTGTACTTCAATAAACATGAAAATGGCTTCGCGTCTTTTGCGTGGATGCCAATTACCTGCTTGGCATTCGTTGTTTTTATGGCCGCAGCCGGCATTGTTCCGATATCTAATGTTTGCCGTGTGGAAAATTTACCAACAAAGGTACTACCAAATTGATCATTCAATGAAATTTTGTTAAATGTAATTTGATATGTTGCAGATTCGCACTATTGGCTTAACGATTTGCATTTTTGCAATGAATGTTACATCATTCGCATGTATCAAATTATTC
Organism: Obolodiplosis robiniae; assembly: GCA_028476595.1. NCBI lineage: Eukaryota > Metazoa > Arthropoda > Insecta > Diptera > Cecidomyiidae > Obolodiplosis > Obolodiplosis robiniae. The sequence continues at coordinate 4,526,613 of CM052014.1, forward strand.
CCTTTGCTGCTTGAAATTGTTGATCTTCACGGATGTATGATGATATTTGCCATCAATTGCGTTGTGGGATCATTGTTCGTATTTTTAATTTTGGATGAAACCAAAGGCAAGCCTATGGATACTTTGAAATCAGAGCAGAAATGAAGAATTTGGAATTACAATAGAATAAGACATTTATTTCTCAAATTTGGTTCTTATTCTTTTCTATCCCAACAATTAAGTAAAGTATGAGTTATCATTCAAATCATATTTGAAATAAACATTTTGAACGATATTCTGAAAAAAAAAATGGAAAGCTAAACGTTGTTAAATTAAGCGACTGCGCATGAAATATAACTGAATCCATAGATCAAAAACAATTTTCTATGTTAATTTCGAGCAGAATCGGTAACACTATAGCAAATAAAGAGAACCTTTATCTATGTTTGTGTTTGCTTTGTTTATCCGTTGGAATTCAAATTATCTTAGAAACATCACTACTGTTAATAAAATAAGACATGAAAATAAACTGTTGCTGTAAAGTAACTGATGAGATCGGTTCAATGATAGGCAACTTCAAATCAATTGTTTGACTAATTGCTTCATATGATTGTGCATGTGAAAATTTGACGAATTCATTCATAATTAACAAGAGTAACGATGAATTTTCGCGCATATTCATGGAACATCTTCAGTCTACAACAACAACAACAAGCATTTATAGACTATTATTGCCTTTCAGCGTCTGGTCTATTTTACGAAACAAATCGTCTTCAGTCTGACTGAATTTATTCGATGTCCATTGGAAATTTCCTATAAATGACGTCAATACTTGTTTTCAATGAATGAGACGCGAAGTTGTTTGAACAAACAATTCAACGCGAAATAAGAATTTTTTTTTTGAAGTGATCTCAGTCTGTTATCGCAAAATGTGTGAATGTGAACCACAAAGCACTTCTCTTGCAATTAAAACATAAACCAATAGATCTTGTTCATTCATGTTTTCTTTTGAATTATCATGAAGTGATTTAAAAGTGATGATATTAGGAGAAATATGATGTTAGGATTCCTTAATTTAGGCAAATATAAAGAGTTAAATAAACAACTGAAAGTATCGTCAGATCAAACACCACCACAATTTCTAAACGTGTGAATGCACTGATTTAGCCTTTGTTTTTCAATTCGAATCATAATTTAATTCAATACGCTAGCACGATCTCCTGTTTTTAGTTCTGAATCATCAACTTCTATATCTTATTAGATTATGCTCATTGTAAATCATATCCTGAATGCTCGAAAGACAACGGAATGATTTGATATAATTTCAGAGGTATTTCGATGCCAGAGCCATGCAAATTCTTAGCAGGTTACCTTGGCAATTTCTTAGCAGTGTAATATTCTAAAATTTATAAATATATTTGAGATGGAAGAGAGCGGGTTTGAATGGAAAAGAGTGGGTCATCAATATTATGCAGCAATCGCTGGTAATAATTTTAGAGTTCCAAAAATTTCTTTAATTGATTCAATTAATTTTGATTGCATTGGATTTTATTTTGAATGATAACTTTTTCAGCTAATATGATAATGCTTGGTCACGGTTGTGTTGTTGGCTGGTTTGCTCCATCTTTGCCCATATTATTATCTGAAGAATCGCCACTTTTGACTGGCCCATTGAATACTGATGAGCTCTCATGGATTGGATCTGTAAATTATCTGAGCGCACTGATCGGCATCATTTCATTTGGATTCATGTCAGCGCACTTGGGGTGCAAGCGAACAATGTCGTTTCTAGCTATACCATTAATCGCATTCTGGTTTCTAATTTATTTTGGCTATACTTACCAACACCTCTTTATCGCTAGGCTTATCACCGGTTGGTCGGGAGGTGGTATTCAAACGACGGTCATTTTATACATTTCTGAGATATCCAATGATAAGTAAGAAGAAGGCTTAGAGAAATGAATTTTACGAATGTCCCAATTTTATTTGCAATTCATTTTAGCATTAGAGGCAATCTTGGTTCACTGTCATCACTATCGAGGAATATTGGTTTTTTACTCGTGTACATCGTCGGCGCTGCTGCGGATTATCATACTGTTCCGTGTATCTTTGTCTTCGTCCCGATTGTGTTCATGATTTGCTTTACACTTCTGCCAAATACACCGCAGTTTTATCTACAACGGTTTGCTCAATTTTTATTTAATTCACCTTTCTTCCTCTATTTAAATTTCCCGGTTTTTCTCTAATTGTAATTCTCTAAAGGTCAAAATTGAAGGTGATTTAACAACGAATTATTATCATTTGACTTATGTTTTGTTGCCAATTTTTTACTCAACCAAATTTGAATGTTCAGGAAGCAGAAAAGGCATTGACATTTTACAAGGGTTTCAAAGGCAAGAATGAACTAGAAATTATTGCATTTAGAAATGAATTCGAAAGACTCGTATCATTGGCCAAAGAAAAAAAGGACGAAGAAAAAATCGCTTTGAAAGATTTTGGTAATATTGATTTTGGTGAGACTTATTCATTGCATAATAGGTTAATGTCAATCACTTCATTTAAGTGGAAGGAAAAGCGATGAAAGGAATGATCATTGGATTAAATCTGGGCTGGTGGTCACAATTTATAGGCAGCACCACACTCCTTAGCTATGCCACTTTAGTATTTGAAAAAGCTGGGGCATCGAAAATGGATCCGTACACATCATCGATTATATTGGCTGCAATGCAAATAGTCGGTGGTCTTTGTTCAGCGCATCTAGCAGATTCATTTGGCAGAAAGCTTTTGTTGATCATATCATTTGTTGGCGCTTCTATCGGCCTATTCATTTTATCGGTATACTTGTATTTAACCATTAATTTTGGTTACGATTTATCTTCATATTGGTGGTTACCTGTTGCATCCTTATCACTTGTCATGTTTGTTGCATCAGCAGGCGTTAATGCTCTATTTGCTGTTTGTTACGTTGAACATCTACCGACAAAGGTTTGTCACGTTGTCATGATTTTTAATTCATTTTTTTTCGTAACAATTTTCAATGCAAAATTCAACTGTCTGGAATTTTTCAGGTGCGAACCCTTGGGCTAACGATATGCATTCTTTTCAATTATTTTTCGTCCTTTTTATGTGTCAAACTGTTTCCAATTCTACTGCAACGGATCGAACTGTATGGGTGTACGACAATTTTTATGATTGGATCAATAATCGGAGTATTTTTCGTAATATTTGCAATTGAGGAAACCAAAGGCAAGCCATTGGACGTTCTACATTCGACTGAAGATGAAAAATAAACAAACAATTATTTTTGGTCATTTAATAATAAGTTTATGTGTACTTTGGTTCAGGAATAAATAACAACAAAAGAATAATAGATACGAATGGAATTTTACAGGGGAAATTGAGCAACATATTAATTGATACTGATCTTGTGTGATGCTATGCGAATTTCTAATATTTATGACTGAAATAAGAGTCTAGCATATTCTAGGTACGTTTAAAACTCTGTGATGGCATTTGCTTACTCGCACATTCACGCAATATTGTGCATATTTGTGTGGTTTTGTTAACCATTTGAAGCATGTGTTTGCAATTCTCACTCAACTGACCTTGAGGAAGTGTATACGCTAACTACTGTCTTCAGTTGAATTGCATCGGAATAACAAAATTGTCTGTGACATAAAAGGAACATTTAAAATGTTAGATATTTATTTAACTGGCTGGAGACTGTTCCCCAAAATGCTCAATTACGTATCAGTTCTGCATTTTGTTTATCATCTTGTTCTGATTAAATGGTATCTTATGGTTCTCATCCAACACACAATGTAAATATAAAAATGATACAATGACACAGTTAATCGCACACAGATACAGCCTCCAAGTTCCACAACTATCATCAACGTCGGGAATAATTTATTGGAATATATTTATTAGCATGAACAAGAGGTGAGATATGCGGCTTTGTTCTCAGGGGCTTTATTGTTTTCATTTCCTACTTGCAATTCCGCTGCGCCATTTAAAAGCAATCTAATCAATGTATTTACAGCCATTATATTTCACTGTGAATTTCACACATATTCACAATTCGAAGACAATTAATTCAAAAAAATATTCTCGCGGAGTGTTTTTTAAACATTTTTTTCATTATTTCACATGCATTTTAGGCGCAATTCATCTTTTCAAAAGATTTTGATGTGTTTGCATTAACAAAAGTTTTGTTTGTTATATTCGGAAATACAATGACAAAATATTCAATTTAATTATTCTGATTATTATTTAAGTGTCAATCGATTCACTTAACAGAAGAAAAAATAGGAAACATGTGAAAAGGTTACAGGCGATTCGAATGGATGACCTAATAGATGAGAGCTATATTTCATGTCCTTGTTTTTTTTTCAGTCACTGAAAACTTTCAGTCACTTTTGTTCCATCCAAAACAAGATAAATAAATACATATCCAATGACGCAACTGATAGAAAATGTGATCAACATCGTTGAAGTACGAGGATTATTTCTGACAATAAAAACAATTTGTTCGATGCGGAGTTAAATGCCAAAGTACAAGTAGAATCTTAAGTGTAATCAAGTCTTTCGTATTATTATTTGAATAAAAGAACTATAATTTGTTGGCACCTCCTTGGATAGATTTTCGATACGAGCAACGCCAAAATGAAGGTGACGACAGTATAGTTCAATATTCATCACCTTGCCAATAAATGATTTATGCCTGCAGAGGCGGTTAAAACGGCGAAAACGAAGCACATAAACGGTATTCATGCGAGCGATAACAAATCAATACACGCATTTTCATTTAAATTTGAGAAAGTGATAGATTAATATGTCCGATGACTCAGTATCGAAACACTCAGGAAATTGTCGGCAACACAGGGATTTTCATCCATAGCTATTGATGATTTGTTGGGATCGAGTGGATTGCCAGTTTTCTCACAAATAGACACTAAATTTGTAAAAATCTTGAAAGAATTAGCGACTGCCATAAAATACACTTATCCTATACCAATTATCATTCCTTTTACGTCATTTGTTCTCGTTGTCATTGGTCAATTTTTCACAAAAGATGCTGACTCGCTCAAATTATTTATTATTTCTCATATGTATTTCAAGTGGTTCGGTATTTTTAATTTTGGACGAAACCAAAGGCAAGCCTATGGATACTTTGAAATCAGAGCAGAAATGAAGAATTTGGAATTACAATAGAATAAGACATTTATTTCTCAAATTTGGTTCCTATTCTTTTCTATCCCAACAATTAAGTGAAGTATGAGTTATCATTCAAATCATATTTGAAATAAACATTTTGAACGATATTCTGAAGAAAAAATGGAAAGCTAAACGTTGTTAAATTAAGCGACTGCGCCTGAAATATAACTGAATCATAGATCAAAAACAATTTTCTATGTTAATTTCGAGCAGAATCGGTAACACTATAGCAAATAAAGAGAACCTTTATCTATGTTTGTGTTTGCTTTGTTTATCCGTTGGAATTCAAATTATCTTAGAAACATCACTACTGTCAATAAAATAAGACATGAAAATAAACTGTTGCTGTAAAGTAACTGATGAGATCGGTTCAATGATAGGCAACTTCAAATCAATTGTTTGACTAATTGCTTCATATGATTGTGCATGTGAAAATTTGACGAATTCATTCATAATTAACAAGAGTAACGATGAATTTTCGCGCATATTCATGGAACATCTTCAGTCTACAACAACAACAACAAGCATTTATAGACTATTATTGCCTTTCAGCGTCTGGTCTATTTTACGAAACAAATCGTCTTCAGTCTGACTGAATTTATTCGATGTCCATTGGAAATTTCCTATAAATGACGTCAATACTTGTTTTCAATGAATGAGACGCGAAGTTGTTTGAACAAACAATTCAACGCGAAATAAGAATTTTTTTTTTTGAAGTGATCTCAGTCTGTTATCGCAAAATGTGTGAATGTGAACCACAAAGCACTTCTCTTGCAATTAAAACATAAACCAATAAATCTTGTTCATTCATGTTTTCTTTTGAATTATCATGAAGTGATTTAAAAGTGATGATATTAGGAGAAATATGATGTTAGGATTCCTTAATTTAGGCAAATATAAAGAGTTAAATAAACAACTGAAAGTATCGTCATACACCACCACAATTTCTAAACGTGTGAATGCACTGATTTAGCCTTTGTTTTTCAATTCGAATCATAATTTAATTCAATACGCTAGCACGATCTCCTGTTTTTAGTTCTGAATCATCAACTTCTATATCTTATTAGATTATGCTTATTGTAAATCATATCCTGAATGCTCGAAAGACAACGGAATGATTTGATATAATTTCAGAGGTATTTCGATGCCAGAGCTATGCGGTTACCTTGGCAAATTCTTAGCAGTGTAATATTCTAAAATTTATAAATTTATTTGAAATGGAAGAGAGCGGGTTTGAATGGAAAAGAGTGGGTCATCAATATTATGCAGCAATCGCTGGTAATAATTTTAGAGTTCCAAAAATTTCTTTAATTGATTCAATTAATTTTGATTGCATTGGATTTTATTTTGAATGATAACTTTTTCAGCTAATATGATAATGCTTGGTCACGGTTGTGTTGTTGGCTGGTTTGCTCCATCTTTGCCCATATTATTATCTGAAGAAACGCCACTTTTGACTGGCCCATTGAATACTGATGAGCTCTCATGGATTGGATCTGTAAATTATCTGAGTGCACTGATCGGCATCATTTCATTTGGATTCATGTCAGCGCATTTGGGGTGCAAGCGAGCAATGTCGTTTCTAGCTATACCATTAATCGCATTCTGGTTTCTAATTTATTTTGGCTATACTTACCAACACCTCTTTATCGCTAGGCTTATCACCGGTTGGTCGGGAGGTGGTATTCAAACGACGGTCATTTTATACATTTCTGAGATATCCAATGATAAGTAAGAAGAAGGCTTAGAGAAATGAATTTTACGAATGTCCCAATTTTATTTGCAATTCATTTTAGCATTAGAGGCAATCTTGGTTCACTGTCATCACTATCGAGGAATATTGGTTTTTTACTCGTGTACATCGTCGGCGCTGCTGCGGATTATCATACTGTTCCGTGTATCTTTGTCTTCGTCCCGATTGTGTTCATGATTTGCTTTACACTTCTGCCAAATACACCGCAGTTTTATCTACAACGGTTTGCTCAATTTTTATTTAATTCACCTTTCTTCCTCTATTTAAATTTCCCGGTTTTTCTCTAATTGTAATTCTCTAAAGGTCAAAATTGAAGGTGATTTAACAACGAATTATTATCATTTGACTTATGTTTTGTTGCCAATTTTTTACTCAACCAAATTTGAATGTTCAGGAAGCAGAAAAGGCATTGACATTTTACAAGGGTTTCAAAGGCAAGAATGAACTAGAAATTATTGCATTTAGAAATGAATTCGAAAGACTCGTATCATTGGCCAAAGAAAAAAAGGACGAAGAAAAAATCGCTTTGAAAGATTTTGGTAATATTGATTTTGGTGAGACTTATTCATTGCATAATAGGTTAATGTCAATCACTTCATTTAAGTGGAAGGAAAAGCGATGAAAGGAATGATCATTGGATTAAATCTGGGCTGGTGGTCACAATTTATAGGCAGCACCACACTCCTTAGCTATGCCACTTTAGTATTTGAAAAAGCTGGGGCATCGAAAATGGATCCGTACACATCATCGATTATATTGGCTGCAATGCAAATAGTCGGTGGTCTTTGTTCAGCGCATCTAGCAGATTCATTTGGCAGAAAGTTTTTGTTGATCATATCATTTGTTGGCGCTTCTATCGGCCTATTCATTTTAACGGTATACTTGTATTTAACCATTAATTTTGGTTACGATTTATCTTCATATTGGTGGTTACCTGTTGCATCCTTATCACTTGTCATGTTTGTTGCATCAGCAGGCGTTAATGCTTTATTCGCTGTTTGTTATGTTGAACATTTACCGACAAAGGTTTGTCACGTTGTCATGATTTTTAATTCACTTTTTTCGTAACAATTTTTAATGCAAAATTCAACTGTCTGGAATTTTTCAGGTGCGAACCCTTGGGCTAACGATATGCATTCTTTTCAATAATTTTTCGTCCTTTTTATGTGTCAAACTGTTTCCAATTCTACTGCAACGGATCGAACTGTATGGGTGTACGACAATTTTTATGATTGGATCAATAATCGGAGTATTTTTCGTAATATTTGCAATTGAGGAAACCAAAGGCAAGCCATTGGACGTTCTACATTCGACTGAAGATGAAAAATAAACAAACAATTATTTTTGGTCATTTAATAATAAGTTTATGTGTACTTTGGCTCAGGAATAAATTAAGCAACATATTAATTGATACTGATCTTGTGTGATGCTATGCGAATTTCTAATATTTATGACTGAAATAAGAGTCTAACATATTCTAGGTACGTTTAAAACTCTGTGATGGCATTTGCTTACTCGCACATTCACGCAATATTGTGCATATTTGTGTGGTTTTGTTAACCATTTGAAGCATGTGTTTGCAATTCTCACTCAACTGACCTTGAGGAAGTGTATACGCTAACTACTGACTTCAGTTGAATTGCATCGGAATAACAAAATTGTCTGTGACATAAAAGGAACATTTAAAATGTTAGATATTTATTTAACTGGCTGGAGACTGTTCCCCAAAATGCTCAATTACGTATCAGTTCTGCATTTTGTTTATCATCTTGTTCTGATTAAATGGTATCTTATGGTTCTCATCCAACACACAATGTAAATATAAAAATGATACAATGACACAGTTAATCGCACACAGATACAGCCTCCAAGTTCCACAACTATCATCAACGTCGGGAATAATTTATTGGAATATATTTATTAGCATGAACAAGAGGTGAGATATGCGGCTTTGTTCTCAGGGGCTTTATTGTTTTCATTTCCTACTTGCAATTCCGCTGCGCCATTTAAAAGCAATCTAATCAATGTATTTACAGCCATTATATTTCACTGTGAATTTCACACATATTCACAATTCGAAGACAATTAATTCAAAAAAATATTCTCGCGGAGTGTTTTTTAAACATTTTTTTCATTATTTCACATGCATTTTAGGCGCAATTCATCTTTTCAAAAGATTTTGATGTGTTTGCATTAACAAAAGTTTTGTTTGTTATATTCGGAAATACAATGACAAAATATTCAATTTAATTATTCTGATTATTATTTAAGTGTCAATCGATTCACTTAACAGAAGAAAAAATAGGAAACATGTGAAAAGGTTACAGGCGATTCGAATGGATGACCTTATAGATGAGAGCTATATTTCATGTCCTTGTTTTTTTTTTCAGTCACATTTAATGACCCAACGTTGCTCACCAGCAGATGGTCAGGTTTCGATGAGTTAGAAAGAAAGTTTCATTTCAATTTTCACATTTGTGTCGTTGCGATGGAGATTGAGTGCGGATGAACATATTCGTCTGTCCATATCACAATCCTAATCTATTTATCTTACTTTTTTATGGTTTTATTTATTAATTTTTTTTTCTTTCATCTTCTTCATTGTTGTTTTGACTTCATATTTCCATTGGTTTGCTATTGTTCCATCCAAAACAAGATAAATAAATACATATCCAATGACGCAACTGATAGAAAATGTGATCAACATCGTTGAAGTACGAGGATTATTTCTGACAATAAAAACAATTTGTTCGATGCGGAGTTAAATGCCAAAGTACAAGTAGAATCTTAAGTGTAATCTTTTGTATTTATTTATTTATTTATTACGAAGCCTAAATTTATGTCAACATGTGTTCACAGCGAACTGTGAACATGCTGGTCAGAGACCCAATACGACATAAATTCCGCCCATGGTACGTCTTGAAAAAAAAGAATACAGTCAGGGGTGGGGTGATATTAGAGAGAAGCTCTTCTATCAAATTGGGTCCGGAAAACCATGGCAAAACCGGCCTGTCTCTGGAGAGACAGAGGAAATACAATAGATTTTTGAAGTGAAATTTACGTTAACATTATTATGGAAAGCGAAAGCAAAAACATAAGAAAAAGCATATGAATGATGATGATGATGAATGATGATGATGTTAATGATGAAAATTTTAATCTAATTGGTTGAGAAAATATCATCACATTGCTCCGAGTATTCACGATCAAATAAATTTAATAGAGCATTTATTGTTCGGCGCGTAAATAATGCTTAAGGTTTAATTTAAACAAAGTCAACGATTCGGATTTTCTTAATTCAACCGGTATGCTATTCCAGAATTTAATTGCGGAGTAACTAGAGGCGCGATCGTCAAAGGCGGTACGTGGATTAAAATTAACGCGAAGGTTATCAGGGTATCGCGTTGTTTCACCGTTCCGGAAAAACATGTGATTCAAGTATACAGGAGACTGCTTTGACATCTGTTTAAATATCAAGACTGCTGAGTCCAACTTTGCCCTGCTCTCTGGAGTCAATTCATTTAGACGCTGCCGGTATTCAGTGACATGGTCATTACGCTTCAATCCGAAAATGTATCTGATTTTGACATTATCAGCTACAAGATCACGATGAACTTGATTTTGAGTGCTATGAGCACCCCAGCCATACGTTATGAAATCACCATAGTCCATGATTGGATCAATTAACGCGATTGCCATATCACGTTTGATATAATTGGGTATAAAATGCTTCGAGTGACGTATGCGATTTAAGACGCCATACACCTTTTGCAATTTACACTTGTCATGCTCTTGAAAATTAAAGTTTTCGTCAAAAACCACACCAAGGTTTTTGATTGACTTGCAAAATTCGAGTTTTTCATCACCTATTTTCACGTCATTGATCATATCGAAATTCAACCGACCCGTTTGATGCTTAGAACCGATAATCATTACTTTAGATTTTGATCCGTTCAACTTCATACCGCGACGTTTTATAAAATCATTTAATATTGCAAGATCGGAGTTCACTTTATCAATGCCATTATTAATTTGATCAAAATAGACTTCTAGGAGTGCTTGACAATCATCCGCGAACAAATGGCCAGTCATGTGTTCGAGCACGTTGAGAGTATCATTGAAATATAAGGAAAAGAAAGTTTGGCCGAAATTACTACCTTGAAGAACTCCATTATTAATTGGAACAAAAACAGACTCTTGGTCTCAACTTTTTGACTAATATTACTATAAATTGATTTGATTAATACGAGAGCGCTGTTAGAAAAACCGTACGATTCACAAACTTTCAAAAGTGCATCATGTGGAACTGAGGGAAACGCGCATATCTAGTGATACAAAAATTACTAACTTTTTACGATTTAACGAAGATCTGATACTCTCTGATATGTTCAAAAGTGAGGTGGCACAACTATGATTTCTTCGGAAACCAGATTGCCGTTCGTGAATAATAGCATTTGATTCCAGATAGCCAGTGATCTGAATATTCAAGAGGATACCAAAAATCTAAGGGATGACTGAGATAATGCTGATTGGTTGGTATTCAGAAATGAGCTGGGGACTTGGGACTTTATTGAGAGGTTTAATTATGATTTTATTCCAATCAGCTGGATAAACGTTATTTGAAATGCAAAAATTGAAAACGAAAACAATATGATGAGCGATTGAGGGAATGATCAATTTAAGAAATTTAAGTGGAATACCGTCGGCACCGACAGCATTGCTCTTGATTTGCGCAAAGGCAAAATTAAATTGCTCAATGGTTATTTCGTATTATTATTTGAATAAAAGAATTATAATTTGTTGGCACCTCCTTGGATAGATTTTCGATACGAGCAACGCCAAAATGAAGGTGACGACAGTATAGTTCAATATTCATCACCTTGCCAATAAATGATTTATGCCTGCAGAGGCGGTTAAAACGGCGAAAACGAAGCACATAAACGGTATTCATGCGAGCGATAACAAATCAATATACGCATTTTCATTTAAATTTGAAAAAGTGATAGATTAATATGTCCGATGACTCAGTATCGAAACACTCAGGAAATTGTCGGCAACACAGGGATTTTCATCCATAGCTATTGATGATTTGTTGGGATCGAGTGGATTGCCAGTTTTCTCACAAATAGACACAAAATTTGTAAAAATTCTGAAAGAATTAGCGACTGCCATAAAATACACTTATCCTATACCAATTATCATTCCTTTTACGTCATTTGTTCTCGTTGTCATTGGTCAATTTTTCACAAAAGATGCTGACTCGCTAAAATTATTTATTATTTCTCAAATGTATTTCTTAGTTCACCCGAAATCCATGTCATCCGTTCGGATTCCAAATTAATGGCATTCATTTTCACTTAACATTTTCAATATATCATTTTGAATAATTCAAGGTGACTTGTGCTTTCTGATATTTACTTTGATTTCGAATTAGTTCTGAATCATTGGATAGCTTATATAATATGTTTACAAAACTTGAAGAGCTCTATTGAAACGCCTTTGAAGATAATATTTTGAAACATTCGGAATGAATGCGAAGCAAGCATACAGCAGAGGACTTACAAATCAAATGCATGAAATAATCACAGTAAAAACTATTAATTTCAGATTGATTTCACAATTGATTGATGTAAGCTTTGATGATGTAAGCTTCCAATAATCCAATGTTCATCGAAAACGCAGTAAAGGAATTGGGCCCCTCCGAATACTTGAAATTAAAGGTAAATTTCTATTCTCACACATTCAAATTGCAGATTTTATTATGGTTCCTTTGAGTTTACTTCTTGTTCGAAATCTCCGAAACATATAATAAGAACGATTAGACCTTAAGAACCCACTGCTGATAGATCTAGCGATGAGTATTTGTGCATAATAGTTTCCATAAAAAATGTGAATCGCGATGGGAAGAAAACTTACCTTCAGATCAAATGGGAATAATACTGAAGTTCGAAACTGTTTCGGGAAATTAATGCACACAAAAAAAGTTGGAAATAATTATGGAATATAAGCTTTATGTAAATATTATTACCAGGATTACATTTGATTACATTTATTAATGGATAATCATTGCTTATTTCACCACGCCACAACACATTGCACTGGCAATATTTTAATTTGATTTATTTGACTTTTAGTTTTTAATTTATTTTATGGTGTAGTAATATCGGCATGTATTTACATTGCATTCCATTGCTACATTTCTCTATCTTCTTTCATTTTAACCATCTTTTGCAGTCTTGGCAAATCGTTGTCCATCATAGTCCGTGTGCTGGTTTACGCTTAATAAATGCATAGGCCACACGTAGGCTAGTGAATATATCGTTCTCATTTTTGCACGTACGCATTTAGTGATGATGATGAACATCGAACAAAATGAGAGAATAAAATATAACGACAACAGCATAAGACTATTGTCTGGCGTAAGCCAGCATACTCTTTGAACCACAATTATCCAGCATCTATTCAAAGACTGATCTTTTGAGAGTAAATTCAGGTATTTGAATGCAAATGTGTATCGATAATGAGTTATTCACGTCTCACCGACTAATTATACTTAATGACTTGAACTATGAACGATTTCCATGATTAATATTTCTTTAGATTGTTCTTTCTCATGTTTATGTTGGTTTTTATTACTCTTGCTTGAGAAACACTCGAGATGTGAAGACACAAATTCATCTTATTTTTTGATAAAATAAATATTTGGTTAAATATTTTGCATTTTCTTAAATATAACCATCGCGTATGGTTATAATGGCACAAAGACATAGTGGCCATATTATGATCTTCTGTGTAATTATATGGCTAAAATAAACCTTTTTACGCATACTATAAACGAGTCATAAGGTGTTAATTAGAAAAATCAAAATTTGAAGCACATAATATCAGAGTTTGTCCTCAATTTTCTGAAAAGTTAGTGTCCAACCATTGATTGAATGTGTGACCAAATATAGTATTCATTGTCAAAAATCAGGAAGATTCATTTGATCCAATTCTAGACACTCACCTATTCCATATAAGCCGTATTTATCTTCACGTCGCCGCTGTATTTCTCCATCCATTCTTGATCGGAAGTGTATTCGAAATAGTTGATAGGTTAATATGTGAACATATGCATAAAAATATTTTGCAAATGCTGCATATAAATGACTTCACATATCAACCCACGTATTTGCGAATACATATTTGCAGATATTTTTGCAAATATCGTGCATATATGCATATAAGCCACTATTTGGAACATATATTTACAAATTGATATTTCCCCCTAGGGGGTACATTCAATATGCAAAAAAAAAACCTTTTCGTTTTCTTCGAAAACACAGTAGATGGAAGAAAACGTAATGTAAAAGTGTCTTTGAAATATTTTTCCTTTGAAGAAAACTTTTCTATTCTATTGAACTCTTTGTATTCTAACGGATTTTAAATGAAGAAAAATAAATCAAATGAATTTCAATTTCAAACATTGCATTACAAACTTCATCGACTTATTAAAACCCGGTTTCACGTCAAATTCCCGAACTGTTCATCTATAAAATTACTTAATTTTGTGTAATCAACGAACAAACAAAGTATATCTTTCACGTATAAAAAACAAAAACACGACAGTCGTTGCTGTTTTCTTTTTTTGGCAAAACTGAATGACCACATTAAAATGCGAAGACAGTGCGGAAAGAATGAATATTCATTTGTAGCGGGAAAATATGATAATAAATCAAGAATCCTATATTGATTTAATAACAGCCTTGACCCTCCAAAATACATACATATTTGTGCAAAGAAGGTTCTTACACAATGACAATATCCGGTTTTTGGGAGAAAACAATTAATCTGAATAGCAAGTTTGAACACACAAAATTTAAACTTCTACACAAAATTTAAATGAAAGTATGCACATATAGTTTTTGGTGTACAGATCGAAATTTTCTGTGATTAATGCGCAACATTGTGAGGATTTTGAGAATAACCACTTAAATCGCCAATTTTGTAATAAATAGGTATGTTTATTCGCCGAACATATCAGTCCGTGACGGTGTAATTAAAGGGAATGATATTTTGGTGCAGTCGTGATATTTGTGCGCAGTGCCCAAAAGATTCTGGAAAAAATGCTGTTATTAAGTGACAATTGGATACTGAATACTTCAACACTTTCGATTGTAGCATTGGCAACGTTGTATCTATTTGCAAAAGGAAAACATACATATTGGAATTGTAAAGGCTTTGAGACAGCTGCAGGGGATCATTTTCTATTTGGACATATTGTGGGCACAGTTTTTCAAAAAGAATCATTTTCAGAGCTTCTTGAAAGATTGTACAAAAGCTCAAATGAACCATTTGTTGGGATCTACGCAATTCTACGTCCGATTTTGTTCGTTCGTGATCCAGAATTAGCTCGTTCAATTTTAATAAAAGATTTTGCACATTTTACCGATCGCCCTATTCACTCGGACTCTGATTATGATCTTTTATCAGGATCTCTGATATCTTTGACTGGCGCAAAATCAAAAGCATTACGAGCTAAATTAACACCAGCATTCAGTACAGGTATTAATATGATTGACGATTGTCTATTTAAATCGGATTTCAAATGCATACGTTTTTTGTTCTATGTAATTACAGTCAAATTGAAAGCTATGTTTTCTACAATCGTTGAATGTGGAAAAAACTTGGAAGAATATTTAGAGAAGTTAATTGAAAAAAATGAATTGCTTGATGTGAGTGAAATTTCGGCTGCTTTTACAACAAACATAATAGCGTCGGTTGGTTTTGGCATTGATGTAGACTCCATCACTGATCCAACCAATGAATTCCGACGAAATGGTCGCAGAATGTTTGAATCAACTTATTGGAACGCAGTCAGAGTTTTCCTCTACTTCACTTTACCCAAAAGAATATTACATATCTTACGCATTAAATCTGTTTATGCGGATGTCGAGAATTTCTTCATATCAATTGTAAAACAGAATTTGGAATATCGCGAAAAGAATCATATTTCGAGAAAAGATTTTTTCCAACTTTTGATTCAACTGCGAAACAACGAAACGGTGCAATTGGATGATCAATGGGAAACTGTAATCGAAGCCGAAGAAAGCCAAAAAACCCTTACATTAAAAGAAATTGCATCACAAGTGTTCCTTTTCTTTGCTGCCGGCTTTGAAACCTCGTCAACAACAATGATATTTTGCATGTATGAAGTAGCAAAAAATCGAGAAATTCTAAAAAAAGTGCACGATGAAATGGATAGAGTTTTAGAAGCTCACAATGGGCGAATCACATACGAATCTGTATCGGATATGAAATACTTGGAAGCCTGCATTGATGGTAAATTGGTTCGAATAATAAAAAATTCTAAATCAATATTGAATTTTGTTTTTTTTTTTTCAAATAGAAACTCTGCGAAAGTATTCCGTTGTCCCAAGCGCATTTCGAACTTGCGTGAAAGACTATCGAATACCTGGAAAAAAATTAGTAATCGAAAAAGGTACTGAAGTACACATTCCAGTGTTTGCAATACAAAGAGATGAAAAGTATTATAATGAACCGTATAGTTTCAATCCTGATCGATTTAATGATGATGAAAATCCGATTGGAAAAGATCAAATAAATCAACCATATTTTCCATTTGGAGATGGACCACGTGGATGCATTGGCATGCGATTGGGAAAAATGTTAATTAAAGTTGGACTCATTGGAATGTTGCACAAATTCCAATGCGAGCTGGAGGATACGTTTAAAGAACGGGATATCGAATTCGATCCAAAATCATTTCTGCTTTCTCCACTTGATGGATTGAAACTTAGAATTGACAAACGATGCTTTACAAAAACCACAACTCATTCAAAAGAAAATCGATGTGATGAATAAAAACATTCCTTGTTAAGGGGTTTGAGTCTTCCACTCCACTTGTTGAACAGTTTGTATAATACACAAAGGTTTTGATCTTCTCAAGGTCACATCGATATCGGTCAGTTGAATCATATATTTCTTTTAGTTCAGAAGAAAAGAAAAATGGTAGATAAGAAAAGGATGCTAACAAATTAACAATGTTTCCATCTTATACGGCGAAATAACGCACACCGATCAATAAGAGACACTAATATTTTGATAGTGTGACAAAAGCATTGAATTGTGAAAGAATGAACAATAATCTATTTGTTTAAAATTGATACATACTTTACGAATGTACACAGAAATGAAGTGATGTGCACATACCTGATCGATGTAGTATGCGCAGTTTGATTTTTCTCTGTAGTTTAAAAAATTGGATTTTATAAAATTCTTTATAAATAAAAATCTGTGTTTTCTTTCATAACAATTCCATTTTGGAGATCTCTTTATTTTATCTGTTACTTAAAACAAGTTACAATTCTTTATTCTATTAATAAATTACTTTATTTTTAATTCATATAATGAAATTCTTGATCACTATCATGAGTATTAACAGATATTGAAGATTCAATACTTTCTTACTTGACTTATTATTCAAAGTCGATATGACATTTTAATCTACTTCTTCAACGGTTGGTCCTTGATAGCTGCCGTAGTTGTTTCCAGCTTGTTGGCCGCAACTTGAGCCGGCACTTGCTCCCGCGCCACCATTGTGAATCTTCGTCATGATTGGTGAGCAAATTTGGCTGACTTCTTTCATCTTGTGTTCAAATTCGTCTTTCTCAGCCAATCCATTGGTGTCAAGCCATTTGATTGTTTCTTCGCAACAGTTGCGGGCCTTCGATTTCTCGTCTTCGCTCAATTTGTCGCCAGCTTGATCAATTGCCTGTTTCACACTGAACACGTAGCCCTCGAGACTGTTTCTGGCTGAAATCTTCTCGCGTTGTCGTTCATCTTCTTCACGATATCTCTCTGCTTCGGCCAACATTCGATCGATTTCAGATTGCGACAAACGTCCCCGATCATTTTTGATGGTAATGTTCTTCGAAATACCGGTACTCATTTCTTTGGCAGTCACATTCAGAATACCGTTGGCATCTAAATCGAATGTAACTTCAACTTTTGGTACACCGCGAGGTGCCGGTGGAATGCCGCTCAATTCGAATTTTCCCAAAACGTTGTTGTCTTTTGTCATTGCTCGCTCACCTTCAAACACTTGAATTGAAACGCCGGGTTGATTGTCGGCGTATGTGGTGAATGTTTGCTGTTGTTTGCATGGAATGCGAGCATTTCGTTCGATGATCTTTGTCATTACTCCTCCGGCCGTTTCGATGCCCAGTGAAAGTGGTGTCACATCGACCAAAAGAACATCTTGGATTTTGGTGTCTTTGCTGCCACTCAAAATGGCTGCTTGAACGGCTGCACCATATGCAACAGCTTCATCCGGGTTGATCGAAAGGTTCAATTGTTTGCCGTTGAAGAAGTTTTGTAGCAGCGATTGAATCTTTGGAATGCGTGTTGATCCACCGACTAAAACAATCTCGTCAATTTTTGATTTGTCCAATTTGGCGTCGGCAAGTGCTTTTTCCACGGGTTGCAGTGTGGCTCTGAACAAATCGGCACACAATTCTTCGAAACGAGCACGCGATATTTTCGTGTAGAAATCAACGCCTTCGTATAATGCGTCGATTTCGATGGTGGCCTCAGTGCTTGCCGAAAGTGTTCGTTTTGCTCGTTCGGCGGCTGTTCGCAATCGTCGCAATGCTCGTGGATTTTGTGTCATGTCCTTCTTGTATTTGCGTTTGAACTCGTCGGCCAAGTGTGTCACTAGACGATTATCGAAGTCTTCACCACCCAAATGTGTGTCGCCGGCCGTTGAGCGCACTTCAAACAAAGAACCGTCGTCGATTGTCAACACTGATACATCGAAAGTACCACCGCCCAAGTCGAAAATCAGCACATTCTTCTCGCTCTTTAAATTCTTATCCAATCCGTAGGCCAAAGCGGCAGCAGTTGGTTCGTTGATTATACGGAGAACATTCAGTCCAGCTATTACACCAGCGTCTTTAGTAGCTTCACGCTGTGCATTGTTGAAATAGGCTGGAACTGTGATGACTGCATCCGTAACTGTTTCGCCCAAATATGCCTCAGCTGTCTCCTTCATTTTTGTCAAAACCATTGAGCTGATTTCCTCTGGTGCGAAGCGTTTACGTTCTCCTTTGAATTCGGCAACGATTTTCGGTTTTCCATTTTCACTGACAACGGTAAATGGCCAATGTTTGATATCGTCTTGTATTTTTGGGTCGTCGTATTTGCGACCAATCAATCGCTTGGCGTCGAAGACGGTATTTTTCGGATTCAAAGCGACTTGATTTTTGGCCGCATCACCAATGAGACGCTCGCTGTCGGTGAACGCAACATAACTTGGTGTTGTTCGGTTGCCTTGGTCGTTTGCGATGATTTCCACTTTTCCGTGTTGAAAAACTCCAACACACGAATAAGTTGTTCCCAAGTCAATTCCAATTGCAGGCATTTTTACTGTTTTTGTTTTTTTCAATTTGTTTTGCTTTCAATAAATTTGAAAAAATATTCACTTTTATTCTCTTTGTAATATTTAGTTCAAACTGGTGCTTTGAATTCACTAGTTTAAAATTCACCTTCTTTCTTCTTTCTTTGATGTGTTTGCTTTGCTTTGAATTTTAAGATTGACTTCGGTGCGAGCGCCGCAGCGTATTTATACTGTTTTCATGTTTTCTCGAAGCTTCTCATCGAACGCAGTTGAATGTTGTAGAGTTTCGCGAATGTTCTCGTACGTTCCATATACTCTGTATTTGGTACATAGAATATGCAGGAAACATTTAGAAGGTTCGACATTCAATTCCTGAATGAAGCTTCGCGACACCTTTGAATTTGTTTCATTTCTTGATAAGGCTTACTTCATAAAACTGTATAAAACTACTTCGTTTATAAAATTCATTTGGAAGGTTTCGAGAAGCTTCATTCAGGAATTGAATGTCGAACCTTCTAAATGTTTCCTGCATATTCTATGTACCAAATACAGAGTATATGGAACGTACGAGAACATTCGCGAAACTCTACAACATTCAACTGCGTTCGATGAGAAGCTTCGAGAAAACATGAAAACAGTATAAATACGCTGCGGCGCTCGCACCGAAGTCAATCTTAAAATTCAAAGCAAAGCAAACACAACAAAGAAAGAAGAAAGAAGTTGAATTTTAAACTAGTGAATTCAAAGCACCAGTTTGAACTAATTATTACAAAGTGAATAAAAGTGAATATTTTTTCAAATTTATTGAAAGCAAAACAAATTGAAAAAAACAAAAACAGTAAAAATGCCTGCAATTGGAATTGACTTGGGAACAACTTATTCGTGTGTTGGAGTCTTTCAACACGGAAAAGTGGAAATCATCGCAAACGACCAAGGCAACCGAACAACACCAAGTTATGTTGCGTTCACCGACAGCGAGCGTCTCATTGGTGATGCGGCCAAAAATCAAGTCGCTTTGAATCCGAAAAATACCGTCTTCGACGCCAAGCGATTGATTGGTCGCAAATACGACGACCCAAAAATACAAGACGATATCAAACATTGGCCATTTACCGTTGTCAGTGAAAATGGAAAACCGAAAATCGTTGCCGAATTCAAAGGAGAACGCAAACGCTTCGCACCAGAGGAAATCAGCTCAATGGTTTTGACAAAAATGAAGGAGACAGCTGAGGCATATTTGGGCGAAACAGTTACGGATGCAGTCATCACAGTTCCAGCCTATTTCAACAATGCACAGCGTGAAGCTACTAAAGACGCTGGTGTAATAGCTGGACTGAATGTTCTCCGTATAATCAACGAACCAACTGCTGCCGCTTTGGCCTACGGATTGGATAAGAATTTAAAGAGCGAGAAGAATGTGCTGATTTTCGACTTGGGCGGTGGTACTTTCGATGTATCAGTGTTGACAATCGACGACGGTTCTTTGTTTGAAGTGCGCTCAACGGCCGGCGACACACATTTGGGTGGTGAAGACTTCGATAATCGTCTAGTGACACACTTGGCCGACGAGTTCAAACGCAAATACAAGAAGGACATGACACAAAATCCACGAGCATTGCGACGATTGCGAACAGCCGCCGAACGAGCAAAACGAACACTTTCGGCAAGCACTGAGGCCACCATCGAAATCGACGCATTATACGAAGGCGTTGATTTCTACACGAAAATATCGCGTGCTCGTTTCGAAGAATTGTGTGCCGATTTGTTCAGAGCCACACTGCAACCCGTGGAAAAAGCACTTGCCGACGCCAAATTGGACAAATCAAAAATTGACGAGATTGTTTTAGTCGGTGGATCAACACGCATTCCAAAGATTCAATCGCTGCTACAAAACTTCTTCAACGGCAAACAATTGAACCTTTCGATCAACCCGGATGAAGCTGTTGCATATGGTGCAGCCGTTCAAGCAGCCATTTTGAGTGGCAGCAAAGACACCAAAATCCAAGATGTTCTTTTGGTCGATGTGACACCACTTTCACTGGGCATCGAAACGGCCGGAGGAGTAATGACAAAGATCATCGAACGAAATGCTCGCATTCCATGCAAACAACAGCAAACATTCACCACATACGCCGACAATCAACCCGGCGTTTCAATTCAAGTGTTTGAAGGTGAGCGAGCAATGACAAAAGACAACAACGTTTTGGGAAAATTCGAATTGAGCGGCATTCCACCGGCGCCTCGCGGTGTACCAAAAGTTGAAGTTACATTCGATTTAGATGCCAACGGTATTCTGAATGTGACTGCCAAAGAAATGAGTACCGGTATTTCGAAGAACATTACCATCAAAAATGATCGGGGACGTTTGTCGCAATCTGAAATCGATCGAATGTTGGCCGAAGCAGAGAGATATCGTGAAGAAGATGAACGACAACGCGAGAAGATTTCAGCCAGAAACAGTCTCGAGGGCTACGTGTTCAGTGTGAAACAGGCAATTGATCAAGCTGGCGACAAATTGAGCGAAGACGAGAAATCGAAAGCCCGCAACTGTTGCGAAGAAACAATCAAATGGCTTGACACCAATGGATTGGCTGAGAAAGACGAATTTGAACACAAGATGAAAGAAGTCAGCCAAATTTGCTCACCAATCATGACGAAGATTCACAATGGTGGCGCGGGAGCAAGTGCCGGCTCAAGTTGCGGCCAACAAGCTGGAAACAACTACGGCAGCTATCAAGGACCAACCGTTGAAGAAGTAGATTAAAATGTCATATCGACTTTGAATAATAAGTCAAGTAAGAAAGTATTGAATCTTCAATATCTGTAAATACTCATGATAGTGATCAAGAATTTCATTATATGAATTAAAAATAAAGTAATTTATTAATAGAATAAAGAATTGTAACTAGTTTTAAGTAACAGATAAAATAAAGAGATCTCCAAATGGAATAATTATGAAAGAAAATACAGATTTTTATTTATAAAGAATTTTATAAAATCAAATTTTTCAAATTAAAGAGAAAAATCAAACTTCGCATACTACATCGATCAGGAGGTATGTGCACATAATTTCATTTCGATGTACATTCGTAAAGTATGTATCAATTTTGAACAAAAAGATTTTTGTGCATTTTTTCACAATTCAATGCTTTTGTCACGCTGACTTTGTTCATAAATGATTCAACTGATCAAATATATCGATGTGACCTTGAGAGGGCCAAAAGTTTTGTGCATAATACAAAGTGTTCAACAAGTCGATTTGAAGATTCAATCTCTTTAATAAGGAAATAATCAATCCATCAAGAGAGAAAAGAAATGACTTCGGATAAAAACCAATATCCCGTTTTTCAAGTGTACCCATTCAAATGAGAACAATTTTTTTCATTTGTCTTTGCTCTCTGCTAAATACACTGGAAACAGAATAATTTTTTAATTTTGTTTTAAATTATTTTCCGTGATATTTTCATTTCTACAGATAATTACTTAATCACTTTCTGATTGTCGGTATTTGAAAACAACATCGCCATCGCTGCGTGAAAATTTATTTCCTAAATCATAACTTTGGATTCAAATACTTTTTTTCAAATGAGTAACTGAATATAATTAACTCAGACAGTGAAATCTTGCTGCAGCTTGACTCGATGAAATAATTCGAATCCTGTGGACCACAGGCTGTGGTACAGATTATCAAATAAAGATGAACACAACGAATGTTGGCCTTTAGAATTTTTCAAGTTGCGAGCCAATCACTGAGACAGCTTTCCAGGATTCTTTTTGGTCATTTAAATGTTGAATATTATCGACTTAAGCTAATGAGTTACAGTAAACTAGTTGATAAGTGATTTGGAAACGTTTAATTTCCCAAAACCTTTTAGCTTTACCTGAAAAAAACAAATATAACCATATCGGATTCCAAGAAAATTAAAAATGTGCGACAACACAGGTAGACGCCACCGAAGTTGGAAAGGATTTATGTCAATATTTTTTACCTAGAAATGTACAGTTGTTTTAATGCAAATACTTTGAAGCTGTAAATCTTTGAAATTACAGCCTAGAGAAAATGTGTATAAAAGGAGTTCCGCAAACCGATTTATTTCAGAAGCAATCTGTCTTTCGAAGTGTGAACACCAAAGTGACATAGAAAGTTATAAAATAATTGAACACTGCCAACGACTAAAATTGTTCTTAAAGTTAAAATTATCGAAAAATTCCTACTTCAAAATAAATAAATAAAGCGTTCTTTGGAAAATGGAAGTTGCAAAGCCGATGCAAGTTAAAGATGACATTCATGATGTAAGTACAATATTCAAGTTTCATTTTACATTTTTATTGATTTTTGTATTTTCTCATATATATAAAATATCTAGTTCAAATGAAGATTTGAATTCTCAGGCAAAAAGTATCTTATTTCAATGTTTTGTTTTCTTTCTTTTTACAGTTGCTCAAGAAATTGGGGTTGAACATCGATGCGGATGTTGCATATTTGGCAGGTCAAAGTCCGCCAATTATAATTTTTCCGGCAGCAAACACATCACAATTGCCGTACAACAAGCAGTTGAAAAAGCTTGAAGCTGACTACAAAAAATACTATTCGTACAGAGGGGATTTGAAGTACCACAAAAATATGGCTCGTAACATGCGCAAAACAGATAACAACACAAAGATTGACGAGGAAAAAAGAGAGAAAAAGAATTTAACGTATCGCATTTGCCGAGATAAGAAGAAATATCTCCTGACTAGAATCAAAGACGATGTGAGAATTATGGGAAAAGTTCTCGAATCGATGATCAAATGTTCAAGTCAAATGGAAAAACATCTCGAAGCCGTATTGATCGATGCTGGAGAAAAGGAGATGCCGAATTGGGATAAACTATTCAAAGATATTCTCCACATGAAATGCAATGATGCAAATTTTGTTGCCAATCAAAAAGCATTGGCATGTGTTAAAAGCAAACCAAAGTGTGCTGATATGAAGTTGCTTGAACAAAACGGGTTGTTAGCAAACAAAAGTGGAAATGGAGATAAAATGTTAAACCGCAATCAAGCTCAAAAGTTGGTTGCGAGGATGATGCTCACACGTAGATATCATTCAAGTCGAGTTCTACATCCGGCGTTTATCAACTCCATCATCAGAGCGCCCGGCCAAAAGAAAAAGAAATTGGTCAAATGATTTATTTGTATTAGAAATTAAACTAGACGCTCAGATTATTATAAAGAGAATTTAGATGATAAGGAAATGTTACACTTGATTTTTATAGGTAGAGCTGGTTAGTACTATTGAAATAAAAGAAGTTGGAAAATTCTCTGAAATCTGACGTTTGAAAATGAACAAATAAAAAAAAAAAAAAAATAAAAACAAGTCTTTCATATAATTTGTGTCTCACCCAATTCATCACATATATACATTTTTGAAGGTCACTTTGTATATTCCGTATTTAGATCGATTTCATTCAAATTACACGTTCTCACTAATTAATTTGTTGCCATAAGTTTCGGTTGCAATGATTTGGTTTCGTTTGAAATTGTATCATGAGTTTTCAACAATAACAATTCTAAGTGTTAGGGCTCGTATATTCAACAGGAACCTTCCCGACAACTGATATATGCCACCGCTAATTTTTTTTCAAGATTGTTCTATTTTTGCATGCGCTCCAAAGTTAAGTCAGAGCTGATATTATCACGCTTGAATATATTAAAACTGGAATAGGCAATAATATATCAATTTTAAATCGTGGAAATTTTATTATTTTCTGGATTAAAGGACGCAATATTTTATTTTACAATTTTGAACTATGAAGTAATCAAAGAACTTTTCGAAAAATTAAAACTATGAATCTCAATAAATCTTTTCGTACCAAAATAAAAACACGGCCTTGAAAGAAGAATCAATTTCACCTATAACTATGAGCATTGTATAAAGACTTAAATAACATATCGATCCAAAATTGAAGGGTGCGTCTCCTTAATGCTAAGCAATCACTGAATATATTTCCTGTTATGTGTGAATATCGAAAAGTTTCGCGACTTCATTCAAATCGTCATACTTTTTGTCTTGGCTAAGAATAGCTCGAGCAGTATTGATGCGATTGAAGACATTCCACAAGAGAATGCCCACAATTTTGTCATCGCGCATGTAAAATACAACTCCTTTCGAGAAATCATTCTCTTCTGGTGTATCAGCAGCCTGAACAGCAGGCATTACTCCTATATTAGAGTTGGCAGTTTTTTTAGCAAAAACACTAACCGTTAGTAGCCTTGGATCGACAATACCAAGGCCTTCGTAGCCAACTTTCTGTCCCAAATCCGACCAGAACATGCTTTGATGTGTGCAAGGTTTTTCTGATAAAAA
This sequence comes from Obolodiplosis robiniae, assembly GCA_028476595.1. Classification (NCBI taxonomy): domain Eukaryota; kingdom Metazoa; phylum Arthropoda; class Insecta; order Diptera; family Cecidomyiidae; genus Obolodiplosis; species Obolodiplosis robiniae. The sequence goes on from CM052014.1 coordinate 4,552,308, forward strand.
ATAAATCGATATTGATATGGAAAAAGATGGGAAAATACTTGGAGAAAAGAAAATAAACACATACTCAGTCCAACCATGTTCATGCCAGCCAATCGACCAGTCGTAATGGCATTATCGTAATGTTCTATCCGTCGGCGACCAAGTTTTGGGTCATAGAAACTTGCTGCGTCTCCTGCCTATTGAAATCATAGGTAAAGTTTGTATATTGTTTAAATTGTCTGGATTTTTGTTTCAATGATAATGTATGGTGAGTCATTATCCTCCACTCCTTGAGCATTTCGTTTGAACTATTTGCAACTTAGTTGAAAATGTTGTAGACAAATTTAGATACATATTGCTCAAAAAGTCGAAAAAATTGTTTTAGAACATTCTTATTATGTACATTCGAAACCTACCACAAACAAATGATTTCTAGCTTCAAGTTCAGCATTAACTATAAATCCACCACGAACACTGTCCACTTCTAGGCTGGATTCTTTAGCCAAACCTGTGTTTGGTGCAGATCCGACAGCGACGACAACGTGATCACAAAGAACCGATTGGCCATTGCGTAGCGTCAATTTGACTTGATTGTTGAACAGTTCAACACCTTGAACTTCTGTATTTGGAATGATATTCACACCTTCCTCACGCACGCGTTCGGTCGCCCATTCACTTAAAAACTGAGGCAATATCTTGCCCATGTTTCCGTGTTCATGAAATACTTGATGGACTTGCAGGTTTTTGCTTTCGCCTGAACGGAATGCGAGATTCCAACAAAAAATATCGATTAAATTCGAAAATGTTACCCATTTTAAAAATGTACAATTATGTGAGGAAAGTGATCAACCCAACTGAGACTCACCATATTTTGCAACTGCACAAGCCAATTCACTGCCAAGAAATCCTCCGCCAACGATGGCAATTGATTTTGATTCGTCAACATGTTTCTTCAAATTGGCATAGTCCTGAATAGTTTTGAAAAGAGAAATGCGTTCTTTGACATTCGGCGGTGCATTTTCGAACACTGGTAGATTTTTGGGCGATGAGCCAGTCGCAATCAAACATTCACGGTATTTGATTTCTGTGCCATCTTCCAAAATTGCTATACGATTTTGAGCATCAATTTTCTTTACAGTATAACCACGCACAATGGCCACGCCACCGTCAGGTTCGTCCAACAATTTTGATGGATGAATGTAAAATTCATTGGGTTCATAATAGAGGCTGCGGATCGCACCATTCCATAATTTAAATGTCAATGAGTCCATATCGATAGGTGCATCATTTTTGGACTTGGATTTTGTACCATTTCGCTTGGAAATTTCTTCATCTAACCAAAGTTCTTTTGTTAGCGGGGTTTTCATGTAAGGGGTTTCCAATTGATTCGATACCACCATCACTTTGGCTTTGGGTTCAAGTGACTTTATTGCCCGGAATGCGGCAAAACTTGCTGTTCCGCCACCAATTATCAAGTATGGAACTTCATTCGGTATTTCGGCCGAAGTTAATGGCACTCGTGCTGTAAATAACACTCATGGTTTAATAAAATCATTGAAAATAAGTTTCAATTGAAATCTAGAACAGATAATAAAAACCTACATTTTTTGCCCTCTTTTGACTTTTTCGAATCGTACACAATGTATGCGCCAGCACCAAGAAGAACGGCCGCAGCAGCGCCTATCCATAATATTTGATTATTTGATGATGTCGATGATGATTTAGTTCGTTGCGAACCACCGGCATTTTTTACAGTTGGTTCGATTTGATAGCTTTTCAACGGTTCTGTGATATATTTGTCTTCAATACATGGAGTTTTTGTTTTTTTCTTTTTCGCTTTCAAAACCGTATCGTTACTTTTCGTGGTTTTTACACTATTCTTTCTGTTTGATGCACTAACAAAAAAGCTGCAAGCTTGAATATGACAAATAACATTGTTTTTCATCTCGATTTAAACAAAAAAAGTGCAAAAAGTACTAAAAAATACTCTTACTTGATTGAATATTCGATATAATGCATCTTTGCGAGAGCAGCGTCTTTGATAGATTATTAAAACGTAGCAAACTCATCACTAACCTGAATAAAAGAAATATTTTTATTGTACTCAAAGTTATATTTAGAATATCGACATTTCTTTGGAGACAAAACGGTGATTGGAACACAACACATGTAAATCTAAACGCTAATCTGACCTATTTATTTTAATTGAATCTCTTAATTTTAAATCTTTCCTCAATATGAACGAATTTTATTCAATTTTCTATGAAAACATTGTTCCACACAACAAATAATATCATTAGTTGTTTTAAAGAAAAAAAAGTTTTGGGATTACCTAAAAATGCTTAGTTTCAATTCTTAACTCCGTATACAATGGAGCCAGTTTTACTTCTGTTTGTTTTTTTTATCGATATGACGTCCAACAGCCGATATATGTCATTTATGTTTCGCCGCCTGGTTTGATAACATTGTTTGGGGAAATTATACCAAACAAAACAATTCCATGTATACAAAGCGGTTCAAAATGAACACGATATGGTCAATTTTAACAAAGAAAAAAAATTCTCTAAGATTTTCTAATTGCGCAGTACTTTAATGTCTTTATCCAGCACTTCTTGTCCAAACAATATGAAAAAACGAGAATCATTCGTGTGTATATGCACGTATGCAGAATTGTTTACGGAGTCTTTCAAAACAAAGTATATTCGCCCGAACTGTCGTGTAGCCCAAAAGTCAACGTATAAGAGAACTGTCACCGCTTGTTCACCTTACTTGCTTTAGCTCTAGAATAGAATAGACAGAAAGAAAATTAGTCTATATTAAATTAATGAAAATAAAATTGTAAATAAATTCACAAATGTTGAAGAACGAAATAATGCATAGTTAAAATTAAATTTGATTAGCTGTAAATATAAATAGAGCGATTGAGTATTTGGTCAAAAGTTTGCGTTAAGGGTGGACAGCATATTTTCAGCATGGATCTCCACTTGCCTGTCGATGCGAATAAAGTGAGTATTATTTAAATTGACGAATGTTTTGCGCAATATTCCAATTTTGTTTACACTTCGTTCGCAGAGCTACGATGAAATGACACCCGAAGAACGAATGAGGTAACAAATGTGATAATGATGGTAATAAAATCGTCGTGAATTTTTTTACTGACATTCCGATTTTTGCAGGTTGGATCATCAACGAATGCATGAAAAGCATAAAGGCCACGATGCAATGCATGCAGAAATGATTATTATTTTGCTGGTGACTTTGATTTTGGCTCAAGTTGCACTTGTTGAATGGAAAAAACGACATTATCGATCATATTCAGTGAGTAGCTGTATTAAATATACAAAAATCGCTCACTCTCCATTATGCAGAATATCTCTTGAAAGTTCACAAAACTCCAAATAATTCCCAACAATCTTCCCATTTCAGTTTATCACATTAATAGGCCTATGGATAATTCCGCTTTGTGTTTCGTTGAAAAATCAGTGGTGGCGTTTCATATTGTTCTGGCTACTGTTTTCATGTATCACGATGTTGGTTGTACGAAAAGCTTGCAATAAACCTGTATCTGGCACCACTCCTAGGTAAATTTGTCGAGCTAGTTTCTTGAAATATTCATCCAAATTCTGTTTTGTTTGGAATGAAAAATTGAAATATTTTACATATCGGCGAATAATACCTCACGTTAATTCATTTCTCCAAAATGGCTGCCTGAGCTGGATCACTAAGCATTCGCATTACTTTTGCTTTATTTCAGACTAGTTTACAAGTGGTTCTACTTTATCTATAAACTGAGCTATGGTCTCGGCATTGTCGGCTATATCATTATGATGTTGACATTCTTTGGTTTCAATTTTATGTTCAATCAGCAGCCCACCGTTTGGATGGATGTCGGATTCATGTTTGTTTTCTACGGCTTGTATTTCGGTGTATTAGGACGGGATGTCAGTGAGATATGTGCTGATAAAATGGCAGCCAACATTGGAGTAAGTGTGACAAATCTTTATTTTGAGAGCAGAAATGAGTCAAATTCGTGAGAAGATGCGATAAATGTTTTTTTTTTCTTAACTCATATTTTTTTAGTATTACACGTCATCTGGAATGCCAATGCGAAGCTTGGAGCAGAATGTATGTGCCGTTTGTGGTAACGACCTATTAGTTAGCGAAAAAGAATCGGGCGTTATTGAAGATACGTTTAAACTATCTTGTCATCATGTGTTCCATGAATTTTGTATTCGAGGCTGGTGCATCATCGGTAAATATTTTCAGTCAAATTTTCATCGACATTCTGTTGTTTCGGACGAAAAATCAAAATATGCTACATATCGCCGTTGAAAATATATATTATTTAATCTAAAATTTGATTTCTTTTGTAAATGATTTCAGGAAAGAAACAGACTTGTCCTTATTGCAAAGGTAAGGTTTTATTGTCAATCATTTGGGCCAATATTTTTCATTTATATTTTTTTTTTTTTACAGAAAAAGTCGATTTGAAACGGTTGTTCAACAACCCATGGGAACGACCACATGTTCTGTACGGGCAATTACTGGACTGGATCCGTTGGTTAGTTGCATGGCAACCCGTTATCCTCCTACTCGTTCAAGGCATCAATTGGGCATTAGGTTTAGAGTGAATCTAGTCATCTAGTTTTATTTAGTTTCGATTGGAAATAAACATTTAATGATATTGATTTCCATTTCCATTCCCAGTTATGATTACTATGTATTGTAATATTAGCTAATCAAGTATGCTATTTATTTTGAACTACGTCGAAATCGGTTTGACATAAGTTGAATATTCCCGCGCCTACTTTAATTACTCCTGGCATTTATGAGTATTATTGTGTATTTGACTATGATTTTGTATAAAGCCATGGAACAATGGAGCTAGCTAAAAAAATAAAAATACAATTTTCTATGAAGATTTTGAATTGAACGGCTTCTTCATATTAATTTGATGTAAAATTGAAATTGAAGAAGAGCGTCAGCTGTGTATATTGTGAATCGTGGCATTTCGAAAAAATCGATATTTTCAACGGACTACAGAATCGCTCTACTCAAATACAGATGGCGCTGAAAAAAGGTTCAACATTGGGCCAAATCAAAACAAAATCATTCAGTGAATCTTTCGGACTTTGGCATTCGAACTACGATCGGCATTTTTTTTTCAACCGAAATATCACGTTTTATTTTATTTGGTTTTATTTCAGCAATATTTAAACAGAAATTCAAGGAAATTTATCAAAGATTCGTGTTATCGCATTTTTTGGAAATGTTTCAGTATTATTATTGTAAACAACCGTTTCTACTGATAAAGAGATGAAAAATTGAAAGTTGGCTGAATCGTGAAAGAGAAAGTATTGTTTTTTACTACAATAAAAAAGTGTTAGTATCGATTAATGACAGATGCTGATCAAGACATTCTTGTCAATCTCGAATGATGCTTGAATTGATGGCATGTTGTCATACTATCAACGATTATTATGTCATCAATACGCGTTGAGTCGATAACAAATACTCCGTGACATGTTTTGACCCCGAATTGATAATGCACAAACACGAAAACGGCAAAAATATTTATGGATGGAGTTTTTATGGAGAAAAAATGTAAATACATTTTGATTATTGAAAATAGCATTCGATCAGAATTAGCAGTTTTAATTAAATCAGGCAGTGTCTGATTGTGATGCCAAAGGCTAAACAAAAGAAGAACAAAAAAATCAGTATTATTACATACGATTCTATTTGAACGATGTTGACCGTGAGGTTCGTAATATTCGTTAGTTGCTGTTTGGTTGTTGAGCTGAACACATCAAAAATTAAACTGTCATTAAAGCTATCTTACAGTGAATTCTAAAACAAATCTCAAAACCAAAATGAACATAAAACTGTGTGTTTTGGTGTTATTTTTGGCGCATTTTTCAGCTGCGCAAAATACAAATGATCCTTATTATCAGTACGATCCAAGTAAAAATGCTTATGTCAGAACTGCACTCAATCCAACGGTGGTGAATACACGCCCACAACATTCCGCTGTTCCAGCTATATATCGTGATTTTGTCAACCGAACATTGACCAGAAAACCACTTGGCGTTTGCCAAAAAGAAGTTCCGTAAGTAGTTAACATTTGTGAACAATAAACTTTGTTAGTTTAAAAAAAATGATGAAATTTAAATTATAATTTGAATAATTAGAACAACATCGCTTTTGGCTCCTGGTGCACAAGTTCCTCGCGGGAATGGAGTGAGTCTCATTCAATCATCATGTCCGATTAATTTTTATCATTAGCGAACATTCGAATGTGAATATTTTTTCATTTTCGCTAGTCCGATCCGTCGTTGAGTCGAATTTCAGTTTGCTGCGAAGGTTATCAACGTGATTCACACATATTCCGCGTCTGTAATCCAATTTGTACGACTGATTGTGTTAATGGAGTGTGCTATGCGCCAAATGAATGCATTTGCTATCCAGATCATGTTAAGAATTTGGCTGGCAACTGCGTTCCAACCTGTCCCATCGGTAGGTTGATATTCAATTTGAGCGATTTTGATGTAAAGTCAAACAAAATAAGTTTCAGTATGAATTTCAAATATACAGCTTGTGATAATGGTAACTGCAGAGGCAATATATGCATTTGCATGCCAGGCTTCGAATTGGACAAATCAGGCAAAATCTGTGTACCAGTTTGCAATCCTATATGCGGTAAAGGCATCTGTGTAGCGCCGAATACTTGCTCATGCAATCGCGGTTACGAATTGGATTCGCATGGTACCTGTGTTCCGAAATGCACCAATGGTTGCGAATACGGTGAATGTGTCGCTCCCGAAAAATGTGATTGTCGTTCGGGATTCATCATGCAAAATAACAATTGTGCACCAGTTTGCGAAAGGTAAGCATTTAAATCATCAAATTTGTTGATTTATTTACAATTTTGTGATTGGTTAGGGGATGTGTGAACGGTGTGTGTTCCGCTCCAAATCGATGCGTGTGTCACACAGGAATGACACTTGATGCAAGCGGATCAAGATGCGAAGCTCCATGTGATCAGCTGTGCCTCAATGGTAACTATTTTATAGTGTCTTAATTGTGTATTCGTTGTCCAAAAGCACGCCAATCGCGAGAAAAAAATCGATTTATCAATGAAAATTTGCATATTGAATTTAAATTTTCTTTTGATTGAATTTTAACGAATTGAGTGAAATTTTCACCGAAAAAAAAAAAATACCAATTCATACCAAATTGATTTGCCCACGTGCAAAAAAATCGTACTTCATCAGTGAATAACGTGATTCAATGAATTGAACACACTTTTTATAGGTTATTGCAGCAGTAAAAATGAGTGCGCTTGCAATCCTGGCTACGAAAAAGACGCAACCAACCCACACAGGTATTACAAAAATATGTTTTTCTTCCTCAATTTAAACAAAAAACATATATGTCTTCAAATGAAAAACTATGCTTATTCATTTTTCAATGACTTTAGATGCAATCCAATTTGTCCTGGTGGATGTGTGAATGGTGTTTGCACTTCTCCTGGCTTATGTCTCTGCAAGCCGGGTTTCATTAAGGATCGATCCGTACCAAACAGCCAACATTGTATTTCTCGAGTGTAGATAACACTGAGATAAGGGGAAAAAATGACGGGCACTCAATCTGAATATTTTGCAAACGAATTACGTGGATAAAACATGATAAATTCCCAAATTTCTAGAAAAAAAGTTAATTTCATTTATAATTTGAATGTAGAAAATTGACACTCAAAATAAATGATACAAGAATTCACATAGAAACACAAGTTCAGAAGCATGAATTATCAATTTAACGACGCATTTGAGACCATAATGCTTATCAGAGAGGACGGTTAATCTCCGAAAATAGCTGCAAGAAAAAAATCCATCCCGATTATCATCATGCATTCCATATTTGCGTTTGTTGTTGAGTTTTCACAGCAACTCCAGCGACTTTAGTGTGGATGCGGGGTGATTTCATTGCGAATCTGGATCGTTGGCAGCTGTGCATGCAATAAATATGTAGCAGGACGTGAAAAAATTCATAACGACGACGACTCGGATGTGGGTTATATACATGAAGCGCGCCGGCTATGATGTCGCGCTTAAATGTGAAAAAGATGATGAACGATTACGAATTTATGGGAATCGTTACAGCTGCCAGCTGACATTTATCAAAACAATCATTTGTCGCTTTTTTAAAACGTCATTTATTTGTAATTATCGTCAATACAAACGATACACGTGCATACATATATCCATTTTGCACGACATTTGTTTGCTCAGCTAGCATTTATTTTGAGCAAGAAAAAAAAATAAGAATTGTTTTACACACTAATACATCGATTCTTTACACATGAAACAGGAATCTCACTTGTTAATGTAACATATACATTTATATTTGTATCCTCATTTTTCTATAATCTCGATAGTCATCCAGAAAATGTGAATTCATAAGTGAATTGGCGAATCAGGTATTCGAGGAATTACCATAATGTAAACGGAATTCTGTATGATTCATTGACGGCCATATTTAAATCGGAAATTTCTTGTGAGCACATTTTATTCATTCATGCGGAAATGTGTTTCCACCTTTCGCATCCATTGAGTTACATCAAAGTCATGCCGTAGACATCATATGTAGGTATAATTTGGATTGAATTGAAGTGTACCATTCCGTCGCATTTTGAATACTGTTCAATGAATAGCCAAAGAAAGGAATGAGCAGCCGGAAATATGATTTATTTGGAAAATCTCAACCATTCATGCTCAGCGTACTGTATGTTTCCCATAATTTTATGACTTTTGTGTGCTTCTACAGCTAATATATAAATCGTTTGAACTGAATATGCGTTTGCTGTTTGCATAAACGCGCGCGTATTGTTCGTGTTCATATGCGCATATTCGTTTTAAATGGAAACTTTGCACAGGGTCATTGGCAGTTTATTGTAAATGGACGGTAATTTGTATTTTCTTCATCATAACCTGTTTATTGGTGTCATCAATCATAATGTCATGGCTCTGTTAAAAATCCACGTCACTTTTTTCTGTGTCGGAAAACCATTTCATCTGCTATTTCAATTGATATATTCAACAAATTTCATTTTGTACATTTTTTAACTACTTGTGAGAAAATAAATATGTTCCCCTTTTTACTTTTTTCAATGCAAATTCCAATTTGGCACGTTGATGCGAAGACGCATTAATTCCAAGGTTCCGAAATGGCTTGCTTTTTCATATGAAACTGAATGAAATTGTCCCATGTAAATTTTTCACATTTTTCATTTTACAAAATTGTGTGTATATGTGTCGAGAAACCACAATACGAAACCTTACATTTTCCATGGTAGAATTCACTTGATTGAAACGAAATTAAATTAAAATCTCATATAGATGTCTTGTTTAACTGGAATTCGTTCATATTTTCAATTCTATAACTAAAACCCGATTCATATGAAAGGTCATTATATTCCATTTTATTCAATTTCACTGGAATTGTACACACATTCCTCGTTTTGACTTGAATATCGTGTAACCTACAAAATAAGAGCAATTGGAATCCATCCGCATCTATGGTAACTAAAAATAATACCTCGGCAATTCGGTCGCCCACACTCCCTACCATCTTGCCACTTGCTTTCGCATAGACTGCATTTAAATCTTACTCGAAAATACGTAACACACGTCCTCAATTAACATGCATGTACACTTGTGCACGATCATCACTAATAACACTGAGAATAGATTCCTTACAAATATAACATACTTACAGATTTAAAATGTTACATTTTTTTGTTTGCTTAAAATATGCATTAGAAGTGTATCCATAATAATAATGTATACAATACATTCAGTAAAAATAAATATTGAATTATATTCTAGTTGGTTTTTTGTTTGAAAGATTCATTAATATTATATGCCCGTTCAAATTATTTCACACTCCTTGCGCTTGTTCGAGAGATTTTGTTGCATTTGTTTCATCAATCATTCATCATTTATGTGAACCGTTTCATGAATATCACATTTATTTATTTATTTTTTACTTACAACAAGACATCAACATCTGATAAATGAAGATAAGTTGTGAATACATACATCTTCCTATAAATATTAATAATAAATTATATTTCTAAAGCCCCCCCGTCGAATGATGTGAATTTTCCAGTTGTTTGAGCGAAAAATTAACCGCGAACATGAAGCAATATTTCTTATACGTACGTCGAATGCGATAAAATGTTATCTCGTATTTTATTGGTTTTGATGAAGTCAAACGCATGTTATTCACCGCTTTCTGGGTGACTTAACTCGCAGATTGAATCAACCCATCAATTCGTTCAACCCTAACAATTCCTGATAAGATTGATTTCTGTTTTCCACCTCGCTTCTGCTATGGCTTTGTCTTACAAATATTCGCCCAAAGCCATCGCTTTGATCATAATTCATGTGCTGTTGTACAAAATAATGGCCAAAGTCCATTGGTTACCTCAAATAAACACAACATCCATTGGTTATGTTGGCAAACACAGAATAATTGGATTCAATGGGCGCGCACAAATGAGTGTTTGCGTGAATTGTTCATATATTTCATGATTCTTCTCAGCTCTCAAATAAGAATGTTGCGGAAATTTAAGATGTGTCAACATAACTCAAGGTCAACATCAACATAAATTCAATTTGAAGCTCCAATATACGGCAAACACTCGCTTCAATACGAAATATAGACATAATTTGCGATGGTAGCACAATCAAGATGATACTTCACTCATCCCGAATCCGTTATAAATATATTGTTTATTTCCCCCGATATTTATGATGAGACACCAAAATTGCACTTATATATTCTAAATTGTGAAATACACCAAAAATCGCTTGTTCTAGCTTCTATTCACGGGCGGTGTATCTTTTTTGGGGGAAATGTTCGCAATTTTCGGAAAAATTTACAGAAATCATTAACGAAGTGCTACTGCCATTCTAGTTGCTAAGCACAATGTGCGTCCGCTTACCTGTTGAGTTCAATTAGATAAATGAAAAATGGTAATACAGTAACTTCACTACCGCGGCAAAAATTCAATTTCCTTTAATAATATTTCGTGGAGATGCTTCATAAAATGATAAACATTTGCTGAGACAGCATCACAAATGTGTTATTTAATGAATGACACACCTTAATGCCAAGTGCTTGTGTTGCCGCCGACAATACGACGAAATATCGAATCAATTTCAACGGAGAGATGTATAAGACGGTGGTTGACGATAAATAATTGTCAAATTAAATTACCTGCTTATTAGTAGCACTTGGTGCTATCAATTATGTGTAAACTATAAATATATTGGATAAAAGTAAGTGTGGTCGTTAGCCAGATGATGCGTCAAAAGACACACAGAGCACGCCTCGCATTTGCAGTAATTAAACATTGAAATAAAATTTCATTAGCATTCAAATGAAGCAGGTCCGTTCAATCCAGCCAATGGGAGTTTGAAAGAAATCACAGAGTGAGAGTGAGAGTGAGAGCGAGAGAGCGAAAACGCCATAACATGAAATGTAAATAGCTATAAGTATCCCTATACATGGTTCGTAGGGGCGCTCGTGCAAAATCGAAGACGAAGAAAAAGGATCGATCAATTTAATTAATTATACACCTTGTTTTTCTAATTATTTGTTTTTCGATCTTGATATGCTTGCGACTTCTTTGTAGGAAAATGAGAAATTAAACGGCTTTGAATACATGTTCATTGGATTGCTGGTTTTCGTAGGGTACAAATGGTCGGAATCATGACCGAAGTTCCACTATGAAATAAAACAATATCGCTGAAGGAAGGTAGAAGTCAACTGACCCTTATTTATCATTGTGTTAACCAAACGAAAATTCGATGTTTTTTTAATCGTCCGGGATCGACATAAGACGGGAAACAAACGAAAAAGTACACTTGTTTCAAGTTCGACGCAACACATTCTTAATCAAATGAATGAATTATGTGTGAGATTTTCTTGCTGCAAATTTCACATGTTTATTGAGCAAATAGAATTGTGTGTCATAAATATATTTTATCCGATTATAGCGAAATTGTTTTTGGCTGGTATCGTTTCATTGCAGCGAAATTATCGAAGTTTTTTGTTTCAGGTCAAAATACTGACTTAAATCATTTGGCATGGAAAAAACCCTTGAATTATCGACACAAAACAGAAACAAAAACGGTCAAGAATTATTAAACATGTACATTTCGTATCTTTATCGCAAAACGTCTGTGTACGGGGGAAATGTGATTTTGGGCTCAAATTAACCGCTTTTCTGAGTATACATGAATGGAATATCAGTGGTTGTGCATTTCTGTTCGCTCGATTCGACATTTGTATGTTGGATGTATGTGTGAGAGAGAGCTACCGAATGTTGTGTGAGCCTACGGCGGTTTTTCTAATTTATTTGATTTTGGACTAGAGAGTGTTGTGAGTGTGTTTCCACTTTGGAGTATGGTATAAAATGAGGAGCCAACGTTATTGTTCGCAGTGCTCGGTTCATTGTGTGATTCATCATCAATGATAACGCTGCTATCGGCCGCCGATGGTATGGTTGGTAGAAACCGCACACTTAGCTTTGGTGAAGAGGACGATGGTTCCGCGACTTCTTCTTGCACGGCCTGCTGTCGCACTAAACGCGGTTTCGCATTGCTAACCGACGCTTTGCCTATTTGATTAATTGCATCAAATGATTATTGCTTTTTATGAGGCGGTCGCACAGAATACGACCGATTATAATATTATGGCATTTAATTAAGATGCAATCTGAATGAATCATAAGGAGCTAAATGAAATTCAGTTCTAAATTACATTTACCTGATAATGATGGGACTGGTGTGGTGCTCGTCGCACTGGATCGCGATAGTCGGAACGTCGATGTGCTGGCCGTCGTTGCCGATGCCGATGAATCATTTCGTGAGCTCGATAAATTCGAATCTTGTGATGTTTTGCGAGTGATAAGCCATGAGGAATGTCTACGACGCGTTTCTAGAATGCGTAATGGAATTGAGCAATGATGGGGCGGACCATGCCGCCATGAATCCGAACGCGACGAACTAAAATTGTCGCTTGATACAGAACTCGCCCGTTTATATGGTTTCTGTTGGATTTCTGCGATCTTGTAAGCGTATTGATCGCAACGCAGGTCACGCCGGTTGTCGGATCGCTTTTGCGATTGCTTGCAAATGATTCGATGCCATACTCTCGTCCAAAATGGTGGCGGTGGTTCTGGTACTCGTTTCATGTGCGGCTCCAGTAGCTTCGAACAAGCGCACGTTTGGCCGGCCATCGTCGGGGGCATTTCTTTTGAAGAACGCTCACCCAAAGAGTTCGTATTGGCTGGCGTTTGTCGATTACTGAAATTCGAACTGTGTCGACAACGGCCAATTCCGCGCGTCACCCGCGACTCTTCAATTGCCTTACAAATTAGCACGCAATCCTTTTTGAATTGCTTGGTCATTATCGCATACAGGAATGGATTGCAACATGAATTCAACGGTAATACGAATACGGTGAGTACTTTTGCTTGGTTCAGGTTAATTAAATGCACACCAAATACGGAGGTTAGCGATAAAAATGCTATCGGTGACCAGCACAAAAAGTCAGTGAATACCAATAGCGCCATTCGCTTTGCGATACGTGAATCATTGGAATTCCACGCTTGTGAGCCCCGAATCGCACAATACATTTTCAAATAGCAGCCCATCAAAATTACAAAAGCGACACCATTTATGAACATCAAAAATACAACATAAGCAAGACTCGCCGGTTCGGTCGTTTCGAATGGCAAGCATACTGCAAATTTGCGATAATCAGAAATACCAAACAGCGGTAAAATCGCCATTGCTATTGAAAATAGCCATCCAAATATCATAATGTAGCCCGCATGCCGAAGTGAGAGCCTTTTGTTCAAATGCATTGCATGTGTAATTGCATAATTTCGTTCCAGTGTAATTACAGCCAGTGTATAAACGGATAATTCCGATGATAAAACGGCCAGAAAACCGGCAACTTGACATCCGACGCTCATCTGCCATGGGATCGCGTACATTCGGAATTCACCCAGCGTCGAGGCATCAACAACGGCCAACATTCCCAAATATATGCCCATGAAAAAATCGGCTGCAGCTAAATTGCATACCAAAAATCTCGGCACATCCATTTTTGAGCGTGAAAAAATCAATACAAAAACCACTGTACCGTTGCCGAGCATCGCCAGTAAAAATACAACCCAAACGCCGCAACGCAGCGTCCACCAATCGAATAAATCTTGGCATGGTAAGAATGGACCTAGGCACAAGAACAAACGCAAAATAAACAACTAAATCATAAAAAATTGAGCAATGTCACAATTTTGTTCGCTCGGTTGTACCTGGTAGTGGCAAGCATTGTACTGAGCCCGACGTTATTTCTCCGCTGAACGCTTTCGTTGGCGATGTTTCTTCCTCGAAATATTCCTCAACATAAGCTGGCAAATTGCCCGGATACGTAAAGTCTTGCCCAAATGAATCAAGCAGTTCATTTATTTGCGTACCAAACTTTTTACTCAAGTTATCTGCAAAGTTTCCATTGGCAAACACAGTCAGTTCGAATAATTGGTTTTAATTTTGGCATCAACATAGAATGGGAATAATTGAGTGAGTCCAAAATGATTGAGTAGTAACAAGTGAAAATTTGATTAAGAAATAAGTGAATGACATTCAACTGTGAGACAATTAAACAATTATAAACTAAATTGAAATAACGTACATAATTGTGGCCAAATATCCGTTTGACTGTTGTTCCACAAGCTCATATCAAATTCATTGTCGGTTGGAAAGAGGACAGCTTCTTCAATTGGCGGTGGTTTCGATGAACGATGCATGGTGACAAGTGGAAGAAAAGCACAGCAATGATACGCGTACGATAAGACTAATGTCTATAAAAAGTGTGAAACAAACAGAAGAATTTCAATTAAAGAGAAACACACAAAAAATGTATATCGCTGTTAAATCATGGAAGTGACTTCATTTTTTTTCTCGTAAGGCACTTGAAATAAGCGACATTTTTATGACGTACGCTTGCAATAAATGTGGAGCAGAAAAAATTTACCTGAATGCGCGGAAACGACTCGGGTGGTGGGAATTCTCGCAGTTTTGGATTGTTGAATGTTTTCAAATGCATCACATTTTTCAATCCATTCTTTGGCAGCGTTGGAAATATATTATTACCCAAATTCCTATAAATATCGATATAATCATTGGAGAATGCAATCAATGGAAAATCACACCAGAAATAAAACTGCAATTCCAATATATATTAATATTTACAAATCTTCAAGTTTTTTGAATCCAGCAAACGAATCATCATGAATAAAAGAAATTTTGTTTCCCTCCAAGTCGCTGCAAATGAAAAAGAAAAAGAGTCAAGGAAAACAATCGATTCATTTTCGAACAAATTGCAAAAATCAGTGGGTAAAATGCGTTGAATACAAGGAACTTACAGTAATTGTAGCCTTGGCGCACCGAGAAATGCATCCCTTGGAATTGTTTCAATTTTATTGCGCGCCAAAAGCAGATCATGCAATTGACCTAAGCCCTTGAATGGTGTTTCGTGCACTGAGCTGATTCGATTATCGGATAAATCTCTGTGTAACAAAAAAAAAAAAAAAAAAAAAAAACCAAAGAAAATGTGTATCGTGCAATTTTGTTGATTTTTCGTGTGAAATTTTGCTTTCAGCTCAACAGTGGTGACGCCAAGCAAAATGTCCCAATCGAAACGCAAAGCGATATACACACAAACGATTAACTTACAAGATACGCAAGTCTTTGCAATGCGATAGATCGGGAACACTTTTCAGCTTATTCGAATTCAACACTCTGTGGGGGCGAACACGCAAAACGAAAGAAAGCGAATCAAATGAATAAAGATTGAACATCATTTGAAAAAACATAATAACGAAAAACAATTCGAATAATAATGAAACTGATTCTGTTTAACTTACAAGCTTTTCAAGCGGGATGAATTCCGGCAAAGATTGTTTGGTATCACGGAAATATTCGCTCGATCCATTCGAAGAATCTCCAATCCCGAGCATCCTTCAAGTGATGGAAGTTGGCTTAAACTTTTGGCATCCGATAGAACCCTTCGCGCAAATACACACAAACAAATCCAATTCGCATAAATTTCCGTGCAGCACAACAAGAAAAAGTGAGATCATTTGTTCAAAAGTGAGTTGAATCGCATTTTAATCGATTTCAATGGGTAATCTCATTGGATTGCGGAAAATGAGGTGACTTACAATTTTCTCAGTCTTGGCATAGTTTGAAAAGCATCAAAATTAATATCACCTAATGGATTGGCGCGCAGCTCCAATGTTATTAGATTTTTTGGAAGATCATCTTTTAGTATTGTATTGATTCGATTGCCGGATAAATATCTGCAAAAATGTGAACAAGACACACACGCAATGGAAACAGTTGCAAATGGTAATTAATTCAAAAAGTGGAATTGAAGAAGCTTACAGCTCTTGAAGATTTGATGATTTCACCAGTTTGCTTGGTATTGCTGTGAGCAAATTATCATCCAGGTCGCTATAGAACGGCAACAAATCCGTGCATTATTCACGTCCACGCAGTTTCAACGAGAGCAAAGGACGACAGCGATGGAAAAAAACCGAGCGAAGAAAACGAAATTGGCATTATATTCAATTTGATGTGAGCGAGTATATTTTTTGAAATGCTGCCATAGATATGATGTTCAGATACTCACAGAATTCTCAAGTTGGATAAATTGCTTATCGCATCGGCAGTTATATTTGTCAGGCGATTTCTTTTCAGTGTGCTTGAATACCGAATGAGTTTTGCGTCACAATCGGAATGGACAAAGAAATAAAAGATATTGTTTAATATTTTTAGTATTCAGTCAGTTTTTGTGTGTGTTTGTGTTTGCTGATTCGAATGCAGATATTACTCTTTCTCTCGCATTCTCATCAAAATGAATCCAACGACTTGAATTGATGGAAAATTGAGTTGAAAGAAAAAAAGTTGGACCAAGAACTCGATGCAAACAATCAGCAGCGATAGCAATAGAAGAAAAATGAAAACTACTAAAAAAAACACAAATACATTTACTCACAGATATCGCAAGTTGTCCAATTTTGGAAAATCTCCAGCATTTATATTAAGTAGATGATTGCCTCCTAAATTTCTATAGACGTGAAATGAAATTTTTGGAATGAGAAAAATAAGAAAAATCACCGAATAACGAAAAACTGAACACACACATACAGAATGGGAGAGAAAGCGTGAGAATAAAAAGCATATTTGATTAAATTACTCTGCATCGTGTTTCGATGATGCACCGCAAGTGTTTCAACCAAAAGTGTTAGTTATTTGATGTGTGTGTGTTATAAACACTTCATTTTCATGCTATGCATTTACTTATGAGCTGCTGCTCTCCGAATGCAAACGGAAAACCAATGAAAATATTAAGCAAAAGAATGAGTTGGGAAAGAGAAAAAAAAAACTTATTTATATTCCAAAGAGACACAGATTTTGTCGCACCGATTTTTTTCCCCAATTTATAAATATGTGCATGCATTTAGCCAAGTTTTTGCTGCTGTGTGAATTTTCCCGTTCGTTTGCTATATTCTGTTTCACACAATCAATTGCCATTGTATTTCCGTTAGCAGCTCAACAATGATGAAGAGAAGCAAACGAAACATGTTTTTCTGCTGTTAGTAAACATAGCCAATCGACCAAAATATAGAGCCAAATCGAAATGAATTGTTTATTGACTATTTTCTATATCACACAGACTTTTAAATCCGTCAATATTTGATTTACAAAAAAATTCATCACCCAAATTCTTAAATCACCAATTTTCAATAACAGATCTCGACACCACACAAATGTAAATTCGCATGGTTACAGCTCATATCTCACTTGAGCCTTCAAAAAAAATCCTGCATTGTTCATGATCCAATAGATCTTTACCCTAATCCTCCCTTCATTCCACCAAAGTGAATCGAACTTGTGCAAATTTTTACACAACTATAATATTTGACCAATGATTTGTTACCAATCGAATGAAACAATGGCCAAATGTAGATTTATATTGATAAAGTTAGACTCTATAGATGAAATTTGGCAGATTTATTGTGATTTAATTTTGAATTTGGCTCTATACTGAATTTCTATTATGGAATCCATGCAGTCTCATGCTTTGATGAATGTTAATTCAATGTTTGTGCTCAGTTGCTAAGTGAATTTGTCTAAATGTGAGGCAGGAAAAAAGCTATTGATTGTTGTCAATTTTGATAATTTTTACTGAAATATCGAAAGATTTAGAAAGTGATTGGAGAGACTGTAAACTAATATGATTTTCTGTTTAAATTGTAAACGGGGAAAAAATGTGTAAAATTCACATGAGGGATAGATTCGGGTTAAACACATATTTTGCATGAGTAAAATCAATTTCAGACATGGAATTTACACTGTGGGTGCTGTGCACATTTTAACAGTCGCACACAGAATGGATGTATGGCTGCCAAAAATTGCACGGCACACAAAGTATATAAATTTCATATCTGATCAATTTCAAAGTGGTTTGATAGACTCACAATATTTCTAGTGTTGGTAAGCCAGTTAATGCTTCGGTTGGCACCCGTTGTAGCATATTTCCCTCGAGTCGAAGTGCTCGTAGACTCTTCAGCTGAGCCAAGGAAATATCATCTAAATGCATAACTGCATTATCGTCTAGTTGTCTAGCGCATGATATTTGTCAGTCGATCAAGAGAGATACAATAATAATAAAAAACCAAATTCAGAATAATGTTTGTGTTCACATCTTTGTAAGCATTTTATCCCATTCGTTCCCATATGCATGAGCAAACAAACGTCAGACACGATTGACGGGAACGAACGAGAAAAACAAAGAGTAAGAGAGAGAGAGAGAGAGAATCTTTCGAGTGTGATAAATTTCGAGGAATAAATAACAAAACTTGAAGAAACATAAAAACATTTATCATTGGATTCAAGATGAATTCGCCAAGATTGGAAACTTATTCAAGTGTGTTCTGTTTGATTTGGTGCATGGAATTCGATGACTCTTCAAAAATCTGTCTACTAGACAGTGTCTACCGTTTTATAACATTCCTTGTGTTCGATAATTTTATTGTTTTGCTTGAAATGGACTCATCCAGTGCCGTGCCATCTCTGGTTCTCTCCGTACATTTGTGATTCACTTGGTTTGCTGCATGTGCTGTTTATTACTCGGTTGTTGTTTCAGTTGTAGTTTCTGTTTCTCTGGTCGCCCAGTCAACAAACAATTTATTAAATGTGAAGCGTCTCAAACTAAAAACAACAAGCTTCCATTGCAATGCAAAATAAACACACACACACACACACACAGGATATGGTTGTCAACCGAAAAGGAAATCTTTAATCTTTTCGCTGTGGCGCGCAAAGAAATTAAATCTGGTAAAGTAAAGTTTTTATCGACCAGTGTGAGCAAAAAGTCGACGATTCAGCAGAAGCAATGGAATTTGTCGTCGCATGGAAACTGTCATATATCATTGAACTATTTCGAAATTTGTTCCGGCCGAAAAAATAGCGATAGCAATTCATTTATACATTTGGTTTCGTGCGTTTTTCATGCTGAGATTCGTTCATTTGCTAATTATTATCAATAAGTTCATTTTCAACAGTGATTGAATGGGTTTGATGAAAATCGCTGGCGGCACATTCGATATCATCGCATCAAAACTTCTCAAATAATATTTAATTCCGACCATTTCGCTGGGACCGAACAATTTTATGTATTTCATTGTCAAACGTATGGAGAAAGTTGGTTTTTCTTTGTTTTCATAAAAAGTCGTAATTGCAAAGATATTGAAGCGTGCGCTGGGTGCATTCGGTGTCTATGTGTGTATGCCCAATAAGAACCCTTTTCAAAAGTTGTGTCGACACAGCGACAATCAAACATAAAACCCAAGCTGGTTTTTCCATTCGGGTGCTTAAATGTCTGTGCACAATGAAAATTGTTGATAATTACGGGGTAGAAGGAGCCTTATGGGACGAATTAGCCATTTCAAGACGATTTAGATCCTTTTTATGGCATCAAATGCAAGACATAAAAATTAAATGTTCTTGCGTGTATGTTTGCACGCACTTTTCACCACTCATATCATTTAATAAGATTGTACAATCACTTTCATTACATTGCTTTTGTTCGCTTGTTTTTATTTTGGGGTCGCTTCTCCAAGTGCGATTCAAACAACTCTCAAATAGAGAAATTCAAAACCAAACCGAAACCCAAACAAAAACAAAACATTTGCTGAGAGAAAGAGAGATCGAGTTAAATCACTCCCAGCGCTATCATTGCAATCATCTGCTGCGTTCAAACAGTACACCATCATTTTCGATTTAAATGGCTTGTTCTTTACACATAACGAGTGTTTTGGTTTTCGTTGAGCTTTTCCACATGCTCATTTTTAGATGAATGCGACAATAATGACCGAAATAATGGGATTGTATGATGTCTAAGCGTCGTTTAAATCAACGACAAATTGTGCGCAATTGTTAGAAATTGCTTCGGTCTTTTTCATCGGTTTATTAGTTTCAGCTTTCGCATTTTGTAATTTGCCAAATAAATGTGCATTTTGGCCTTTGATCAGTGCAATCTCAATAGGAATCGAATGAAATAGAAAACAAACGTCATACTTACAATGCATTCAAACTTTTGAGATGGCTTAAAGCTTTTCCGGGAACTACAGAAAGGCCACAATTATGTAATGATAAACGTTTTAGATTGTTTAACCCTATAAATGCATCTGAATCAATATGTAATAAACTATTGTCCGATAGAATGCTGCATGATTGCGGATCAGGAAAAAGATGCGGAATTCGAGAAAAAGAGAGAAAAAAATCTCATTAAAAATATGTTTGGAATGATCAAAGAATAAAATATGGTGAATCTATTCAAAGAGATTGCTTTAACTTACAGTTCTTCTAAATGAGGTACAGCTTCGAAGGACCTTTTTGGCAATTTTGTTATGTTATTGTTTCCAAGATCTCTGTAACGCACAAAACGGGAAATGACAAAATCATCAATTGAAAAATAGTGTGTGAAGGCATGGTTTACATTGTTAACATACAGTTTGATTAAACTCTTTGGTAGATCAGTTGGTGTCTCGTTTAAGCCGATGGAACGACACGATAAGATGAGTTCTTCAACGGTACCGGAGCATTGGCATCCTTCTTTCTCCCATTCTGAGCAAGCTTGTCGCGTTGAAACACCATACGAATCAAACTGTTCCAATGCTTTTTCGTAGATTTCTTGAGCTTCTTTCTCGGAATTCGGTGATAGAATCACAACGGATTCGCTCATCGATTGCTTAACCTTTGCACTAACATTTTTTATTGTTGATTTTTGTGTGAGCGTTGAAGGCGATGTGACAGTAGCAGTGACAGCGGTGGAAGCAGCAGTACTTGAAGTAGTTGGAGTCGTTTTGGCTAATTGAAATGGCTGTGTTTTGGTGCTCGAACCATACGGAAGAGTTGACAGCGATATCGATGATGACACGGATGGTGTTGTCAATTCGACAGCCAGTCGAACGCCAACGTTGACGCTTATGGTGAGCAGGACAAAAAGTCCTCGCACCCATACCATGCCAATACGTGTAAATTATTTTATTCGCCGTAGATATTTGTATGCCTCATAATCCACATTCACTTGATAAATATAAAAATATTGTTGCGCTCAATGTGAATCGTCCATTTCAATTGTTTTTCGAAAATATTTGTGAGCAGAACATTCATATTTCTTTTTAAAAAACTTGCGTACGTGTTTCCAATTCATGGATTGAGCATGGAATAAAAAAAAACACTCACAAACACACACTTTAATGTTCGGTGTAGATTTTAACTATATGAGAATGTGTTTGCTGAAATGTTGCGTTCACGATTAATTTCGTCAGTTTCGCCGAAGATCAAGATTATGTAGGAGTTTTGCATTTTCGATGAACTTCATTCAAGAAATTCGCTTACCCTTGCTGTTGGCCGGGTTCAAGAGGGAAAACGGAAGAGATAAATAAATATTCTTTTTGAAGTTGTTTGTTCGACAAAGTTTGTCGCCAAACTGTTTGCGTACAAGATTGATTACACCGAATCGAGTTCGGAATGTTATTCGTGTTTGTTTTTTTTTTGCAAACTTTTTCATTGCCCGATGGCCTCTTTGTGTCTTCTTCTTCCTCTTTTTTTTACTAGTTTAACGTTTTACTCGTAATCAGTGCGAATATGTGTATTCATTCATGTATATGTTAATATTGGGTTTGGCTCGATGATGTCGAGATGCTTTTTCACTCGGCGTCGTTGACGATGCTGCTTCTGTTGATGTTGTTGTTGTTGTTAGTTGTTTGCATTTAATGTCGTAAACTGTAATAAATGGCACGTTGGATGGCAGCACACAAATAACCAGGAATAAGATGAATAGTCATATCTGGTGGAAAACGACAGAATTTGAAAATAAAAATGAGAGAGGAAGAGTCAGCGTTAGTGTTCGAATGAGAAAGCGGAAGGATGAAGAGAGTGGCGGAAAAATGGTCGTATAAATTTTATATGAACAAACATGCATTACGATGTGATTAAAATTAACGAGAGTGCAATAAATTTAAGTATATAATTGAAGAGCATGGGGGAAAAGCGCAACAATCGAAGAAACAGTGTGTTGAAAGCGGTTTTAAACAGACACAAACACACTCGGCACATATGTATGATACACGGCGCTTCTGAAAATTGCATGCATTCCTTTGTGGCAAATATTTGCGGCTATAGGAGTGGAGTGGAGCCAAGCTCGTCCCTATGATATGAATTTATTCGATTTTCGCATTTTCGGCTTAATAATGTGAAAGAGATAAATTGCGATTTAAACGAGAATTTCCACTTAAAATCTCATTTGATCTTATTCTTTTAAAGACTATCGCATTTTAATAGAGTCACACGCTGGAAATGTCGAGCAGCCACGTCACTTTGAAGAATAACGATTTTATTATAACTTGGCCTTCGTTTCAGTATCGCCTTCTTTTTAATTTATTTATACACTTTGTTTACGCTCGTGCAATTTAATTGGATTATACCAGGCACTTGAAAAAGCCAAAAAGAGAGCGAAGGAAGGTGGAGAGTGTGTGGGAAAGCTGAACGCCATAACAATGACGACAATTAATTTTCGAGAGATGAACACTTTTGCTGAATCTGATCTGTGCAACCGACAGTAGCGGCGGCGACGGCGGTGACTGCAGCATCAACATCACTGGTATCATCAATCCAC
This sequence comes from Obolodiplosis robiniae, assembly GCA_028476595.1. NCBI lineage: Eukaryota > Metazoa > Arthropoda > Insecta > Diptera > Cecidomyiidae > Obolodiplosis > Obolodiplosis robiniae. Next base: position 4,575,615 of record CM052014.1, read on the forward strand.
TTTGCACAATAGAGAGCCCCATAAAATTTAAGTAGCGGATATAATTGTTTCGAAACTATTTGTTGGATGGAATTTCCATACAAGTTTGTAAGTTCGACGATGATATCCATTGCAAGAGAGAAGATAACGGTCCGCAAACACAAACAGAAAAAATCTATCAAAAAACTAATTACCTCCAGAATTCGTTTATTCATTTTCATTTCTATTGAATGGGAGAATATGGTCGACATCGACGTCGTTCAACGACAAATCCAGAAAATAATACTATTACAAGTGTTTCAGAGTGCAACGAACATTATTTTAATACGGACAATAATATTAAACGATTTTTTCAGAACAATGCTTGCGAAGTAACGTTCGATCGTTCGTTGGAACGTTCCTTGGGAGATGTGACCCATATAATTATGAATAGTCTGTGTGTTATTAAAACTATTTCTACATAGCATAAGTAAGTTACATGAGTAGCAGCAGCAGCAACAGCTTTGCTGCCACTGGCAACCGTTTCAGCTTCTGCTTCTGTTTCTGCTGTCAGTGTAAAATAATGTTTGTTCAACATGGTTCCATTCAATTATTTGTGCGAAAAATAATGGAAAATATGTTGGCAGTTCTTTATCGACGCTGTCAATCAGCGAGGAAACTCTTGACAGGCAACCAATAGACAACAGTTGTTGTTTTTATTACCATCGACACGCAATGCAAATGAGTGTGACGAATGAAAGAGACGCCGCTAGAGAGAGAGAAAGAGAGAGAGAGAGAGAAAGCGAGAAAGCGAAAGAGAAGAAACCTATTCAGATAGAATATTCATTAATTTCAACGTCAATCGAATAAAGTTCTTTAGAATAATCTCACTTGAAGTTAATTTGCTTGAGTATTTTCTGGATTAACGCATTTTAGTTTGCGCTAGTTCGATCGAGTGGTGAAAGGCTTTTAGTTGAGAAGTGCAGCACGAAAAATGAAGGCGAAAATATGCGTCAATCTTCGATATTTCAAACTAAAAATGCCATACTCACGCTTACGAGAATTTTCCTTGGTGGAAGCAGGAGATAAAATGTTTTTAACCGTTTTTACTCTCAGCCCTACATATGGGTAACAATAATTGTGCGAATTTCACAACTATCATGAAACAATATGACGATCGAATGAAATTGTCGGAAGCTTTCTGGATTATTAAAGCCAAATCTAACATCGCCGTCATTAATGACTGAGCCGCCTGACAGGCTCTGTAGAGGAAAAGGAACACCGTCATTTTCGATATAGTTTTATTCCTAATTATTAAAATTGCCTTGTATATTTTTCGCGTTGTTTTCTATCATGCCGCTTCCAACTATGGCCCTGTGATTTCCACTAAATATGCATTCGAGCGCACACACATTAATTTGCTTAATTTGAATTAATGCTTATTTGACTCGAATCATTGCAATTCAAGCCGCTGCTTCGATTGTGTCTATTCGACCGAACGGGTGTGTGCTAATCGATTTGTTCCATGAACATGTGCAAATGATGGTTATAATGTGAGTCATTAGTGAGCATCCGATTGGCATCATACATTTCTATGTGATACAATGATGCGATGGTGAATTGGCTGTGATCGAGTTGATTGCGTGTGACTGCAAACAACTGTTAAATGCCTTGCAGCCCAAACGTACATAAAGTATCTGGCTTAGTCGCGATGGCAGTGTACAAACGCATGCGGTTATCATTCAATTCCAATGATAGAATACTTCGAGAAGTATTATGAAAATACAACATCAAAATCATTCGAATAATCTGCATGCGAACGATCAAATCAAACCAAATAGAGGTTTTGATTTTATCAAGGCCACAAAACCGCCATAATTCATCGATAAATTCCGCCTCGACGACAGACAAATTCTTAAAATTGTGAGAGTAATTTATTTTCGTGGGATTTTCGATGGTCTTTTTTCATTTTGATTTTCGCTCATTTATTTTGTACGATTTTTCGGATTACGAATGACAGTTCAACAAAGTTGTGGCTCGCGTATTTCAGTCAAGTGACAGACAATAAATAAACATAAAGTTCTGCACGTTTACTTTGTGAACTTAAATTTCGTCTGACATCTTTCGCTGATATAGTTTGTATGTACACGAAATCGATATTGAACACTTCATGCATATACATGTCATAACACACACCCACATTCGAAAAATCGCGTTTGGCCAATATTTTCAATATGAGCATGAATTCAAACAGATTTCAGCGCGCCAAATCCCATTTTAGCACAGAATCCGATATTGACATTTTTCGAAGCTTCTGTTTGCAAAACTTCTCTGTAGTAATTCCCATGGTGGAAATAATAAACAGATCTCTTTGCAACATTCATAACATGATGTCTATGCGCGAACAAAAGTTATTTCACGAACATTATAATCTCTTTGGAACAGTTTTCTTCACGCAGTGTATTACAGCGGATATAATTATTAGTCGTCTCGAAATATGTAATACACCACTGAATCTATTCATAAACGATTTTTTACCAAGTGAATCTATTCATCAGCGACTCTCTTTTCACTGAGTGAATGTTTATATAGTTACATGGGAATTTTCAGACAAGCTCATCTGACTAAAAGCAACTTACTTTGATCAAAATACTTCGAGTTAGTTACTTAAACGAAAGCGCACTTCAATCGTCTCAGGCTTTGTGCATCATAATTCGAGCAAAAATGTTTAACAATTTGAAAATGGAGCAATATTCGATACAGTGCTGCTTTTGTTTGTAATTTTGTTTTATTTGTCTTTTGCTACAATAATGGTGTTTTGTGCGCCAACAAAGTACGTAATTGTATTATAAAGGCAAGTTAAATGTTTGATTGAACTTATTAAATTTGAATGTTTGAAGGGGATGTCAATCAGTTCGTCGGTCGGTTTTTTGCGAAATTAGATACGTGTATTTATAAAAATTGCCATTACATTCCAGCCAAACAAATCGCAGAAGTGCCTATTTGATTTTATATTTACGAGCAAATTCAATCATTTATTTGAATAGTTTCGAGTCCTCAAATATCTTCTGTTGCCATTTGTAGTTGGTAAATTGCACCATTTTCGAAGCGAAAACTACTGAATCCACTTTGCAAAATGAGCTTTGAGCGAACATATCGCACAACTAGATAAATAATATTATTCCCGAAGTTTTGTGCCGGGAGAGGGAGAGAGCGAGAATGGGAGCGAGAATGTAGGGATTGTTTGGTGGTTGATGTTCAGTTTCTGTTTGTTGCATAGCAACAGCGGATTGAATGTAAATTCATCCACAATCACATGATAAAAAGTGATTTTGTGCATATGCGAGAAAAAGATATGCGTATTTTCCATGCGAGTTTTCGTTTTCGGTCCATCAGTTTTTCTGTTGTTCTTTTTGACAATATTTCACGTTTCTTTCAACTCCTCCTCACTTTTTCTTCAACTTGAACAATGAAGCCAAGATCTCAAAATTCGAAATTTATTAGAAGCGAAAAAGAAGAAATGCACACAGCAATAAGAAATTTATCGCGTTCGCAGGGTGTCGGTTTTGATAAATAATAGTTGATGGCGTATTTTCCGAGAATGATGTATGAAGTTCGATGAAAAGCAGCGCATTTAAAGCTCCCCAATGTATTTCTTCTACTCAACATAAATACACTCATTGATCCTTCCATATCAACAGCTCGCGAGCTCCGAAAACAAGTGACGCAGCATCTCAAACGAAAAATTTCCTTCGCACACGAAACATACGGGGGAATGGAAAAAAATGAAATAAGAAACGTTGCCTAAAAAAAATGTGGAAAAAATATTAACAAGCAAATAATAATGAATGAATGTCTTACTCATCAGCATCACAAAAGAGATGGCTGGGCTATCTTCTTGTTGAATGTTGCCGAGGCGACGAGAGGAAGTGGCACAAAGCAGAACAATGTAAAAGTATCAACATAACATTGTTTTTGAACTATTTGAAAGACCAATAGATACCAAAAGTATCACAGAAAAATTGTAGAAATGATTGCAGCATTTTTTTTAGATGGACTGCCGCAAATTCATGGATATTTATTTCCATTCATTTCCTATCTTTGTTCAAGTTTCGCTGTTGCAGCAAATATAAAACCATTAAGTCGATTCTCATCGTAAAACAGCAGTTTTTGTCGGTTGATTCAGAGGCGCCAAATCTTAGGTGCGCTCTTTGACGCATGATAAAAGTATCATTTTAATGTGCAATTTATTTGTGATGTCGCTTGTTACGACCATTGTATTTTATGTCCCTCTTTCTCCATATCTATCTCGTCGAGCGAAAGATAGCCAAACGACATTTTCAAGATGAAACGAGAATAAAATCCAAAATTCTCTTTACTGTGTGCAAAAGAAATCTGAAATATGGTCAAATGAGCAATTTTTATTGAATTTCTTTTGTATTTGGCGAAATATTTGCTATGAATTTCCAGTTTGATGAAGCATGAATTGCGACATCTATTTATATATTACCAACATTGTACTGTCGGATTAAGGAGCAAACCTTATGTAAGCAATTTTATGCTTGTCATCCGGTCGAAAATTCCATCATTTCATTTGCTGCTTGCCTCTGCTTAATTGGCATGGCAAAAAGATCTATAGACCCTGTGAATACGCACATATATATTTATAATCTAATGCGGTATATCAGCCGTTGCACACACACAAACACACACATCAAACAAATTACGATTAAAATGTAATTTTTTCTGGCTTTTCATTTTCGGCCGCATTTACCCTCGTCATATTATATTTACATTCATAATGTGAATTTTCAAAAATGAAGAAATCACTGAGCCTCGCGCGGAATTTAAATTGAATGAACCAAATAAATATTCAATCACTTGAAAAGCCAACACACATCGCATTTCATGCATCAATCTAAGCATCACTCTCGAGCTGAAGCATCGCATTTTAATTCAAGCATCAATCTAACCTCCTTACGGCGATTGATTTTTTTTAAATAAATTCAAGGCTCTTGTCACATTTCAAAAGAAAGCGAATACTTCATGCAAACATCACTTTAATTTATTTATTTCACTGAAATGAAAAAAAAATATTCTAAATCAAAAAGTTGCGCTGTCGAGCAATCATTTTGCAACACATCGACCGTCACCGCACGACGTCCAAAACAGGCAGATTCATACGATTTCACATCTAATAATAAGCGTTTGGATCTATTTTATACATGAAGTGCTTCAAACTGGATGAGAGAATGTTCATCAATGCAAATGCATGTTGATGGGGCTCGATGATTCTGGGCTGCAAATGTGTCTAAACATATTAAATTGACCAGAACATACATTTCTCGACAATTTCAATGTGATCGGTTTCAATTAAGCGTTCAATTACAATTTTATGGCATTTTGATTCGAGGAACAATGAAAAACATGTGAATATAATCTAGAAACACAGACTTAAAACATAAACAAAACAAAATCAGTATTTCTGCAAAAATTCATAGAACAAACAAGGGTTCAGTTGAATTCGCAATCGATCCATTCCGTGACCCTAAAAAAGCATTCAAATTCTGTCAATTTTTCAATTTGAAAGAAAACGAAACCGTAATTGAAATCTGATATTTCTTGGGATCTTTAATTCAATATCATTGAGAATTGTCACAGAAAACATTTCAATTATGCAAAGCAATTAATTTCTTGTCGCTCCTAATGAGAATCATTGGGCTGAATTCATGGAATAATACAATCGAAATGAAAATTCGAACAACTTCTCGATGCTGAAAAAAACTGAAGCAAAAGTACAAGAATGTGTACATTGTAGTTCGTGTAATTGACAATGTGACATATGAAACAACGTATTTCTGTGAATGCGAGAGGCCTTTATATTTATTAAAAAAGAAATTCATAAGAATGATGATGACAGAATGCTCGTTCAAACAATTTTTACGTATTCAGTGTTTGAACTCGGTAACCTTCCTTTAAATATTAAGTGCTCTGCAAAAAGTGACAATTTTTGTTTGTTGCTTAAAACACAGACGTCATGAAACAGAGATAGAGAGAAGTGTATTAAATCAAGAAAACATCAGAAGCATTACGAACGGTGTCCAAATATGTTTCCCGCTTTTAAATTATCTACACATCGTTCTTTAAAGCTTGTATATTTTATTTTCGGCGGAAAGGTTCTAGAATATCTAGTCACTTTGTAAATCAAACACTATGCCCGCCATTAGAGCGTAGAAAAGATATATGCATGTGAGCAAGCAAGAGAGGGGGCGAGGGGGCGAGAAGGTGTTTAAAAGAGGGAAAGAGTGTGAAACTATATTTTGCAACGGTCTCGCAATATTTGTAACTTTGAAATGCACTTGTCACTATAAATTAGGTTGTTTAGTATTTTCGCTTATGTTGGAATACGATGATGAATAAAATGCACGGGTCGATTCGATTTATTATTTTGAATCACGAAATGTATCACTAACAAGTGCGCGCGACCAAAGTTGGTTTGCTTTTATTTGGTCTCAATGAAATTCGTTCTCTCAAAACCATTCAAAACCAATGTGAATCAGCACAGCGTTCGTTTAATTACTAACTCTATTCTATATCATATGATATATACAATTCATATTATAAATATTTCGTTTGGTTGCTGATTCTTATTTTTTTCTCATTTTCGTTTCGCCAAATGACTGAGAGACACTAAACAGAATGTGTGACGAAGTAAACAATTGTGTATACATATTTTATCGATTCGGTTTTGGGGTTAATCGTTAAATCTATTAAATAGTTGTGAGTGAGCAGCAACAGCAGCAGTCGAGTCGTAGTGAGCTTTTTCATATTTGTTCTGATGCCAACGCATGCCTCATATTTGGCTTGAATTCTCGCTAATTTTTTTTTTTTTTTTCTTTTCAGTCAGATATATTTGCCACACCAAATCTGGATAATCGTGGCTAAACGTCGTCGTTGTCATCGTTTAGAATGATCATAAAACGGCGCGAGCGAACGCGCACGCTATGATGGAGTTTATTAAATTGCAATTTTCGTTATTTGAATAACTAATGATTTTTATTCCACCACCGAAATGCACAACTATTTATCTGGTTGGCTATAAAATTTACTGCATACTGAAATTGGGTCAGCAAAAGCCAATACCAACGTCCAAATCAAATTTTGTGCAATAGAAAAACGCAAATGACAAAACAAAATGAAATAGAATAAAAAAAAAACAGCAATGAGCATGAGTCAAAAGACACATGTGAAACACGATTATTTTCAATTCAAACTGAATTTCGCTAACAACGTTTGTATGCAAAATACAGAAAGCCACGGACAAGTGTATCGCGCAAAGCCACCGACAACACTGTGCTTCATTCATGTACATACAACGTTATCCAAAGTATAACTGTATGATGTATGATAACACATTGGGTGTTGCGTGCTGTTGAGTGTTGTATCATATACTTATTGCATTGATAAACATTAACCAAAATTTGCTGTATTCATGTGGATTTCTGTCCGCCCCTTATTTCGATATTAATTGTGATAATTTGATAAATATGCGCGCGGCAACTGTTATCTCTGTCGAAAGCATTGCGCTTAATGTAAAACCACTGTTCGCTGATTTAATTTTCCTTTACATTAGCTTCAGCTGAGCTTTTCCATTTTTCTCACTTTCTCCAACCCTTTTGCATCATCATCATGATTCATTTATGAGCATCACCAACAGCATATTATAGGAAGAGGGGGCCAATGACGAAAGAGAACAAAAACCAACCGAGAAGCATAACCACAAAGTCAATGATGGAACATTTCCGAGATCGCTTTGTACTTGGTATTTGGTAAACAAGAACATCCCGTCTGTTTCCTGTACACAAGCGTTGCTGCGATTGCGAGTGCGTTTGCCGGTGGCGAAATGTAATACGATCTCATCAACTTTCAATGTGAAGAACAATTTATTTTAAATTACATACCATTCATAAGAAAATCACTTTAATACAGATGCTCAAAAAAGAGCAAATGATGCGAAATTTTTGCGTTTTGTTTACTCTTTCGCTTGTCAGTGTGTCGCTCTAGCGAAAGAAGCACTTGTTTGGAGGAAAAGTGAAATTTTCTGAAAGTATGAACGATATTAACCTGAATACTTTAGGCAAACTAAACGACACTTGATGCCACACAAAAAAACAAAATATTTGTTTAGCTAATGATGGTGGCAAATGGAAAACTTTTCAGTTCAATATACTGGCAATTATATTGTTATAAAATTGTGCTTGATCGTTATTTGCCGATATGCCGATAGCCTGGGCACGTGTGTAAACTTTGTACAATGTAATGAGTTCTTTATTTTCTGCTTGACAGAAGAGACTTTTGGTCCTGAACCGAACCGAAAATTTTCGTATAATATTGAGGATAATATTAAAATCGATCCAACATTATAGAGATATGTTTCATTTAGTTGAAGATTCGATTCAAACAATTCGATACATTGTTTCGTATGGAATCTCATGGTGATGATCAACACAAATGACCGTATGATTAAGGCCGTCCTATAAGTGTGCGTAACAAAATATTCATTATCGTAGACGTTGTTTGAAAAATTGTGAAACTGGAAGAGAGCGACAATGACAAAGGCGGTCGAGCAGCAAAAACGAAAGACCATCCAACCGACAAAACTAGCAATCGTCGAAACACATCTCTTATGCAGAGAATCTCAAATGTTGAGTAGAGGTAAAACCATGTTTTCATTGCATATCGAAGTGCATTAAATTAGTTGTGCAGTGTGTTGAAATTGTGTATTTGAAAACTGTCAATAGCATATTACGCTCAAACAAAGTGGAATAAGTAGCAAGCATTTTAGAAATCATCATTGTTGTATATCAAAAGAAATGCATGGAAATGTTCGACATGTGTGCGATGCTGCGACCAATGTTTTCCGATGACACGCTGAATGTTCAGCTTGATGTCACTTTGTTTGACTTGTCTTATATATGTGAGTGTGTGTGTGTGTTTGGTGACATCAAATTGTGTATTATCACAATTCCTCTCTCTCTCTCTCTCTTTCTATCTGCTTATGCATTTCATTTCACATGAATCCACTGTGCCGCATTTGATATGCAGCATTTCAGCATGTTTGATACATAAAAAGCACTGAAACTTTCTCGGGGATGCTATAGAAAATACATAATAATCGTTTTATTTTCAACAAATTGTGTAATGCAATGCAAGCAGCAAATGGTTAAAGTTGAACGGTTGAAACCAGAGATACGTCCGTATATCTATGTGGCATGCTCATCAAACGCGTAGATGCGATACAATAACAAATCTAATGCTTGAGCGCAATCGCACCAACTCGAGAATTGCAGATTTTCATTATTTTCTCCATCTCATAGTACGATATGGGACGCACATATTGGTGGTGGAGGGAAAGACAGGCGGATAGCGATAGCGTTTAATTTTAATTTCTGTTATTGTTTGAAATGTGTAACGCGTACACGTACCATCATTGTGTGTGCCTTGTGCGATGCAGTTTTGTACGTTACCTCTTTCTCTTTCTCCCTCTATCTCCCCCTCTCTTTCTCTCTCTCTCTCTATCTATCTATCTCTCTCTCTCTCTCTCTCTCTCTTTCCTCTCTCTCTCTCCCTCTCTCTCTGTGTGTGTGTGTGTGAAGATGACGTCGCTTCTTGTTATGCATATGTAAAGTAGTGATTTTAGTTGGTAAACTCAAGGAAAGTGTTGGATAGATAAAATTAAGAGCAACGGGGGAAGCACGCACAATAGCTGCAATGCCGATGCGAGCAGCTCAAAATTAAAATTGTGGAGCCGTTGTTGCAACAGCATTCAACCACCGAAGAAACCCTTATCTTACATATTTAAATGAAGTTTAAATACTGAGTTTAACAGATAAGTTACATTCCTGTGATCTTCTTATTTTTCGCTCTTTCCGCTTGCTTGCGCTCATTTCGGAACACTTTCAACAGAAATGTTCATACGTCACGTCACCTCAACTCGGCTTCATTAACGAAAATGAATAATCATCTTGCTCATTGTATCTGCATTCATTTGTTTCGTTTTTAATTGAGTCATTTTATTTTAATGGACGCATAATCTTATTTTACATATATTTATTATATGCGGTCGGTTGCTAGTTCGCGCTGTGCGGCTGCAGCTGTTGTGTTGTTTTTGTTTAAGCTGTGGATGTGGATGGCCCAAACATTTTTTGAGCAGGTCAAGTCCGCTCAGAATAATGATTTTTTGGATAATTTGATCTCATATATCGTACTCGAAATTAATTGATATCATTAATTAACCGATGTCAGTGTTATTAAAGCTGTGATTTGAGCTTCGCACTCGGCGTTTTCCGAAAAAAAAAACATTCGACTGAAAAATTCAAAAAGTTAAATATTTAACAGGCGGAAAAACGAATAAAACACGTCAACAGATGAAAAAGAAGACGCGAGGCAGAGACAGGAAAAAGAGAGAAATATGAAAAAAGGAACAAATGAACGGGAAAAAAATTGGAAACACGAGAGAAAAATGCGACAAGATGTAATAAAATGGGACCGAATATAGAATTGGGGCACAAATGAAATAGCCAAATATTTGCGGTGCCAAATTGGAATTTCATCCTGAAATGTTAATTGTAAATATTACGTTGCATTTTAGTACCAAGGCGCGCACATCCTCGGATTTGTATTACTCGGCCAAATTTAAGAATTCGCCGGAAATTACATTTATTTTATGAATCTATCGATATCTATGATCTGGCTGGCATAAGCAATAGCGGAAAAATTCTTGGATTTTCACCGAAATGTCCAGTGAATCACGACTAAATGGTCAAAGATAAATCGGAAATCGGTGATATCTGACCATAAAAATGGAATTGGAAGAAAATCCATGGCAAATACAAATTGAGCACTGCCATCATACTTTGGCTGGTTCGCACATTGCGACGGCTGTTGTTGCTGACCGACCGCAAACAGCGATTGCTGCTGCTGCCCAATGACATATATTTTTGTGCAATTTGTCTTGGGACTGTGAACGGGATTATATTATCCAATTTATGTGCGTGCATTGTTATAATGTGAGAGCATTGCAACAGAAACTAAACGCCCATTCTCTGTCAAACGGAACATTGAAACTGAAGAGTTTGTTGCTACAGATCGAAAAAAGGTGCTCTTTAATGGAATGCTTAAATATATGGCTTTCCAATATGTTCTATGTTTCGGTTTTTGTGGCTTTCCTCAATTCGATTATGCGATATTGGTGAGAAACTGGTGATATAGGCTCCGTACGGTCTTGATATTTATTGTGCCTATTTCTATTTTCGGCCAAAAAATTATCGTGCGATTGGCAGAAAACCGCAATACCAGAAAGATAAAATATCATTTATAATCGGAAGCATTGAATTTATATCGAAGTTCAGTTGCATTATTGCCGATTGCTTTTTCGCTTCCTTTCGCACTTCACGCTGCCCCCGATATGCGATACGAATCTTCGCATCGAGCATTTATTTTTATCGAATATTTATCTGACCAGCACACTCATGCCACTTTATAGCCCCCATATAATACAATTCCAAAATCAAAATATCATTTCATCGGGAAAAACAGATGATTCAAAAAATTCAAGTGGAATATAGATTTCTATTCTCTATTTTGCGGCCATTTTACTCTATTAATAATAATTCAACGTTATCTTATGTGCTATTCATTTCGCTATAACACGCTTCTGTAGCATACAATTTTACTATTGTTTATTCAATATGCGTAAAGTAATTTAGTTGAATTGTGGTACGCGTCAAACATAACAAACATCTATAATAATAATATATCTATGAATGTGAATGCGTGCGTTGCTTTTCATCAAGTGCTATCAATGTCGAAGTTGCTGCGAGCTTCCATCGGCAGCTCTTTTGTCATTTTCTCTTTATATTACACTGAACTTTCTTCGCTAGACACAACTTTCGTTCAAATTCGAATTCCGGCTATTTATATATCAGCATGCGCTTGTGTTCTCAATATATTTCGCAAATTCCGTTACGTCAAACAAATTCAAGCGGAACGACAAAATTATTTTACATGTACGAAAAACATGTTTTTCGACGTATACACGAAATGCGAAGCAACTGATTTTGAATCTATTTGATATATGCAAAAAAGTTGCGACAACTACCGTACGAGAGAAAGAGGAAGAGAACGAGATGGAAAATATAGAAAGAGAGAGAACGTGTAAGAATTGGCTGTCAATTTTAGTGTTGATTTGCTCGAAAAATGAAGGGTTTTCGTTTTCAGTTGAGTGCCATTATATTTGATATTGCGTGACAGAATTGTGCAAAAATACCCGCATGGGCTCGGCATTTGAGTGGCAATTATTTTTGGGAATTGCCGATAATAATTGATGATCGACAATGGTGGGACAGCGGAGAGTGTGAAAAAAATATCGAAATAAAGCGCGGCCAATCTGTGCTGCCATTTATTTTCACTTTAGAAAATAATCATTTCGCATCCTTACCATGTTTGGCACATATAAATCATATTGCATTCCGATAAAGCTGATATGTTTGCTGTGCAAACGAGCGTGTGTGGGCGACAATGGATTTTGATTCAGAGAAATTTTTCGATTGAATTGCAAATGATTAATCATTCTATGGATGCACTAATTGACAAACATTTATCTTTGGACCGAAATCAATTAGCTTTATTTATGTAGCACGTCGGAGCGTCAATCCATCAGATTGCGATAAAACCGATTCACCGAAAATGATGTTGAAAAAGCGCATGCATAAAAAGTGCGCGCGCTGCCATCAAATCGCGAAGTCACATCGCGTATGGAAAGTCACGAAAACCCAATGACAACAATCTCCCTATTATCATTTATAATAATATCATTCATTTATGACAGTATGTCAAACAGTATAGACGTCTTATTTCTGTGGTCCGTGCGTTATTCTCGTTTTTATTTATTTTCAACACATTAATGTCGATTTAATTGTATAATTTTTATATTTCTCTGTTCGTTACGTGCTCCTCTATCCGACGTATATGGAGTTTCGTCGTATTTTTTCAAGGAAAAGTGAAGATTAACAATTGAATTGAACATTGTATTGACTGCGATTGTTGTTGTTGCTATTTTGTGTTGTCATGATGGGAACACGTAAAAAATGTTCAAGGGATGACTGCAACCCACTGAATGTAAAAACCGAAGTGTCTACGAACTGTGCCAATTGCCGGAGTGAGATTCATTTGCCGTGCATTGGAATTACCGCAAAATTAGTGCAAATTGATTCGCCGAACATCCGTATATTTTGCAATGAATGTTTGCATGAGCTGTCAAATGTCATTGAACCGCTTTCAAAGAAAAACCAGAAAAGTGAAACCGAAACTAACAAAATTGTGTCTGAATTGCGTGAGTTGCGAGAATTAATTGTGAAAAATGACAACAAACTGAATGCAATCGATGCCAAAACGACCGTTTTAGTGGACAGAGCAACACGACCGGTATTAACATCAGCCGCTTTACCGCTTCCACGGTCACCACTGATCTCATTCACACCGACATCATCGAAACATGCACACAAACCACCGGAAACACCGCTGAAACCTCAAACCAATGTTTCATACGCCAATATTGCGCGCCAAAACACCGCACTAAATGGAGCAAAGCGCAGTCGTATCGAGCTGAACGCACCTCCCGCCGCCAAATATGTGCCGAAAGCAAAGACTGGAACCAAAACGAATTCATGCGGTCTTTCAGTCGTTTCAAAATCAACCCGTGTAGAAAAACCGAAGTTCACAAAGGCTGTGTGGGTGTCCCGATTCAACCGTGATACAACTGTAGAGGAGATTTTTGATTACATTCAGACCGAAACCGACATCGACGACAAATCGAAGTTCACAGTTCACAAACTGGTGAAAAAAGATCGCGACTTGGAAACACTTAAATTCGTGTCATTCAAAATACAAGTGAATCAAGATAACTTCGACACTCTCATGGATCCAAACGTGTGGCCAGCAGGTATTTTAGTGCGCGAATTTCTGCAAAACCCGACATTGGGCGACCATATTTTTCCTGCTTTCGACGCAAAAAACCGGAGAACATCTACGGAACTGATGGATACCACAGAAATGTCACAACATCAGCCAACACCAGTGCAACACTCGCCAAAAAGGATAGATTTGACAGTATCACCATCGAAAAAACTACCGAATTCAACGCCAACGGGGTAATCTTGAACGCAGCACGCAGCGGTCAACAAACGATTCAACAACAACCACAGGCAACGACACAAAACATATCAAAAACATCAACAATCGAACAATACACCGAACGAAACGCCCGACAAAACACCGTTAGAGGCACCGACAACTTCACCGATGGATCGCATGGTCGTCTGGGTGATCGTTTGTCTACAGTCAGTTCAAATGAAACGGGGCTGAATGCGTGTATCCAAAATGCTTCGCCTACCAATTTCCCAGGTAATATAAACAGAAACAGAGTTAAATGTTCTCGACAAGCGTGGAATGATACTACCCCACCCAATTTGAGTTCGTATTCTGCTTCAAGCCACATTAATATCAATCATCTGGACTTATTGGAAATCAATATCTACTCCTCGAATATCCGTGGTATGAGAACGAAATCAAAGGAAGTGTATCGCAACTCATCTTTGTCCGAATATGATATCTTCACATTGACTGAAACCTGGTTAACTGATGGAATCGCTTCATCAGAATATTTTGACACATCATTTAACGTTTTTCGTAAAGATAGGGATCAAACTGATTCAATTTTTGAACGTGGAGGAGGAGTTCTGATAGCCGTCCGATCTCATTTCATCTGTTCAGAAATATCTATTTTCAACGCATCATCGATTGAATGCATTTGTGTTAAATTAACTTTGAATAAGCATACAAATGTATTTATTTTTAATTCGTATATTCCACCAATGTCGTCAAACGAAACTTATCAATCTCATCTTAATGCCATAAAATCAATACATTCATCATGCCGTCCATCGGATATTTTTATATTGACTGGTGATTTCAATATGCCAAATGTGTCATGGATCGCTGATGATGATTCTAATATTCTCCTGCCTGAGCAAATAGAACCATCACATGCAGCTGAATTTATTGGTACAATAAGTGAGCTTGGATTGTTTCAAGTCAATAATATTCGTAATTCAATGGGTAGACTATTAGATCTTGTATTTACGAACGACCACGAAAATCTAACAATTTTTAGACCGCCTCCGCTAGTCAAAGTAGAAGATCTTCATCCACCGATTTTGCTCGCATTTGAATGGCATTTCAATGTTGCTTCATCTGAGCCAAGTACCGACACATTTAACTATAAAAGAGGAGACTATTTTGGCTTGAATCAGTATTTGTCATCTTTATGCTTGGAAAATCAATTGATTAGTCGTCACTTATCTCTGGACGATAAGGTGACAGTGCTTGTTAATTCATTAACGACAGCAATAGAGCGCTTCATACCAAAGAATACCATTAAACGTAATGTAAAGTGTCCATGGAGCAATGCTCAACTACGCAACCTAAAAAACAAGAGAAATAAAGAATGGAAGAATTTCAAAATCTCGGGTGACAGACGTTCGTTTGATGCAGCATTCGCTGCGTTTGATTCATTGAATACAAAACTCTACGATGACTACATCAATAATATGGCTTCTACTGTTCGATCAGACTCAAAATCATTCTGGCGTATTATAAATTCCAGGAGGAAGACTGATAATATACCGAAAATTCTTCATTATGGTGATGCATCAACGACTAATATTCAATTTCAAGCTGATCTTTTTGCAAAATTTTTCAACAAAAATTTTGAATGTAATAGGAATGGCTTACAACCCAATCGAGTTACTTCCATTGGAGGAACTAATGGTTTATTCCTGTTGGAAGAAGCGTTTGTATTCGACGAGCTTATGAAGATTGATATATCGAAGGGAACGGGCCCTGATGGTTTTCATCCATTATTGCTGAAAAATTGTGCAGCCTTTCTGTGCATACCACTTCACATCATATTCAACGAATCACTAACTCTCGGATTGTTTCCTTCTCAGTGGAAGAGTTATAGCGTGAACCCAATCTTTAAAAAAGGATCTAGATCGAATGTTGAAAACTATCGCTGTATAGCTAAACTACCAACTATAGCTAAATTCTTTGAGAAACTCGTGAATATTAAACTGACTGATATGGTTGCAAATAGAATATCACCGAAACAGCATGGATTCTCTAAAAGGCGTTCAACAGTGACCAATCTCATGGATTTTACTCACTTTGTGTTTAAAAATCGACGACAAGTAGATGTGCTGTACACAGATTTTGCAAAGGCCTTTGATAAAGTCAATCATGATATATTGATTTCAAAGTTAAACAGATATAATATACCTAGTAACCTCATCTATTGGATCAAATCATATCTTCGCGACCGTCGTCAATTTGTAAACTACAATGGTAGAAATTCCGGGGAATTCATAGTAAACTCGGGTGTGCCTCAAGGAAGTCACTTGGGTCCTACACTTTTCTTGCTATTTATCAACGACATAGTTGAGGAATTGGGTATAGATGTGTTTATATCTTTGTTTGCTGATGATCTTAAAATTGCAACTGCAATAAATTCCGCTATGGACACATTGAAGCTTCAATGTGCTATCGATAAATTGAGGCAATGGTGTATCGCAAACGATTTACACCTAAACTTAAACAAGTGTTCAGTGATGTCAATTACCAACAGACAACAATCGAACATCATTATTGGAAATTACCATTATGGGGATCACGTGTTTGAGAGAGTTAAGGAGCAAAAGGACCTTGGTGTGATTATAGATTCGAAGCTGAACTTTAATAGCCACATAAATGTGATCGTGTCTAAAGCAAAATCTACACTTGGATTTATCAAACGCTTTTGCTTTGACATAAGAAATCTGAATACGCTCAAGACTTTATATAACACTCTAATTCAATCATTGCTTGAATACTGTTGTGTCGTATGGTTACCATATCATTCGATATCGATAGACTTAATTGAGTCGGTGCAAAAGCAATTTACAATATTTGCCTTGAGAGAATATCCATCTGCCGAAAACAACTATCGTATTTCTTCATATGAATGTAGACTAGAAACTTTGAAAATGATGAAACTTGAGAGGAGGCGTATCAATGCAGCTTTGTTGTTTTTTTACGACGTATGGAATGACATTATCCCATGTTCACAGATAAAAAACGATATTGCGCTTCATTCAAACCCATTCAATCTTCGTGAATCGTCGGTGGAGACTTTTAGAATAAAAAATCTATCACTTATCAATGAACATACGGCACCAATAAATCAGATGTGTAAACTTGCAAACTTCGTTGATGAACTGTTTGAAGAACCTGCTTCTCGTGCAAGTTTTAAATCTCAATTAGTTGCCTGTGATAAATTGAATCTTAGGTTGAAACAACAACAAATCCAATGATTGTAATTAAGCCATTTCTTTTTAAATTCATTAGCATTGTTAATATTGTGATATTGTGATTATGTGATATTTTTAGCATAGCTATTGAATGTAATATTTATACACATTGTATTTTTAATCATTCAACCTTGCAATGTTTGAATGGATTTTTCTAGAAGAAAAGATACAGGTTTTTAATGGTGGTGAGATCCGATAGAATCGATTAATGACCCTTACCTTTTCCCTGTCAGATATGTTATTACTTGAAAGTGAATAAAAACAGCCAGACTTTGGCGGTGTATTATTATAAAAAAAAAAAATATATTTTTTTGATCGTTGTTACGCTTTGTCTCGGCTGACAAAATCGTTCTCGAGGATCTTTTTTGCTTATCAGTATACCAAAGTAAAAGAAACAAAGGCAGAAAAAGAGCAGCAGCAACAGTAGCAGTAAAAAAAAACGGATAAAATATAGTAAGTTAAAAATGGTTGGATTCAGTCCTTGAGACAGTGGATAAAATGCTAAACGAAATTCAAGCGGAAATAAAGTTATGTTGTTGAAATATACCACCACCCTGAAAAACGCCTGATAAAAAATAGGCGATGGCTTGTGTATAATAAATGATGACCGAGATATGTGTGAGAATCGTTGAACAAAAAACCGGCATATCATAAACATCAATCTCCACTCAAATATAACGGAAAATTAATGAAAACGCACCCAAAAAGCATCAACTAAATGAATCAAAATGTCATAATCATAAGTTGGAGCGTTGTTGCCAGCATAACAAACTAAATGCGGAAGACGTCAGTGAAAGGCAGAGAGAGAAAAGCAAGCCGCAAGCACATCGCTCGTACACGTACGATCTCACACCAAAAATACATACAGACGCCCACAAACACAGATCGAGTGCGAGAGAGTTCCTTCTGCATGAATAAAACCGCACCAGATACAATGGAATAGAGGATGGGTGAAATATGTATGTCATTCATAAAAAAAG
Organism: Obolodiplosis robiniae; assembly: GCA_028476595.1. NCBI lineage: Eukaryota > Metazoa > Arthropoda > Insecta > Diptera > Cecidomyiidae > Obolodiplosis > Obolodiplosis robiniae. Next base: position 4,594,015 of record CM052014.1, read on the forward strand.
GAAATGTGAAAAATTTGGAATGTTCTTATTCATCATCATCTTAGAAATCCACCGCATATATTCTTCATCACACATTACAACAACTTGTTTTCACAGTCTTCCACACTTACGGGCGCTTCCAATTTGACTCTCAATTATGCCATTATGCCATTATACCTAACAGGCATGTCGAGATAAAAAATCGACTAAAAACCTATACAAAAAAACGAAGGGAAAACCTCTTGTCGAGAACTTGGCATGTAACAAACATATGTTAATATTTGCATGCTTTGTGTTTCGTGTATGAGGTTTTATGATCCATTCCGGACTAACAAGCACTGCATACACATTCCTTTCGACGAAGTAGTATAAGCACGACGTTGCGTACAGTTGCAAATATTGGAAATTCCGAAGCGGGCCAGGCCATGAAGCTTTAGTTAACATTATTCTAAAATTGATTCTGTTCTCAAGCTTATTTTAATGCCATTAACATTTCTATAAACCATGCTATTTTTGTTGCTTCACAGAGTCTTCGCTGCAGGGAGAAGAATCGCCAGGAAATTATACATTTTTTTGCATATCAAAAATATTTTTAATATATCTTTTTTTTTGTCGTAAATGAAGGAAATTGCGAGACCATTTTATAGTTCATTGGGAAAATTGCCATTAAATTTTGCTTCGTGAATCTAAACAATTTCCGATAAAAATATACCTCGAATCACTGTTGAAACGTCTAAAATCGTACTGTGTTTCGTATTTTGGCCAGTACTCCTACTTTGATAAAAGAAAAATGAAACGGAAACATGTTCAAAATCATTTTGCTAAAGTATGTTCACAATGACGTAAATTATCTGCACTTGAATCCAGCTAAAAGACATTTTCACATGTGTATGCTATGCATATATGCATGTACGAAGAGGCCTACTTAACTAATATTGTTCCCAGAAAAAAAATCCATTCCACTCCATCCGTCCAGTTCTCAGTTTCTATGTGCGACTCTTAAAGCTATTGAAGATTGACAATTTCACTCATCGAAGATTGTCTCTCATTTCATTAAGTGACAGACATTGCTTTTTCCATTCATTCACTTGAGATATCCAATCGAATTGCGTATCAATTTCGTTTCCAATTGTTCAATCAACATTGTTGTTCGGCAACTAGATTATATCGAGTTTTTCAGCCCAAAAGATTATTAATGGCCATTGACAAGTTTTTCTTAAATTACACACTCAATATACATTGTAAATGTAATGATCGGGTGTTGTCATTTGAGAGCATAAATCATAACGCGTTTTTTTCTGCGGTCGTTTTGCAAGTGAGACGAACGAGCGAAAGCGAAAAAAAATATTTGAAATTTTAATTGGTTCGAATTTAGATGTGAGTGATGTGTGTACGTTATGTACGACCGAACTCGAAACGATTAGCAGTCATTTGTCGAAATTCGAGATTCCGATTCAGAAATGCAGATAACCATAAATAGTATTACATTGTCGGAGGCATGTTGATTTTACGGTTTTCCAAACCGTCACAATCTGAAACAACGTCATCAATAAACAGCAGGCAAAGTTTTGCCTGCCAAACGATCCCATTCATGAAAAAAGCAAACGGTTTCATTCATTTTGGTGCAAAATATCTTGTAAATTGAGAATGCAAAAAAAGTTAGAAGAGATTCAATATATTTGTCATAATTTTGTCATCACATTGAATGGAGTCTTTATTTCAATGATCTGCGTTTTACGCACTGCCTTTCAATTTATCTTGTCCGGTGCAGATAGACATTGGACAGAGCAAATTGGTAACCAAATATCAAAAGAAAAGTGAATCTGATACCGACAATGACAAATTTTCGCTTTATTCAGCTTGTTTGAACGTTAAAACCAAAAAGAAAAAAATAAAATAATAAGTCACCAACATTATGTGCAGAGAAACCGCACAGCTCAAAATGCCAATCATCCATCAAATGGCATTGAGACGGTTCATTGACAACGTCAAAAATATACAAAAGACTGTCTTTTATTTGGAAAACGAGCCGAGCATTAGATGTCGAAAATTGAGTGTAATAAGATGAAGAGTACAGATTGCTCGCGTGAGTATGATATAAATACGAATTCTCAAGCATCGAAACGTGCGCCAATCCAAGTGCTTAAAGAAACCACGAACGAAATCTGATTATAAGCAACTTTCGCACTCTGTCGTTGCCTTTAATCTTGTTTCAGTTAAAGTCTCTCTCTCTCTCTCTCTCTCTCCCTCTAAATTCAATTCAACGTGTGCTAACCGTGTCGTTCGGCGCCGTGTTTGCTCATCGTAAGATCGGCACACATCGACGTCGCATCAACATTCAGCACCTTTAATAAACCCATATTGAATGTTGGTACGTTGCACGATTTATTATTATTATTGCCTTACATCGTATTATTGCTTCGTAACTGCGAGTATTTGTCGGAATATAATGTAACTACCGGTGTCACACACGCATTGATCTACACATTGAAGTGTACAAATTTGCTATGCTGTTTTTGTTTCGTTTTGTTCTTAGCTGCATATGGTCTGACAGCTTGTTGAGAGAGCTTTACAGCTGCTAACGTGCGCATTGAGTAGCTCAATCGGCGGTTTTGTTTATGTGTATATCGCTCGTCGATGGTGACGATGACAAAAAATTGCATTTTACGAGACGTTTTTATATGCATTATATGACATTCGATTCGAATCACAGTCTAACCTTATTATCTTTAAATATGAATTACAGCACCTATATCGAGGTGCTATGCTGTTGTTTGTTGTTTTTTTCCATCATCATTCACTCAGGTGAATATCGTTTCAGTACATTTACAGCTTTTATGTAATGATATTAAGTTAAAGCTCAGTCAAATTGAATGAAATGACAAGTGCTGCGTGAATTTTTTAAAACAACAAAGTGAAGGAATTAAGTACAATAAAATGCAGCATGCACTATATTATGATAATGTGGTTTGGCACATAGCGAATAGAAATTGCGACTACTAGATCAAAGCCAATGAGGTGATATAAAGTATTCATATGCGATTTTTCATACGAGATAATTTACTCTTGGAATTGTCGAATACATTCCGTCGCTCGCTCGCTCCACCATTATGTTTAGGCTAATGAGACCTAATTCAAACAATGTTACAATTCCAACAACAGCACCAACAAACACGTCGGCAAAGTGAGTAAAGTGAGAGAGAGAGAGAGAGAGAGAGAGCGAGAGAATCAAAAATAAATTGCCACATTTATTTCGGGGGGATTACAAAGAATGTGACGGACGAAATAGCACAATGTGTGCAATTGTGCATGCTGGCGATGAATTCTGCAACAACCAGGCCACTGAAATATTTTTTCATTTCATTTTGAGTGACATCGAGTGTGACCCCAGCGCAGCCAGTCTACGTGCTTGAACCATGCTTCATGTATGTTCAGCAGCTTGTTCAACACACAGCACAATGATGATTAGATGTAGGTTAACTGTAACCAATGTGCAATTTTATGAGGTGATTTAAAATTGGTTTTTCTAATCCGCTTTATGCTGCTGGTGGTGCTTGGGCTGCTTATTCAGCTTCAACACTGAAATTTATTGAAATGGTATGTTATTTGTTTCGTTCATGCTTGTTTCTAACGCACAATGCGTGCTATTCGATTCGTTTTGCTCTTATTTCTCAAACACCTTTCCGTTTTTTTTTTTTCGTTGCCGCCGCCGTCGCACAAATCGCCACCTTCGTACAAATGCCGCAGATCATGAATTACATTTCATTCTAAAAATAAATTGAATAACTACACGAAAAACTACAATTTGTCTCGGTCACAATGTAAATAAAGTAAAACTCACAAAGAGTGCGCCAAAGAGTGGGAGACGATAGAAATAGAGACAGCTTTGATTAAATGTGACCATTGATTTGGTTGGTTAAATTGACGTCAGTCTCCAAGAACAAAAGGTGAAGTGCCTTCCGATAAACAGATGCGAATGTAACTAACATCGTTGATGTCCCTCAAAACTCAATCCCATTATGCAGAAGCATGCATCAACTACATTTGAATTAAGTAATAGCATTGAGAATTTGTATTCTATGCGCTCATCTTAAACAACACCATTTTATATCAAGTGTTTTGTTTTTTATCCAGCCACACAATTGGAAATTCCATTCACTATCATCCAAATGAAAATTATATAGTGGGTGTACAGTGTACACAAATATGATTCACAATCATTTAGTCTGTGAGTCTTCGTAATTGTTCTAGTTCAAAATAGATATGAAACAATGCAAGAAAATAGCTCAATTTGAAGTCATTGCGACGGTTGAATTGAACACGTAAAAGACAACGCAATCATTTAATTCCGAAAATTATCTTCTTTAGCCGGGAGATTTGGCGACATTCTTTAAAAGATTGGAAATCGATCGACAGAAATATCAGCCCTTCTACTACAATTTTAATTTACCAGATGGTCAGCTCAGCCCGAAGAGCAGCAGACAATCACCAATGTGATGAAGCAATTCACTGTTGAAATAAGATAAAATATACAATGGGGATGACATCTACATGAGGCCGCAAACAAGTAGTGAAATGCTTGATTTCGCAGCAAATGGAAATGACGCCGAACAAAGTTAGATTTAGTTAGCTAGTATGCTTCGAGACTAATTCGATATTAGGCAAATGATCTTTTCTCACCCAGCAACAAACATGAAAAAATCGTTTTTTTTTCACACAGAAGGAATCCATGCAAAAAAGTCAAGAAGCGTCGTCTGGCAAACTCAATAATGGAATTCATGAGCTTTGCTAGTTTCGAGTTGTATATCGGATGAAATGTTCATTTGTACACGATTTTGCCTACCAAAGAATCATCAAGATCACATTTCCATTTTCTCGGGCGAATATGATTCAAGTTATGATAAAGTATAATTAGATAAAAGCAATGAGTTTGCTCGAAACACAGTTGAAGTACACGAGCCGGTCTCCGGCATCGCCCCAAAAAATGCAACAGCTGGTGAAACAATTCAAAATAATGTGATGTGCAAAATTTCCTCAAAGTAGTAATGGACAAGGCGCATACATCGAAGCAATCCACTCCAGTTGGCAACACACACACACTCTCGGTACCCGTCACAGTTCTAATTTGAAACTTAGCATGTTCCAAAAGTGAATGCCATCTATTAACTTTATCTCTGTATATTCATCTGTTGCGAAAATTTCAAATCAAGTCCGAGAGCGAGCGAGCATAATAAAAACTATCGGAGCCAACACACTTACTTAATAAAAATTCTCACGGTTCCGCTTTCTATCATGTATGAAAATGAATGGAGTCAGCAACATTTATCTTGGCTTCTGAATTGTTGATGTTAAACTTCTGAACGTCTCTCCATCTGATCAAACAATAATACACAATATTTATAGCAGCCGATATAGATCGAAATGCACAAAACGATAAAATTGTAATAAAATCGAAAATAAAAATGAAAATAACAATAAGTTTCGTCCACAAAATGGGGTGGAATATGAAATCGACAAAAAAAGTATAAAATTTATATAAATGAATTAACAGCCGATTGAATGACCGACTTGATTCTATTACAAGGGAGAGAGAGAGAGAGGACACGCCCGCGTGTGTGCGTGCAATGTCTGTGAGAATTATATGAAGATCAAAGTCGTTATTTGACATTTATGGCCGATATTTTGCGGTATATTTGAACATTTTGGAACACTTTGGGATTCAATTTATCTCAATAGAATGAGCCACTTCTTTTTGTATGAAAAAGTTTACAGTTCGTTCATACATGTTTGCACTTCATGTGCAACTCAACAAATTTCCATTCGCAATTGAAACTTTTCTGATTAAATTTGGCTAGAAAATAATATTAACTCTTTGGAAACATTCATAGGAAAAAGAGTTTGAAATCAAGTTTTAATTAAACTAACGCAAAGATGTAGACACGTTTCGCAATGACTCAAGACAATTTCTATGTGTAAAGCTCAGCGCTGTTAAAATGTGAGTGAAACCATGCGGTAAAAATGATTTAAATCAACCCAAATCGTAATATAATGATTCGAGTCAAATCGAATTAAACCCAGCCAAATCAAATCAAGTGAACCCATTTTCATTCTAAGAATGACTTGAATCATCATAAAAAAGATGTGGATGGTGTCAACGCCCTGAAAATTCAAACTTATTCAAATGAAATGACTCACATTATTGATATACATTCAAAATGGGAGAGAGTGCGTGTGTTAATGTATGGAATAGATAAAAGTAATTATCACACAATAATTTGGTAAACCATTTTCCAGCCACATACATAAATCGGTATAAAGACAACCAAAGCACACTAAATGGCCAGTGTTAAAAAAAAATGTTGGTCACACAAAGGCCATGATTACCGTGAAACCGACCATTGTGTGGTGACCGAATTTAAGAGCCGAGGAATTCAAACATTTTAATCGCATTGAAAAAAGTTAGTGTTAATTTTGCATGAAGCTTTTATAGCTTTGGGCAGGATTTGTGCGCATTGCGCGCATATTAACCATTTCTGTACAAAAGAAACGCACACAGGCACCCACTTTCAAATCCACACACACACAAACTCACATCATGTCAGTGCAATGCCTTTTTAACTGCTCCGCACATAAAGCTCAGCAATATTTTATGCTGCTGCATGCAGGAAGTGGGTTTGCTTGCGGTTATGTTTATACGCTGCTTCATTCTCTGTGGTTTTCTTTTCTTTATTTCGCAATAGTAGCAAATCCGATTAAAAAGTTAAAGAAATCAACTGAAAAATAAGACCATTTACGACAGACGCAACTCCAATTGAATTTTTCCAGCATGCGGATTGTAGTCATATCAAGTTTGCAATCCTTGTTTCATCTTAAGCTGCAGAAAGAAAGTGAGCGACCGCGCGAGAGAGAAAGATGGAGAAAAGGATAAAAAAGTGGCTGCCAAACGTAATAAAAAAAAGTTTTTCTAACAATAGAAAATAAGGTCATGTGTACACAGACGCACATAGCATAGTGCATGGTTATACATTAGACTTATATCAGAAATAGCGTGTTTACTTCTTGTCACAGGAAACCAAAACGTATTCACCCTCAAATTTACAAACAAGCGAACGTGAATGAGGAAGAGAGTAAGAAAAATAAAAAATTTGAAAAATTCAAAGAGAAGCAGTGCGAAAGAGTAAGAGATGTAACAGTTGTTCCTTCTTGGTATATGTAAAGTTAAGCTCAAACAAATTTGAGCTCTCACACCAATCGATGTAAAGTATCATAAAAAAAGAGCCATCAAATCGAATCCGCTTTATGCTCGGCTAATACATATTCATCATGCAAATTATATAAACAAGTGCAAAAAAGTAAAAATCAAAGAGACGTTTACTCGCGCGCGCACACACACACACAATGAATGTAAAAAAAGTGCCAGTATCCATACATCATGTTCAGCGATATGGTACACACAAAGGTGATTTCACGATATCACACAAGGAGCGCATTGGAATGAAGTGTTCTCATACGTTTTCGCAGCATATGTGTTCCAAGTCATTCTCAGTTGCGCTCGCGCGCCTGTATACAATATCTAAATGAGTGCTCCTCAAATATGTTGAACACGCTGTGTGGCGCGCGAGCATACGTCATTGGCCGAACGAAAATTTATTCAAATAACGTTTATTAATATTCGTTCTTGAACCATTACTTTCTAGTGGCACAATAATATCAACCGCACAATTATTATTTTTTAAAACCCAACAAACGCCGATCGCATTTATTTATGAAGCACATAGATAGACAGAGAGAGCGAGAGAGAGAGAGAGAGAGAGAGAGAGAGAGATAATGTTCCATTCGACAAAGCGCACAAACATTTTATTACTGCCCGCGGGAGCAGAAAAAACCATTTTGCATTGTGTTTTTTTTTATTTTATTAGCAGTGATTCGCGTTGCACTATTGAAGTTTGCTTTGGTGCACGTATAGTCAACAAAATTCAATGCGCGTCAATTCTTCACGGTGACAGTTATTAATGGATTCGCTTTTGCCACACGATCAGCAGAACCAACAACATATCAAAAAATATTAAAAATGATCGAATAAATGATCAAGATGACATGTGTAAAGTGACACTGAACCGTTAACGCAACATATATCAATCTATATTCATTGCAAATGTTTGCATGCAATTGTTTTTCTTCATGAAAAAGCAATTCACACAAAGTAGAGCATTTGGACGAGATAAAGGTAAGCGCATTGTTTGTGAACAACTGTATTTTATTAATTGCGAAGAATTTTTGGGAACTAAAGTGTGTTTGCAAGTATCGAGCGAATGCACAAAAAATTTCGTTCGATTGGAACGATTAGCGCAGTAAATAAAAATGCCAGATTGCATAAGAAAATTACTGGTGAGCGCTCACTGATGGCGAGTTTTCTCAGCGGATTTGCCGCATAAGTGGGCACTTTTCAGTAGAAATAATTATAGGTTACAAACGCTTGGCACGAAGTTGATTCTAATGAATATTGCCATTATTTTAATGGTACATAGTAACGCACTTGTTATTTCTACTCATTTATTAAAAAAATGGTCGAGTTGTTATGAGCTCGACCCACACAATCAAACACATATTCGCGAACGCGCACTGACTGATCAATTTAGGTGAACTTGAGCGCATTTCTACGTCAATGTCTGTTTTTCGATAATTCATCAAATGTCGGCTTCGTGGAATTTCATTTTCCATTCAATATTCACCTTGATTTCAGTTCATTATATTATTGTTCATCCAGAGCAACTTTTTGTTTGGCTTTGGATTTGTTGTTGTTATTTCTTCTTTCTTCACTCCTGTTTTTTTTGTTTTGTTTTGTTTTCGTTTAATGGCATTTAGACTTGCAAAACTCTTGTTTACGTGCGTTGAGGCAGCGCCGACAATCCATTCAAATTGCTCAATTGAAAGAAGCGGGAGAGAGAGCTGATCGCAAAAAATGTGTACAGGCCATTTTAAATGAAGAAAAAAACGGCACAGAATGAAATGAAGCAGCGCCACACACGTCAACGAGCTTCGGGTCTTGCCCAAATAAGCATAAGCAAAATAATTTCAATAAACGAGAGAGCAATTCACAATTGAAATATGTAAAGAGCTCGATGCAAAGCAAATAGCGTATGAATCCCATAACGTGCGTAAAAATGGAAAATTAATTATAAATAAACAGAGAAAAATCGAAGTGTGTATCGTTGATACTTGCAAGCCGCCAAGTGACCAATGAGTGTGTGTATGTGATTCTTGCGTCTGTACCCAATTTTGATTAATATATTCACTTTTCGGCTTACTTCATTTTCGCCATCGACATACAATATTCGCGAGTCACTGAAAATACATATTGAATAATAATAATATCACGTAAAGACAAACAATAAAACGCTTGAATTGACTTCATGATCAACTATCGAATGATTCTGCTGGATTATACTCTTGATTTTCTTGATATTCAAGCAACGAAAAAAGAGTTGACCCGAATGAAGATGGTCGAAGTGAAGTTGTTCACTGCTAGAATTTATATTCGATTCAAAATGTCCATTTTTTTCTGGCGAAAAGTCGTTAGCCACACTGTATATTGCTCAGTGGGAGCACAAATCTCGCTGCAAAACTTTCTGAATTTATTTAATAATGATTTTGTTCGTATGTGAAAGTGATGTTTTTATTATTCCAAACTCAAAACTGGCGCAACACAGACGAGAAAACGTGCAAAAACATTTTCGGTTTGACTTTGACTGATTGCGATTCTATTGCCGAAACAGTAGAGAAAAAAAGAAATTGGAAGACTATCTTTTCTTTCGTTGATTTTTTCTGTCCTGTAGTCTTCTTCATGGAAGTTGGGATGTGTACACGCGTTTCTTTAACCGCTTCTACTTTTCCATGAAAATATTTCTTTCAGTTTTTTTTTGCCATGCGTGCTTTTTCTGGCGTGCGCTCACAAATCTGTTACGGACGGTCTTCGCCGTCGTGGTTACAAAAATAATCTCTGACCAAAAATGTCGGAAAATAAATAAGATAAGCAATATACTTACAAAGTTTTATTTTTCTCTTCCTCAGAAGAAATCACCCATTTAACTGCAATTTATGCAAGTCTGCCGGTGGTTCTCTCGTTTTCGTTGTATATATATGTGTGTGTCTGTATGTTGGCGTCGTTCGGTTGTCGTTGGTGATGATTTTTCCGTTTTGCGTGTTTGTTTTTTATTTGTCCTGTGCGCTCGGAAGTTGCATTAATTGATAAAATGCCAAGCGAAATGCTTCTTGATGCTTAATGTCCAGATCGTGTAGTTTTGATTCTATTCACTATTTTCCTTGATCCACAAAAACTTCACATTCAAAGCAATAATTAACCATGAATAAGCGCGACAACGACAGACGATAACGTTTCACATTGCAATTGCATTGCGACCCTCCAATTGCTACAAATATTTGAGCAGAGAGCTGAACAGAGCAACGAATCGAATAAACTTTTGTTTTCAAAGAAATTTTGTTTGGTAAAGAGTCTTTTAAAGTAGTTTCTTATTTAAATAGATGTCTCAAATGTTTGAGAATTGTTTATGTTCGTAATTTTTGGTTGAATTCAATGAAGAGACATCTTATCGCATCTCATCGCATTTGAATCTGTTGCTAAGATTGTTTGTGTTTTCACTTTGAATTGATTGCATTTGTTATTGTTGTTGTTGCCACAGTTGTTCTAGCTGTTTGTTTTTACTAGCGTCGATCTAATTTTTTCTCAATTCATACATTTTATTCCTTAGCCTTAATTTTGGAAAATGTGTTTTTTGTCCAGCTGAGCAACTGAGTGAGATAGAAAAAAGTGCGCACAACAATATTTGAAGTCGTTTGTTGAGTCTGTAAGGAGATAATATAGACAGATTGACTTGAAATATAAAAAAATTAAGCGATAGTAAATATAATAGTATGGCAAAATGCACACACACACACACACACATCGCGATAATTAACTCACGCAAAGTTGCAAATTTTGATTACGCGAACGAAAGAGAGCAAATGTGCGTTGTCTTTTTTCCCATATTTGAAATTCGATAAAAATGAAAATAGCAACATTGCGAAAATTTTCATTTCGAGTGCTAGTCGCACAGTCTAGGAATGTTGCAAAGACAACGCTTGGAAAGAACGACGTGAAAAAGACTTGTGTGCAACATCAGTTGAGAACATGACGAGCGTATAGATGAGAGTGCAGCAGCAACAACAGCAGCAGCAAAACAGCAATGAGCTCGGCCACACAAAATATGTATTAAATAGAGAGTATGTTGTGTGCATGGCAGTGTGGGTTGCAGTTGGTGGCTTGTGCAATGTGCAAGTTAAGCGAAAACTAAGCACAGCAGCAGTAGCAGCACAGACCAAATGCTTTGCGAGATGAAAAGAACGAATGAACTAACGAACGCGAAAAAAAGATTGAATGCAACACACACAAAAAGAAAACTACATAAAATAACACGCACAACGGCTGCTAAACCTAGCAAAAAGCTAGAATCGAGTCAGCGAGCGAATGAATCGAAAAATTTAGAATGAAAAAGCGAAGAAACGGGGCCACACCATACAAGAATTAGTGCTTTTATATGCTTTCGCACGCAAAACTTCTATACGAAGTATAGAGACGACGTCAACGAAAAATCCTTGCTACAATCTCGTATTTGTCAATATTCGACCTTTTGTTCACAATATTTACTTTTTACATACGCGCGCTCTCGATTGTGCGTTGTTTTATATATGAATATTATATTATTTTTTCTTCGTTCATCGATATTCTCTCCTTTTTGTTGGCATTCGGTATAGTGAGTGCCAACGCGTATGTCTCTTTAGTTGGAATTTGGGTTTGAGTTCGCTTTGTACTGTGTCGTCTTCCTTTAGAGTCGCTGCGATTCTTTTATTGCATTTTACAGTATGTGCGTCTCTCTCGCTGTGTGCTTTTTTAGTAATTTTCATTTTTATTCACGCAAACCGTTTTCACTCTCTTTCATTCGCTATTTACGTGGAGCGCATCACTATCATCAGTGAGAAGCGCCACACAGCTATACCACCGAATGCACCAATGGCATCATAAAAACAAACGAAAGCTGAACTCAACAAATAAACAATGTGGAAAAACCGAGCTCAGCGACGAGAAACGACAACTGCTAACCAGAATCTGCGCTATTTTCTATTCAACTGATGTAAATCGAATTGAAACCGTAAAATGAACATTGCAACACCAAATTTCAGCATTTGCGCGTATATTTGTCATCGAAATGGGAAAAATGTTATCTTATGTTTCGTGCTTAGTTCAGCGTGCGCTCTAGAGAACCAGATATTTAGCTCTCGTTTTCCTTTTAATATATCGATAGATGCGCGCTGTTTTGTGTGTGTGTGTGTTGTTTTTCTCTTCTTTCTATTTTCATTGAATGTTTCAACACCAAATGCTCTCACTCACACTTATGAATATCATAAAATAGTTAATTTCTTTTTATCTCTCTAACCGAAGTTTTTTTGTTCTGTTTTGTTTGGCTTTACTTTGTTTCCCATCTTGTGGTGTGTTGAGTACTCAAACACAGAGCAGCGATCGAGGCATGGATTTTCGGATTTTCTTCTGTTGTTTTCATTATGAATTTATTTGGTGTCTGTTATATTTTATTTTCATTATTGAGTCTCAAATACATACTCAGATTAACTTTGATTCTTTTGCCTGCTTTCTTTTCGCCTTCTTTCACTTTCCATATTTCTTGTACGCCAAACAACGAAACAGCAAAGAGAAATAGTTATCGCATAAAATACAAGAAGCTGTGTGTGATGCAACGCACAATTCTCATCGAAAACTAATAAATTTATTTATGTTTTGAAGAAAATTTCTTTCCTTACTTTTGCCCTATATTTCAGATCGCAGCTATTCCATTTCCAGTTGCTTACTTGCCCATTCAATGCTGTTGAACATATAACGAACGAACGACGAACAATTTATATTGAAAACAGCTTATGTTGAATTCTGTGTCGTGTGGCGCGCACACACTGTTCGGCACACACAACCGTTCTAGTTGAAATCGCGTATACGACTGTCGACGTCTCTGTCCACAGTTCTGTATTTTGCATTTCAGTTGCCTCGCAATTTCATGCGTTTCGCTGCTGTATGGAATGTGTTGCCCCGCAGCCATCACCAATATAACACACAATTCATACAGTGTGTGATTTTGTTGTTGCTGCTATTCTTTTCATCGCACCAACCGTTTACCGCTCGAAACGTTTACCCATTCTCTGTTTACTATACTTACACACAATTTGTGTATGATGCGTATATATTTCGAGTGAACAGATGTAATAGTGGTACAAACACGATCAACTGTAAAACAACGAGAGACAACACAACCGATTCATTCATTTAAACATACAGCACTATACACAATCATGTGCTTGCTTGGCGCTCATTTCGATTAGTAGCGCTTTGATTCACTCGCCAAACTATTTGCGCGCTCATCACTCAATTTATTGAGCAAAAGTTCACATGCCGATGGAATATTATTGGCCACACCGCAGATGCACCGAAAACTGCTTGCACAGCTCATCCATCCATTCGTCTTTGCACAACGATTCTCACTCAAATACTCGAGCATTTCACTCATCGGACATTCGATTCGTTGGATTTAAAGTAAACGAAAGCAATCCGCTCACTCTAGTTCTGTGTCACTGTGCTGGCGGCTAAACATAAAACACTCTTGCGGACGAACTCATATGTTTACGTTTTCCAACTCAAGAAGCTTCTTTTATCGCACGCAGACACCAAATTAAATCGTAAACAAAAGTCTAGAGCGAGATGACTTCATTTTGTGCAACAATTGTTTCAATTATACCTTATCAACCAGATATTTAAAGGTACTGCGTAAGAGATTGATTTTTAATTCAGAATTCTCGAGGCTATTTACAAACCCAAATTTTACATAGTTTTAGTCAATTTATTTAAACTAAAAATTGGCAAAATGTCTTTCAATCGCAACGAAACGCTGGGGTATGCAAATATTTGAATTAAGGAGGTGCCAACTTTTTTCAACCGTTTCCATTCTTTGGGGGCGCCGAATATTCTCTTCAAAAGCGTCATCTATTGAAAAGAGCATGCGAACAATGAAAAGCCACAAGTTTTTACTCATCCAAAGAATTTGGCTCGAAAAAGCATTTTAGAAAAGCACGGTTTTTTAGGAACAAATAACAATAATTCATTTTCATGCATTTTGGAAGGCTATCTAAAAAAAATTGAGTCAATTCGAAATTAAATGTGAAAGTCTGTAATCAGAATAATGTTTTTCTTCGTTGGCATATTCAAATTTTTTCATGGAATGAATACAAAACTTCGTTTATAACAATATGAAAGGAGAAATAGCAACAATGCCGTTCTCTCATGGAAATTCTTCGATCGATATGAAATCCGTGAGCATAAGGAGATATTTATTGATTTCGCGAATCACTCATAATACTTTTTGTGTGTATGTTGTTATGTTGACTGGAAATTGGCATTATTATCTTCGTGATATGCAAACTACTGCAGTGGCTTTGCTTTAAGGCGTTACTTTCAAAAGTAACTCTTCAAAGCCAATTTATGACGGTGAACGTGTACGACGCGCAACCGACGCGATCGCAACCATCGCTGCTGCCGTTTGTATTCAGATGTTGTGTGTATGCTTTCGTTTGTATAGTCGCATTGAAAATGTAATTTAAAAATTCGTTATATATATGTATATATGTTTCGAATTTGACACACAATTTTAATGCAAGTAATTGTGCTCAAACATTTTGATTGAAATTGAACTAAAATGATAATGAAAGAAAATTCATTGAAGAGATTCGATTGCCATCCATATTGGGAAATGTTGCAGCCTAGTCCAGATATCTTTGAATTATTCGACAGATTCAATGCATTATTTTTCCAAGGCATATTGACATATCGCGTTGTTCTCGAATGGGTGCAAATTCCTGGACGAACAGCTGCAACGAGTAAGGAGCTGAACAAAAGAATGTGCATCCAGTTGAATGATATTTTGCTGGGCACACGCTTCCGAAAAGAAATTATTGAAATTTTGTTGGTTCGAATCTTCCGAACAAAATTATGAGCTTGATCTAAAACATCCATAGATAATAAGACCATTTTTCGCAGCATGAAATGTTTCACACATATTTGATGGAGAAAAAGGTGGAAGGCGACGTAGCTTCTGATAAACGCCATGGTTTCAATTTCATTTGTAATATGAACTATATCAATAGAATCGCCCGTTTGAATATAACGGTAGCTCAATATTTGGATTCTGCTTGATTTATCATTTTAAATTGATTCTTGTTTGAATTTTCCTTGAACAGATACATCATGATTGGTCCAAAAAAAAAGTTAGAAAATGACAAAAACTATAACTTAACACGTGAGTTCATTACATATCATCATATTTTCTATTATTCTAGTGCGAGCAGCGATTTATGCGGCGCTGTAATGGACGCGTTGTCGCAGAATGCAGCCGTATTTTGGTTTCATTTGGATCGGTGTTAAGTGTCAACCATGCGCAAGCGATCCAATGTGGATTGACAAAAATCAATGCGATCACGATTACAGAAAGTGTTTAGCGGCAAAATGTTTGAGCGAGTGGGCTTGTGTCACTTTTTTCAATAAGTTCATTTCGACCAATAGAATTAAAATCAAAACAAAGCAAATCGCTTCCATTGATTTCAACAACAACAACACTGCCGATGCAAATTACCTATTGGATATTGATAGGGCTGAAGATTCTGATAATAATGTTGCAACTTCTTCGAAACCGGCAATAACAGAAAAGCACTTCATCAACTATGATGCCACGACTGGAACTTTTTTAATGTTGGCCGTTTGTATGTCAAATTATATGAGAACAATAGAAAAGATCACACAGTATGCATGATTTGTTTCAACAGCATCGAAAATTCCAATTCCAACGAGCATTTGAAAATGTGTTCTGGTTTAGCGTATTCTTTGGACTCCATTGAACCTTTGCCTATACTGAAAATTGTTCATAATGATTAATATTTCACAATTTAAATACGCAAAAAGGGTAAATGTTTATAGTTTTCATTTAAAACTTATTTTTATCGATCATTATTTTAATTTTTCAATCACTTAATTCTAAAAGATATTTAAAAAAAATAGTCGTTTTTAGTTTCAGACAGATGAATATAACGTTTTATCAATACCAAAAGTGTAGAATGTCGAAAATATTACATTGAAAAAACACAATAAAGTCGTTATTTTTATAGTTGTTTGTACGTCAAAATTGAGCACATACAGAAGCCCTCCCAAAGTAAGACGTTTCACGCACGCAGCTCATGGTATCGTTACACTCTCCGTGCTAGAAAGTCACTTGTTGATGTAGCTTTTGTTAAAGTTGCTAACGTTTCAGCTGACAACATTGTTATCTCTTATTTCTGTCTACGACATTCATAGTGTGCTGTGACGAAATAATTAATTTCTTCAAAGTTTTTCCTTCTTTGGACGGTTTATTAATAAAAAATGTATACTCTTCTATCATATTTATTGTTACTAGCATTTGTTTCATTCAATTGCTGCACGGTTTCAACAAAATCAGATTATTATCTATCTGTAATCGATGAGACCTTTAAAGCAACTGACTCCAGAATAGTTAAATGCTTGGGTAAATACACATCATAAACCAAATCTATATTCTATGTTCAAAGGAAAGAAAGTAAATCAATTCCGGGCAATTTTCTATGCAGTATGCAACATTAGATGAAATTATGCTTGCCATGAATCAAATTAATCCGAAGAGAACGGTAGAAATCGGAAGCTATCGTCTGAACCCGGCCGGATTCACATAGAAAAGTGATACCACTCTCGGAATCAGAAACTTAATACCTCACCCATGTTGCGGCAATAAACCTATATTCTAAATTTGGCGCGCTGTTTAGTTTCGATTTGAGGTGTTAAATTACATCAATGTGCTCTGGAGCTGAGGGCGCTCGCGTCGCTTGTGCTACATAAACTCAAGTTGTTGCCGCAACATGACCTCACCGAATCGATGGAAAATATTTGTAAGTAATTGGTTCAAATGAAATGTGTTAATCTAATAGGTCTACCGGTTGAAAAACCGGCAATAACATCACTCGTGGTCGTTCTTTTTCAAAGATCAATGCTTTATTGAGGAAAAATGGATACAAATTTAATATTCATCGTTGGCCACAACTTTTTCTCATCTTTGTGGCAAGAGGCGGATGCCACGTCTAAAAAAATCGATCGGCTTAGCGGCTATCCACAATTCGATCCAATTTTTGACTTCATCATAATTGAAGTAGTGCTGGCCATGCATCAATCGGAAGAGATGATAATTGGAAGAAGCAACGTCTGGGCTATACGGCGGGTGGGGTAGGACATCCCATTTGAGCATATTGAAACTTCCCGCAAATGTTGTTTTGATGGCACGAATGTAGACATTTTACGGCTGCACAAAAAAAAAATATTTTCACTAATGATCAATAACCTAGACTGAAATAATTAGACAATGACATGAAGTTTCTGATGTGACAGCTGTCATAGCCAAAATTCACCTCAGAGTAATACATATGAAGTTGTCTTGAAATAACGACATTTTCAACCGGTAGATCTATTATATTTTTATGAATTCATGCATTCAATTTGAAATTATTAGGTGATAAATTAGACGACTATGCGAAGGCTAGATTAAAATCGGACGGCACTATGACGCTTATGCGTATGACGGCATCAGACGGTAGCATGAATCCAAATATGGGCTCAGTCGACTTTATTCAGGATTGTGATTTGAATAAAAGCCTTAAACATTCCGTTAGTAAAACCAACTAAAGAATATCAATAGAATTGGAAGTAAGATACATTTTCTTCTATTGCCAGTGTCTGAAAATGTTGGAAGATAATATCGACATCGAATTATGTACTACAGTCGCTAATATGCTCTGATTTTGAATATCAAGGAGTATAGGCGTAAGAAAAGTGTGCAAAAAGTGTAAAAGTAAAAAAGACTTTCAGCGTTCACTGAAGTGTTTTCATGACTATCTGCTTTTTTTTAATTCACATTTCATTTCAGATACCAAAAATTTTGTAACATCAAGTTGGTTGTTTTAGCTGTCGTTGTCCCTTTGATGGTCTATTACATATTTAACCAAGGAAAATGTGAAAATCCCGAAAAAACACCAATCATGAACTTGACAGACAAACTTGTCATTCCCACAAATGTATTAGAACTTCATATTTTCTATTAGAGTGTATGGACTTTGAAGCCAACCCATGCGAAGATTTCTACGCATTTGCATGCGGAAAATTGCCATTACATCATCCAAGGTTTTTATTTTAAAGAATTTCACGTGCGAATTCTGAAGAAATCTAAGATTTTTTCGTCTGAAAAAAAAGAAGAAAGAGAAGAATTGATGTCCATCCTCCCGACGGACTGCGATTATTCATCAAATCATCAATAATCATTCTTCGATTCGGGAATTACTTTTTGAGAGAGAGAGAGAGAGAGAGAGAGAGAGAGAGGGAGAGAGAGAGAGAGAGAGAGTGAGAGAGTAAAATGACAAGCCACGCCACTAGAGCACGCGTGCATGTTTGAGTGTGAGAGAAAGAGTAAAATATATTTCTGTTGTTCTGTTGCATTTTTATTTTGTTCGAAGTGGTTTTCAGTACATAGACGAGTCATTCTGTTTAACGTAGCCCTCTGGCTTTCAGCCTTTGGAAATCTTACAATTTCTCAACAAATATTTGAAGATTTAGGTTTAAAACGGTGGTATGTGCAACGTAAATGTCGAGCGATTTTGAGCCTTATTGATCTATGTATTATGTAATGCAATATGGTTCAAAATTGCCGGACATTTATATTGTACATACCACCATTTTGATCTGAAATGTTCATTTAAAATTGTATACTTCATGAAAAAATATAAAACTTATTTATTCGTTATATATATGTCTCGAATTTGACACACAATTTGAATGCAAGTAATTGTGCTAAAAAATATTGATTGAAATTGAACTAAAATGATAATGAAAGAAAATTGTTCAATGTATTGATTTCACATTCCAATTTCAAGAGCAACATTTCACTTCAAAGTAGCATCTTTCACCAAGTGATTTCCAATCACAACATTGAATGGATTGACCAAACGAACATGAAAACCATTTGCAAATGTAATCAAAACTCGCTTTATTTCCACCTTTCAGCAGACTTGAGCTCTGAAAAGTTTATTGCAAATTCAAATATAAGAATCTCGATTGTTTTGAACATACTTTTGGCAAACTGTCGATTGCTCGCTTGAAGCGTGTCGCTTTTGCTACCGATTCAAAGTCCATCCGTGTGTTATAGGGAAATTTGGGAAATTTGCTATTTGCTTAGCATTGCTCACATGAAATGGCATCACTTTTTCAACAGCCATGAACTTTCCATCATTCGGATTTGTAAACAATTTTTGAGTGCACGGACACATACACAAGTCTAACGAAAACAAAAAACAGTTAAAGTCAGTCGTATATTTAACATAAACATATGTGTCAATTAAAATTTTCTACAAGAGAACAGTTCTCATTTTTTGTCCATTTTGCCCGTTTCAAAGGATATCTGCAGATAATGAATTCGATAAAACATTCATTTTTTTTTTTCATTTTTGATATCCAATATCACCATTTCACTTTTGCTTGTAAGCAAATAAGCTAAGTTCAAATTGAATGAATGAATTGAGTCATTGATTTTCATGACATTGACAAGTGGCAGTGAAACAGGTGTTCAGGTTCCACTGTGAGCTTTGAATCCACCTGGTGGAAATCGACGAATTTTATTTATTGAATTTATTTCAAGATGTTCGATCGAGTAAAAAACATTGAAATGGGCGATTTTCATTTCAAAGGGCGAAAGTGTCGCCAATTTTGCAGAAATCAAAATTAAAGAATTGTCGTTCTGAGTGACCTGAAAATGTTATGAGTGTTTTTTCCTCTTTCTAATAAATTCGTTATCGATTGATTCGATAAATCACTCGATGATGCTCCGCTTTTTCTTCATTATATCGATTCTCATTTAAAGTGAAAATACGTCTGAATACGTCGGCTTATTTCTATCCGTGAGATCATTACTATCAAGATTTTTTCTCTCAGAGGAACGCGTTTACCCTCAGTTTAGTGTTATTTGTAATTATCTTAATAGATTCATTTTGGCTTCTCTTGCCAGCTCTTATTCTTCCCTTGCAAAATGGGATAGAAACATTTTCGTCGCTTCATTTTCTGTTATGTTTACAGTAGCTACTGTTTTGGAAAGTGTAACCGATTCGACCAAACATTCAACAGTTAACATTCATTTATAGAGACCAATGTAAAATTTCTTCGATATTACAATGGAAAAGACCATTCATCACATTTATAGCCATATTCAATATATCGAAAAATATCAGAAACGTAACAATTGATTATTTGAAAATCTTTTTGTGCATTGATTGAATAAGAGCAATGATATTTACTTACTATATACAGATATTATATTTCCTCAATTTGGTTTATAAATATTATTATAAAACATATT
Source organism: Obolodiplosis robiniae (assembly GCA_028476595.1). Lineage (NCBI taxonomy): Eukaryota > Metazoa > Arthropoda > Insecta > Diptera > Cecidomyiidae > Obolodiplosis > Obolodiplosis robiniae. The sequence goes on from CM052014.1 coordinate 4,614,558, forward strand.
GAATTGACATATGTTTGGATAATAATTAGGATAACTACGAGCTATTGATGACTGACTGAATAGAAGCCATTCGCCAATTCAAGCGTAAAAACAATATTTCTCGCTTGTTAAATGCAATTCCTCAAAATTTTCAGAGTGCTCGTCCACTTTCACTGGAATTGCTGACTTTTTCTAGTGAAAATGCTGCTCTGTATTGAATTCCGCTAATAATGAAGCAATCTTCTCTGATATTCAACATTCTGTCGGACATGTCTAAATAGACAATGTTATCTCCATTCTCGTTCAAAAATCATCCATTCATTTCATACCATGATTGATGATGAATTGATTATGGTCGCCCGGTTGATAATCTAATTTGAATTTTTAATGAACAATCGGAAAATTCTGCGTCAACCGTCGAAAAATTATTAATCTATAATTTTGGGATGGTATTTGCTCCGTCACAAATGGAAATCGACTTTTTTCTGGCATCAAAAATGTGGGAATGAATTTTAAACAAGAAATCATAAGGATAAAGGGTCGAATGTTTAAGTTCCCTTTATCACAGTTCATAGAATTGGCGAATCATTTGTGAAATGAGAAAAAAAGATGATTCTTTCATGATATAAATTCTACAAGTTAATGTTAAAAAGCCCGAAATAAAAACGTCCGATCGGGGAGTGAATGTTGTAAATTTGTTTGCAACAGAATGAAACTTCCTTACTTAACTCAACTGTTGTAGCTTTTCGTGCAAGTTGGAAAGAAATCATTCCCAATCTCTCGATTGCTGAATAAAATTAAAATTAAACGAATACCCATTGCGCACGCTACCACCCTTCAATACGCCGAAAGCCCGCTGAATAATATCTTACCAAATGCTCAGGTCATGTTGAAATTGAAGCTAATTGGTCCATTTGAGTATTTTCCGTCGATGAATGAAAATTCCATTGAATGCAGTCGACAAAAGACTTTTGTGCTGCTTGCTTCAATAGCTATCATTTTATTTATTCGTGCTTTTTGTTGCACCACATCTTCGCCGCACGGTTCAATAAAACCGTTGCAAAGTTAAGACACACATTTTCTGCATAAAGTCTAATTTATTGATATACAACGAGCGCTCAATGTTCAATTTTCAACAAGAAGTTTTCTGCAATTTCTTTTTTAAGAATGGTTTCACTCTTTCGAAGGGTGAATTCACTGCAAAAAATTTAAAAACTATGCTCATTGATTTTTACATTAAAAACATTTGCGTGTTTTACCCTTTCGCAGACTCATCAAGAGAACCGAAAACGGCGAAAATAAGTCGATAATGTTGAGTCAACATTAAAATGGAATAAAGTACTGTATCATAAATTGTAGATATGCATCATCATTTCATGAATCCATTGAGAGCAAATTGCAACGCTTGCCTTTTAATCTAATTGCAATTTATATTCAATTTGGATCTGCTCACTTCGTGTGCAGTTGAATGAAAATTCTTTGGGACAAAGTGGCACCCATTTTTTAATGCAGCACTCGAGAGACTCAACAGCTCAGAATAAAGTTGATGTTGCCCGTAATTCACGTAAAATGGTTTAGCTGTTTATATTGGTTCGCCGGAAATTCAAAGCTATTGCTTGTTGATGTGAATCGATACTTTTCAGGTGTCAAAGGCTATACGAAAAGCATAAGAGAAAGAATATTGAGAAAGGTTTTGAAGAAGCGCTGAAAACTAATTTGTAACTTTTGACAATACATCTGTTTTTTACCTTCCTCGAGGCATTTGCCATGCCTAAAATGGCTCATTCCACTCACCTTTTTTATACTTGATTGGCTTCCTTCACGGAAATACTGTCTGAAGTGTAAAACATTGAAAAATGACTTGATCAGCTTTTTATTTAACTTGATTTATAATTTCCTGGTTCTTTTGAGTCAACAACATTTAAACTTTGACTTGTTTTTATTTGACCTTGTAAAATCAGAAGACATTTTTGAGGGTGAAAACTGGAAGTTGATCTCTTGAAAGTTGCGCAAACTAAGTTTCGCAGGTACGTACATGTAATAATGTACTTAATAAATTGAAATCGATTGAAAATTGAACAATATTTTGATACAAAATGTAATAATGTTTTAGAAAATCAGGCAAATTTCCAACGAACTATTTCGTTATTGCTGTGGAATAATACAATATTTAGCATGAATATTTCCTATCTAAATCGTGATTATATTTCGATAAAAACACTTGCAAAATATTTATTTATTTATTTTTTAATATTGCGCGTGATTGCTTCCCCTTTCGTTTTATTTTTCAGACATTACTTATTCTCCTAGAACTCAAGCAGTTCCCTTTCAGTCGATAAATTCGGATTTCGTACATAATTTATTTACAATTCTCTTATTCCCTCCTCACGAACAACGTTTCTTCTCAACTACTAGCACTGCATTTTGATAAATGGTCTGTTTGAAGCTAAGTTCAATTTGAGTGAATCACTATCTCTCGGTTGGAGGATAGATAATGTTCAAATGCTCTTTAACTATTTATTGCGTGGAGGTGTATGTGAATTTGGAAGGTATTTCCTGTCTTATTCTATCCAAAGAGTCTGATTTTCTGAGTCAGAGTCAAGCATGGCAGTAGAAAACAATAGAGAGCTCCTATTGCAAACGATGAGAACCGCACCGACCAAACTACAGAACTATTCAACATCATCTGGAAACAACGATTGAAAATAAGTACACATTCGTTTTATAACTGGAGCAACCCTGTATCAATATTGCATTACTTCTGGTACACTTGAAAAAATCACAAAAACAACATTCATTCGGGTCTGATTTGCCTTTTGCAAAAAAATAAACAAAACCGACAAGTCTACAGATTGCTTCAACACAATTGTTTGGATGAAACTCGAAACATTTTTACATTTTTTACACATTTTGGTGTAACTAGATAGAATAAATGCGACGAAATACTTAGGTTTGAAGAAACCAATTCAAGTGTTCAATACGAGGTCAACCGTTTGCTGTTCCGATGACTGTGTTTATTTTTTGTTGAACAAAATATTTGAAAAACTCATTTGTGGATTTCTGTCCAAAAGTTAAAAATGTGTGATATATTATAAAAAACGCTTTAATCTATTTCGATGTTATATGTACATAAAAACGTATTCGCAATGCCAGTGCTATAGTTTAATTGGGGGGAATCTAAAAAATTCTCTAATTCAAATAAATTGAATCGTAATAAACTAATTTGGCTTGAATCGTAACACCTGGTTGTGCGCAAACCTTCGATTATTATTGGTATTGTTATTGCGTCATGTGTTTCGCATTCACATTATGAGTGTTCACATATTCCCTGTGTAAAAAAAGTGAATGAATGTTGAAATTTATTTTCATGGGAATGTTTTCAAGGGGTTTAGCTCAAATTTGCAAAACAAAAGTTCATAAGCTGACCGCCTAAAAGGTTAAATATTGAAAATTCAATTTATTTATATTTGTTACATTTATTTAGAAAGAATTTACAGAAATTCAAAAGTTTTCGTCGATGATTCTTTCTTGTGTTTCCATCCCCTGATTAAAGCTTATTACTATAATTTTCCTTTGTTGGTAGGAATTAGCCGGAAATAATTCAAATCAAAAAATTAGCCAATGAGCTTCTTCAATTAACACAAGCCCCCATTTTAATTTCAATTAGATTATTTAAAAACACGTGAGTTTTTTCAATCGAACAAAACTGAATAAATGTGGCATATTAAAGAACGATCATTCCAGTATTTCTCCAACTGGTTTATTTGATTGTGCGAGGAACGCATTTTTCAAGATGAAATATATAATTGTTGCAATATTACTTTTGGCTGAATCTTTTGTGAGTTTTTCCATTTTGAGAATGATCTTTTGATTTGATAGAACGAACAATGATTTACCCTTCGAAATAATAGGTGCTTCAATGCAAAGGTCATCCTCATGGAGGTATGAATACTTCAAGAGTTCTTGTGATAATTTTAAGCTTAGATTTCGAAAGTGCCCATATTGATTTGCTATGTACTGGTGAAAGATAGAACAATAGTGTTTGCAGCAAGCGAGGATCCTAAAATGAGCAACTTTTTTGAAAGATGCTCTATCTCTTACCAGAAAAGTGTAAATTTCATGTAGTTGACATCTCTTGTACAAACCATTTTTTAAACCATTTCAGTGCTTAGTTTCGACTTTGGTCAAACCTGGAAGAAAAACGTTCTGAAATGGTCTCAACAAAAACGGTCATTGCCGAAAACATACAGACGCAAACGAAACAGCGTTGTCACATGACCGCAAGCACACATTGATACGCCGGTGAATGCTAACAAACCATTTCGGAACATTATTATATCACTTTGTTCAGAGAGCGAAATATTCGTGTCGATTTTGTTTCAGACACTATGTACATAGGCTAACTGTAAATTTATAGTTTAATTTTAACCAAACATGTTCAGGCCTTGGTTACTTTTACGAAATGTAACGTTTCAAGATTTCGTGAGACTTAGGCACTATCGTCAACTATTTTGCAATAAGCTAACAAAAACATGTGTTCCATTATTTCGTTTATTATTATCTTAAATAGTAAAACTATCAAACATTTATAGCGTAATAAAAAGTCTCTATGAATATGAACAAATTTCATAATGTTCAATAGAATTGCTCTTTTTCGTTTTTCCTATCACAACAGACGGAAGGGGTAACAAAAAGTATGCAATTATAATTGATGCTGGTTCAAGGGGCAGCCGTGCGATTAGATATGAATTCTTTGTAGACTCTAATGGCAAATTAAAATTGGGAGAGAATGAAAAATCTTGTAATACATCAACTGGACTTGGTACTTACCGTAAAGAACCAGCTGAGGTACTTGAAACTTGTTTATTGTTGAAATACATCCTCAGCCGAATATTTTACATTTATTCCGGCGTGTGCTTTAGACATTTCACATCAAATGTTCTTTACGATCGCTTCACATTGCACTCGTTGCACGAAATATGTAGCACATGACTTTCGTGGATTGCTTGCACGAATAGAGCTCAAATGAGTTGAGTGGTTTTGGCTGCTTTTAAAAGAATCTCTTTTGAAATAGGGTGCAAAATCAATGGCAAAACTGATAGAGGAAGCCAAAGAATTTGTGCCTAAAAGCGAATGGAGTAAAACACCATTGGTACTCAAGGCTACTGCTGGACTAAGACGTCTGCCGAAAAATGAATCTGATAATTTATTGAATGCAGTGCGTGAGGTTTTCGATAAAACTGGCTTTGATATTCCAAAAAATGCCGTCGAAATCATGGAAGGCGCCGATGAAGGAATCTATGCATGGTTTGCCATCAACATTTTACTAGGCAAGCAATATCATCGTTTTTTTACGAATGAAATTATACGTAGGCTATCAATCAAATTGATCAAGGCTGGTTTGATTATATTGCAATTGCAGGTCGTGAGTTTAGTGGGAAGACAGTGGCTATCATGGAAATGGGCGGTGGCAGTACTCAAGTTACGTTCGCAATGAATGATATAGAAAAGGAACCTTCAATCGCCCCATTTATATACACTTTGAAAAATGAACATTGGCAAACCGATGTATTCACAAATAGTTACGATGATTCGGGAGCAGAAGCCGTTCAGCTCAAAGTATTCACTCACAATGCTCCAGCTGGAGCTACCGAACTGGAAAGTGTTTGTGTGAGTCCATTAGTCCAGAGGGAAAAATTCAGTTATGCAGGCGAAACATACTTTGTTAGGTTGGAACAAATAATACTTTCAATCTTTAATTTTGAATGAATGTGAAAACAGAACAAAAAGATTCTGAAAACACTTAACTAAAATATCTCTTTTTCACAGCGGTGAAAACCATACGAAATCGAGAGATCGGCCGATTGTTGATTTTGACGCATGTAGAAATTTAGTGAGGAGTTTAATTTTGCCAATACGGCCAATTCCATTAAAATTGAGTGATAATGAAGTGATTGGAGCCACTGGGTTTTATTGGTCAGCTTTGGATGCAAAATTAGTTGGTGTGTGTTACAATGAAACCTAAAAGTTTATTTACCATTATCTCTCTCTCTCTCTCTCTCTCTCTCTCTCTATTTGTCATACAATTGATTTGGTCTGTTTGGACTAATTAATATATACGAAAATATTAGGTAAGGATGGTGGCAAGTTCGAAGTGGGTGACTATCTGAAAAAGGCTCAAAATGTATGTAGGAGCGAAGACGTCAAAAAACAGTTCCTATGTGTCCGTTTAACGCATGTTGCTGTAACGCTGCTAGAGGGTTATCGCCTGCCTCCTAAAACTAAAATCGCTGTAAGTTTAAATTGAATTATTGATTTTGAAAAATCTAATTTATGAAAATGGAAGTTAATTACCTGAATTATTAAACTCCTTCGGAATTGATTAATTATTCATTATATTTATTATTAATTTAGGTGTACAAAACAATCAATAATCATAAAATTTCGTGGGCTTTGGGCGTTGCCTATCAATTGTTCGATCCATTTTCGCAAACGAAAAAATGACGTTCCATATGGATTTTTAATATTTGTGCCCCAAGAATGATTGATTTTGACCCTCTATTGAATTTGAAATTAACCTCCTATATCTAAATCGCCAGCGTTTCAACAACAAAGGTATCAATACTTTCACATCTGGAAGGACTGTTCAGATTCTTCTTGAAAATATCTTCTTTTTTAAATTGGACCACATAAAACTTGCTTCTGGCACAAGTAGACAAATTATTAATGTAACTTGTTTAAAATTTTACGATATTATATGAATCGGTAGAAATAAATCTGACCTCCCAACTTCGTTTAAAATAAAACTAAATATGAAATAATGTGAAAATTAATTTATAAAAAGCCATAAAGTTAACTTTTGCAACATATAAAAAATCAAAATATATATGCAACATGAATTTTGATTCACGTTTGGAATTTCGTATGAAAAAATTGCATCAAAATAAATATGAAAATAATTGTGAAACATAATTAACTTTTCACATTTATTTTCAATCTACACTCATACATTTTTTTGGAGTTTTTATATATATAAAATATGAAATACCGTGAATTTTTTTCCATTTTACAGGAATACTATTACAATTAGATGCTACAGAGCATATCGTTGCACAAATTGAAATATTCCTTGAATTGAGATTCCAGTAAAATGGAACAAATTCAAACTATTTCGTGAATTCCATATCTTACCGGTAACATAAAAACTTCAAAAAAATTTAAAAGTGTATCCATATTTCATTATTATTTCAAACGCGTTCTATGTTTCACTATTATTTCGATCCGAGTTAATGTTTCAGTTTTATATGAAGTTGAAAGGTCAGATTTATACTTACCGATTCATATATATATTATAATTTTATGGAATTTGAGTGCGACACGCCTAATTGGAAATCATAATACATAATTGAAAACAGCTTAATGTTATGAAATTTGTGTGAATAAATAAAGTTTTGGATTAAATCTGAATATTGGAAAAAAAATTCAATCATTTTTGAGTAGTTATTATTATTAACTATTAAAATAAAATTAAATTTTTGAGTAGTTATTGTTATTAACTATTAAAGCAGCCAAAACATTGAGCTAGTTCACGATGTAGCGTATATAATATTAAATTATAAAAACATTGATTATTTATTCAATATACTAAATATTGAATATTCTCAATATCTCGTGAAGCGTGAAGCTGCTCCTGCAGCGTATAAGATATTGAATACCGAGAATCAATATCTAAGCTCAATGTATTGACTGTACAGTGTACAATAGCACCTGAATGTTTAGATCCACTTACAAATATCGGAAAATAAAGCAATTTTTCATGGTAACCTAAGATGTACAATCCGAAAACAATACCATAAAAAGCTTATTTTGTACCACCTTCAACAGAAAGATTCATGCGAAATCAGAATATAATGGTAGAGTGGTCATATCGGACCTAGTCTCTCATTACGATCGAACTGCAAAAATGAGCCTAATTGCACATACAAATAAAGTCTTGGGTCTGAAATAATATATTAATTCAGTATCTAAAGATACACGAAAAGTTACCCTCACATGGAAAATCATTGTGAGTTTATTCGCTAAGTAAAGTAAACACTTTATGCTTGTTTAGTTTCTGGATGAGTGCAAAATTGAAGCTACATATTTCCAACCAGAACTGAAACTTGGTGTCATACATACCAGTTGTCCTTCAAAATGAGGAATGAAAAATGAAACGTATTCTGAAGTTTGAATTGAGACTAGAATATTTAATGTTGTCTGCTATTATTTAATTCGCATTCCATTCTGTTCGTTTCAAAGAATGATCTCAAGAAAAAATCGAAAGCATGTTTTTTCCAACAGAATTCGGATAATTTGCATTTTGCGTCCCAATAAAAATTAGAATTGTTAAGTATAGTTGCGCGCAACAAACTTCGATATACCACATGTCTATGACTGAGGTGTAAAGGCAAGTAAGTATATTTTATTTTCAATGTATTGTATATTGTATACATTGCATGCATACATACTCTACTTTACATCTCTCTCTTGATAGATGTGCAAGATATAGCAATAAATGGTTGTCTTCCGATGGGATTCCGAGTAGCTGGTATAAATGTTCAAATCAATTCTTATGAGTTGAACACACTTTCACTTTATCATACCTAGTCAAGAAACTGTATACAGAAATTCATCAAATCCAAAACACTTGATTTACTTTTCTAAAAAATAACTAATATTAATATGCAAGTATAATTTACACAATTCTGTCGTTTGAATTTCAATGATACTATTTAAAAATACGAAGGCTATTCATACGATCCAAATTGTATAAATGTGGCATTCAGAAGAGCAATAATTCTAGTTTTTTTTTGACAAATCCATCAGATTGTGTGATAAGAAAGAACACTGTTTTCAAGATGAATTGTTTTCTGTTGTTTTTTATAACATTATTTGTGGCTGAATCTTCTGTAAGTACTTTCAATTTTGGACATATTTTTCGAGTTATAAAATATCCTTTCTTATCTATTGATAGCCAAAATACACTCCAAAAGAATTTTCTTCAAAATTAATGCACTTGTCTCTTTCTAACTCAATTTTTATACTCAAAATTTAAAATTATTTCCTATTAAGCTTCAATATTATCAATTTTTGTGGTTCTTTGAAAACAGAGCTACGTGGTACACGGTGTTGATTTACATATCATTGAAATGGAATGTTGCTTGTAACATTTATAAAAAGAACATAAATGAATAAACTTTATTAAAAATAGCTCTTTTGAAAAAAAATGACAAAATTCAAGCTTAATCTGTTCGCTAGGTCTTTAAGTATATAAATATATTTTTGCTATGGCTCAGGGCGTTCCATACGAAGCTATGAAATACATTTGTGACATTATCGTATTACGCTCCATATCTTGTTTATTTTACAATATTTTATTCCATTTTATTTCATTTCATACAACATAACATTTTGTTCTTTCCTCGAAATTATAGATGCTTCAATGTAGGGGGCAACCGTCTGGAGGTAGGTTTAATTCTTATCTATTCTCAGCATTATTTTGTTAGACAAAAATAGACAAAATTGGTCTAAAAATTGCAAAGAAAAAAAAATAAGAAAATATAATAAATTATAATAAAAATATTATGAAGTGAGAAACTTCTGGCCGAGGTGATCATGCGAACACAAAACACAAATTCTTGAGGCATCAAATTTTGTAACGCTTACGATAAATTTTACTCTCAAAATACTCTCATTGCTGCTAATACCGCTGAGCTTCCCTCCTATGACGGAAAAAAATACTCGACCTCTTTTCTGAGAGGATACGTGGGACTCGATGAAAAGCTGCATATTGCTTCTGTTTGCACCAAAGAATGAAGCGGCAACAAGGGGACCGTGCTATTTGAGACATTTTAATCATATCGATTCTCCAGCGCCATCTATTGGGCAGTAGTATTGATGTGATATTTCAATCGTTTCAATGACTCATTTGTTTTTATTTTTTGTGTCAATAAAAATTTTGTTCGTATTACAATGGATCTAAATTGAGTTCACCCATGTAAAATAAGATGGCGCGGTCAATTGGCATACTCTCGGATAGCTCTCCAATCCCATACAAGCACGGTCCGCTTGGATTAAAGTACAATTTATTATTTTTATTACAATTTTGTAATGTTTATTTTTCAAATATTCACTGGATGTAAAAATATTTCTTTGGAAAAGTAAGAAAAATAAATGGTCTTACGTAGTTAAAACTAACTTTTCCCGAAATTGTTCGGGCTTACGCATTTTTCATTGATTGCTACTCATTTGTATTGGATTTATGTTTATTTCTTATCGAATCATCATGCAACTTTGAGAATAAATCACAGAAAATATGAAGTCATTACGATGAGATCGAATTTCGAGTCATTGCACATCATTTGATTTAAATTCAAATTTTAATATAAAAACAAATAAACATCTCGGTTCCTAATTCTTACTTCAACGTTCTCTATTTTTGAATTGGTAATAACAATTGCGAATTAGTTCACTCTGATGTGAACTTTCAGTTCATGCCAACGATAGATATGGTTCTACATTTATGTTATGTATAACAGTATAACTTTCGGTAACAGCATGAGCATTCAAACTGATGAAAAAACACAGATTAGAAAATCACAAATACTTCATCCAATTTATTGATTTGAATATTGACCCCGAAAATTGAAAATTTTGTGGGGGAGCTGGTCTTAAATCTCATCAGAATGACTTGAAAAACATAGAAAATAATATCTTGAAAGTTCCAATAGGAAACAATGTGAACTTAAGATAGCCGCTACACAATTTTTCAGTTTTGACCCCGAAAATACTCCAAAAATCCGAAATTTTGCAGGGGAGGTAATCCTAAATCTAGTCGGAATGACTTGAAATTTTGCACGACTCATTTTATTCATAAAAAAATAATATATTCAAAGTTTCAATTCGTTACAATGTGAACTTGAGAAAGTTGGCATACAAATGTTCAGTTTTGACCTCGAAAAGGTCCCAAAAAATGAAAATTTTACAGGGAAGTTAGTCCTAAATCCCATTGAAATGACTTGAAATTTTGCATTTCAATTTCTCATTTTCTTCATAAAAAAATTATATTCTGAAAGTTTCATAATGATACAATGCGAAATAGTCATAGTCCCCATACAAATTTTTCGTAATTATATTGAAAAACAGCCCATTTTTTGATTCGACTCCACTAGAGCTACCCGAAAATTATCCGATTAGGGTGAAAATTAATAGGTTTCTATTCCTAAGGAAGACAAATGTGTGTGTAAATTTTTCAATTCTAAAATCAATTTTTTGAGTTAACGTGTTAACAAATGTTTGCGTACAACGGACAACGTACAACGTACCACACACGGACACAAAATTGCTCCGGGAATGGTTGCAATCGTTTTTTCTAGGTTCAAAACGCATAGAAAACTTATTCCGAGCGTTTTGAATTTTTTGGACCGATCGCGGAAAAGTAATTAAATACAATTATGGATATCTTGCATAGATCTTAAACATTGCTGCCATTTTTTCATATTTCTTATTGTAAATAGATAATAAAATATGTTTGAATGTTGCATGTAAAATTTTTCACAGTTTTTGGAGTCAGCTCATTTGGCTTAGAGCCATATTTAGAGAAAATGTGATATTAGTTAATAACTCAGTATTTTTTTAAAAATTTATAGCTGTAACCAGAACTTTAAATTAAGATGAATGATTCCCTTTATCTTTTAATTAATTATATTATTGGACACAATCGGTTGCAGCAGAATGGAAAGGATTTTTCTCCATTTGGCGTGTTATATTGATTATTTTGAATATGTTATTGAAAAGTGTAAATTGAATATACAGTCTATGAATAGACGGTAAAATAAATAATAATAACAATAATAGGTATATATTGTATAATCAAAATACACAGAGAATATTTATTACTTTCGAAAATGTTGCCCACTGAAGTGTTGGCCACTTGCGTTCCTTGCTTGGACTACCACCCACTGTGATAAGGTTGTGAATATAATCAATTGATTTAATCCCTCTCATTTTTCGTATTGAAATAGAGAAAAGATACGCTATTGTAATCGATGCTGGCTCAACGGGTACTCGTGTGTTTGGATATGAATTCCTTGTAGGCGCCGGAGGTGAACTAACTATAGGAGACAGGGAATTAGTGGAAAACATTAAAGTAGCACTTGCTTCTAGCGAACCAGATGAGGTACTTGAACGATTTTCAACGCTAAAACAGCACATAATATTTCATTCGAATGTTTCTATTTTGCAACAGGCTGTAAGAGTAGTAAAAGAACTTGTGGAAAAAGCTAAAGAGTTTGTCCAGTCTGAAATTGAGTGCACACCATTGGTACTCAAGGCTACTGCCGGACTGAGACTTCTGCCCGAAACTAAACAGAAGGCGCTATTGAACTCGGTTACTGCTGTCTTGCAAGCATCTGGTTTTAAAGTTACCGAAGATGCCGCTCAAATCATGACAGGAGCCGACGAAGGAATCTACGGATGGTTTGCCACCAACTTCTTGTTGGGTAAGTAATAAATTCATCGCGAACATTGGAATTTCACATTAATTTTTAATGGAATTACTCAAGAAATGGGATATTTATATTGCAGGTCGTATGTCGAGTAGGCAAACAGTAGCTACTCTGGAATTGGGTGGTGCAAGTACTCAAGTATCGTTCTTAACACATAAATTAAGAAAGACGCCAGATTCACTTGCTAAAGATGTGCACACTGTGAATTATGGAATATTTAAAATCAATATTTTTACGCATAGCTACTTGCATTTGGGAGCACAGTCCATTGAACATGCGGTATTTTCGCACAATGCTCAAGAAGGAGCTTCAAAAGTGGAAAGTATTTGCGTGCATCCAAATTCTAAGAACGTTAAATTCAAGTTTGGCGACAAAGAGTACCTTGTTAGGTTAGTCAAAGTAAAATTAGATAATATTGAATAAATTTAAAACAGTCTGTTATATTGTGATATAATGGAGTAGATAAGCGAGATAAGGTTAAATTATGGAATCAGATCAAAGCCGCCAAACAAAATTTAGGCACAAGCTCATTAGCAATTCACTTTTATATAAATAATGATGAATTTCAACGTTTTATTCTATTTGCAGCGGTAAAGCAGTTAGTGATTTCGATGCCTGCCTTGAGTTAGTGCGGAGTAAAGTATTGCACCATGTTCGACCAATTCCAGCAACATTAGTTGATTATGAGTTGGTTGGCGTTACTGCATTCTATTATCAAGCTGAGAACTCAAATCTAGTTGGTACGTTGAATGATAAAAATTATTCACAAGTCAAGTTTTTATTATTGCATTTGAACCAATATATAATTTATTTCATAGGAAAAGATGGTGGCACATTCAAAGTGGGTGACTTTATGACAAAGGCTAGAGAAGTATGTTCGAGCGGAGCTTACAAACCGTTCTTATGTGTCCGTTTAACGCACTTAGCTGTAATATTGCTAGAGGGATATGGATTGCCTCCAAACACTGAAATGACTGTAAGTATACAATTTTAGTTTTATTTATAATAAAATTCCTATTTAACGTAAGCATCGTCTAGTTAGAAAGTTCTCCCAATCAGATTAGGAAAAAAGACTAATTATCGAACGTTTCGCACGTTGAATATTTTTTTCAGACTCATAGTGAGAAATATAATCGTAAAACTTGTTATTTCTCTGTTTTTTATATGTGATTTTGTTCGATTTCACTTTAAAATTATGCAACTATCAAAAAAATGATAAAACAATTATAAGATCACAATTTGTCTGCATCATTTAATGGATAATACGAAAATTGTATCACGTATATGAGAATAAAGTATCGATGTACCCTCTACAATTTAATTTATTCTAACGTTTTAGACCATTGAGTTCGTGTGTGAACTTCTTTCCAATTTGATTAAATCTAAATTGACATTGGAGACAAATCGAAAGAAATTAAAAATAAAATGAATCCAATGAAATGAGTTAGCAACTATTTATTTGAAGACATATGAAATTGTGTTTCGACTGCGACTTTAAATATATGAATTCGTTTTTAAAACAAACAAAGAAAACATGAGTCAACCGGAATAAAAGTGAGAATACACCGGCTCTAGATCAGTACTGCGACTAGATAATCAAAAACGCTGAAGTGAACCATGAATATTGTTGAGTGGCAGCAGCGGTCCATAATTTTCGCTATCAATGTTTATTTTTAGTGTAAATTATGAACCGCTGCTGCCACTCAACAATATTCATGGTTCACTTCAGCGTTTTTGATTATCTAGTCACAGTACTGAATTAGAGCCGGTGTATTCTCACTTTTATTCCGGTCGACTCACATGTGCTTAAAACTTCAAAATCAAAAGCAGTACTATCTAATCAGCCGTGTTTAAAAGATAATCATATTGTTCCCGTTATTGATGTTTTGTTTGAAAATCCATTTTCTCATTCATTTAGGTGTACAAAAAAATAAACGGTCATTCAATTTCATGGGCTTTGGGCGTTGCTTATAATTTATTGAACGATGAATTTTCGCGAATGGCAGAAACAAATACTTTGGAGCTCAAGAAAATGTTTCGTAGATGAATGAAACAAGTGCAAGAAACTGTAACTTCAAAATATTCACCACCAACAAGAGTAAATCAGAATGTTTTTCACACCTAAAAAGATGCTGAGGATTCCTTCGCAATACCTATTTTGTTGAACGCACCACATAATACTTTTTCATAAATTGTAATAGAAGAGAATAAAAGTTTTGTTTACTCAAAATTATTATAAAGTATATTGATTTTTATGGATTGGTGAAACAATACCACTGTTACCTCTGTTGCTTTTGCGCACTTTTCAGTTCATATTTGTCGATATATTTTAACATATATTTACTTACTCCAGAGATTATATGCAGCTATGCCTATAGCAGTAGTAAAAGGGGGCAGGATTTTTGTTTTTCAGACAGTTCTCGTTTTGCCAATCGATAGAAGATGAGCGTGGGTTCTCAATTTTGAACATAATTCTAAATAAATATAGCAAATATGCTAGAGAATGACTGAAACAAAATCATGAAAGAACCGATGATCCTGTGGCAAAGAGACCTCGAAAAACCAATTTGATGGATGAAGATGAAGGAATATCCGGAAAAAAGTGGTTGTAGAAATCAACAAATTGAAGCGTTGAAATCAAATGAGGCAATAGTTTGTGGTAGACTCAAATTACGTTTGATAGCCATTGAAGGTGATTTTGAATTCCATTTTTGGTTCCTTAGAGAAAGAAACGGCGTAAGTTAGTTTCGATTTTATTAGCCTTATGAGAATAATCATTTAAATTAATATCTTCCGGATATAATTGTATGAACAAAATCTTGCGCGAAATGGCACAAAAGTGTGTTTTTTGTCGCCAGAAAATGTATGAACAATTTCTACACATCGAAAATGCATTTTATTCACACTCATACATTACTGAGCTGTCAATGCATTAGTATGCATAAACAGTTTACTAAATACTCACATGAGTGAATAAACCAATAGCTGTCACTGTGTATGCGAATATTGGAGAAAACTTGTCTATCAGAATATTTTCCTGTGTGTTTTATATAAGCACCGTGTATATTGTGATAGGTATTGAACAATTTATTAGAACGAATGAAGCTGATAAGAGGTTTCGTCATAATGTTCAAGTTAATTCAAATCACTTTTATCATTTCAAATTGATTGGTATCATATGTTATCTTGAAAGAGCAAACAGGAATTTGTGGCCGATGATTCATTGGAATTTTCCGAACCATTTGGTTCTTCCGAATTGCATCTTGTTACCATTGTTTAATTTGTTGCTAAGGAATATCGGTATTAGATGAAATGTTTGGACTCGTGAAGAGAGAGCTGAACCCCAATTTCTAAGAAATTATATGAATAAGTTTGAATCTATTTTCACAAGTTACGCGTCTGAATTCCAATGAAAATTTTTGAAAATGAATGATAGACTCAATAATTATTCAGTGGATCGTCTGAATAAATTTGGCATTGTGAAATAGAAGTCGAATAAAGTTTTTCTCCAACTGTTTTATTTAAATGTATGAACACGGTTTAAGAGATAAATTATCCTTTGTTGCAGTTTGCAACATAATATGCTCTCAATTTTGTACATTTTTTCCCAATCAAGGAGGTACGAATGACTCTTGGTTTCATAAGATTAACTGTTTAATCAAGCTGGTTTCTATGCAAAATGCATTCCACATGCAAATATCAAATGTATCGGACCAAATGAAGAAGAAAGAAAGAGGGAATAAAGAAAAAAATTACTATATTTCTAAATACTCATGATAAATGTTAATATTTCAAATGATGTGACAGCATTTCATGCTGGTTTCAACTCATGTCATCATATCTGTCAATTTCATTTGTTAAGGTCGGTTATATAAAACAAAGCAATAGTACCAATATCTGTCAACTAGTTGAAAACTAAAGTTAACGCGTATACAATGTTGAACAATATTTAAAATTCGGCGCAATTATTGAATGGTACACTTGAGTATTTGATACAATTCACTTTGAATTGTAATCCTCAAGAAGTCGCTGTCGCTCCGCCGCCTCGATGAAAGAATTCTTTCTCAGTCAAACGATTGCTTTGTGATCTAGTATGAAAATTATTAGTTCAATCTTTTTCAAGTCGAAAAATAATAATACCCGTCTGAAATCCGGTTATGTTCGAGTATTCGACTTTTTGAAGGCGACAATTATACAAAAGTATTCCGAAATTTCCAACTGAGCATGAACACGGTTTTCGAGATGAATTTTCCTCTATTGCTTTTGTCAATACTATTTTGTGAATTTTTTTTTTCATTTGTTTTTTCTTCAAAGAAATAAGTTCTTTAATGCAAAGGATATCCTCGAATAGGTACGAATAACTCTTGGTGTCTTGAGATATACTGTTTAACCATACCAGTTTCTATACAAAATACAATTCACATGCAAATACCGAATGTGTCAGACCAAGTGAGAAAGAAAGAGAGAGGAAGAGAGTTAAGATAAGAGTTACAGTTCAGCTGATCAAATTCATCGTGTATATTTCTAATTCCTGATGATAAATATTAACATTTGATATGATTATATTTATTTAGCTGATACAGTAGATAGTAAATTTGTCAATCACGAAGATTTCTAATGCAATTATTCATTTTCGATGATAGCATCAAACTTTTGCTTTTTGCTCCTTTTATCATCAAATTGTATTTTACATTCTACTTTGAAATTTTCGTAAACATTGAAGCATTTTGCTTTTAAACCATGTTCGATGTCCTTGAATTTGCCAAATTCATGAATCCCATTTTCTATCTTTTCCACTGCATTTGGCCAATTTTGTAAGAATATTGTACCAACTTTTGTTTGATCATGTAAAAGGTAGTCTTGAAACTCCATTACGGCCTTTTTCAGCTCAACGTCAAATACTTCCATAAATTCAAACAAACTTTTGAAGTTTCCTTCAACCTTCGATTGAAATGGCAGCATAAAGGCATTAAAAGTATCCAGCTTCCCTTTTTTGACAGTTTTTGCGCTCCTTTTGTTACTATATGTTTCAAATTTGTCGCAACAATCCGTCCAAATAGCATAAAAGTCTAAAACGTTTCGAAGAGCATTATCAATAAGTGCGAGAATTTCGGGAAGGCTTTCTATTAGAGCTAAAGTATCTTGGTGTGGATTGGGAGAACTATAAATTTTTCTGGTCATCATCGGGAAATAATCTACCAAACTCCTATTATATCCCATGACATCGTTAATGTATAGTATGTCTTTACATTTCTTGGAAAACATAGTTTTCTGACGTGGTTTGCCAGACTCAACATGTATCTGATTCTGTAATAAAAAAGAAATGAACTGAGATTAAAATCTTTTATACATTTGGCTACGCCATCGGACGATAAAATTTGCTGTGGTAAAAAATGAATTTAAGTTCATCTCCAAAAATTATTTTTCGATCATACATCGCGAAATTTTCGATAAAACAATGAACAACAAACAAATGGGAGATGAAACTGTGAACGTGGCTATTATAAAACACGAATAATTTATACTTACGCTATGCATCAAAATGATGACTAATAAACAAAAAGCTGTTTTTAAAATTAGCATGTTGCTTGAAATATCGAAGAATATTGACGAATTGGTATCAACTTATGGGTATTTATACATCTTTTGAAGTAACAAAAATTTGAATGATATATTCAGAAATTCAAATATTCATAATAATATACAAATAAAAAAAAAATTGGTTACTTTAATGTGTAAAAGGCAACTTCAACATTATTTTACCTTTTACCATATGATTTTTACCATTTCACATTTATGCGGCATATTTTGGAATGAGTAACGTTTTGAGAGTGAAGCGGCAATTGGTAAATTTAATGTTGGCTGCGGTAACTTTGATCCACCATTTAGAATTAATATTAAGTTTAACTTTCACACATTGAAGTTACCGATTTTTTTTTGTCTGTGTATTCAAAGTTCGAAGTTTTGAACCGAATTATAAAGTCTTAGATTCACGCAACGAAAGTTTCAGCATAAAAGACGATTTCATCTTGCATTATGTGATACCAATAAAAAATAAATAGAAATCTCACTACGGAATATTTGTCATATTCTCTCTTCACGATTCGACGAAGGTTCGAATCTCGATGATGCGAAATGATTTCATTTCAAATTGCTTTGATTCGAAACTATGGCGTGCTTCGGAGGGCACGTAAAGCCGTCGGTCCCATGCAACATAAACGTTCGTTGTTCGTATGAGAGTGAAGCAGAACGGTCCTGTAAGCCTCTCACCAATAGCCACTCGTAAAATCAAGCGAAATCGTGCTAGATTTAAAGACTGTAAGACTCGAAAGGGTAAAAATTCAAAACGCCCGGAATGAGTTTTCTATGCGTTTTGAACGTAGAAAAAACGATTACAACCATTCCCGGAGCAATTTTTTGTCCGTATGTGGTACGTTGTCCGTTGTACGTATAAAAATTTGTTAACACGATAACTATAAAAATTGAGATTAGAATTGATCAAAAATTTACACACATATTGGTGTTTTATTCATTAGGAATAGAAACATATTAATTTTCAGTCCAATCGGATAATTTTTTCGGGTAGCTCTAGTGGAGTCGAATCAATAAATGGGCTGTGTTTCAATATCATTACGAAAAATTTGTATGGGGACTATGTCTAGTTCGCAATGTATCATACAATGAAACAATCAGAATATAATTTCTTTATGAAAGAGTCATTTAGAAGAGATTTGGGAAATATTTATATTGTATATATGTTCTTCGAACGAAACAATGTAAAGTTCAAGATTCAACGTAAACGATAAATGAATTTGAATCTTATTGCTCCATGTCTTAGTGTGAGTGCTCTCGATACTCTGAGAAAACGTGTTGAAAAGTTTTAGAAAATAGAATTGTGCTGTATTTTATTTATTTACTTTTATTTTGCTACACTACGATAATCTACATTTTCATGCGTTTTTTTAGTGTTTTTTCTCAATACTAAAGTAATAATGTAATAATTCAAAGTGAACATCAACAATTGCTAATAGTTCCCCTCTCGCTATGGGTGAGTTTCAATCAAATACCAATGCATTCGAAAACATGGCACGGCTGATTCGTGGTACAAATAATCATAAATCTCACCGTAATGCGAATAATTACTTAATGCATTAACGCCAATCAACTAATGTTGTTGGAATTTATCGAAAAGTTGCAATAATTTACTCCGCACAAGGGTTGGCAGCGAATCGTTTATGTATACAAACGAATATATTCCTGCAATTAATTCGTTAATTTCGAAGGGGTGACTGCCCCAAAAAATGGAGACAATGAGAACAGGAAAAATAAACCATCAACTGAAAGAATCTTTCCTCAATTGCAAAATCCTCCATGTATTGATTGAAGACATTTCCCATACGATTTTAAAAATGTTTCGGACAAAGTTATATATTTATCTGTCATAGTTTCTGACCGAGGCGGTGACCGAACGATAAGTGCACTGCACTCTTTTGTGTCACAGTCACTGGGACGTAGGTTCGAATCTCGGTAATATGAATTGATTTAACTCAAATTGCTTTGATTTTGAAACAACGGAAGCTACGGTGTGCTTTGTAGGACACGTTAAGCCTACCAGCTGTACGTGGACATAACTTGGTACAATGGTATTCCACTTGATTATTATCTTACACGTGCCTGTTTTTAGTCTGAATCATCATTCTTCATTCTTTCGTTGCATAGTCAAATGGAATATATATACGTGTCATTTTATACGAGGCTTTGTGTCTACACGTGGAAAAAATTTTCGCTTTCGCATACACACCAGAAAAGTATTGTGATTGGGTGGGAAAATGGAAATGCCGCAAATCATGTTATCTATCTATTTGGATGTTCAAGGAATACGATCACATTTCTCTGAGTTATAGCCTAAGGGGTGGACACAAATCGAAGCAGCAGGAATCTAAATGAATTTTCTTTAATCTAGATGAATCACAATTTGTGATTCACAAACATAACGAATAAATACAATTCTTTGTCGTGATGAATGGGTGAAATTCGGATTGGTGCATGCGAAGAAGAACAAGCTGTATGAATTCGACGTTTGCCTCCTCATGATTATTTCACCACCACCTCCCCCCCTCCCATCGGCAGTATGATTCACTTCTTTTACTAAAACACCAAAGCGTCAGAACATTGACTACTTTTTTTGATTCGATTTACTCTACTTCATAATATTTAAATTTGTGAGAAGAAGACAATAATCAAGATGCATATTCTACTTTAACTTCATTTTTCAAGAAATGTAACCATGCACCACTCTGAATAACACCCATAGAACTGTATATCCCAAAAGAAGTGTTTATTGCAGCAATGGTGTGAAATGATTTCGTTTCCAAATTTGCTATTGTTTTCCCGAAATTTGTACAATGTATTCTCATAAGGATCGGAAACTGATAAACTATCTATTTTCCAGCATGGTATTTTTTTCGTTTTACTTCGATTCAATGGGCAGTGTCAAAGAATTCAAGTTACTTCGAGGGAATCGGCTTCTTCTTTTGAAAATCGTTGCTCATTTGAAGAAGTTGTTTGATACAAAAGGACTGGAGGAATTTGCGGAGAATTCCGAACCACAATAAAAAACACGTTAAATTGGCAAAGTGGTGATGTTTGCGGGAAAGTAAAATGAGTCGCATAAATGTTCAAGTCCGCGGAATACATCGCGATGAGATCTCATTTATATGATAGCTATGTTCTTAAAACATACAGTGTACAGTTCAAGGTTCAACATAAATGTCAAGTGAATCTTATTGCTCCAGGTATTAAGATTCATTTTGAAAAGAACTAACACCATTTCCACGTGAAATCTCTCTCTCTCTCTCTCTCTCTCTCTCTCTCTCAATACTCTGAGAAAACTTAGCATTAAGTATTTAATGGATTTCACGTCGTCCATGAAAAATTATTTAAATTTTCTATCGTGAATATTAACTCGGAAAAATAAATACTTGAAATTTATCGTGACGAGAGCAAAAGAAAATCATTCTGTAGTCATTTTTAAAAGCTTTAATGGTACAAAGTTGTTAGTCATTCTTTTCACAATCATACTGAGAATCGAACTGAAAACAAAGCTGATCGACAGTTGGTTAGTAGTTTATACGCACAGCCACAGCGAGCACCACAGCGGCTTTGCGTCTCGTCCTCACCGAACACAATCATTGTGTGCTTTCATGAACATTGTTTGGTTGGTAGAATTGTTCCCATTTTTCAACATTTTTTCTAAAAATCAATCGGCTTTGTTTACAGTTCGACGCATGCACTCTAATTTAAAACAAATTCGTCCCACTGAATCTATTAATTCACTTTTTGTTATATAAATTGGTATCACATAATGCAAAATGAAAACGACTTTAATGCTGAAACTTTCGTTGCATGAATCTAAGACTTTACATTTCGGTTCAAAACTTCGAACTTTGAATATATATATATATATGAATAATTGAATTCCTGAATTTATAATTCAAATGTTTGCTACTTCAAAGACTGTATAAATACCTATAATTTGACACCAATTTGTCGGTATCATTCGACAATTCAAGCAACATGCAGTTTTTAAAAACAGCCTTTTGTGTATTACTCATAATTTTTTTGTATGACGTAAGTATAAATCTAGAAATATTTTAGTAAAGCTAAGATAACAGTTTCGTTTTCGATTTGTGTGCTATTCATTGATGGGAACATTATTTTTTGGAGAAAAACTTTCAGCTGATTTATTTTCCAGCGCAGCACATTTTGTCAGTCAGCCAAATTTAAAGATTTTGATGTCAGTTTATTTATTTTTTATTATAGAATCACATTCATGTTGAGTCTAAGCCAGAAAAGGAGAACCCAATGTTCACCAAATCATGTAAAAGAACTGCATATATTAACGATGTCACAGGTTATAATAGCACTTTGTCAAATATTTTCCCAATAATGTCCAGAAAAATTTATAGTACTTCAAATCCACACCAAGATACTTTGACTTTAATAGAGAGTCTCCCCGAAATTATGGCACTTATTGACTCTACTCTTCGACACTTCTTAGACTTTTATCCAATTTGGCAGAATTGTTGCCAGAAATTTGAAAAATATCATCGCGAAAAGCTGGTAAATGCTATCGAAAATGAGAAGCAGAATATTTATATTGCCATAATGGAGCCAGTTAAAGCGATGGTTGAAGAAAACTTCGAAAGTTTGTTTGAATTTATGGATGTATTTGAGGCTGAGCTACAAAGGATCGTAAAGGAGTTTGGTTACTTTATTAGAGATGCTAAAGTAAAATTTGATAAGCATTTCCTACAAAATTGGCCAATTGCAGTAAGAAAGATTGAAAGTGGGCGTAATGCATTTGTCGAATCGAAGTTGGGCCTCCGACGCGATTTAAAAGAAACATGCTCAAATATTTATGATGCTTTTAAAGAAGAATGTAAATTTAAAATAAATGGTAAAAGGAGAAGAACATTTAAAGTATGATGTTATCATCTTAAACGCATGATTGCATAAGAAATCTTCGTTATCGAAAAATTCTCTCTATGATGTATCAGCTGAATAAATAGAATCATATCAAATTTTAAAATGTATCATCAGTAATTATAAATATAAACGATGAATTTGATCAGCTGAACTGTATTTTTTCTTCTTTACTCTCTTCCTCTCTCTTTTTTTCTCACTTGGTCCGACACATTTGGTATTTGCATGTGAATTGTATTTTGTGTAGAAACTGGTATGATTAAACAGTATATCTCACGAAGCCAAGAGTTATTCGTACCTCCTCGAGCATGCCCATTTGGATTGGAGCACCTATTTTTATGAAAAAAAAAAATTTGCTCATTTAATTGAGAAAAATTAAATGGTCTTACAAACTTTTTCGCACATTTCCCCAAAGTCTACGGGTTCACGAGTTATGTTTATTTCTTATCGTATCATCATGTAACTTTGAGAATAAGTCACACAAAATTTCAAGTCATTACGATGATATCCAGGATTGATTAATACTACGAATCAGCCGTGTAGTCTTTGCGAATGTATTGGTATTTGGTTCGAACTCGCACAATAGCGAAACGGGAACTATTAGCTACACTATAGTTATTTCAGTTCGGATTAATGTAGTGTCAAATTGAATTCTTTTAAACTCATTCAAAATTATATATACTTACGGATTTAAATATTTTGTATTGGCGACATTTCATGCTTTATTGCTCCTACGTATTGGAAATAATCCCATCGGAATCAAAAATGATATCTTGGGATTGAGTATATTAAATATCCTATTTGACAGTTCATTAAATCCGAAGTAAAATACAGTATATTGTTGCTGCTCACTTTGAAGTATTATATATTTTCGTATTGAAAAACACTACAAAAACCCGTTAATATATAGATTCTTGTAGTGAAATTAAAACAGCACGATTACGGAGTTTTCATAACGACACGACCTGAAATTAACACAGTTCCCATACAAATGTTTCTTAATTTTATTGAAAAACCATCCATTTAATGGAGAAGACCTAGTGCGTTCATGGACGATCAATTCTAATCTAAATTTTTTTAGTTGTGATGTTATAATTTATTTATTTATTTATTACGAAACCTACATTTATGCCAATACATGATCAAAGCAAGCTCAGAACATGCTGGTCAGAGACCCAATACGGCATAAATACCGCCCATGGTGCGTCTTTTGCAAAGAGAGTACAGTCAGGGGAGGGATAGTATTAGAGTGAAGCTTTAATACTAGAATTGGATCCGGAAAACCATGGCAAAACCGGTATGGCTCTGGAGAGCCAGGGGAAAATACAATAATAATAACTGCAATTAAATTACGTTAACATCAATGAATGAGCAAATGAAAATGAATAAATGGTGTGACGTAGGTAAAACTAACTTTTCCCCACATTTCCCGAAATTTTTCGGGCTTATGCGTTTTTCATTGATTGCTATTCATTTGTATTGGATTTATGTTTATTTTTTATCGAATCATCATGCAACTTTGAGAATAAATCACAGAAAATTTCAAGTCAATACACATCATGTAATTTAAATTTTAATATAAATAAAAAAAATGAATAAACATCTCAGTTTCTAATTTTTACTTCAACAAACGCTTCTTCGCTGGTATTGAATTGGTAACAACAATTACGAATTAGTTTACTCTGATCTGAACTTTTGATTCATGCCAACGATAGATATGGTTCCACTTTTATGTTATTTATAACTTTAGTTAAAAAGTTAATGAGCATTCAAATTGATGAAAAAAAAAACAGATTAGAAAAACACAAATACTTCATACAATGTAATGACAAAATTTGAATTTTGACCACGAAAATTGAAAATTTTGTAGGAGAGCATCTTAAACCTCATCAGAATGACTTGAAATTTCGCATGTGTCATTTTTTTCATAAAAAAAATTATATTCTGAAAGTTTCATAATGATACAATGCGAACTAGACATAGTCCCCATACAAATTTTACTTAATTATATTGAAAAACAGCCTATATTCAATGCGTGTGTAAATTTTGGATCAATTCTCATCTCAATTTTCTGAGTTATCGTGTTAACAAATTTTTGCGTACAACGGACGACGTACCACACACGGAAAACAAATTGCTCCGGGAATGGTTGCAATCGTTTATTCTATGTTCAAAACGCATTGAAAACTTATTCCGGGCGTTTTGAATTTTTTGGACCGATCGCAATATCTTTACCACACACAGTGGTGTGTGCGGAAAAGTAATAGTGCTAACAGAATGTGTATACAGTAGACTTCTGGAAAAGTTAATATCACGAAAAGTTAATCTCTCGGATAAGTTAATCGCCTTCTAGGCACCATTTATTGCCTTAAAAAGTTAATCGTAAATTAACTTTCCTGAAAGACATTTTTGACTGCTATTCTTAATGTTCTATGAATATTTTGTAGATGTTTACTATTAGATTATTAAGTGTCAATGGCAGTAGCCATGCATTTTAACCGATGTAGCAAGCTCATGTGGATTTTTCGGCCTCATCGGTCATGGTTATTCAATCTTTACACGATTTGCGTTGAAGAGGAATGGTTTGTTAGACAAACTAAATTATCAATCGTAGTAGCCATGCATTTTACCCATTGTAGCAAATGCGTGTTTGTGGCTGCATCGCTAGTTATTCGTCTCAGTCTTGACACGATTTGCATTGCAGAGTGTACGTTTACATAATTGCTGTGATCAATCATTAACGTTTTTGTTTATTTTATATTTTTCTGATTCATTTTTGTGTTGAAATGTCGAGCATTATTCAACAAAAAAATACAAAACAAAAAAGATTAATTTTAAAAGAAAAATTGGATATTTTGAAAAAGTCGGCCGAAGGTGTTCAAGGAAAACGTTTGGCATTGGAATACGGGATATCAACAGCAGCAATTTCAAAAATTCTGAAGAACCGTCAAGCAATTCTTGAAGCTACAACAAATACACTCGAGACAATTCAAAAGAAAACGCTCCACAAACCGGAATATGAAGAGCTAGAAAAACAATTGTTCGAATGGTTTTTAAATCAACGTGCACGAAATTGTGCGATTACTGGTCCAATTCTCAAGGCACGAGCGAAAATTGATTTCGAAAGAATATATCCAGATAAAGGTCCAAACGCATTCAACGCTAGTGAAGGATGGTTCAACAGATTTAAGCGGCGCCATGGAATTCGATATCTTAAGGTTTGTGGTGAAGTTCTGTCTAGTGATATGACGCAAATCACACCATTTATTCATCACTTGCGTGCAAAAATAATTGAAATGGAGCTCACCGACGCTCAGTTGTATAATGCTGATGAATCTGGATTGTTTTACCGGTTGTTGCCTGACAAAACTTTCGTCGCTTCAAATGAGAAAAATGCACCAGGTCGAAAAACGGCTAAAGAGCGAATAACATTTTTATTGTGTGCGAATGCCGATGGCACACACAAAGTGAAACCACTTGTTATTGGCAAATATGCAAAACCCCGCTGCTTTAAAAGTTTTGAAAACCCATTGGATTACAAAAATTCAAAATCATCGTGGATTACATCTCTTATTTTCTATGACTGGTTTCACAACTGTTTTGTTAAACAGGTAATTTATTGATTATTTTTGAAAAATTCTAAATTTTATTGATGAATTCGAGCACATTTTTATGAATTTTCTAAAAATTTACATTTTGTTTAGGTTCGTAGTTTTTCACGCGGGAACAATATACCACCAAAGGCATTATTGTTGATCGACAATTGTTCGGCACATAAACCCATTGAATTGCTTAAAACTGATGACGGAAACATTTTGGCATATCTTCTACCACCAAATGTAACAGCGGTGCTGCAGCCAATGGACCAAAATCCCATTAAGATTGTTAAATTGAGCTATCGACATAAACTGTTATGCAATATTGTAGCACAGGAAAATGCATCAATTGAAGAACTGTTGAAAGCCCATAAGATTCGTGAAGCTATTTTGTTGCTCAAATTATCTTGGGAAGAATTACCACAACATGTTCTACAGAGCGCATGGAAAAAAATAAAAGAATGGGATGATGGAGAATATGAGCCAGATGACGATGTTCCTCTATCTGAACTGGTTCTATCAATGAGTGATTACAATAATCTTATTCAAGATGTGCAAACACTCTTGTCAAGAGTCGGTTTAAATACGGAATTGAATGTAGACGAAATTGAGGCGTGGAATGAAGATCTCACCGAAAATGATGAATTCATGGAAATTGGTGATGATGATCCAGACGAATCGGACTGCGAACCAGTTGAGGAAATTCCAAAAATTGGATATCCAGAGGCTATTAATAGCGCTAATATGCTGATCAAATGGTGTGAGGCAAATGGTGATGTCAACCAATTATCAAATCTCATTGCACTACGTGCAGATATAGTCAGACAACAGACCGAAAAACCGAAGAAACAAACATCCCTCACAAATTATTTTAGAACTGTTGAAAACCAATGATTTTACTTAATAAAGTTAGAATTTTTCTTAAGTAAGAAGTCTCAATATGTTTGCTCATTTTCTGTGAAGTAAAAAAATCGATATTTCAATAAAATGTTAATGTTAACCTACAATAAAATATCATTTTTTATGATTTTTGAAACCTACTCGGAAAAGTTAATTTTCCAGAAAAGTTAATCGGCCGAGGTCCCGTTTGGTTAACTTTTCCGGAAGTCTACTGTATTTGAATGCCTGAGAAAAATAACGACTCAAATCTTCCCAACATGGAAGTCTGAAGCGTAGAAAAGATACACGCAATACTGAAACGGAGAATAAAACTTTTCAATATCACAACAGAAAAAAAAAAAAAATTTACAGGAGTGAAATATTCGAAAAGACCATTTTTCGTATCCTGTATTCAAGTTTCATTGAAAGTCAAGAAAAAGTTGTGGAAATCCCATAGAATAATAATTTCGTAACTTAAAATGACATGCGAAACAAATGATCTTGAATTTGTGTAGGTATTTTGTTGCAGGCAAGTATATACTCGATTTGAAGCACTTATTCAAACGCATAAATTATCTTTTTCTTGTAAAAATCCAGTATATATCCACTTGTTATATCGCTTTCAGCATCCAAAAGATAGCTTGCCTGAAAACCGCATGCGAACGAACGCAAGCGTATAGCGGTGCAATGTAATGTTTGTGAATAGTACGGTTTTTCTAACAGCGCTCTCGCATTAATCAAATCAATTTATAGTAATATTAGTCAAAAAGTTAAATTCGCTGACCAAGAGTCTGTTTTTATTCCAATTAATAATGGAGTTCTTCAAGGTAGTAATTTCGGCCAAACTTTCTTTTCCTTATATTTCAATGATACTCTCAACGTGCTCGAACACATGACTGGCCATTTGTTTGCGGATGACGCTCAAGCACTCCTAGAAGTCAATTTTGATCAAATTAATAATGGCATTGATAAAGTGAACTCCGATCTTGCAAAATTAAATGATTTTATAAAACGTCGCGGCATGAAGTTGTACGGATCAAAATCTAAAGTAATGATTATCGGTTCTAAGCATCAAATGGGTCAGTTGAATTTCGATATGATCAATGACGTGAAAATAGATGGTGAAAATAGATGATGAAAAATGTAAATAAAATGTAATTATTCTCAAATTAACAGGTGATTCAACATCCCACGTGCAATATTTCAAGAAATTCTACGATGGCAAAAGTTTTGCAACAAGCAGCAATTATTCTATTGGATGAATGAACAATGACGCATAAAAAATCGCTGGAAGCATTACACCGTACAATGCAAGATCTACGTCAGAATCAAGAAATTCTTGGTGGTGCATTAATATTATTGTCAGGCGATTTTCGTCAAATATTGCCTGTGGTTCCACGATCAACACCGGCGGATGAGATCAACGCATGTTTAAAGTCTTTTCTTCTGTGGCGACATGTGCAAAAATTGACATTGAACATAAATATGCGCGTACAATTGCACAACGACCAATCTGCAGATCGGTTCTCGAAGCAATTGTTAGATATTGGAAATGGCAAAGTTCGAGTCGATAATATAAATGGATTGATTACATTGCCGAACAATTTTTGTACCATTCTCCAATCAACAGAAGAGTTGATTGAAAGTGTATTTCCAAATATTGTTCAAAATTGGTTGAAAGAACGCGCAATACTGGCACCAAAAAATGTACACGTCAATGCAATCAATTATCAGATTCAAGAAAAATTGCCAGGTGCAGTGATATCATATAAATCTGTTGATAGCGCAATGAATGCAGATGATGCAGTGAATTATCCAATTGAATTTTTGAATTCACTTGAACCACCTGGTATGCCACCGCATTATTTGAATTTAAAGGTTGGCTCATCAATTATTTTACTGCGGAATTTAAATGCACCAAAACTGTGCAATGGCACAAGATTAGCAGTAAAAAAATTGTTGCCGAATTTAATTGAAGCCACAATATTGACCGGAACAGCGAAAGGTTAAATTTTGCTCATACCACGAATTCCACTGATTCCAACAGACATGCCATTTGAATTTAAGCGTTTGCAATTCCCAGTGTGTCTATCATTTGCCATGTCCATCAATAAGGCGCAAGGACAAACGCTTCAAATATGCGGATTAAATTTGGAGGAGCCGTGCTTTTCACATGGACAGCTATACGTGGCCTGCTCAAGAGTTGGAACTCCAAATTGTTTGTTTATGCTCGCTTCAAATGGGCAAACAAAAAATATTGTATATCCAAATGTTTTGGATTGACATTAATAATTTTGAAATACAATGCATTCATTTCATTAAAAAAACATATAATATTTCATTTCTTTTTTTGGTTGGTTGCAACGAAGTGCAACGGGGTCCGCTATTAAAATAAAATGCAAGAGCAGCCAAAACATTGAGCTAGTTCACGATGTAGTATATATAATATTAAATTATAAAAACATTGATTATTTATTCAATATACTAAATATTGAATATTCTCAATATCTCGTGAAGCGTGAAGTAGCTCCTGCAGCGTGTGAGATATTGGATACCAAGAATCAATTGTAATTCTCTATTTTTTATAATTTTAAAATTGTCGCCGCTTCACGGCAACACATTCTTTGTTTGTCACGTCGGGCAACTGACGCTCCGTATCGTGCTCTGATTGGTCGGCTTAACCGACATTGTATATACTTGCTCTGATATGCGTGTGGCGACTTGAAGAGAGGATTCCATTGTGAGAGCTCACTGAGAGCAGAGCTCACCGAGAGCAGTCTTCCGTTCCGTAGCAATAAGCGACAGTTGTATCAAAGCGAAACATTAAACTATAAACGATTTCAATCGAACATTCCAGAGTTTTATTTAAATTGGATTTTTAGGATATTACACAATATCTAAGCAATGTATTGACTGTACAGTGTACAATAGCACCTGAATGTTTAGATCCACTTACAAATATCGGAAAATAAAGCAATTTTTCATGGTAACCTAAGATGTACAATCCGAAAACAATACCATAAAAAGCTTATTTTGTACCACCTTCAACAGAAAGATTCATGCGAAATCAGAATATAATGGTAGAGTGGTCATATCGGACCTAGTCTCTCATTACGATCGAACTGCAAAAATGAGCCTAATTGCACATACAAATAAAGTCTTGGGTCTGAAATAATATATTAATTCAGTATCTAAAGATACACGAAAAGTTACCCTCACATGGAAAATCATTGTGAGTTTATTCGCTAAGTAAAGTAAACACTTTATGCTTGTTTAGTTTCTGGATGAGTGCAAAATTGAAGCTACATATTTCCAACCAGAACTGAAACTTGGTGTCATACATACCAGTTGTCCTTCAAAATGAGGAATGAAAAATGAAACGTATTCTGAAGTTTGAATTGAGACTAGAATATTTAATGTTGTCTGCTATTATTTAATTCGCATTCCATTCTGTTCGTTTCAAAGAATGATCTCAAGAAAAAATCGAAAGCATGTTTTTTCCAACAGAATTCGAATAATTTGCATTTTGCGTCCCAATAAAAATTAGAATTGTTAAGTATAGTTGCGCGCAACAAACTTCGATATACCACATGTCTATGACTGAGGTGTAAAGGCAAGTAAGTATATTTTATTTTCAATGTATTGTATATTGTATACATTGCATGCATACATACTCTACTTTACATCTCTCTCTTGATAGATGTGCAAGATATAGCAATAAATGGTTGTCTTCCGATGGGATTCCGAGTGGCTGGTATAAATGTTCAAATCAATTCTTATGAGTTGAACACACTTTCACTTTATCATACCTAGTCAAGAAACTGTATACAGAAATTCATCAAGTCCAAAACACTTGATTGCAGCTTGCTATTAATATTTTCTGACAATGTTATTACTTTTCTAAAAAATAACTAATATTAATATGCAAGTATAATTTACACAATTCTGTCGTTTGAATTTCAATGATACTATTTAAAAATACGAAGGCTATTCATACGATCCAAATTGTATAAATGTGGCATTCAGAAGAGCAATAATTCTAGTTTTTTTTTGACGAATCCATCAGATTGTGTGATAAGAAAGAACACTGTTTTCAAGATGAATTGTTTTCTGTTGTTTTTTATAACATTATTTGTGGCTGAATCTTCTGTAAGTACTTTCAATTTTGGACATATTTTTCGAGTTATAAAATATCCTTTCTTATCTATTGATAGCCAAAATACACTCCAAAAGAATTTTCTTCAAAATTAATGCACTTGTCTCTTTCTAACTCAATTTTTATACTCAAAATTTAAAATTATTTCCTATTAAGCTTCAATATTATCAATTTTTGTGGTTCTTTGAAAACAGAGCTACGTGGTACACGGTGTTGATTTACATATCATTGAAATGGAATGTTGCTTGTAACATTTATAAAAAGAACATAAATGAATAAACTTTATTAAAAATAGCTCTTTTGAAAAAAAATGACAAAATTCAAGCTTAATCTGTTCGCTAGGTCTTTAAGTATATAAATATATTTTTGCTATGGCTCAGGGCGTTCCATACGAAGCTATGAAATACATTTGTGACATTATCGTATTACGCTCCATATCTTGTTTATTTTACAATATTTTATTCCATTTTATTTCATTTCATACAACATAACATTTTGTTCTTTCCTCGAAATTATAGATGCTTCAATGTAGGGGGCAACCGTCTGGAGGTAGGTTTAATTCTTATCTATTCTCAGCATTATTTTGTTAGACAAAAATAGACAAAATTGGTCTAAAAATTGCAAAGAAAAAAAAATAAGAAAATATAATAAATTATAATAAAAATATTATGAAGTGAGAAACTTCTGGCCGAGGTGATCATGCGAACACAAAACACAAATTCTTGAGGCATCAAATTTTGTAACGCTTACGATAAATTTTACTCTCAAAATACTCTCATTGCTGCTAATACCGCTGAGCTTCCCTCCTATGACGGAAAAAAATACTCGACCTCTTTTCTGAGAGGATACGTGGCACTCGATGAAAAGCCGCATATTGCTTTTGTTTGCACCAAAGAATGAAGCGGCAACAAGGGGACCGTGCTATTTGAGACATTTTAATCATATCGATTCTCCAGCGCCATCTATTGGGCAGTAGTATTGATGTGATATTTCAATCGTTTCAATGACTCATTTGTTTTTATTATTTGTGTCAATAAAAATTTTGTTCGTATTACAATGGATCTAAATTGAGTTCACCCATGTAAAATAAGATGGCGCGGTCAATTGGCATACTCTCGGATAGCTCTCCAATCCCATACAAGCACGGTCCGCTTGGATTAAAGTACAATTTATTATTTTTATTACAATTTTGTAATGTTTATTTTTCAAATATTCACTGGATGTAAAAATATTTCTTTGGAAAAGTAAGAAAAATAAATGGTCTTACGTAGTTAAAACTAACTTTTCCCGAAATTGTTCGGGCTTACGCATTTTTCATTGATTGCTACTCATTTGTATTGGATTTATGTTTATTTCTTATCGAATCATCATGCAACTTTGAGAATAAATCACAGAAAATATGAAGTCATTACGATGAGATCGAATTTCGAGTCATTGCACATCATTTGATTTAAATTCAAATTTTAATATAAAAACAAATAAACATCTCGGTTCCTAATTCTTACTTCAACGTTCTCTATTTTTGAATTGGTAATAACAATTGCGAATTAGTTCACTCTGATGTGAACTTTCAGTTCATGCCAACGATAGATATGGTTCTACATTTATGTTATGTATAACAGTATAACTTTCGGTAACAGCATGAGCATTCAAACTGATGAAAAAACACAGATTAGAAAATCACAAATACTTCATCCAATTTATTGATTTGAATATTGACCCCGAAAATTGAAAATTTTGTGGGGGAGCTGGTCTTAAATCTCATCAGAATGACTTGAAAAACATAGAAAATAATATTCTGACAGTTCCAATAGGAAACAATGTGAACTTAAGATAGCCGCTACACAATTTTTCAGTTTTGACCCCGAAAATACTCCAAAAATCCGAAATTTTGCAGGGGAGGTAATCCTAAATCTAGTCGGAATGACTTGAAATTTTGCACGACTCATTTTATTCATAAAAAAATAATATATTCAAAGTTTCAATTCGTTACAATGTGAACTTGAGAAAGTTGGCATACAAATGTTCAGTTTTGACCTCGAAAAGGTCCCAAAAAACGAAAATTTTACAGGGAAGTTAGTCCTAAATCCCATTGAAATGACTTGAAATTTTGCATTTCAATTTCTCATTTTCTTCATAAAAAAATTATATTCTGAAAGTTTCATAATGATACAATGCGAAATAGTCATAGTCCCCATACAAATTTTTCGTAATTATATTGAAAAACAGCCCATTTTTTGATTCGACTCCACTAGAGCTACCCGAAAATTATCCGATTAGGGTGAAAATTAATAGGTTTCTATTCCTAAGGAAGACAAATGTGTGTGTAAATTTTTCAATTCTAAAATCAATTTTTTGAGTTAACGTGTTAACAAATGTTTGCGTACAACGGACAACGTACAACGTACCACACACGGACACAAAATTGCTCCGGGAATGGTTGCAATCGTTTTTTCTAGGTTCAAAACGCATAGAAAACTTATTCCGAGCGTTTTGAATTTTTTGGACCGATCGCGGAAAAGTAATTAAATACAATTATGGATATCTTGCATAGATCTTAAACATTGCTGCCATTTTTTCATATTTCTTATTGTAAATAGATAATAAAATATGTTTGAATGTTGCATGTAAAATTTTTCACAGTTTTTGGAGTCAGCTCATTTGGCTTAGAGCCATATTTAGAGAAAATGTGATATTAGTTAATAACTCAGTATTTTTTTAAAAATTTATAGCTGTAACCAGAACTTTAAATTAAGATGAATGATTCCCTTTATCTTTTAATTAATTATATTATTGGACACAATCGGTTGCAGCAGAATGGAAAGGATTTTTCTCCATTTGGCGTGTTATATTGATTATTTTGAATATGTTATTGAAAAGTGTAAATTGAATATACAGTCTATGAATAGACGGTAAAATAAATAATAATAACAATAATAGGTATATATTGTATAATCAAAATACACAGAGAATATTTATTACTTTCGAAAATGTTGCCCACTGAAGTGTTGGCCACTTGCGTTCCTTGCTTGGACTACCACCCACTGTGATAAGGTTGTGAATATAATCAATTGATTTAATCCCTCTCATTTTTCGTATTGAAATAGAGAAAAGATACGCTATTGTAATCGATGCTGGCTCAACGGGTACTCGTGTGTTTGGATATGAATTCCTTGTAGGCGCCGGAGGTGAACTAACTATAGGAGACAGGGAATTAGTGGAAAACATTAAAGTAGCACTTGCTTCTAGCGAACCAGATGAGGTACTTGAACGATTTTCAACGCTAAAACAGCACATAATATTTCATTCGAATGTTTCTATTTTGCAACAGGCTGTAAGAGTAGTAAAAGAACTTGTGGAAAAAGCTAAAGAGTTTGTCCAGTCTGAAATTGAGTGCACACCATTGGTACTCAAGGCTACTGCCGGACTGAGACTTCTGCCCGAAACTAAACAGAAGGCGCTATTGAACTCGGTTACTGCTGTCTTGCAAGCATCTGGTTTTAAAGCTACCGAAGATGCCGCTCAAATCATGACAGGAGCCGACGAAGGAATCTACGGATGGTTTGCCACCAACTTCTTGTTGGGTAAGTAATAAATTCATCGCGAACATTGGAATTTCACATTAATTTTTAATGGAATTACTCAAGAAATGGGATATTTATATTGCAGGTCGTATGTCGAGTAGGCAAACAGTAGCTACTCTGGAATTGGGTGGTGCAAGTACTCAAGTATCGTTCTTAACACATAAATTAAGAAAGACGCCAGATTCACTTGCTAAAGATGTGCACACTGTGAATTATGGAATATTTAAAATCAATATTTTTACGCATAGCTACTTGCATTTGGGAGCACAGTCCATTGAACATGCGGTATTTTCGCACAATGCTCAAGAAGGAGCTTCAAAAGTGGAAAGTATTTGCGTGCATCCAAATTCTAAGAACGTTAAATTCAAGTTTGGCGACAAAGAGTACCTTGTTAGGTTAGTCAAAGTAAAATTAGATAATATTGAATAAATTTAAAACAGTCTGTTATATTGTGATATAATGGAGTAGATAAGCGAGATAAGGTTAAATTATGGAATCAGATCAAAGCCGCCAAACAAAATTTAGGCACAAGCTCATTAGCAATTCACTTTTATATAAATAATGATGAATTTCAACGTTTTATTCTATTTGCAGCGGTAAAGCAGTTAGTGATTTCGATGCCTGCCTTGAGTTAGTGCGGAGTAAAGTATTGCACCATGTTCGACCAATTCCAGCAACATTAGTTGATTATGAGTTGGTTGGCGTTACTGCATTCTATTATCAAGCTGAGAACTCAAATCTAGTTGGTACGTTGAATGATAAAAATTATTCGCAAGTCACCCCTGAAGAATGGGGTGGCGCAGTCATTTCGCCACTTCATAAGAAAGGCAGTAATAGAGACTGCAACAACTATCGAGGAATTTCTCTACTGAGCGTTGTCGGTAAAGTATATAGTGCAATTTTGGAAAAGAGAACAAGAGCTATTGTCGAATCGCTCTTGGACGAAAATCAATCGGGTTTCCGCCCAATGCGCGGCTGTCAAGATCAAATTTTTTGCATGAGACAACTAATGGAGAAATTCCTTGAAAGAAATAGGGAACTGTACTTCTGTTTCGTGGATTTGCAGAAAGCATACGACTGCATTCCCAGATCTAAGTTGTGGTCAGTCTTGGCCGAATATGGTGTGAATGGTTATCTTCTCAACGCGATCCAAAGTTTGTACGCAAACAGTAAAGCAGCAGTAAGAGTGGATGGAGATTTGAGTGAATGGTTTGAAGTACGTAATGGTCTGCGACAGGGCTGTACAATTTCACCTCTTCTATTCATTATTTATATGGACAAGCTGATCAAATCAGCCAATTTAAGAGGTAGAGAAGCTTTGGGGGGCAATATTATCTCTGCACGCGCTTACGCAGATGATCTGGTACTATTTGGCAATTCCGAACTGGAGCTGCAAAATAGTATCAAAGATTTGGAAGAGGCTTGTACGTTGCCATAAGCGGCACAAAAACTCAAGTTAAGCATGTGGGCAAAACTCGAAAGCCAATTCATTGCACATTGAATGGCAACTTGTTGGAACAAGTGTCCCAATTCAAATATTTGGGTTGCATCTTCTCGGAAGATGGCAAGTTTAATGAAGAGTTTGAACAGCGTAGGGTTAATGGAAATAAAGTAGTAGCGCAACTTAGATCACACGTTTTCAATAAACGTGAATTGAGTACAGAAACAAAGATGTTGATTCCCGGGTCAATCTTCAGACCAACTATTCTATATGGTAGCGAGAGCTGGGTTGATTCTGAAAATTTAATTCATGATTTGGAAGTGTCTGATATGAAAGTGTTGAGAATGGTTTCGGGAGTTTCACGCCGCGATCAGTGGGAAAACAGAATCCGAAATGAGACGATTCGGGAGGGTTTAAACGTCGATTCGGTAGGAGAGGAAGCAAGAAAATCCAGACTGAGATGGTTTGGTCATGTAAAACGCATGGGAGAAGAGCGATTACCGAAACGGATTCTGTTCGCCGAAGCTGATGGGCCGAGAGGTAGTGGTAGACCACGTCGACGTTATTTAGATTCGGTTAAATATGATTTGAATGCGAGGGGATATGAATGGTGTGTGGAAACTCAAAACTTGGCTCTCGATCGGG
The DNA here is from genome assembly GCA_028476595.1 of Obolodiplosis robiniae. Classification (NCBI taxonomy): domain Eukaryota; kingdom Metazoa; phylum Arthropoda; class Insecta; order Diptera; family Cecidomyiidae; genus Obolodiplosis; species Obolodiplosis robiniae. The sequence goes on from CM052014.1 coordinate 4,651,868, forward strand.
GTATGTGGAGAGGTATTGTTAGGGGTATATGAGGCTTTTTGTTTCGTAGAACAGACCAGACGCTGAAAGGCAATAACGGTCTATAAATGTTTGTTGTTGTTGTTTGTTGTTGTAAGTTTTTATTATTGAATTTGAACCAATATATAATTTATTTCATAGGAAAAGATGGTGGCACATTCAAAGTGGGTGACTTTATGACAAAGGCTAGAGAAGTATGTGCGAGCGGAGCTTACAAACCGTTCTTATGTGTCCGTTTAACGCACTTAGCTGTAATGTTGCTAGAGGGATATGGATTGCCTCCAAACACTGAAATGACTGTAAGTACAATTTTAGTTTTATTTATAATAAAATTCCTATTTAACGTAAGCATCGTAAGATCGTCCTATTAGAAAGTTCTCCGAATCAGATTAGGAAAAAGGACTAATTATCGAACGTTTCACACGTTGAATATGTTTTTCAGACTCATAGTGAGAAATATAATCGTAAAACTTGTTATTTCTCGGTTTTTTATATGTGATTTTGTTCGATTTCACTTAAAAATTATGCAACTATCAAAAAAAAGATAAAACAATTATAAGATCACAATTTGTCTGCATCATTTAATGGATAATACGAAAATTGTATCACGTAAATGAGAATAAAGTATCGATGTACCCTCTACAATTTAATTTATTCTAACGTTTTAGACCATTGAGTTCGTGTGTGAACTTCTTTCCAATTTGATTAAATCTAAATTGACATTGGAGACAAATCGAAAGAAATTAAAAATAAAATGAATCCAATGAAATGAGTTAGCAACTATTTATTTGAAGACATATGAAATTGTGTTTCGACTGCGACTTTAAATATATGAATTCGTTTTTAAAACAAACAAAGAAAACATGAGTCAACCGGAATAAAAGTGAGAATACACCGGCTCTAGATCAGTACTGCGACTAGATAATCAAAAACGCTGAAGTGAACCATGAATATTGTTGAGTGGCAGCAGCGGTCCATAATTTTCGCTATCAATGTTTATTTTTAGTGTAAATTATGAACCGCTGCTGCCACTCAACAATATTCATGGTTCACTTCAGCGTTTTTGATTATCTAGTCACAGTACTGAATTAGAGCCGGTGTATTCTCACTTTTATTCCGGTCGACTCACATGTGCTTAAAACTTCAAAATCAAAAGCAGTACTATCTAATCAGCCGTGTTTAAAAGATAATCATATTGTTCCCGTTATTGATGTTTTGTTTGAAAATCCATTTTCTCATTCATTTAGGTGTACAAAAAAATAAACGGTCATTCAATTTCATGGGCTTTGGGCGTTGCTTATAATTTATTGAACGATGAATTTTCGCGAATGGCAGAAACAAATACTTTGGAGCTCAAGAAAATGTTTCGTAGATGAATGAAACAAGTGCAAGAAACTGTAACTTCAAAATATTCACCACCAACAAGAGTAAATCAGAATGTTTTTCACACCTAAAAAGATGCTGAGGATTCCTTCGCAATACCTATTTTGTTGAACGCACCACATAATACTTTTTCATAAATTGTAATAGAAGAGAATAAAAGTTTTGTTTACTCAAAATTATTATAAAGTATATTGATTTTTATGGATTGGTGAAACAATACCACTGTTACCTCTGTTGCTTTTGCGCACTTTTCAGTTCATATTTGTCGATATATTTTAACATATATTTACTTACTCCAGAGATTATATGCAGCTATGCCTATAGCAGTAGTAAAAGGGGGCAGGATTTTTGTTTTTCAGACAGTTCTCGTTTTGCCAATCGATAGAAGATGAGCGTGGGTTCTCAATTTTGAACATAATTCTAAATAAATATAGCAAATATGCAAGAGAATGACTGAAACAAAATCATGAAAGAACCGATGATCCTGTGGCAAAGAGACCTCGAAAAACCAATTTGATGGATGAAGATGAAGGAATATCCGGAAAAAAGTGGTTGTAGAAATCAACAAATTGAAGCGTTGAAATCAAATGAGGCAATAGTTTGTGGTAGACTCAAATTACGTTTGATAGCCATTGAAGGTGATTTTGAATTCCATTTTTGGTTCCTTAGAGAAAGAAACGGCGTAAGTTAGTTTCGATTTTATTAGCCTTATGAGAATAATCATTAAAATTAATATCTTCCGGATATAATTGTATGAACAAAATCTTGCGCGAAATGGCACAAAAGTGTGTTTTTTGTCGCCAGAAAATGTATGAACAATTTCTACACATCGAAAATGCATTTTATTCACACTCATACATTACTGAGCTGTCAATGCATTAGTATGCATAAACAGTTTACTAAATACTCACATGAGTGAATAAACCAATAGCTGTCACTGTGTATGCGAATATTGGAGAAAACTTGTCTATCAGAATATTTTCCTGTGTGTTTTATATAAGCACCGTGTATATTGTGATAGGTATTGAACAATTTATTAGAACGAATGAAGCTGATAAGAGGTTTCGTCATAATGTTCAAGTTAATTCAAATCACTTTTATCATTTCAAATTGATTGGTATCATATGTTATCTTGAAAGAGCAAACAGGAATTTGTGGCCGATGATTCATTGGAATTTTCCGAACCATTTGGTTCTTCCGAATTGCATCTTGTTACCATTGTTTAATTTGTTGCTAAGGAATATCGGTATTAGATGAAATTTTTGGACTCGTGAAGAGAGAGCTGAACCCCAATTTCTAAGAAATTATATGAATAAGTTTGAATCTATTTTCACAAGTTACGCGTCTGAATTCCAATGAAAATTTTTGAAAATGAATGATAGACTCAATAATTATTCAGTGGATCGTCTGAATAAATTTGGCATTGTGAAATAGAAGTCGAATAAAGTTTTTCTCCAACTGTTTTATTTAAATGTATGAACACGGTTTAAGAGATAAATTATCCTTTGTTGCAGTTTGCAACATAATATGCTCTCAATTTTGTACATTTTTTCCCAATCGAGGAGGTACGAATGACTCTTGGTTTCATAAGATTAACTGTTTAATCAAGCTGGTTTCTATGCAAAATGCATTCCACATGCAAATATCAAATGTATCGGACCAAATGAAGAAGAAAGAAAGAGGGAATAAAGAAAAAAATTACTATATTTCTAAATACTCATGATAAATGTTAATATTTCAAATGATTTGATTTATTCAGCTGATAGATAAAATATTTCAATTACAAAGATTTCTAATAAAATTCTGCATTTTATAAGATATCATCAAGCTTTCTTTTGCTCCTTTTGGCATCAAATTTATCTTGACATGCTAATTTGAAAACTTCGTAATCTCTCAAGCATTTTGCACTCATATCTACGTCCATCATTAATTCGAAGATTGCATTACGCCCATGTTCTATCTTTTGCACTGCACGCGGCCAATTTTTAAGAAAATTAGCTTCAATTTCTTTTTTACCATATAGAATGTAGGATCCATACGCATTTACGGCCCTTTTCATTCCAACCTCAAATACTTCCATAAATTCAAACAAACTTTTGAAGTTTTCTTCAACTTTTAATTTGAATGGCAACATTACGGCATTTAAAGCATTCAGCTGCCCTTTTCCGATAGCTTTTAACCTCCTTCTTCGATGATATGTTTCGAATCTTTCGCAACAATTCTCCCAAATAGCGTAAAAGTCTAAAAAGTGTTGAAAAGCAGAGTTTATGAGTGCCGGAATTTTAGGGAGATTTTCTATCGCAGTTAAATTATTTCGTTGTGGATTTGCGGAACCATGAATTTTTCGGGTGACAAACGGGAGATAATATGCCAGACTGTTATTATATCTCGTGACATTGATAATAAATGGTGTGTCTTTACATATGTTGGTAAACATAGGGTTCTGACGTGGCTGGCCAGACTCAACATGAATCTGATTCTGAAACAAGAACAAAAAATAAAAAACAAACTGAGATCAATATCTTAAATAAATTTAGCTATGTTATCGGATGAAAATATGTGCTGTGCTGGAAAATAAATTATGTAACAGTTTGTCTTCAAAAAGTAATGTCGAATAGCAAAAAAATCGGAGAGGAAATAGGAACGTAGCTATTATTAAATATGAATATTTCATACTTACGCTATGCATCAAAATGATGACTAAAAAACAAAAGGCTGTTTTTAAAAAGTGCATACTGCTTAGAAAATCGAATAATAGTGAAAAATTGGTGTCAGATTATGGGTATTTATACAGTTTTTGAAGTAACAAAAATTTTAATGACATTCAGAAATTCAAATATTCATAAAAATGCTTCAAAGTTCGAAGTTTTGAACTGAATCTAAAAGTCTTACACTTATGAATCAAAATTTTCTGCGTTTTAGTCTTTAATTTTGCAATACATGTGTGATATCAATTCGAATAACAAAACGTAAATGAAAATCTCACTGGATTGGTTATGGATAACGGTACATTTATGTTAAATACTTTCTTAATTTATACCATTTCACACCAGGTTTGAAATGATTCAGTATGACTGTGCAAAATATGAGTAACATCTTTGTATCATTAAAGCTTTCAAGCACCTTTCATATACCATATGGTAGATGTGGAGAATTAAGGCGTCTTCACATCTGTATATTAAGTTAGTTGAAAGCTTCAATGGTTCAGAAAATCATGTCAAATGTGAGTCATTATTTATGAAACATTCAGATTCAAAAGGATCAACTGAGATCCACGCTATTTCGATTCGTTTTCATCCCCTGTGTGTCTAGTTTTTTGGTAACAATCGAAATTAAAAGTTTGGGGTTAGGAACAAACCAGGTAGATTTTAGCCCCGGAGAACACTCTGATCTTGTTTTTAAAGAATCGGAATGGATTGGGAACATGATTTTCTCGGAAAAATTACATTCAACTAGTTACATAGACAAAAAATCTAGGCGGTCCACAATTATTTCGTGTACTGAAAAAGTTTGTAGCGTCAATGGAAAAATTTCTGCAATTTTGTGCTTGAAAACTAAATATGAAATATTTCTCCACTGCGCATTGCTCGTGTTTTCTGTATTTTTCTTCTTTTTTTTTTGATAAAAGAAATAGTTTCCTTATTAATTTGCGAATCAAATGGCCCTTCGAGATATTATAGAATGGATAACCAACGGACAAATGGAAAACGAACCCTCCGAAACCATTTGTATTTCAGAACACAATTTGGGAATGGTTGCAATCATTTTTTAGGTCCAAAATGCATCGAAAGCTAATTCTGAGTATTTTAAATTTTTGGGACCGATCGCAACAAATATTATTCAGACGATCCGAACTTTGGCATTTGACGAAATAATAATTCATCGCATTTGAAAAAGACAAACTAATTGTCAAGCTAAATCGTTGATAAATATAAAGCACACAAATGAGCGTGTGAGAAGCAGAGCAGAAATTTGCATTGCTTAACGAGTCTTTTCCATCTGTATTTTAATTTGTTGAGATGAAATGAGCTTAGTTGAGTAAAATCATACATTTATTATATTGTATTTATTGAGAAGTTTATGCTATTATATAAATATTATTACAATTAACTTAAAACTGTATTTACATTTTCTAAAGGTTCATATTTTTTTTATGTATTCAATACATTTTCCTTTAAATTCTGATAAAGTTACTGAGTTTTTCATAATATTTGGCAATTCATTATACATTTTAAGTCCATCATAGTAGACATTCTTTTTTGCCAGTTCAGAATTTAATCGGGGAAGCCTGAAACTATTCCTTTTTCTAGTGTTTATATTATGAGTGTCACTCATGTATTCAATTTTCTCATTTAAGTTTCCTGGTAAAATCTTATTTTTTTTCATTTAATTTATCATTATTAGTACATTCAGTTTGATCTTCTGTGATATGCTTTACCATCCCAGTGTGTTTAACATAAACTCTCTGGGTGTTCTGTTTTACATTTTAGAAAAATGCGCATTGCTCTACTTCGTAGTTTTTGGACTTGTGTTATTTGTTCTTTTGCCGCGTTTGCTCACAGTCGATCAAAAACAACAATGTGTTGTTCACTGAAAACGATGTCAAAATTAAATGAAATGCATTTCGAACTGCTCCCCCACCCACCGTACTCTCCAGATCTGGCCCCCAGCGACTACTGGCTTTTTTCAGTCCTCAAAAAGATGCTCCAGGGAAAAAGATATGGCTCCAATGATGTAGTGATTGCTGAAACTGAGGCCTATTTTGAGAGCAAAGACAAATCCTTCTACAAAACACAGATCGAAAAGTTGGAAAAGCGTTGGAATGAATATATAACACTGGAAGGAAACTATATTGATGAATAAAGTCGAATTTCATGAAAAATAATTATTTTTCTTAGTTAGTCCCGGGACTCATTGACTCACGTGTTATGTGATACGCGTTAAATTTAGTTTTCAACCAGTTGACAGATAAAAAAAAATGTTCAAAAACGTATTATGCCACATTTAAGTTGGCAATAATAATAGTCGAACCGACCTTAAAAAATGTAATTGACAGATGACATGAGTCAAAACAAGCATAAAATGCTGTCACATTTTTTCGACCGATATAAAATACAGCTAATGCATTTTCTTATTTATTTATTTATTTATTGCAAAACCTAAATTCATACCAATATGTGCTCTCAGCAAGCTGAGAACATGCTGGTCTTAGACCCAATACGATATGAATTCCGCCCATGGTGCGACTTAAGCAAAAAGACTATTACATTTCATCAAGGGATGGTATTTATGAGTAGACTTTAAATACCGATATTGATTCCGGAAAACCATGGCAAAACCGGCCTGATTCAGGAGAATCAGGGGAAGTACATCATTGTTTACTTAATATTTTTCCTACTTTAAACAATGCAAAAACTCATCCTAAATCTATAGGCGAGAATGATCATAATACCAAATCTGAGCATGTTTGAATTTACTCGATAGAAAAAATACAAGAAATAGAAGAAAAAGGAGAAATACTAATGTTCTATGCGCAACCAGTGCTTCAATTTAAATTTAAACGCGGATAACGATTCAACATTTCTTATTTCGATGGGAATGCTATTCCACAAATCAATTGCTCCGTAAGTAAAAGCGCGTTTATCAAATTCAGTTTGCGGAAACTGTACTTGAAGATTATTTTGAGAACGGGCTCTACCGTTGATTCGGACAAACATATGATTCAAATAATTCGGCGAACGATTAGACAATTGCTTATAGATCAAGGTCGCTGAATGAAGCTTAGCTCTACACTCAGGGTTCAGTCCATTAAGGCGCTGTCGATATTCAGTGATGTGATCATTACGTTTTAAACCGTAAATATACCGTATTTTGTCATTGTCAGCAACAACAATACGATTTTCTTGATAATAATCGAATGTTAATAAATGCTTTCACACTAAAATAAAACATCCTGCTAAGTTGATTGTCGTTATAGAACGATGAGTGGTGAGCGCACATTCTGTCGTTGTAAACGACAATGTTTGGTTTTAGTGGTATTCACTGATCAGCGAAAAAAATTTCAGACTCAGCAGACACACATCAATTAAATATAAATGTGTCTATAAATTGAATCCAGATCCAAGTAGAAACCACACACATTGCTTATGAAACGATTTTTATTTTCGAACGATTGTATTTGGAACGATTTTAAGTTACAAGTGATGAGCGCGCATTCGACAGGGGCCATCTAGCGTTTGCATTTTGAACTACTGTTTATTTAGAGAATGGCAGCTCAAATGTCATTCAATTTGTGTTCATAATTTAGTTAAAGGTTTGACATTTACGAAATAGGACGCTATAACAGGTAGATAAGTCTTTGTCCTAACTAAGAAAAAAAGATGTTTTTGGCAAAATTCATTTTTATTATTCAACATAGTTCCCTTCGCGGGCGATACACCGATTATAGCGATCTTCCAACTTTTCGATACCATTTTTATAGTACTCTTTCGGTTTTGCCTCAAAATAGGCCTCCGTTTCGGCAATCACTTCATCATCGATCTTAAATTTCTTGCCAGCGAGCATTCTCTTGAAGTCTGCGAACAGGAAATAGTCGCTGGGGGCCAAATCTGGAGAGTACGGTGGGTGGGGAAGCAATTCGAAGCCCAATTCATGCAATTTTGCCATCGTTTTCATTGATCAACACGTTGTTGTTTTTGGTCGATTGTGAGCTCGCGCGGCACCCACTTTGCACAGAGCTTCCGCATGTCCAAATATTCGTGAATAATATGATGTACACGTTCCTTTGATATCTTCAGAGTGTCAGCTATCTCGCTCAACTTCACTTTACGGTCATTCAAAATTATTTTGTGGATTTTTTTGATGTTTTCTGGTGTAACCACCTCTTTTGGGCGTCCACTGCGTTGAGCATCGTCTGTGTCTGCACGACCACGTTCAAATTCACGAAACCAATATTTTATAGTTGATTCTGCTGGTGCAGAGTCCGGGTAACATTTATCAAGCCATTGTTTGGTTTGCACAGTATTTTTTTCCATAAAAAAACAGTGATGAATCAACACACGAAATCCGTTTTTATCCATGTTTTTTTCAATAACAAAAGTGGCTTCACTCAAAACGCAATAACTCACGAACTAATCGTCCGATTGCTGTCAAATTTTGACACGAATCGTTTGAAGGTTGGTTCTAACTGAAAACCATATGGATTTTATACTACTTACGCCATCTATATGTCAGGCCAAAGACTTATTTACCGATCTGTTACGCTTGAACAAAATTGGGAAATATTGAAAACTTACTTCCAAAGTGGTGAGTCTTCAGTCCAAACTGTAAGAAATTTGAAAAAAAAATTCCATAAAAATGATTGGCATACAAGGCAGTTTGTGGATCAATTTGTGAATCGTGTTCGAGAAGCTGGATCGTTGGTGGACAAAACAACCTGTCAACGTTCTCGTACAGTGCGCACAGCCGAAAACATTGCTGCTGAAAACATACATCAACTTCAACTCGTCATCGTTCTTAAGAATTGAAAATTTCACGCACCTCCCTGAGGAGAATTTTGCATAAACACCTCGGTATGAAGGCTCACAAAGTTCAATTAGTCCAAGAACTTAAGCCTCATAACCATCCGTTGCGTTTTCGGTTCGCCCAATGGGCAGAAGATCGTTTGGACGAAGATGAGCATTTTCACCGAAAAATCGTCTTCTCAGATGAAGCCCATTTTTACCTCGGCGGCTATGTCAATAAGCAAAATTGTCGCATCTGGGGGTCGGAAAATCCACACGTCACCATTGAGAAGCCAATGCACCCACAAAGAGCTACGGTTTGGTGTGGGTTTTGGTCCGGCGGCATGAGCAAGGAGGCGCCGTTACGGTCAATGGCGAGCGTTACCGTGCCATGTTCAACGAATTTTTGTTTCCAAAAGTTGAAGAGGATGACATGGACGACATTTGGTTTCAACAGGATGCCGCAACAAGCCACACAGCCAACATAACAGTCGAACTTTTGGGCACCGTTTCCGAATATCGAATAATCAGCCGAAATTCTGAAGTCAATTGGTCGCCTCGGAGCTGCGATTTGAGCCCGTTGGACTATTTTTTGTGGGGAGCTGTCAAGGACAAGTATTACGCTAATCATCCAGAGACGATTGATGCCTTGAAACACGAAATTGAAGTTGCCATTAATGAAATTCGAGCCGAACCAATCGAAAAAGTGCTTGAAAATTGGGTTGACCGAATGGCGTACTGTAAAGTCAAATGAACGATATCGTTTTTCATTCATAAATAACAAAGTTCAAGCTTTCCAATAAAAAAAAAGGTTGGAAGTATAACCATTAGATTTTTTTTTTTTAAAGCCGATTCAAAATGCAAATTTTATATGGCCCTGTATCGTTGTAGAGCGACAAAGTTTGATTTTAGTGAGGTTCACTGATCAGCGACAATTTTTCCCAATTTTTCAAGGCAGTTCTCATTTGATTTTGAGAATTATCACCAAATCGCACACATTTATATTTAATTGATGTGTGTCTGTTGCTGGATGTGAAAAAATCGTCGCTGATCAGTGAAAACCACTTAAACCAAACTTTGTCGTTCTACAACGACAGAATGTGCGCTTACCACTCATCGTTCTATAACGACAAATAACTTAGCAGGATATTTAATTTTGCTGTGCAAAAGCATTTGTTAACATTCGATTTATTTGAAAATGCATCAGCTGTATTTTATATCGGATGAAAAAATATGACAGCATTTCATGCTGGTTTCAACTCATGGCATCATATCTGTCAATTTCATTTGTTAAGGTCGGTTATATAAAACAAAGCAATAGTACCAATATCTGTCAACTAGTTGAAAACTAAAGTTAACGCGTATACAATGTTGAACAATATTTAAAATTCGGCGCAATTATTGAATGGTATATAATTTTGCGTGTATCAAACGTTAATTTGTTAGATATTCTTTTCAGTAGGTTAATTTTAGGTGCTGTTTTCTTTATTAAATTATTTATCTGTGAGTAAAATTTAAGTTGATCGTCAATTGTACACTTGAGTATTTGATACAATTCACTTTGAATTGTAATCCTCAAGAAGTCGCTGTCGCTCCGCCGCCTCGATGAAAGAATTCTTTCTCAGTCAAACGATTGCTTTGTGATCTAGTATGAAAATTATTAGTTCAACCTTTTTCAACTCGAAAAATAATTAACCCGTCTGAAATCCGGTTATGTTCAAGTATTCGACTTTTTGAAGGCGACAATTGTACAAAAGTATTCCGAAATTTCCAACTGAGCATGAACATGGTTTTCGAGATGAATTTTCCTCTATTGCTTTTGTCAATACTATTCTGTGAACTATTTTTTTCATTTGTTTTTTCTTCAAAAAAATAAGTACTTTAATGCAAAGGATATCCTCGAATAGGTACGAATAACTCTTGGTGTCTTGAGATATACTGTTTAATCATACCAGTTTCTATACAAAATACATTTCACATGAACATACCGAATGTGTCAGACCAAGTGAGAAAGAAAGAGAGAGGAAGAGAGTAAAGAAAAAAATATAGTTCAGCTGTTCAAATTCATCGTGTATATTTCTAATTACTGATGATGAATATTAACATTTGACATGGTTATATTTATTCAGCTGATACAGTAGATAGTAAATTTGTCAATCACGAAGATTTGTAATGCAATTATGCGTTTTCGATGATAGCATCAGACTTTTGCTTTTTGCTCCTTTTATCATCAAATTGTATTTTACATTCTACTTTAAAATTTTCGTAAACATTGAAGCATGTTGCTTTTAAACCATGATCGATGTCCTTGAATTTGTCAAATTCATGAAGCCCATTTTCCATCTTTTCCACTGCATTTGGCCAATTTTGTAAGAAGTTTTCACCAACTCTTGTTTGATCATGTAAAAGGTAGTCTCGAAACTCCATTACGGCCTTTTTCAGCTCAACGTCAAATACTTCCATAAATTCAAACAAACTTTTGAATTTTTCTTCAACCTTCGATTGAAATGGCAGCATAAAGGCATTAAAAGTATCCAGGTTCCCTTTTTTGACAGTTTTTGCGCTCCTTTTGTTACTATATGTTTCAAATTTGTCGCAACAATCCGTCCAAATAGCATACAAGTCTAAAACATTTCGAAGAGTACAGTCAATAAGTGCGAGAATTTCGGGAAGGCTTTCTATTAGAGTTAAAGTATCTTGGTGTGGATTGGGAGAACTATAAATTTTTATGGTCATCATCGGGAAATAATCTACCAAACTGCTATTATATCCCATGACATCGTTAATGTATAGTATGTCTTTACATTTCTTGGAAAACATAGTTTTCTGACGTGGTTTGCCAGACTCAACATGTATCTGATTCTGTAATAAAAAAGAAATGAACTGAGATTAAAATCTTTTATACATTTGGCTACGCCATCGGACGATAAAATTTGCTGTGAATGAATTTAAGTTCATCTCCAAAAAATAATGTTTCGATTGCGAAATTTTCGATAGCACAATGAACAACAAACAAATTGGAGACGAAACTGTGAACGTGGCTATTATAAAACACGAATAATTCATACTTACGCTATGCATCAAAATGATGACTAATAAACAAAAGGCTGTTTTTAAAATTAGCATGTTGCTTGAAATATCGAAGAATATTGACGAATTGGTATCAACTTATGGGTATTTATACAGCTTTTGAAGTAACAAAAATTTGAATGATATATTCAGAAATTCAAATATTCATAATAATATACAAAAAAAAAAAAAATGGTTATTTTAATGTGAAAAAGGCAACTTTATCATTATTTTACCTTTTACCATATGATTTTTACCATTTGACATTTATGCGGCATATTTTTCAAAAGATATACATTGATTAATTAAAGTTACCGTAGCCAACATTAAATTTACCAATTGCCGCTTCACTCTCAAAACGTTACTCATTTCCAAAATATGCCGCATAAATGTCAAATGGTAAAAATCATACGGTAAATGGTAGAATTAATATTAAGTTTACCTTTCACACATTGAAGTTACCGATTTTTTTTTTTTGTCTGTGTATTCAAAGTTCGAAGTTTTGAACCGAATTATAAAGTCTTAGATTCACGCAACGAAAGTTTCAGCATAAGAGACGATTTCATCTTGCATTATGTGATACCAATAAAAAATAAATAGAAATTTCACTACGGAATATTTGTCATATTCTCTCTTCACGATTCGACGTAGGTTCGAATCTCGATGATGCGAAATGAATTTATTTCAAATTGCTTTGATTCGAAACTATGGCGTGCTTTGTAGGACACGTTAAGCCTACCAGCTGCACGTGGACATAGCTTGGTACAATTGTATTCCACTTGATTATTATCTTACACGTGCCTGTTTTTAGTCTGAATCATCATTCTTCATTCTTTCGATGCATAGTCAAATGGAATATATATACGTGTCATTTTATACGTGGCTTTGTGAATACACGTGGAACAAATTTTTGCTTTCGCATACACACCTCATATTCAGAAAAGTATTGTGATTGGGTCGGAAAATGGAAATGCCGCAAATCATGTTATCTATCTATTTGGATGTTCAAGGAATACGATCACATTTCTTTGAGTTATAGCCTAAGGGATGGAAACGAATCGAAGAAGCAGGAATCTAAAAGAATTTTCTTTAATCTGGATGAATCACAATTTGTGATCCATTTTCCGACCCAATCACAATACTTTTCTGAATATGAGGTGTGTATGCGAAAGCAATAATTTTTCCCACGTGTATTCACAAAGCCACGTATAAAATGACACGTATATATATTCCATTTGACTATGAATCGAAAGAAAGAAAAATGATGATTCAGACTAAATACAGGCACGTTTAAGACAATGATCAAGTGGAATACAATTGTACCAAGTTATGTCCTACAAAGCACACCGTAGCTTCCGTTGTTTCAAAATCAAAGCAATTTGAGTTAAATCAATTCATATTACCGAGATTCGAACCTACGTCCCAGTGACTGTGACACAAAAGAGTGCAGTGCACTTATCGTTCGGTCACCGCCTCGGTCAGAAACTATGACAGATAAATATATAACTTTGTCCGAAACATTTTTAAAATCGTATGGGAAATGTCTTCAATCAATACATGGAGGATTTTGCAATTGAGGAAAGATTCTTTCAGTTGATGGTTTATTTTTCCTGTTCTCATTGTCTCCATTTTTTGGGGCAGTCACCCCTTCGAAATTAACGAATTAATTGCAGGAATATATTCGTTTGTATACATAAACGATTCGCTGCCAACCCTTGTGCGGAGTAAATTATTGCAACTTTTCGATAAATTCCAACAACATTAGTTGATTGGCGTTAATGCATTAAGTAATTATTCGCATTACGGTGAGATTTATGATTATTTGTACCACGAATCAGCCGTGCCATGTTTTCGAATGCATTGGTATTTGATTGAAACTCACCAATAACGAGAGGGGAACTATTAGCAATTGTTGATGTTCACTTTGAATTATTACATTATTACTTTAGTATTGAGAAAAAAAGAGATAAAATCATTCCAACGCTTCTGTAACTTTTCAAAACCGGTGTTATAGAACGATGTGTCGAGGCCTTAAAAATACGCTTCAGTTTCGGCGATCACTTCCTCATCAGAGCGAAACCTCTGCCTCGGAGCATCTTTTTGAGTTCTGAGAAAAGGTGGTAGTCGCTGGGGACCAGATCTGGACTATACGGTGGGTGCGAAAGCAATTTGATGCCCAATACAACTATCTTTTCCATGGTTTTTTTCAAGTTGTGACACGGTGCATTGTCTTGGTGAAACAACACTTTTTTCTTCGCCAAATGTGGCCTTTTTTTGATGATTTCGGTCTTTAAACGCACCAACAAATCAATGTAGTAGTCGCTGTTGATTTTTTTTCCATGTTCCAACTATTCAATGAATATAAGTCCATGCGCATCCCAACAGAGGCCATGACCTTACCAGCTGTTTGATGCGTCTTTGGACGCTTTGGTGCACTTTCACCGGGCGCTCTCCACTCATCTGACTCTCGACTGGTCTCCGGAGTGTAATGATGGATCCATGTTTCACCCATCGTGATGTACCGACGCAAAAATTCCGACTTTTTACGCGTAAACATCGCCAAACAGCTCTCGGAAATGTCGATTCGTTGTTGTTTTTATTCTGGTTTAAGGAAACGCGGCACCCACTTTGAAAACAGCTTTTTCATGCCCAAATGTCCGTGTGATATTATGGTGAAAACACTACCTTTTGATAACTTAAAGGCATCAGCTATCTCTTGGAAGTTCAGTTTGCGGTTCGAAATTGTCATTTTCTCGACTTTCTCGACGTTTTCTGCCGTAACTGCCTCATTTGGACGACCAGAGCGTTCAGCATCATCGGTGTCTGTACGACCACGTCTAAGCTCAGCGAACCAGTATTTGACGCCTGATTTCGTTGGTGCAGATTCTATATAACACATTGCAAGCCATCCGTGGGCTGTAACGGTATTTTTTCCCATCAAAAAACAATGATAAATCAACACACGAAATTGCTTCGAATCCATGATTTTATGAAAACACAAAAGTAGCGTCACTTGAAGCTCTGTAACTTGAGTAATTATAAACAGAATATCATGAAATTTTGACAGTATGCTTTTGAAGGCTGGTACACTGTCAAAAATCTAGCAGAGCAAACTATTACCATGTGTCAATTACTGGGCGATCAATTAACATAAGTTAATAAATGTATCGTTTTGCACATAATTTAAATGTCATTTATGTGTTGAGTATTCTAACCTCAAAATTGAGGACCAGCAAGCGAATCATAAATGACATTTAAATTATGTGCAAAGCGATACATTCATTAACTTATGTTAATTGATCGCCCTGTAATTGACACATGGTAATAGTTTGCTCTGCTAGATTTTTGACAGTGTACTATCGAAAAATAAGCATCATAATTAGTGTCGCCATCTGTATGTCAGGCCAAATACTTTTTGACCCGCCTGTTACCTGTTCATATAGAGCGCAATACCTTTTCATATAGATTGGAAAAAACCTAATACACACAGTTACATTCTTTCATTCGTCGCATCACACACAGTTCGTCATACCAACGGATGTGTGTAGCCAGTTGATAACATTCAACCGTACGCACACAACTAAACTATTGAAATGCCTGCATGAAAACACGGTACGACTATAATGTTTTGTGATCATGTTTGGAAATTGGAATTTTGACCCCGAAAATTGAAAATTTCGTAGGGGAGGTAAAGTAGTTTTAAACCTCATCAGAATGACTAATTTTTTTCATATAAAAAAAAATTTGAAAGTTTCAATTCTTGACAATGTGAACTTGAGATAGCCGTCATACAAATTTTTCGTTTCGACCCCGAGAAGACCCCGAAAATCGAAAATTTTGCAGTGGAGGTAGTCCTAAATCTTATCGGAATGACTTGAAATTTTGTGTGACTTATTTTTTTCATGGAAAAATAATATTCTGAAAGTTCCAATAGGAAACAATGTGAACTTGAGATAGCCAAATGGTTAAATATCTTATTCAACTTCCCTGTAGTATACTATTCAATTTCCCTGTAGGATATATAACCACTATTGTGAAATGCTATAAAGTCGATTACTATAGGGCATTTTAATAATAAATGGCAATGAATTTCGGTGTGTGCAGGTTCTATCCAAAACCAGAAGAAGACAATTAACTCTTTTCATCACTTCAAATAAGAATTTTACATTTACCTTGATTCTAATTTGATTTTTCAATAATTTTCAATTAAAAAATAAGATGAGATCATTAATTTTGAGTTTCATGAATAAAATATGCATTTTGCTTGATTTTCAATAAATTTAAATGTGTTATATTCTTTGAGTTTTCACTTTTTCTTTGGATCGTCCAATCTTGGACGACGGGGCGAACTCTATACAATATAAATATTTCCCAAATCTCTTCGAAATGACTCTTTCATAAAGAAATTATATTCTGATTGTTTCATTGTATGATACATTGCGAACTAGACATAGTCCCCATACAAATTTTTCGTAATGATATTGAAACACAGCCCATTTATTGATTCGACTCCACTAGAGCTACCCGAAAAAATTATCCGATTGGACTGAAAATTAATATGTTTCTATTCCTAATGAATAAAACACCAATATGTGTGTAAATTTTTGATCAATTCTAATCTCAATTTTTATAGTTATCGTGTTAACAAATTCTTATACGTACAACGGACAACGTACCACATACGGACAAAAAATTGCTCCGGGAATGGTTGTACAGGCGAGTCTCGTTAGTTTCACCCCCCGATAATGGAAACTACTCGGTAAAGGAAACCGATAGATTCAGTCCATTATAGTCCTTATAGTTTCAACTTTGGTCTGTTCGCTAATTTCAACTTTCATGTTTTTGCACGAAAACGTTTACGTAAACATATCTAAGTAGCCAAAGATGATATACCGTTATTGTTTACGTTTGAACCAAGCAATGAAACGCAATGTACGCGGTATGTTTCTGTCATATTACAACTTGTCTTGTTATACATTCATTTGTTCATTCTCGCTATTCAGTTCATTGTTTATTGTGACAATCGTTCGATATTATTCTCATATTTCAAATTTATATACACAAATGTGTTCAAAATGTCCAATAGAAAGGAATCAAAACGGTTGACGGTGAAAGATAAAATAAAAATTCTAGAAAGAAGTGAAAAAGGTGAAAGCAATACTAAATTAGCTGCCGAATATGGTGTTGTGAAGTCAACAATTACAAAATTAAAACAAAATGCAACAAAAATCAAAGATTTTGCCTCTCAAACTGATGTCATTCCCAGCAAGCGGATTACTTTAAGATCATGTGAATATCCAAATATGGAAAAACATTTGTATGACTGGGTTTCGCAACAAAGAATCAACAATCTACCTTTATCAGAAAGTATTGTGGTTGAAAAGGCGAAACTACTGCATGCAAAATATGAAAGCGGTGAATTCAATGCGAGTCACGGATGGTTTGTAAGATTCAGAGATCGACACGGCATTCGAATACTTAAAGTCACTGGTGAAAAACTTTCAAGTCAACCAGAATTGGTCGATCTAAACGATTTCAACAATAAAGTCGCTGAAATGAATTCGTTCAATAAAGTCGCTGGCATCGGAAAACAGTGCAAGTGGTCTTAAAAAATTCAAACAGCGCCTTAGTTTTATGCCGTGTTCAAATGCAACTGGTGATCACAAAGTAAAGATGTTAGTGATTGGCAAATCGAAAAATCCACGTGCATTGAAAAACTATGATGGCTCTGTTGAGTACGTTTCATCACAAAACGCATGGATGACACGGAAATTATTTGCGGATTGGTTTCACAAATCGTTTGTGTCACAGGTACGATAAATAATTTGAAATTTTCGAATCTGCTGTTGTTCTAATGATTTTCGTTTTTTTTTCAAAGGTAAAACGTTACCAAGAAGAAAACAATCTAAATGGAAATGCCGTTCTACTCGTCGATAATTTCACAGCACATTTTGATGAGGGCGGAAAACCTTTTCAATCAGATGATGGTAAAATTTGCGTGCTCTATCTACCACCGAATGTCACTCCATTAATTCAACCGATGGATCAGCATGTGATTAAGAAAATCAAATCGAACTACAAATGTCGATTCGCTTTAAGACTGGTCAATGAGTGCGAACGGCGTGATCTGAATACGGCTTTGAAGGAATTCACAATTCGCAATGGTCTCGATTTATTAAAACTCGCATGGGAAAGTATTACTCCGCTAAATCTTTCAAAATCATGGGACAAAATTTTGAAAAAATGGGATGATTCAGATGATTTGCCTTTAAATCAGTGGATACTGGAAGCTGAAAATGATGATGATGCCGCTGCAGCGTCATTGAATTTGCCGGATGACCAAATGGATGTGACAGATTCAAATGCAAATGAAGCGTTAGATGAGGATGGCACAAATGCAAAGATTTTACTACAACAAATCAGTAGCGGTGAAATTGAGGACGAAGAAATTCAGAAATGGCTTGCTGATGAATATGTTGAAGACTGCGTTTCAGATGAATCCGAGTCTGAAAAAGAGGATGAAGACATCGCCACTGCACCCAAAACATCTCACCAAGAATGTCTTGAAGCGATCAACATTTGCATTAAATGGGCACAAGACCATTCAAATGCATCGGATATTTGCATGTTGAAAGAATTTGGCGATAAAGTAATGCAAAAACAATTGAAACAAAATCGACAACTTAAATTAACTGATTTTTTTACCAAACAATAATGAAATGTTCATTATATCTGTGTGTTACTATCAATTATTGATATGAAAAGGTTAAATATTCTGTTATAGTGGCTTATTATGAAATAAACAGAGGAAAAAACGTTAAAAAACAGTTTTTTAATTTTTGTCTCGCTACGGGAAACTATTTGCTAATGGAAACCGGCAGTGCATCGCAATGGTTGAAACTAACGAGACTCGCCTGTAATCGTTTTTTCTAGATTCAAAACGCATAGAAAACTCATTCCGGGCGTTTTGAATTTTTACCCTTTCGAGTCTTACAGTCTTTAAATCTAGCACGATTTCGCTTGATTTTACGAGTGGCTATTGGTGAGAGGCTTACAGGACGAACGTTTATGTTGCATGGGACCGACGGCTTTACGTGCCCTCCGAAGCACGCCATTAATATTAATTCTACCATTTACCGTATGATTTTTACCATTTGACATTTATGCGGCATATTTTGGAAATGAGTAACGTTTTGAGAGTGAAGCGGCAATTGGTAAATTTAATGTTGGCTGCGGTAACTTTAATTAATTAATGTATTAGGAGAACAAATTGAAAACCGCGCATTTTTTTCAAAATTTCGATCTTTATTATGGAAAAATGGTTACAAATTGATTATTCAAAGTATTGTCCATCGCTAGCCACAACTTTTTCCCATCTTTCTGGCAAATTACGGATTCCGCGTCGAAAGAAATCTGTGCTTTTTTCGGCTATCCATGAATCGACCCATTTTTTGCATTCCTCGTAAGAATGGAAATGCTGTTCAGCCAGGCCATGTGTCATTGATCGGAAGAGGTGGTAATCGGAAGGGGCAATGTCTGGGCTATACTATCTGGTGGGGTAGGACTTCCCATCGAAGCGTTTCCAAGTAGGTTTTAACGACCTGAGCAACATGTGGCCGAGCGTTGTCATGTTGCAAAATAACTTTATCGTGTCTTGCGACCGTTTCCGACCGTTTTTCCTTCAGTGCTCGGCTCAAACGCATCAATTGAGTTCGGTACAATGCTCCTGTGATGGTTTCGTTTGGTTTCAACAGCTCATAATAGATCACGCCGAGCTGATCCCACCAAATACACAGCATTAGCTTCGAGTCATGAATGTTCGGCTTTGGCGTCGATGTTGATGCGTGGCCGGGGTAACCATACGATTTTTTTCGCTTCGGATTATCGTAATGAATCCACTTTTCATCACCAGTCACAATACGATGCAAAAAACCCTTCCGTTTTTGCCTTTGAAGCAGCTGTTCACAAGTGAAAAAACGGCGTTCGATGTCTCTCGGCTTCAATTCGTATGGCACCCAATTTCCTTGCTTTTGAACCATTCCCATGGCTTTTAAACGATAGGAGATGGATTGTTGTGTCACTCCCAATGATTTTGCAAGTTTTTCTTGCGTTTGACACGAGTCTTCATCGAGTAATGCTTCCAACTCCTCGTCTTCAAACTTTTTCACTTGGCCTGGACGCTCTTTGTCTTCCACATCAAAATCACCACTTTTGAACCGCGCAAACCACTCCTGGCACGTTCTAATCGACGGAGCATATTCTGGATATGCTTCGCATAACAAACGATGACTCTCGGAAGCATTTTTCTTCAGATTAAACCAATAAAGTAAAACTTCCCGCAAATGCTGTTTTGTAGGCACGTAGCTCGACATTTTCAACGCAATAATAAACTTGTGTATTCAACTGAATGATAAGTTTGACAGATCGTTTTCAATGTATTTTTTTATCCTCTTTAAGATACAATAGCTGTCAAAGTCAAAATAATGACATCTATGATAGATATGAAGTTAGTAACGAATGCGCGGTTTTCAATTTGTTCTCCCAATATATCCTTTGAAAAATATAAAAATATGCCGCATAAATGTCAAATGGTAAAAATCATATGGTAAAAGGTAAAATAATGTTAAAGTTGCCTTTTTCACATTAAAATAACCATTTTTTTTTTTTTTTTGTATAATATTATGAATATTTGAATTTCTGAATATATCATTCAAATTTTTGTTACTTCAAAAGCTGTATAAATACCCATAAGTTGATACCAATTCGTCAATATTCTTCGATATTTCAAGCAACATGCTAATTTTAAAAACAGCCTTTTGTTTATTAGTCATCATTTTGATGCATAGCGTAAGTATGAATTATTCGTGTTTTATAATAGCCACGTTCACAGTTTCGTCTCCAAATTGTTTGTTGTTCATTGTGCTATCGAAAATTTCGCGATCGAAACATTATTTTTTGGAGATGAACTTAGATTCATTCACAGCAAATTTTATCGTCCGATGGCGTAGCCAAATGTATAAAAGATTTTAATCTCAGTTCATTTCTTTTTTATTACAGAATCAGATACATGTTGAGTCTGGCAAACCACGTCAGAAAACTATGTTTTCCAAGAAATGTAAAGACATACTATACATTAACGATGTCATGGGATAAAATAGCAGTTTGGTAGATTATTTCCCGATGATGACCATAAAAATTTATAGTTCTCCCAATCCACACCAAGATACTTTAACTCTAATAGAAAGCCTTCCCGAAATTCTCGCACTTATTGACTGTACTCTTCGAAACTTTTTAGACTTGTATGCTATTTGGACGGATTGTTGCGACAAATTTGAATCATATAGTAACAAAAGGAGCGCAAAAACTGTCAAAAAAGGGAAGCTGGATACTTTTAATGCCTTTATGCTGCCATTTCAATCGAATATTGAAGAAAACTTCAAAAGTTTGTTTGAATTTATGGAAGTATTTGACGTTTAGCTGAAAAAGGCCGTAATGGAGTTTCGAGACTACCTTTTACATGATCAAACAAGAGTTGGTGAAAACTTCTTACAAAATTGGCCAAATGCAGTGGAAAAGATGGAAAATGGGCTTCATGAATTTGACAAATTCAAGGACATCGATCATGGTTTAAAAGCAACATGCTTCAATGTTTACGAAAATTTTAAAGTAGAATGTAAAATACAATTTGATGATAAAAGGAGCAAAAAGCAAAAGTCTGATGCTATCATCGAAAACGCATAATTGCATTAGAAATCTTCGTGATTGACAAATTTACTATCTACTGTATCAGCTGAATAAATATAATCATATCAAATGTTAATATTTATCATCAGTAATTAGAAATATACACGATGAATTTGAACAGCTGAACTATATTTTTTTCTTTACTCTCTTCCTCTCTCTTCCTTTCTCACTTGGTCTGACACATTCGGGAGAAATGTTGCGAAATGTTTGAAAAATATTATCGCAGAAGAAGGTCAACAACAATTCTTTAAATGCCAAAATGGTGCCATTTAAAGCCAAGGTTCAAGAAGACTTCAATAGTTTCCTTGAATTTATGATCGTATTGAGGGATGAAGTGCAAAAGGCCATATTTGCATTTGAAACCTACAATATATATGATCGCACAGAAATTGACGCGGATTTTCTACAAAATTGGCCAGGTGCAGTGCACAAGATCGAACATGGGCGTTATTTATATTCCGAATTGGTAATGGGCGAAGATCTAGGTGCGACATACTCAGAAAATTTTCATAACGATGCGATGTGAAATAAACCTAGTCTCCATACACATTTTCATTAATTATATTGAAATAACCCAGTCTGAATTGATAGAGGAAATCGCAATGGACAGAAAACCACAGCATATGACTGCACAACAGATATAATATACATTTCTGGTATTTCATTAATTTCTCTCACTCACACGCGCGCTTTGCATGGAGAGAAAGTAACGCGGATACTTTAGTCAATGCGAATGTGTCAAATCTGTTAGAATATGCCTGTCAATTGCACTTAAAATTACATGTTACAAATACTGTGTAATTATTTGAGAAAATATCCTGAAATAAATGTTCAAAATGTAGTTCTCTTGAATGTTAAAAGTGGATGTCTTCGGAAATTGATCAAATAAAATATGAAAAGAAAAAACTAATTTCCAGCGAGAAACTTGAGAAAATATTTTTGGATAAATGCCATCAACTAAACACGGAACTTTATGTTGATGAAAAAACATAGTTTTTTATGATTGTATGCGGGCAGTGTCAAAGAATTCAAGTTACTTCGAGGGAATCGGCTTTTTTCTTTTGAAAATCGTTGCTAATTTGAAGAAGTTGTTTGATACAAAAGGACTGGAGGAATTTGCGGAGAATTCCGAACCACAATGAAAAACACGTTAAATTGGCAAAGTGGTGATGTTTGCGGGAAATTAAAATAAGTCGCATAAATCAGAGACGACGCAATGGTCCACGTTTGTTGGCCGGTTTGCTTAGCCGGCTAATGCCTATACATTAGCCGTAGATGTGCACAAGTGTTACGCTTACTCATAAAGAGTAGTGCGGTTGCCGCAAGCACACAGACGCATGCGCGCTCTCTCTCTCAATCTTTGCGACTTTTCCTAATTTGTGTACCTAAATTTGTAAATGATTCTACATATCATAGAAAGGTTTGAAATCGAATAAATAGGCGTTATAATTATAACAGCGTTATAAATAATTATTTATGATCAGCAAATGGAATTATGAATGTATTTTTGCATTGTTTGACTTGCAAAAATCAACAATATTTTAATGTCATAAATCCCAAGAACTAATGATAAAAAATATAAGTATAAAGTTATTTTGCATAATGCGGTTTTGAAATATGAGTTGACTGAGTTTAATGGCATGCGGTACATGCATAAGATGAAGTGACGGAGTTTGCGGCGGTTGCGAAAGAGCAACGTATGATGCGGCACATGCCCACTTGTGTGCAGTTGGCCGGCTAATTAGCATGCCTATGGGCTTTGCAGCCCATGCGATCGGGTCTCTGGCATAAATTTTCAGGTCCACGGAATACATCGCGATGAGATCTCATTTATATGACAGTTATGTTCTTAAAACACACAGTGTACAGTTCAAGGTTCAACATAAATGTCAAGTGAATCTTATTGCATTTGCAACACCATTTTCACGTGAAATCTCTCTCTCTCTCTCTCGATACTCTGAGAAAACGTTTGTAGGATTGAGAAAAAAAATTGTGAGCCTTGAATGCATTCAGTATTTAATGGATTTCACGTCGTCCATGAAAAATTATTTAAATTTTCTATCGTGAATATTAACTCGGAAAAATAAATACTTGAAATTTATCGTGACGAGAGCAATAGAAAATCATTCTGTAGTCATTTTTAAAAGCTTTAATGGTACAAAGTTGTTAGTCATTCTTTTCACAATCATACTGAGAATCGAACTGAAAACAAAGCTGATCGACAGTTGGTTAGTAGTATATGCGCACAGCCACAGCGAGCACCACAGCGGCTTTGCGTCTCGTCCTCACCAAACACAATCATTGTGTGCTTTCATGAACATTGTTTGGTTGGTAGATTTGTTCCCATTTTTCAACATTTTGTCTAAAAATCAATCGGCTTTGTTTTCAGTTCGACGCATGCACTCTAATTTAAAACAAATTCGTCCCACTGAATCTATTAATTCACTTTTTGTTATTTAAATTGGTATCACATAATGCAAAATGAAAACGACTTTAATGCTGAAACTTTCGTTGCATGAATCTAAGACTTTATATTTCGGTTCAAAACTTCGAACTTTGAATATATGAATATTTGGATTTCTGAATTTATCATTCAAATGTTTGCTACTTCAAAGACTGTTTAAATACCCATCATTTGACACCAATTTTTCAGTATCATTCGACATTTTAAGCAACATGCAGTTTTTAAAAACAGCCTTTTGTGTATTACTCATAATTTTTTTGTATGACGTAAGTATAAATCTAGAAATATTTTAGTAAAGCTAAGATAACAGTTTCGTTTTCGATTTGTTTGATATTCATCGATGGGAACATTATTTTTTGGAGAAAAACTTTCAGCTGATTTATTTTCCAGCGCAGCACATTTTGTCGTCCAATAACGTAGCCAAATTTAAAGATTTTGATGTCAGTTTATTTTTTTTTTATTATAGAATCACATTCATGTTGAGTCTAAGCCAGAAAAGGAGAACCCAATGTTCACCAAATCATGTAAAAGAACTGCATATATTAACGATGTCACAGGTTATAATAGCACTTTGTCAAATATTTTCCCAATAATGTCCAGAAAAATTTATAGTACTTCAAATCCACACCAAGATACTTTGACTTTAATAGAGAGTCTCCCCGAAATTATGGCACTTATTGACTCTACTCTTCGACACTTCTTAGACTTTTATCCAATTTGGCAGAATTGTTGCGAACAATTTGAAAAATATCATCACAAAAAGTTAGTAAATGCTATCGAAAATGGGAAGCTGGATATTTATATTGCCGTAATGGAGCCAATTAGAGCGATGGTTGAAGAAAACTTCGAAAGTTTGTTTGAATTTATGGATGTATTTGAGGCTGAGCTGAAAAGGATCGTAATGGAGTTTGGATACTTTATTATAGATAGTAAAATAAAATTTGATGAGCATTTCCTACAGAATTGGCCAATTGCAGTAAGAAAGATCGAACGTGGGCGTAATGAATTTGTCGAATCGAATTTGGGACTCCGACGTGATTTAAAAGAAACATGCTCAAATATTTATGATGCTTTTAAAGAAGAATGTAAATTTAAAATAAATGCTAAAAGGAGAAGAACATTAAAAGCATGATGTTATCATCTAAAACGCATGATTGCATTAGAACTCTTCGTGATTGGAAAATTTACCATATATTGTATCAGCTGAATAAATAGAATCATATCAAATTTTAAAATGTATCATCAGTAATTATAAATATAAACGATGAATTTGATCAGCTGAACTGTATTTTTTCTTCTTTACTCTCTTCCTCTATCTTTCTTTCTCACTTGGTCCGACACATTCGGTATTTGCATGTGAATTGTATTTTGTGTAGAAACTGGTATGATTAAACAGTATATCTCACGAAGCCAAGAGTTATTCGTACCTCCTCGAGCATGCCCATTTGGATTGGAGCACCTATTTTTATGAAAAAAAAAAATTTGCTCATTTAATTGAGAAAAATTAAATGGTCTTACAAACTTTTTCGCACATTTCCCCAAAGTCTACGGGTTCACGAGTTATGTTTATTTCTTATCGTATCATCATGTAACTTTGAGAATAAGTCACACAAAATTTCAAGTCATTACGATGATATCCAGGATTGATTAATACTACGAATCAGCCGTGTAGTCTTTGCGAATGTATTGGTATTTGGTTCGAACTCGCACAATAGCGAAACGGGAACTATTAGCTACACTATAGTTATTTCAGTTCGGATTAATGTAGTGTCAAATTGAATTCTTTTAAACTCATTCAAAATTATATATACTTACGGATTTAAATATTTTGTATTGGCGACATTTCATGCTTTATTGCTCCTACGTATTGGAAATAATCCCATCGGAATCAAAAATGATATCTTGGGATTGAGTATATTAAATATCCTATTTGACAGTTCATTAAATCCGAAGTAAAATACAGTATATTGTTGCTGCTCACTTTGAAGTATTATATATTTTCGTATTGAAAAACACTACAAAAACCCGTTAATATATAGATTCTTGTAGTGAAATTAAAACAGCACGATTACGGAATTTTCATAACAACACGACGTGAAATTAACACAGTCCTCATACAAATGTTTCTTAATTTTATTGAAAAACCATCCATTTAATGGAGAAGACCTAGTGCGTTCATGGACGATCAATTCTAATCTAAATTTTTTTAGTTGTGATGTTATAATTTATTTATTTATTTATTACGAAACCTACATTTATGCCAATACATGTTCAAAGCAAGCTCAGAACATGCTGGTCAGAGACCCAATACGGCATAAATACCGCCCATGGTGCGTCTTTTGCAAAGAGAGTACAGTCAGGGGTGGGGTGATATTAGAGAGAAGCTCTTCTATCAAATTGGGTCCGGAAAACCATGGCAAAACCGGCCTGAAAATACAATAATAATTACTGCAATTAAATTACGTTAACATCAATGAATAAGCAAATGAAAATGAAAAATGAAAAAATAGTATACTAGTACTAAATTATAACTAATTAATTGATAAGAAATCTCATGACATCAATCCGAGAATTCGCGACATGAGTAAATTTAATATGATAAATACGATTTATTGACCGGCACGCAAGAGATGCTTTAAGCTATTTTTAAACGATAGCAAAGATTTCGAATTTATAATATCTACCGGTATACTTGTCCAAAAATTAATTGCCGAAAATCTGAATGCACGGGTATCAAATGCAGTACACGGATTGAAATTTACACGAAGGTCATCGGGATACCGCGACGATTCACCGTTTTTTACGAACGATTCAAATACCCGGGTGAACAATTTGACAACTGCTTGAACATTAAGATCGCCGAATGCAGTTTAGCTCTGCTTTCAGGGATCAATCCATTCAGACGCTCACGGTATTCAGTTACATGAGCATAACGTTTTAATCCGTAAATGTATCTGATCTTGTCGTTATCAGCGACGAGATCACGATGTGTTTGATTTTGAGTGCTGTGTGCACCCTAACCATATGTAACTACATCACCATAGTCCATTATGGGATCAATCAGCGCTGCAGCCATATCACGTTGGAAATAGTTGGGTATAAAATGCTTTGTGTGGCGTATACGATTCAGCACACCATACACTTTTTGCAATTTACACTTGATATGTTCTTGAAAAGTAAAATTTTCGTCAAAAATAACACCAAAGTTTCTGATTGACTTACAGAATTCGAGTTTTTCATCACCTTTTTTCACATCATTGATCATATCAAAATTCAACAGACCCGTTTGATATTTAGAACCGATAACCATCACTTTCGATCGGAGTTCACTTTATCAATCTCGCTATTAATTTGATTAAAATCGACTTCGAGATGTGCTTGACAATCATCCGCGAACAAATGGCCAGTCATATTTTCAAGCATATTGAGAGTATCGTTAAAATATAGGGAGAAGAAAGTCTGGCCAAACTTACTACCTTGAAGAACTCCATTATTAATTGAAACAAAATCTGACTCGTGGTCACCAACTTTAACTTTCTGTTTAATATTACTGTAAATCGATTTAAATAATTCAATCGCGTTATACGAAAAACCATATGATTCACAGACTTTTAGGAGAGCATCATGAGGAACTGATGGAAACGCGCTTTTAATATCGAGTGAAACGAAATTTACTAATTTTTTACGATTTAACGAAGATCTGATACTCTCTGATATGTTCAATAATGAGGTGGTACAACTATGGTTCTTACGGAAACCAGATTGCCGTTCGTGAGAAATGGCATTTGATTCCAGATAGCCAGTGACCTGATTATTCAAGAGAATCGCGATAATCTTTGGAATGACAGAAATGATGCTGATTGGTCTATATTCAGAAATGGATTGGGGACTTGGTACTTTATTTAGAGGTTTAATAATGACTTTATTCCAATCAGCTGGATAAACACTATGAGAAATGCAATAATTAAAAATGAAATCAATATGTAACAATAATAACTAGGTTCGCCCCGTAGTCGAAATTCGACTGATAAATCTGTAAAATATTTCATGCGGAAAAAATTAGTATGAGTATTTAAGTTTGTGATATGATGGAGCGATCAATAAGCATTCATTTGTTTGCCACCCAACACAGAAAGCGTAATTCTATTTTTGCCATTTGCCGAGCTGATAGTTCTAAAAAAGAGACCACATTTTTTTCAGCTTCTGTGTTTTTCCGCCTTTATTTACTTGTCATAATAACGTATAATGACAAAAAACCTAGGGGAATTTAACTCTTACGAGTGCGGCATGTTTTCTACCAGTTTGCTTGATTCGTGAAAGCTCGACGCGTTCATTGTGCGTATTGACGCGCACGTTCACAAGTTTACACAAGTTCGTTTATGGTTTTGCGCGTTTTTCAAGTTGCTATTTGACAACTAAAGCGCGTTTCAAACCAAAATCGTTTGTTTACATCCTTCTCAAAAGTTAAAAGATTTATTCAATTATAAAATGGTAAACGAAATTATTATTCTTTATTTTTCTTTCAACGCACGTGCAAGTTTCGCAATACAATGATTGGATGTCATCATGTCAACTGAAACGGACGATTTTGCGCGCATCGTTCAGCTTCATGTTTACACGAGAACTCGCACGCGTTCGCACAAGTTTGTGTATGCTGTTTACTTTGTTTCAACCTTCATTTAATAATTGAATAAAAATTTCATTGTCCACAGAATTTCCATATTTCTCACGATATGAACCTATATTAAATAAATATGATATTTATACATTCTTACATAAACTTTTGTAATATATTTTTTATTACATTTAAATGCAATAAAAGTTGCACCATAAGTCTTGAAAATGCCCAATATGTTCACTATTTCCCCTACTTTTCGGTTATTTCTTCAAAGAATTGAATCAAATCAATTTTAAACGAATTCATGTTCAGAATCGAAATAATGTTATTTTCCATATTTTTCTCTATTCAATATCAAATACATTGAATTTATAAATAAATAAATTTCTTTTATAAAGGACAACTAAATTCTCACTTGAATTTTCAAACCAAATATTAAATTTATTTAAAAATGGTCTTTTTATGTATGTATTTTTATCCATTTTTAATAATAATTTTTAATGTGACTCAAATATTCATAACAAAACTTTTTAAAGGTTTTTAAGCCTTTCTCGAATATGAAAGCATTGAATCATTTTCTTCTATTCATCAGTCAATTTACCGTGCCCATTAGAGTCTGAAATAAACAATTCCAACTGGGTCCGTGCATCATGTGGCGTTTCACGTAATCATGCAACTGTGGATGCGTTTCGAAATTCGATATTTCAGCACACACTATTTTATCTACATATATCTGCAACAGTCACGATTTTATCATCACCGCGTTTTTGGAATTCCCTTATATAAATAAAAGATAAAACTGTGGCAAAAATTTTACTCTCTATGATGCGACGGACTAACTCCTTCAATTTTGATATAAATACTCGAACAACCATATCTGATCTAAAATTTGTAGCATCATTCGTGTGTATTTTATCACGAATTTCCTCCCAATTACACGTCATTGTAATAAATAAACTTGATTTGCCTCTCGTAGTGCTCTACTGCATAAGCATACGGTTCCATTTAAAATAAATGGTCTTACGTACGTAAAACTAACTTTTCAGCACATTTTCCGAAATTGTTGGGGTTTACTGGGTTTTCATTGGTTGCTACTCATTTGTATTGGATTTATGTTTATTTCTTATCGAATCATCATGCAACTTTTAGAATAAATCACAGAAAATTTCAAGTCATTACACATCATACAATTTAAATTTGAATTTTAATAAAAAAAAAAACGAATAAACATCTCAGTTTCTAATTTTTACTTCAACGAACGTTCGCTGCTTTCGAATTGATAATAAACATTAAGAATTAGTTCACTCTGATCTGAACTTTAAATTCATGCAATACTTCATACAATTTAATGACAAAATTTGAATTTTTACCACGAAAATTTAAAAAATTTTAGGGGAGGGAGTCTTAAACCTCATCAGAATGACGTGAAATTTAGCGTGACTTATTTATTTCATAAAAAAATTAAATCCTGAAAGTTTCAATAGGATACAAGGTGAACTAAAGATATTCGCCATACAAATGTTCAGTTTTGACCACGAAAAGACCGCGAAAATCGAAAATTTTACAGTGGAGGTAGTCCTAAATCTTATCGGAATGACTTGAAATTTTTCATGACTCATTTTTTTCATAAAAATATAATACCCTGAAAGTTTCAACAGTATACAAAATTCAGAAAACCTAGAATAAGTTTTATATGTGTTTTGACCTAATAAA
This sequence comes from Obolodiplosis robiniae, assembly GCA_028476595.1. NCBI lineage: Eukaryota > Metazoa > Arthropoda > Insecta > Diptera > Cecidomyiidae > Obolodiplosis > Obolodiplosis robiniae. The sequence continues at coordinate 4,682,379 of CM052014.1, forward strand.
CGATTGCATCCATTCCCAAAGCTATTGTTTGTCCGTGTTTGGTACATTGTACGTAAAATTTTTATAACACGACAACCCGAAAAATTCAGATTAGAATTGATCGTGCTTGAAAGCACCAACAGGTCTTCATTGGGTTTAGAAATGTCTTCGGGTAGTTCAATTGAGGTTTAGTCATTACATATACGGCTCCATTGGAAAAGAACTTTTTAAAACTACGTCCAAAACACCGTAAATTCCATGACAACGCTTTTTTACACCCTCAATTTACTACCCAAAAAAGTTAGTATTTTGGGTGGAAACTGCCGAGTTTTTATGGTGTTACGCTGTAGCCTCAGAGTTTTTCGGCTCAATGAAATTTCACAAACTCCATCCATAATGGATTCTCCATTTTGGTGTTTTAAATAAAATATTGGAATTGGAAACTCCAAATAGAGACACATATCATTACTTGAGTTTGAATAAAAAATTAATGGATTTACGTACGTAAAACTAACATTTCGGGTTAACGGGTTTTTCATTGATTGCTACGCATTTGTATTGGATTTATGTTTATTTCTTATCGAATCATCATGCAACTTTGGGAATAAATCACAGAAAATTTCAATTCGTTACAATGCGAACTAGACATAGTCCCCGCACAAATGTTTCTCAATTATATTGAAAAACAGCCCATTTATTGATTCGACTCCACTAGAGCTACCCAAAAAATTATCCGATTAGGCTGAAAATTAATAGGTTTCTATTCCCAATGAAGATCAATGTGTGTGTAAATTTTTGATCAATTCGAATCTGATATTTTTGAGTTATCATTTTAACAAATTTTTGCGTACAACGGACAACGTACAACGTACCACACGGACAAAAAAATTGATCAAAAATTTACATACGCATTGAGCTTTATTAGGAATAGAAACCTATTAATTTTCAGTCCAATCGGATAATTTTTTCGGATAGCTCTAGTGGAGTCGAATCAATAAATGGGCTGTTTTTCAATATAATTAAGACAAATTTGTATGGGGACTATGACTAGTTCGCATTGTATCATTATGAAACTTTTAGAATATAATTTTTTTATGAAAAAAATTAACTATGTAAAATTTCAAGTCATTCCGACGAGATATAGGACTACCTCTCCTGCAAAATGTTCGATTTTTGGGGTCTTTTCGAGGTCAAAACTGAACATTTGTATGGCGAATATCTTTAGTTCACATTGTATCGAATTGTAACCTTCAGAATATAATTTTTTTAATGAAACAATGAGTCATGCAAAATTTCAAGTCATTCTGATGAGAGTTAAGACTAGCTCCCTCCCAAAATTTTCATTTTTCGAGGTCAATATTCAAATCATTGAATTGGATGAAGTACATATTTGTGATTTTCTAATCTGTGTTTTTTCATCAGTTTGAATGCTCATGCTGTTACCGAAAGTTATACTGTTATACATAACATAAATGTAGAACCATATCTATCGTTGGCATGAACTGAAAGTTCACATCAGAGTGAACTAATTCGCAATTGTTATTACCAATTCAAAAATAGAGAACGTTGAAGTAAAAATTAGGAACTGAGATGTTTATTCGTTTTTTTATTAAAATTTAAATTTGAATCACATGATGTATAATGACTCGAGATTCGATCTCATCGTACTGACTTGAAATTTTCTGTGATTTATTCTCAAAGTTGCATGATGATTCGATAAGAAATAAACATAAATCCAATACAAATGAGTAGCAATCAATGAAAAACCAGTAAACCGGAACAATTTCGGGAAATGTGCGGAACAGTTAGTTTCACGTACGTTAGACCATTAATTTTGAGTTGAGTTGGTTTTGGTTACTCTAACTTCGATCAAATTGTGTGTGCTTTGACGCATTAGTATATTTTTTTACATTTTCGCACACACCGCTGTTTGTAGTAAAAGTATTGCGATCGGTACAAACAATTTAAAACGCTCGGAATGAGTTTTTGTTCTTCCCAATGAGATAAAGGACTACATCTCCTAAAAAATTCTCTATGATAGATATGAACAATTATTTCTATCAAGGCGAAATTCTCTATTTTTATCTTCGCAACCTGAATAGTAAAAGCTTCTTATAATCTCAAATGCAAATAAAAAATATCTTGATTATCAACAATGGATTGTCATCCGTGGCTTTTCTCCAGGAAATATCTGCCTTGGAACCCAAAAATGTTTCAAAAACAGTTTGTCAAGCAAAACTTATTACGTATAAGAAATCAATAAAACAAGCAAATGAGTGTGAATCGCCTAGCGTATAATCGATATGTGTATTTAATGTTTCCGGAAGCAATTTACAATAAACAAAATGTTAAAATAACCATTCGCTTATGGTACAATGAATGAAGCAGTAAATGGACTAGTGACGATCACATGCACTGGTGAGCCGGTGCTAATTAAAAAAAAGAATTATTTTGTTTCTCTCGAAATGAGAAATTTTTATAACAAAACAAATGATAATACTTCAAATGATTTTTCATTTCTTCAGAAAAAATTTAGGCGAATTTGTTATTTATTTAGATCATTTTGTCATAGATGTTTTTGTAATCAGCCATTTAAAACCAATCCAGTGAGATTTCTATTTATTTTTCATTGGTATCACATAATGCAAAATGAAATCGACTTTAATGCTGAAACTTTCGTTGCATGAATCTAAGACTTTATATTTCGGTTCAAAACTTCGAACTTTGAATATATTATTATGAATATTTGCATTTCTGAATATATCATTCAAATTTTTTTTACTTCAAAAACTGTATAATACCCATAGTTTGACACCAATTTGTCAGTATCATTCGAGATTCTAAGCAACATGCAATTTTTAAAACCCGCCTTTTGTTTATTAGTCATCATTTTGATGCATAGCGTAAGTATGAATTATTCGTGTTTTATAATAGCCACGTTCACAGTTTCTTCTCCTCTGTTCATCTGTTAATTGTTTTCCCAGAAATTTCCCAATGTGTGATCGGAACATTATTTTTTGGAGAAACACTGTCAACTTATTTAATTTACAGCAAAGCACATTTTTTGCTCGCACTTACCTCAATTTTTATAAGAAATTTATCTCAGTTTTTTTTTTATCATAGATTCAGATTCATGTGGAGTCTAAGCGAGAAAGGGAGAACCCAATGTTTGCCGAAGAATGTAAAAACACTATATATATTGAAGATGTAAAATCACATAATAGCAGCTTTGCATATTTTCTTCCGTATATGACCGAAAAAATTCATCATTCTGCCAATCCACACCAAGATACTTTAACTCTAATAGAAAGTCTCCCCAATATTCTGCCACTTATTGACAATGCTCTTCGACACTTTTTAGACTTTCATGCTATTTGGGAGGATTGTTGCGAACAATTTGAAACATATTATTACAAAAGGAGGTATCGCGCTATCAAAAAAGAGCAACTGGATTCTTTAGATGTAATAATGAAGCCATTCAAAACAAAACTTGAAGAAGACTTCAACAGTTTGTTTGAATTTATGAAAGTATTTGAGATTGAACTGCAAAAGGCCATATTGGCGTTTGGATCCTACCTTTCACGCAAGGAAAAACAAATGGATGCGGATTTTCTTCAAAATTGGCCGCGTGCAGTGCAAAAGATAGAGCATGGGCGTAATGCAATCGTCGAATTTATGATGGACGTAAATATGATTGCAAAATGCTCCAACGTGTACGACGATTTCAAATTAGAATGTAATGATAAATTGGATGCTAAAAGGAGCAAAAGAAAGCTTGATGTTATCCAATAAAATGCAGAATTTTATTAGAAATCTTTTCAATTGAGATATTTAATGTATCAACTGAATAAATAGAATGACATTAAATGTTAAAATTTATCGTCAGCATTTAGAAATATATCCGATGCATTTGATCAGCTGAACTATAATTGTTTTCATTGTTTCATTGCTCTCTAAGTCTCGTTCTTTCTCACTTGGTCTCATACATTCGTTATGTGCATGTGAATTGTATTTTGTACTGGCATCCATGAAAATTCTTTTTTCCAAGTAGTAAATCTCATAGAACCTACTAGACGTATTCGTAAAAAATGTACAAAATTTAAAGCAGTCACCAAAGATTCAGTCGAAAATAATATTGAAAACAGCAATAGAGGTAAATTCATTATCGTTTATTAGGTTCAAAACACATATAAAATTCATTCTAGGTTTTTTCAATTTTTTGGACCGATCGCAACTGCAAAAAGTAAAGTTTCTCGTTCGAGCTTGATATAAATTACACAAGACCCGCGCCTGAATTTCAATGGAATTTTTTGAAATCGAACGATAAACTCAATTATTATTCAGACGATACAATCTGAATAAATTTGGAATTGTGAAGTAAAAGTTGAATCAAGTTTTTCTCCAACTCTTTTATTTGAATGCATGAACACGGTTTTCGAAATGAATTTTCCTCTATTGCTGTTTTCAATATTATTTTCGACTGAATCTTTGGTGATTGCTTTAAATGTTGTACACTTTTTACGAATAACCCGTAGTAGGTTTTATGAGATTTACTATATTTAATGAGGCTGGTTTCTATCTCCTATGTACGTATTTATATAGAACTGAATGATTTATGAATGTCCAGACTTGGCGGCAAGCTCTTGAGCCGGCGGTAGTTATAGGCATACTCTAAATGGGCTTCCTTGGCTTGCCACAGGTTCATCATAGAAGATTATTATCTCAGCTTTCAATCAATCTGGTCTATATTGTTGATCAACCGATTTGGTCGATATTGATATCATTTGAAACATCCGAAAGGTACCAATGAAAGGTCATAGCTGGTGAAAGCTTTAAGGTACTATTTTGATCATCATGGTCGGCCATCGTAGTCGCTCTGCATGGTAAAATGGCCGATATGGGTGTCATTGAAGAGCTCTTGATGAGCAGATGACAATTGACAGCATCCTATCCGTATTTTAAAAACCGTGTGAGACCACGATGGACAATGATGATGAAGTGGTAAAATTGTCAATGTTGATAGCGATGAAGAGCTCTTTTCGGGCCGGAGATGATTGACAACTCACTGCTGGTAAACAATGATGAAGTTCGTTGGAAAAATGAATTTTCATGGATGCCAGTACAAAATACAATTCACATGCACATAACGAATGTATGAGACCAAGTGAGAAAGAACGAGAGTTAGAGAGCAATGAAACAATGAAAACAATTACAGTTCAGCTGATCAAATGCATCGGATATATTTCTAAATGCTGACGATAAATTTTAACATTTAATGTCATTCTATTTATTCAGTTGATACATTAAATATCTCAATTGAAAAGATTTCTAATAAAATTCTGCATTTTATTGGATAACATCAAGCTTTCTTTTGCTCCTTTTGGCATCAAATTTATCTTGACATGCTAATTTGAAAACTTCGTAATCTCTCAAGCATTTTTCAGTCATATCTACGTCCATCATAAATTCGAAGATTGCATTACGCCCATGCTCTATCTTTTGCACTGCACGCGGCCAATTTTGAAGAAAATCCGCATCCATTTTTTTCTTACTATGTGTAGCGTAGGATCCAAATTTCAATGCGGCCTTTTGCAGTTCAAGATGAAGTACATCCATAAATTCAAACAAACTGTTGAAGTCTTCTTCAAGTTTGGTTTTGAATGGCTTCATTATTACATCTAAAGAATCCAGTTGTTCCGTTTTGATAGTTCTTACCCTCCTTTTGTAATAATATGTTTCAAATTTTTCGCAGCAAATCTCCCAAATAGCATGAAAGTCTAAAAAGTGTCGAAGAGCATTGTCAATAAGTGGCAGAATATTGGGGAGACTTTCTATTAGAGTTAAAGTATCTTGGTGTGGAAATGAAAAACAATGAACTTTTTTGATGATATACGGGAGAAAATATGTCAAACTGCTATTATGTGCCTTGATATCATCAATAAATTTTTTGTTTTTACAATGTTTCTTGAACATTGGGTTCCCCTTTTCTAGCTTAGACTCCACATGAATCTGAATCTAAGATGAAAAAAAAAAAAAAACTGAGATAAATTTCTTATAAAAATTGTGGTAAGTGCGAGCAAAAAATGTGCTTTGCCGTAAATTAAATAAGTTGACAGATTCTCTCCGAAGAATAACGTTCCGATCACACATTGGAAAATTTCCGGGAAAACAATGAACAGATGAACAGATGAACAGAGGAGAAGAAACTGTGAACGTAGCTTTTATAAAACACGAATATTTCATGCTTACGCTATGCATCAAAATGATGACTAATAAACAAAAGGCGGTTTTTAAAAATTGCATGTTGCTTAGAATGTCGAATGAAACTGACAAATTGGTGTCAAATTATGGGTATTTATACAGTTTTTGAAGTAAAAAAAATTTGAATGATATATTCAGAAATGCAAATATTCATAATAATATATTCAAAGTTCGAAGTTTTGAACCGAAATATAAAGTCTTAGATTCATGCAACGAAAGTTTCAGCATTAAAGTCGATTCCATTTTGCATTATGATACCTATTTATATGCCTAATAAATAAATGGTCTTACGTACGTAAAACTAACTTTTCCGCACATTTCCCGAAATTGTTCGGGCTTACTGGTTTTTCATTGATTGCTACTCATTTGTATTTATCGAATCATCATGTAACTTTGAGAATAAATCACAGAAAATTTGAAGTCATTACGATGAGATCGAATTTCAAATCATTACACATCATGCGATTTAAATTTTAATTTTAATAAAAAAACGAATAAACATCTCAGTTTCTAATTTTTACTTCAACAAACGCCTCTTCGCTGGTTCTGAATTGGCAATAACAATTACGAATTAGTTTAGTCTGATCTGAACTTTTGATTCATGCCAACGATAGATATGGTTCTACATTTATGTTATGTATAACAGTATAACTTTCGGTAACAGCATGAGCATTCAAACTGATGAAAAAACACAGATTAGAAAATCACAAATACTTCATCCAATTTATTGATTTGAATATTGACCCCGAAAATTGAAAATTTTACAGGGGAGGTAGTCCTGAATCTCATTGGAATGACTTGAAATTTCGCATGCCTCATTTTTTTCATAAAAAAATTATATTCTAAAAGTTTTATAATGATACAATGCGAAATAGTCATAGTCCCCATACAAATGTTTCTTAATTACATTGAAAAACAGTCCATTTATGGATTCCACTCCACTAGAGCTACCCGAAAAAATTATCCGATTAGGCTGAAAATTAATATGTTTCTATTCCTAATGAAGACAAATGTCTGTGTAAATTCTAAAATCAAACGTACAACGGACAACGGACAACGTACCACACACGGACAAAAAATTGCTCCGGGAATGGATGCAATCGTTTTTTCTAAGTTCAAAACGCATAGAAAACTTATTCCGGGCGTTTTGACTTTTTTGGACCGATCGCAATACCTTTACCGCACACACTGGTGTGTGCAGAAAAGTAAAATAGAATACATAAATATCTCACTGGATTGGTTTTAAATGGCCGATTACAAAAACATCTATGACAAAATGATCTAAATAAATAACAAATTCGCCTAAATTTTTTCTGAAGAAATGAAAAATCATTTGAAGTATTATCATTTGTTTTGTTATAAAAATTTCTCATTTCGAGAGAAACAAAATAATTCTTTTTTTTAATTAGCACCGGCTCACCAGTGCATGTGATCGTCACTAGTCCATTTACTGCTTCATTCATTGTACCATAAGCGAATGGTTATTTTAACGTTTTGTTTATTGTAAATTGCTTCCGGAAACATTAAATACACATATCGATTATACGCTAGGCGATTCACACTCATTTGCTTGTTTTATTGATTTCTTATACGTAATAAGTTTTGCTTGACAAACTGTTTTTGAAACATTTTTGGGTTCCAAGGCAGATATTTCCTGGAGAAAAGCCACGGATGACAATCCATTGTTGATAATTAAAATCTTTTTTATTTGCATTTGAGATTATAAGAAGCTGTTACTATTCAGGTTGCAAATATAAAAATAGAGAATTTCGCCTTGATAGGTGTAATTTTTCATATAAACCTCTTTACCTCTTGAGTCAGAATTTTCACCAGGCCAGTGAAGCGCCGTAAAAAATCAATGGTACGCGTAGTAGACTACGCTATGTAGTTTGTATAGCGTAGTCAATACACGCATAGGTGTAACAAATAAATAATAACGAATACAAGTTTTTATTCGTTATTCGTTTTTTGTGCTTATTCTTTTATTCGTTATTCATTCTTATTCACGAATAAGTTGTAATAATTATTATTACTTCTTATTCAATTTTGTTTCGTTTCTTATTCGTTTTCTTATTCATCTCTTATTCGTTTTCTTATTCACTTCTTATTCGTTTTCTTATTCACTTTCTATTCAATTCTTCATTCAAATGAATAGCGAGCGAATTATATGTTTTTCTATATATTAAGCTACTCGAAAACTTCAATGGTCCAGAAAATCATGTCGAATTTGATTCATTATTTGGTTTTACTTCAACAACACTTGAATTTTTTCAAAAAATTAAAAGTTCAACAAATCCTGGATCTGTGTTGAATCTCAGAAAAGAATGGACACGCATGTTTCAGTTCTAGGAAGCGTGTTACATGTATTCATCTTCATTTTTCATAAATGATGTGTTTTAAGTCTATGTATTGTTTTGTTGAAATTAAATATTGAAATATACAAAGATTTGTATAACCAGCTGCTTCGCCAAAAGACATAACAAAAATAATATCGAAATTTTGTGTTGCGAAACTACTTTAGAAATAAGATCAATTGCTATGGGAACAATTGCTATGGCTCATAGCTCATGAGTAACAAATGTCTGTTCATTAGAATATTAATGACACTTTTTGCATTCATCATTTCAGGAAAGCTATTTCAAATCACAAAATATTTTAGAAAATGAAAAGTTTCGGAGCGCATTCCAGTGCATTGATGTCATCCACGCGTTATTGCCCCAAATTCGTATGAAACCCAACAAAATAAATGGTCTTACGTACGTAAAACTAACTTTTCCGCACATTTCCCGAAATTGTTCGGGCTTACGCATTTTTCATTGATTGCTACTCATTTGCATTGGATTTATGTTTATTTCTTATCGAATCATCATGCAACTTTGAGAATAAATCACAGAAAATTTGAAGTCATTACGATGAGATCGAATTTCGAGTCATTACACATCATGTGATTTAAATTTCAATTTTAATATAAAAACAAATAAACATCTCAGTTCCTAATTCTTACTTCAAAGTTCTGTATTTTTAAATTGGTAATAATAATTACGAATTAGTTCACTCTGATGTGAACTTTCAATTCATGCCAACGATAGATATGGTTCTACATTTATGTTATGTATAACAGTATAACTTTCGGTGACAGCATGAGCATTCAAACTGATGAAAAAACACAGATTAGAAAATCACAAATACTTCATCCAATTTATTGATTTGAATATTGACCCCGAAAATTGAAAATTTTGTGAAGGAGCTGGATTTAAATCTCATCAGAATGACTTGAAAAACATAGAAAATAATATTCTGACAGTTCCAATAGGAAACAATGTGAACTTAAGATAGCCGCCATACAATTTTTCAGCTTTGACCCCGAAAAGACTCCAAAAATCCGAAATTTTGCAGGGGAGGTAGTCCTAAATCTAGTCGGAATGACTTGAAATTTTGCATGACTCATTTTATTCATAAAAAAATAATATATTCAAAGTTTCAATTCGTTACAATGTGAACTTGAGAAAGTCGGCATACAAATGTTCAGTTTTGACCTCGAAAAGGACCCAAAAAACGAAAATTTTACAGGGAAGGTAGTCCTAAATCCCATTGAAATGACTTGAAATTTTGCATGACTCATTTTTTTCATGAAAAAAATAATATTCTGAAAGTTTCAATTCGTGACCCCGAGAAGACCCCGAAAATCGAAAATTGTACAGGGGAGGTAGTCCTGAATCTCATTGAAATAACTTGAAATTTTGCATGCCTCATTTTTTTCATAAAAAAATTATATTCTGAAAGTTTCATAATGATACAATGCGAAATAGTCATAGTCTCCATACAAATTTTACGTAATTATATTGAAAAACAGCCCATTTTTTGATTCCACAATTTTTTGATTTATAGTGTTAACAAATTTTTGCGTACGACGGACAACATTAAACGGACAACGGACAACGTACAACGGAAAACGGACAACGTACCACACACGGACAAAAAATTGCTCCGGGAATGGTTGCAATCGTTTTTTCTAGGTCCAAAACGCATAGAAAACTTATTCCGAGCGTTTTGAATTTTTTGGACCGATCGCAATACTTTTACCACACACAGTGGTGTGTGCGGAAAAGTAAAAACGCCAAGGTTTGATAATGAGTAATGACATAAGAGGATATTGGCTCTGTTGATGTGTTGATTTTACCTGAGCTGTTCTTATTTCTTGACGTGTTGCGGCTTATGGATGAAGAACAGAAACTGTAGCCTCGTATGGAATTATTATTGAACCTTTTTTTGTCAAATGTTGCTCCTCTTATTCTGCTTTCAACTGATATCACTATTTTTAATAATATTGTTTTTTGAAATTTGGTTTATATCGACTTCTGTTCACTTTAACACATCGAATCTAATAGAATTTTTGACGCTCTTTTAGAAAAAGTAGCTTTCAATGACAAGTAATCAGTGCATATATTAGTAACGCCATCAGTAGTAGTAAAAGGCGGGTTCTGGCCCAACACTTGCGTCAACCGCAAGGGTCATTGCGTCACTCATGCGGTAGCAGTGCGAGCGCGTGCGTCATCCTAAGAGCGAAGTCCATACGTCGTACATCATTCACTCACTCGCTCACTCATACATTCAATTGATTTCTCGTTCAATTCTCTCTATCAAACACTCAAAAATTTATCCAACAACAAAATACATTGCTGCGTTTTAAGATCATTTGTTTACATTTTGAAAGCTTAGAGCGTAGTTTTTTTACTTCGTTTGTATGAACATACGAAACGAATCCAACAATAGAATACAACATAGAGTCCAACAAAAAAACGCTCACTCGCTCACACATTCAATCGTTTGCTGGATTGCATACTACAACTCTCTCTCTCTCCGTCTCACCGCTCAAATGATTACTCTAGCATTCATACATTCATTACATTTGATTACTACTGATTCCATTTCATTGCATACATACACGCACACACAATCGATTTTTGTGACTATGAATACAGTGTTTCTGTTCACTTACCTATCTGACTATATAAAGAAGAGACAGAGAAAATATCAGCGACATGCACAGACATGATTTTGCATATTAGTTTTGCTTTATTGATGGAATGTTTTGTTTATTTCACGCTCGATCACACACATATGACTTTAAAAATATACAATTTCATTCTTTATTTCACAATTTCATTCTATATTACTCAATCCGTTGATACGAATCTGAGGGAAAAAAAGAATTTGATAAAATCGAATTAGTTACACACACAACCACATACATAGATACACATATAACAAGCAGAGCTGATGCCATATAAAATATACAGCAAGCAGATCCGTTGACATACTAGTTGGGCACGAAAGAGAGAGAGGAAGAGAGTGAAAACTAGTTTTGAATGAGAAATAGTTGTTTAACAGTTCTGTGTGTGGAAGAGAGAGAATGAAAAGTATACATGGGAAAAGTATTGTATTTAATCTTATGTGACTGTGAACAATCTGAAAAGCAGTTGAAGTGAAAGGAAAAAGGAAAAAGGTGACACTGCTTTAACAATGCTTTTCAGACTCAACACCGGTCTCAAAAGGTAAATATTGGAGCTTTCGTATGTCATAATTTGTGAATTTAGGAAAATACGTTTTTTTCATAAATTTATTTTGATTTTAGTGAGCGTTTTGTTTGACGGACCATTTTGTAATAGTAATAGTTGACCGTTTTTTGATGAAATTTCAGTATATATTGTGGTCAATATATTGAACTTCAATGCTCAACAAACAAAAATCTACAATTTCACTTTTTTCGCATTTCAAGTTTTAAAGCATAAATTTACCTATATTTTCACACCTATTTTTTCCTTTTAATCTTAAAAAAATCATTCACACTGCACTCAAATCCATCTAAATGCATAAGAATTTATTAATTATGAACAACAACAACTGAAGCGATGCAAATAATCATATACCATCGCTATAGTTTACGCTACACACACACGCATACACTTGTTTCTTATAGTTTCTTTCTCTCACTCTCTCTCACATGCATATACTTGTTTCTACGATTCACGAAGAAGCATGAATCATCGTCTCGTACATTTGCTCTATATTTCATCACATAATGAAATAGCATGAATGACATCGCTGCAATTGCATGACTAATTGTAGTTTTTAACCTTGAACGAGTTCATTGAACGCATACGTTGCTGTCGCGATAGTGAACGTTTGTTCATGTTATCGTTGTTGCATTTTACACTGTGCTTTTTTGCTACCATTGCGTCTGTTTACATTTTTATTTTGATCAATAATTTGTATTATTTTTTGTAAGAATGTTCGATTTGATATTCAATTTAATGCAAATAGTTCGATTTCATGTTAATATTTCGATTTTTGTTTTAGATTTCATGAAAATAATTCGATTTTAGGTCCAATTTCATGAAGAATAGTTCGATTTTGAGGTTCGATTTCATGGAAATAGTTCGACTTAAGGTTCGATTTCATGAAAATAGTTCGATTTAAGGTTCGATTTCATGAAAATAGTTTGATTTGAGGTTCGATTTCCAGAAAATACGCTCGATTTGAGGTTTCATTATATTTGAATGTCAAACATCTGGTGATACAACTAGATCAATCGAATTGTAATTTTTGTTCGGTGCGTTCCGAAAGGAACGGTTCATATTGATATACCAAAATAGAATTACGCCCGTGAAAAAAACGTTAAATATCGATGTGAGTAACAATGATGTCACCGTCCTCTAATACAATTGAAGATGTCCCTAGTGTTGAGCTACAAGTGCGTAAAAATGCATTTAATAGACGAATAAACACCTTCGCTATTGTAAACAATGGATATATTGATATTGAAACATTTCTAAGCGATGCCTTCTATATATATCGCTCGGAACTTACGAAAAATATTGAAAATTTTACTAACGTGAAGTCAATGACTGTATTCGTAGCAGAGTTTGAAAAAAAAAATTATAAACACAAATGAAAATAATGATTCTTACGATGATGATGATACTGGCGGTAATCATAGTCATGAGTTAACGGAGAAAGAGACTATATATCTCACAACGCAAACACGGAAGCTTGATATAAACGTAGACCTACATGAACATTTTCGAAAACAAATCGTTCAAGAAATAGTGGAAAGTGCAGAACAAGTTACATTCCGCGGTTCTGGATTTACGCTCGCCCGCATAATCGAGTTGAATGTTCACGTCAATTTATATGATCCATTACACGGTTCATCGTATATTGAAACTCCTAAAAAGCTACGATATAAACATGCAGTTATTAATGTACAAAATCAACACGATGAAATGTGTTTCAAATGGGCTATTTTGTCTGCTTTGCACCCAGTTACAAATAATCCAGATCGAATTCGTCATTATTATCGATATGAGAACGAATTGAATTTTGATGGAATCGATTTTCCCGTTCGCTTGAACCAAATCGACAAATTTGTTCGACAAAATGAAACTTTATCGATAAATGTATACTATTACGATGATGACAATGAGGGTCGTATATGTCCATTACGTGTGAGTAATGAAGTAAAGCAACATCACATCCATTTGCTGCTAATCAAAAACGGAGAGAATGTTAATGAAACTGAGGGAAGAAATGTTAAAACAGCTAGCACTTCCAACATGATTAAGGAGATCTGCGATAATGATTTAATTCGAACTCATTACTGTTGGATAAAAAATTTGAGCCGTCTTGTCAGCAGTCAGCTAAGTAATCATAAATCTCGATATTTCATCTGCGATCGATGTCTAATATTTTATGATACAAATTAAAAATTAATGAAACATACTGCAAAATGTACAAACGAATGTAGCATTGAAATGCCCGATCAAACATGGAAATGGATGAAATTTATCAACTATAAACATCAGCTAAAAGCACCATTTGTTCTATACGCTGATACTGAAGCGTATCTAAAGGGACTCAGTATGGAAGATCAAAAACGCATATTTAGTGAGGAATGTGCAACTACCGCATATCAGCAGCATCATATATACAGCGTTGGATATTACTTTAAATGTGAATTTGACGATTCATTTTCATATTACCGAAGTAGCGGCAATCATACTGATAGTGTCGAATGGTTCATCACAGAATTGAAGGAAATCGCTCATGGAGTTGCAATGTTATTTGATAAAAACACACCAATGCTACCGTTAACTGAAGATGAGAAATATTCATTTTACGATCTAAATGCATTATGTACAATTTGTGGTGATATTTTTGAAGCAAATGATATTAGAGTACATGATCACTGCCATCTCACCGGCCGATATAGAGGTCCAGCCCATCAAGCATGCAACTTACAGTTCCAAGATAGCCACGTTGTACCCGTTATTATGCACAATTTGTCGGGTTACGACTCACATTTATTTATAAAGGAGTTGGCAGCAAATAATATTATGAATGGAGACGTTTCAATTATTCCAGCTAATGCGGAACAATACATAGCTTTCACGAAAGTAGTGACTGAGAGCACGCGCGGGCTCAATACGAGAGAAAACGTAAAATTTAAATTCATTGATTCATGCCGATTCATGCCTGCATCCCTAGCTGAGTTAGCATCACTACTACCAGCAGATAAAAAACAAATATTGTATAACGAATGTGAGAAAAATGGCTACACACCAGAACAAATCGTTATGCTTGAACGTAAAGGCGTTTTTCCTTATGAATATGTGAGCGGTATGGAGCAGCTGAAGGAGACAAATCTACCATCAAAAGCAGCTTTTTACAGCCAACTTAGTGGAGAAGGAATATCGGATGACGATTACCAATTTGCTCACAATATCTGGCGGAAATTCAACTGTAAAACGCTCGGAGACTATTCCGAACTATATCTAAAGACTGATGTGCTACTACTGGCCGACGTATTTGAAAATTTTCGAAATACATGCTATACAATTTACAGTTTGGATCCGGCAAATTACTATACAGCTCCAGGTCTTTCGTGGGATGCCATGCTCAAATATACCGGAGTGAGAATTGAACTGTTAACTGATGTGGAAATGTTGCTGTTCATCGAACGTGGAATTCGCGGTGGCATAAGTCAGTGCAGTAAACGTCAAGTCAAAGCCAACCATAAATACATGGGAGATGTATACAATGATGTGAAACCGTCAAATTATTTAATGTATTTAGATGGTAAATAATATTTTATCTGTCCAGTTTTATCTTTAATCAAATTCATGGTCTTTTAGAATCTAATTTCATTTTGTTTCATTCACATTGATAGCAAATAATCTGTATGGACACGCAATGTCGCAACTATTACCGCTGAGGGATTTCAAATGGATTGATGAAAAAATTGTAAAGACATCTTTTTCGAAGGCAAATGAAATAGTCAAATTAGCTGACGATTCGAAATATGGCTACATATTCGAGGTGGATCTACAGTATCCAAAAAATTTACATGCTTCACATAATGATTTTCCATTTTGTGCTGAAAAGCGAACGCTTCCGCAAGAAGTGTTTGATATTATCGGCATAAAACCGAATAAAATCGATAAATTATTGCTAACGTTATACGATAAAGAAAATTATATCATTCATTATCGCATGCTCAAATTAGCATTACAATACGGTCTAGTATTGAAAAAAGTACATCGAGTACTTCAATTCGAACAAAGTTGCTGGTTAAAGCCCTACGTTGATATCAACACACAACTACGTACACAAGCTACCAACGACTTTGAAAAGTCGTTTTTTAAATATATGATAAACTCCGTCTTTGGTAAAACGATGGAGAATCTGCGCTTACGTGCAGATATCAAACTTGTCAACAAATGGGGTGGGCGATGTGGTGCAGGCATGTTAATTGCTCGACCAAATTTCAAGAAGTGCAAGATTCTCAATGAAGATTTAGCAGTAATTGAGTTACAGAAAACTCATATTAAAATGAATAAACCAATAATTATCGGTATGTCCATCTTAGACATATCGAAAATAACGATGTACAGTTTTCTGTACGACTTTTTAAAACCTAAATATGGAAAAAATTGTACGGTTGCCTATACAGACACCGACTCTTTTATACTTTCCATTCAAACAGATGATTTCTACAATGACATGAAGCAACACTTGAATCACTACGATACAAGGGATTATCCGGAAAACAATGTTTTCCAAATACCTCGAAAGAATAAAAAAGTACCCGGTCTTTTCAAAGATGAATTAAACGGAGAGATTTTAGCAGAATTTGTCGGTCTACGTGCAAAATGCTACGCTGTACTACCATTTACAGCTAAAATGGAAAAATGTGAATGTCCAGAAAGAGCTGTCGCACCTCGCGTTATAACAGATAGTGACTATGTTGACTGCATCGAGAAAAATTGTAACATCGATAAAAAATCTAGAGTTATTAAAAAGTCTAAAGGTATCAAAAAGAATATAGTGAAACGTAAAATTACATTCAGCGATTATGTTGACTGTATCGAGAAAAATTGTAATATTTTACGTGAACAGCATAACCTTCGCTCGAAATCACATCAAATATTCACAATTAAACAGAAAAAAATTGCTTTAAATCCGTTCGACGATAAGCGTTACCTTATTCGTTCGAATGGTATTGATACGCTAGCTTGGGGTCATCATGAAATTAGTGAAATTGAGAAAAATTATTGTTAGGTGAAACGTAAATTTTCATATAATTTTAAGCAAAAATAGTAAATTATATACAAAAATAAGACAGTTTTCATAGAAGAGTAACATTTTAGTTAAAATTATGAAAGTTTCTGTATAATAATTCAAAGTAAAACAGAGAGTGAAGATTTGCATTCATAACATTTCCTACATAGCTATAAAATACTATAATAGGATCCTATTGATGCGGCGTACAAGCGGGGAAACGTATCTCACAGTGAGAACGACAGTCGAACGTTCGCTGTTTTTCGGTTGCGTGTTTCGCTGCTTCGTGAATACGCGCTCTGTATCGAACGATGTGCATGGTAAAAGAAACGGAGGAGAAGCGAAACCGTCGATATGCACAAAACAAAGCAATACATTCGATGCTGTTGTCGAATTGTAGTGTGTATGAAAAATTCACATCTCTTTCTGTATTGCTTTGTTTTGTGCATATCGACGGTTTCGCTTCTCCTCCGTTTCTTTTACCATGCACATCGTTCGATACAGAGCGCGTATTCACGAAGCAGCGAAACACGCAACCGAAAAACAGCGAACGTTCGACTGTCGTTCTCACTGTGAGATACGTTTCCCCGCTTGTACGCCGCATCAATAGGATCCTATGATAGTATTTTATAGCTATGTAGGAAATGTTATGAATGCAAATCTTCACTCTCTGAAGTAAAATGTTTCAAATCAAACCTATATGGTTGCTTTGTAAATAAAAAGATTTGTTTTTTTTGTTGAAAAAAATACTGTGTTTGTTTTATTTATCTGTTTTCATGATATGTTACCATGGTATAATTTCCAATGTATACTTTATTCTTATAACGATTCCTCAATGTAGCCACCGCTACGTAATTTAGAAATTAATTTCAACATTTCACTCAATGATTGAGTCGGAACGTACAAGTTGCCGCATACACGTCGTAATTTTCTGCATATTTCATTGATATCTTCTTCATCTTCATCGCTCTCGTCTTCCTCCTCCTCATCATCTTCATACTCGTCAGCTATATCATCGTCATCTTGTTCATTCTCATCCATTTCAGTCGATGGTTTATAGAGTTTGAGTTGACGGAACATTGGCAATGCATGTGATTTTTTCTCAACTCTCTCATCACCATCAATATTATCATCGTCTTCATCATCTATTTCATCATCTATTCCATCCTCATTAGATGCATTGTTTGATTGATTTGATTCATTATCGCTCGCGCTCACACTCGATGGTTGATTAAAAGTTCCACTTCTTTTGCTGGGCTGCAACATTTCATCATATTTACGCTTTTTTAATAATGAAATTGTTGATTTAGCAACACCGTATTCTTTTGCTAGACGATTACCAATAACTCCCGCATTCAATTTGGCTAATATCTCAGCCTTCTGCAATGTATTCAAACGCATGATGAAGCTATAAAGATAACTTTACTGCTTGGATACTCAACTTGCACTGACTTGTATAACTAGATTTTTGTTATTTAAATATAATCGAACCTCAATTCGAACTATTTTCATGGAATATAACCTCAAATTGAGCTATTTTCATTGAATTGAACCTCAAATCAAAATATATTCATGAAATCGAACCTCAAATTGAACTATTTTTCATGGAATTAATATTAAATCGAACGTTTTTACCTGAAATCGAACCTCAAATCGAGCTTTTTCCATGAAGTCGAACCTCTAATTGAACTGAAATCGAACCAAATCAATTTTTTCTTATGAAATTAAACCTCAAATGTATCAGAAGTGTTATGCATACCACTCGTACTCATAAACATAATGATGTACATCAAAAGAACAGAAAAAAAAGAATTGTGAGACAAATCACATTGTGAACATGAAAAAGTAGATAGCATTTTATCGTTATTGTTCAAACGAATGAATGTGTATGTCTTCTTGATTGTGATTGAAGAAAAAAAGATGTGATAAAATTAATTGAATGAATGAGTAGTGAAATATGAATAAAATATGTTTTTATACACAAATTTCTATTTGAAAAAATCAAAATTGGAAATTTTTTATGTTGAATATTGTAGTCTAATGTATTGACTTTATCATTTTGAAATTTCATCAAAATCTTTTCAACTTTTCATTTTGCTAGCTGATGCAACTAACAAGCTTTTTCAGTTTGAATACAGCAACATGATCGTAGATATCATAATTTCCCTGAGTCATGTTTAATGATTTCAAAATATGTAATGTCTCACTGAGCTGTTGTCAGATATATTATAGATGAAAAATTAAAATTACTCACTCATTCTTTCTCTAATTCTCTCTCCTATTCTCTCCAAGAGAAAAAATAAGTACCAATACACTGAAATGTGACTTCTTTTATAATTCAGGAAGTTGTTTACATGATTAGGAATTGTTATAATAAATCTTGTTTTCAGATATATATCGAAATTGAAAGTAGGTACAAAGTAAATTAAATCTTTCTTCAAAATGTTCAATTAATCAATAGCTGTGGATTTTATCTTAGTTTGAATCACAAATAAACACTACAGCGAGTCTTATGATGTAATTTAAAATGCATTTGTTTATTATAATGAACTTGAAATTATTTATTTGGCACTACGCAAGATGTAGGAAGAATCGATTCTTCCCGGGAAATGAAGCATAATTATCAACCTTAACGTTGTGGTGACAATAAAAGCAGAATGAATTGAGAATTTATTGACTCTCTCACACATAAATTTTTGTATGTATACTTACTCATCTACATATGTGTATATGCCACTGAAAACTAGTTTAATGAAATGGATCTGTAAATGCGTGTGTGTGTGTGTGTGCGCGCGTGTGTGTGTGTGTTTGCAGTCATTCTAACATACACACATAAAAATAATAATAATATATACATACAAATTTAATAATTTCCTCACCGACAAATAAGGTAAATTTTTATTTTGTTTTATTTTTCTTTTTGATATTGAATGTGTGTTTGAGTGAGCGAACACACTACGTTTCAGCTACTACGTTTCAAAGTTGAAAGAATAATATATATTTTATCATTTTTTGCCGTCGACAAAACATTATTTTCATTTCGTAAATAAATTAGGGCAGCAGCGATCACACACAGCTGATGATCATTTAAAAAATACATCGTAAGCATAGTCTGTGTTTTTGATGCCTTTGCTACCGTCTCTGTATTTTTTAAATGGGAAACGAAAACGAAAATGAAAGAAGAAAGAGAATAGGTACGGCAAATTGATGCATACACTAATGCAAGCAAACATTTTTATCATGAAAAATGTACGTTTGTAATTAGAAACCGATAAACATTTTAATTAGAAAATGCCGATTTTGAAAAAGCGATTGCGTCACACATACAGTGTGCTACATGGGAGAGAGAGAAAGAGAGAGAGTGAGAGAGAGAGAGAGGTGTAGTATACAATCGAGCAAACATTAGTTTTACATTAAGAAAACAATTAGTAGCAACTGAAGTAGTTAAGAAACTGTCTCGTCTAATGACATTAATCGATTTATTCGATATGCACATGAGTGAAAACATTGTCGTTAAGATGAAAATACTACGAATGGCATAACAAAATAATTTGAATAATCACAGTCCAACTCATATCAAGGTTCTTTTTCTTCATTTTTTTATTTAAAATATTTCATTTGAAAAGCAAGTCATATTCAACCTGGATTTTATTCATAAAAACAAAGCACATACACAAAAAACTAACAATACAACTGCCTTATTTACTTTGAACGACCTAATGCCTCATTGTATTTCAATTAAAATATATAATAGGTTAATTCAACACTTTAATTTCAACATTGATCGGAGGTTTTATATTCTCAATGGCGATTGTATCAACTTCTTGCCAAATTTTTTTTGTATTATCTTTTGAGTTATCTTTGGTATATTTTTTACATCTACCACTATCTTTGTCTTTTGTGAGACAAACTTGTTTGTAGTCCACTAAAATACATGTTGGTACAAACCACTGGAAACCCGCTTTAACTGCAGATGCAATATGCCCATTTATATCGTCTAGACATTTGAAAAAACTTATATCGCACGAACAATCGCTTATTGTGTATCTATTATTATTCTTGAGTCCTTGTTTTTCCGTTCCTGATTCAACGTGTATTATGCAATCGTCATGAGCCTCACAACAGTTATCAATATTTTGGAAAAATACCCAATTCTTTGGAATCTGGAAGCTGCCGGGTCCACAATATTTGGTAACTAGAAATTAGAAAAAATATATCAAATATTCAAAAGTAAAAATCAAAAACCAAAAGAAACTTACATGGAGGAATCCCAACCATTTCATCATTTTCACAAAGCACAGCTGCTGTAAATGTATAAAAGAAAACGAAAATAATTTTGTCTCGAAACATTGTTTCTATTCCAATATCTTGCGAACGATTGACTAAACACTTTACCACAACTTATTTTTTACCAAGTGTTATTATATGTAGTAGCAGTTGACTGTTTTATTTATTTTTTTTGAAGGTGAAAAGTGTATCTAGAAGTATATTTATATGGTCCAAGGGAGAAATTCAACATCAAAAATAAACAATAGTGGCTTGCCAAATGTTTTGAATGTGTATTTATGCAAGCAAATTAATTTCAGCGTTCACATACAAGAAAAAATGACAGTTTACACATTTCTTCTGTGTATGCATTATTGTGAGTTTACCTAATTGTTTTGTTTCGAGAATATAAATAAGGTCGGACATTTGTGACTGAATCATTGGTTATACTTTTCGTGGCAAGTAAAGATGTATTATTGTACAGGGCTTATTTTTGTATTGATCAGTGTTTGTGCACTTGGATATAGTGATAATGAAACATCATGTTGCGGTAAGTAAACCAATTAAATTGCATCAAAAAATAATTTCATCGCTTGTTTTTTTATTTATTTTTTTGGTTTTAACATCAAATTTTACAAGTTTTCATCACATATCTTTTGCGTTTAGTTTTGTTTAAACACTTCCATATTTGATTTATTCTTTATATTTTGATTCCTTTCAACAGACATTAGGATCCACGATAACTTATCGTTGAAAAACTTCGAATTACCCATTCCGAGGAGATATCCGTGGCAAGTATATATATATCAATTTAATGTCTTCAGAGATAATGGCGTCATCATATCAAATAGACACATATTGGCGACTGCGAATCGCGTTCTTCCGTATAGAGGCAGTGCAGTTGAAACTAAAGATAGCGCAGATTCTCTTAAGCCAAGTTTTTGGTAAGTAAAGGAAAATTGAACTACGTGCAGAAGAAAGATATATAAAATCTCACCTCCTGCTCACGCTTACTTCTTCGAGAGTGAGAAATATGTGAGAATTTATACACTGTTCTTTCGCGCGGCGGATTTCCAGTTTATTTACATTTTTTTCTTTTTTAAGGATCAAATATACACTTATAAGTATTACACCGAGGAGCAATCGAAAAGTTCTACACGTTCATATACATCCTAATTACGACCCGAACACATACGATAATAATATCGCGATAATCGAAGTAACAGATCCTATACTTTTCAATCTCAAAATTTACCCAGCTGTACTTCCAAGATCAGTACCAATTTTCTACAATGGAAAAATACAAGTGATTCTTCCGCACCACCCAAACACTATTAGTGAAAATCAATTGATACGATATGGAGCTTCTCTTCTGGCCGACTATGACTGCTCCAGAATCAGTGGAAATGAGTATAATCCAACCAAAACACTGATGTGTTTCGAGGATCTATGCTCACAACGTGAATGTAGCAGTGTAAGCGCGACAAATTATTTCAATACATACTTTTTTTTATAAATATTTCTCTGTCAATATTCTCAACTTAATATAAAACAACATATCTATCTATGTTAACATTGCAGGAGACTTTCGATAAACCAATTTTCGCAGAAATTGCGGATGGATATATAGAAATAATTGGATTACCATTATGGAGAAACATTACCATATATGATACATCAAATATGTATTCTGTAGTAAAGACTGGAGTAGTAGTCTATGTAAAAATTGTAGATTTCCTTCCGTGGATTGACTCGATTTTATATAATAGGTGCCATGGATGTCGACCACCATATCCAGTCGGTTGTGAAGAATTGATGTTTTTCAGTAAAGATTGTTAAGATTAGCTCTCCTATATTTTTATGTCTTTGAAATACAAAAAAGTGACAAAAATATTATATATAGGTTGAATATGACTTGCTTTTCAAATGAAATATTTTGAATAAAAAAATGAAGAAAAAGAACCTTGATATGAGTTGGACTGTGATTATTCAAATTATTTTGTTATGCCATTCGTAGTATTTTCATCTTAACGACATTGTTTTCACTCATGTGCATATCGAATAAATCGATTAATGTCATTAGACGAGACAGTTTCTTAACTACTTCAGTTACTAATAATTGTTTTCTTAATGTAAAACTAAATTATTTTACTCGTAACGTTGTTGTCTCTAAGTTAGACTGAATTTCTTTCTACTGAAAAATCTGAAATGAGTTGAACATTGCAAAAAAACCAAAAATTGCAATGTTATAAACCAATTCTAGTGGACAAATCTTCTTACATGCTATATTTACTCTCTTTCAGTCTCTTCAGATTTTATAATTTTCTATCTTTGGAAAAAACCTCGTACACACTTTTTTTTAGAGGAAAAAATCTCACCCAATTTTTTTTTCAGCTATTTTCATGACAAATGACGAAAAAATGACTCACTTTGTGCAATAAATGCTCAAAAAATTAAATCTTTCTTCAAAATGTTCAATTAATCAATAGCTGTGGATTTTATCTTAGTTTGAATCACAAATAAACACTACAGCGAGTCTTATGATGTAATTTAAAATGCATTTGTTTATTATAATGAACTTGAAATTATTTATTTGGCACTACGCAAGATGTAGGAAGAATCGATTCTTCCCGGGAAATGAAGCATAATTATCAACCTTAACGTTGTGGTGACAATAAAAGCAGAATGAATTGAGAATTTATTGACTCTCTCACACATAAATTTTTGTATGTATACTTACTCATCTACATATGTGTATATGCCACTGAAAACTAGTTTAATGAAATGGATCTGTAAATGCGTGTGTGTGTGTGTGTGCGCGTGTGTGTGTGTGTGTTTGCAGTCATTCTAACATACACACATAAAAATAATAATAATATATACATACAAATTTAATAATTTCCTCACCGACAAATAAGGTAAATTTTTATTTTGTTTTATTTTTCTTTTTGATATTGAATGTGTGTTTGAGTGAGCGAACACACTACGTTTCAGCTACTACGTTTCAAAGTTGAAAGAATAATATATATTTTATCATTTTTTGCCGTCGACAAAACATTATTTTCATTTCGTAAATAAATTAGGGCAGCAGCGATCACACACAGCTGATGATCATTTAAAAAATACATCGTAAGCATAGTCTGTGTTTTTGATGCCTTTGCTACCGTCTCTGTATTTTTTAAATGAGAAACGAAAACGAAAATGAAAGAAGAAAGAGAATAGGTACGGCAAATTGATGCATACACTAATGCAAGCAAACATTTTTATCATGAAAAATGTACGTTTGTAATTAGAAACCGATAAACATTTTAATTAGAAAACGATTGAATGTGTGAGCGAGTGAGCGTTTTTTTGTTGGACTCTATGTTGTATTCTATTGTTGGATTCGTTTCGTATGTTCATACAAACGAAGTAAAAAAACTACGCTCTAAGCTTTCAAAATGTAAACAAATGATCTTAAAACGCAGCAATGTATTTTGTTGTTGGATAAATTTTTGAGTGTTTGATAGAGAGAATTGAACGAGAAATCAATTGAATGTATGAGTGAGCGAGTGAGTGAATGATGTACGACGTATGGACTTCGCTCTTAGGATGACGCACGCGCTCGCACTGCTACCGCATGAGTGACGCAATGACCCTTGCGGTTGACGCAAGTGTTGGGCCAGAACCCGCCTTTTACTACTACTGCCATCTAGTAGCAAAACGAACTTTTTAAGCTTTTTGTGCATATAAAAAAATAGAGATACTAGCAACTGGAAAATATTGTACGGATTTTTTTTTTTTTTTTTTTTTATTTATTTATTCACCGCCAAATACTGGCTGTATCGTTTGAGATATACATAGTGTACATTTATTTGTAGTGGTGGATAAAAGGTATGAATTACGATGTTTTAAAACATCTCATCACCATTAAAAACCACATCTTTTCGAGCAAAAAATTACAAATTGAAAATTTGTTATACAATAATTTAACAAAATTGCAGTTTCAATCTGCCTTAACAAGTCACATCAAATCATTCATAACAACAGTGCTATAGCTTGAAACCAAAGATAAATTTGAGAAATGATCGTCACTTAGAGCTAGTAATTGTGATTTGAATGATGTTCTATTGAGTTGCATAGAAAAAAGATCATTGACTTTGTTTGAAAATTTGCACATTTGAGTTATCGGCACCGATGGTGAATTTTTGAGAAATTTGTCGTTTATTTTGATGTGGTCAGCATTTCTCAAATTGCATTCATTTTGATTGAGTCCGATTTCATTTTTTAACAACGGGCAATGAAAATTATTATGCAGCAAATCGAAGATAAACAAAACAGAAGTGTTTATACGGCGACGTTGAAGCGATTGCATATTGAGTTTGTTTAGACGATTTCCAAAAGATGAAATTTGATAGTTGTTTGAAATGTTTGGGTATTCTTTGAGTGCAAACATTGAAAATTGACGTAGACACGACTCGATTTTGTTTTTGTGAATTTCGTAGATGTCTATGTTTTTGCGAAAGCCATTTTAGGTTGTAGTAGTATGCGTATTATCAAGCCTACTTGCAGCCATTGGTTCCTGGATGGCACCACCAGCTCGTTGGCAATACACAAAAACAGCAATGTAATAATATGCTACCCCAGCATATTACAAATCAACCGACCTAATGAGTATAGGTCGCACCGTTTAATAAATGAGTCTAAGTTCTAGCATCGAATAAACAACAGTTGTTTCATTGCCTCCGATCACACTCTCTCTTCACCTTCGGGCCGATTGGACTCTGTCCATCGGACCCAACATAGTCACATTTCTACAAATTTACTATAAGGTTTTACACATTTAAAACGAAACAGCACGAACGCTACGCTCTGATTGGTCGTTCAAAGTGGCTTGCTTATGTATATGTGGTCGGCCATCACAGCATTTTGGCAAGCAAAGAAGCAACAATGAGGTGTATGAATGCACAAAAACATAGACAAATGAGCTTGAACAACGCAGCATAAAGCTGTTCAAAGTAGATTTTTGAAAGTCCAAAAAATATGCTAAAAGTGATTTAATCTTTACTTTTCCGTACAAACCTCTGTTTTTTTTTTTTGAACTTTAAAAAACCTTGTCCGTTGTCCGTTGTCCGTTGTCCGTTGTCCGTACGCACAGTAAAACGTCAGATACTTAATATTGGATATTTTAGTACTTTTTCATCGAGGAGTTCTAATATTCAATCAGTTAGAAGTCTAAAGTGAACTAACTTATAGAATATTGGTACTTTTTGTTGAAAAAGTACAAAAATGACAGACTCAAAGTTCCTACGTTTAGCTGTGCGCTGTACGCAAAAATTTGTTAACACGATAATTCAAAAAATTGAGATTTGAATTGACCAAAAATGTACAAGTATGTACACATTGGTCTTTGTTCACAAATGAAAGACTCGAAGATCCTAATGGGTTTAATCTTTTTTTCCATATTGAACATTATTTTTTATATCAAAAAATTCTTCAAATATTTTTTTCCGATGCCTTCGATACAAACAAATAAACAAGTAAAACTTAAATGTCAGTGTCAGCCAAATCTAGAATACTTGAATCTTGCAACATGTATTTGCTTGGATCTTGGTTGACAGTGGCGCCCCCTGGATCACCAAGTGTGCATTTGTGCATGTCCATTTACTCACAACATAAAGTGATATTTCTCTGTAGTTCAAAAAATGCAGGAAATGTAATGTGTACATTCTGTCTACTGCTTTCAGTTAATTCAAATATATTACAAAGTTTGCGATATATGCAAGAAAATGTTGAAATTTGGTTAGATTTGCTTGAATTTTCACATATACGAGAACGTCATGTTCGCCGCACTCACCATATTTTATATGGATGGCACTGTAAAGCAATATCAGCTATCAAGTCATCAATGAATAGGAGAGTTGGTGTCAGCTATGGTATTGAGCGAAGGTCCTCCCTTTGGTTCGCACTAGACTTGAGGAGCACAAGGAAGCTACAAGCTCAAGCTCATCATTGTTGATAAGATGTCTCAATTCATATTTTTTTGATCGCAATCAGATATTTTTGATTAAAAGTTGAAAAAGTGTTTAAAAGAATCGGTAGAATGTGTTTTCTAAACTTTTTTTTAAATAAACCGATATCTAGTTATCTTTGTTTGAGAGCGTTGTGAGCCAAGGAATCAACGTTATTTTATTAGTTTGACAATTAGTTCGTCTTTTTTAAAGTTATCATTCCGTCCAGAATTCAGTTATGTTCGAGATTTCGACTTTTTTAAAAGTCCAAAATTGTGTAAAAGCATTCCGAAATTTTCGAGGAAATTTTAAACCATTTTCGGGATGAATTCAAGTACCCTGTTGCATTTTTCAATATTATTTTCGGCTGAATCTTTTTGTTCGCTTTCAATTTTGTACCCTTTTTTTCATAATTGTATAGAACAATGCAAAGGGCATCCTCGAGGAGGTACAAATAACTCTTGGTTTCATGAGATTTACTGTTTAATCAAGCCGGTTTCTATATTAAATATAATTCACATTCTCATAACGAATGTGTCGAATCAAGTGAGAAAGAAAGAGAGAGGAAGAGTAGAGAAAGAATTACAGTTCAGCTGATAAATCGCATGCCTCATCGAGTATATTTCTTTCAGCTAATCAAATGCATCGTGTATATTTCTTAATAGTGATAATAAATATAAACATTTTATATGATTCTATTTAATCAGCTGATACAATAAAGGGTGATCCAATACGAGGTACTTTTTTCAATAGGGATTTTTTGCGTGAGTTATGTCAAGCTGACACGATATTTTTATTCAGTATGGTTTGACATTTCACCATGAACAGACTTACGCCTGAACAACGTTTGCAAATTATTGAAATGTATTATCAAAATTCGTGCTCTGTGAAAAATGTCTCTTTTCGCAAAATGGTCTTCAGCGACGAGGCCCATTTCTGGCTCAACGGGTATGTAAACAAGCAAGAAAAATTCAAGAATTGGACTTGGTCAACATGTGGTTCCAACAGGACGGTGCCACATGCCACACTGCACGCGAAACTATGCATCAATTGAGAGGCGAGTTTGGTAAGCAGTTAATCTCACGTTTTGGTCCAGTCAATTGGCCCCCAAGATCGTGTGATTTGACGCCATTTGACTACTTTTTGTGGGGCTATGTGAAATCACAGGTCTATGTCGACAAACCACAGACGATTAATGATTTGGAGGACAACATTACTCGCGTCATCAATGGAATTCCGGCTGATATGCTCGAGAGAGTGCTCGAAAATTGGATCCACCGAATGGACCACCTCAGAGCCAGTTGCGGTCAACATTTGAAAGAAATCATTTTCAAATACTAATTGTCATGAACCAAAATAATCACTCAAATACAAGTTTTTAATATTAAATCGATTTTTCTGCATTTTTTAAAAAAAAAAACTTCCGGAAGCTTTTATTGGATCACGCTTTAGATATTAAAATTTTCAATAACAACAATTTATAATAAAATTCTGTATCTTAGATGATAATCTCAACCTTATGCTCTTCTTCTCCTTTTAGCAAATGTATTTTGGCATACACATTTGAAATTTTCTGAGCATATTTCCTCTATATCATGATCTTTGTTCATTATCAATTCGAAAAATGAATTACGCCCATTTTCGAACTTTTGCACTGCATCGGGCCAATTATGTAGAAAATATATACAAATTCTCAGTTTTGACCTCGAAAAGACCCCGAAAATCGGAAATTTTACAGGGGAGGTAGTCCTTAATCTTAACGGAATGACTTGAAATTTTGCATGACTCATTTCTTTCATAAAAAAAAAATATCCTGGAAGTTTCAATAGGATACAAGGTGAACTTAACATATTCGCCATACAAAATTTCACTTTTGACCTCGAAAAGGTCCCGAAAATCGAAAATTTTACAGGGAAGTAGTCCTAAATCCCATTGAAATGACTTGAAATTTTGCATGACTCATTTTTCATGAAAAAATAATATTCTGAAAGTTTCAATTCGTTACAATGTAAACTTGAGATAGCTGCCATACACATTTTTCGTTTCGACCCCGAGAAGACCCCGAAAATCGAAAATTTTACAGGGGAGGTAGTCCTAAATCTAGTCGGAATGACTTGAAATTTTGCATGACTCATTTTTTTCATTTAAAAATTATATTCTGAAAGTTTCATGATGATACAATGCGAAATAGTCATAGTCCCCATACAAATTTTTCGTAATTATATTGAAAAACAGCCCATTTTTTGATTCGACTCCACTAGAGCTACCCGAAAAAATTATTTGATTAGGCTGAAAATCAATAGGTTTTTCTTCCTAATGAAGACAAATGTGTGTGTAAATTTTTGTTCAATTCTAAAATCAATTTTTTGAGTTATCGTGTTAAAATATGAAAATATGAATATATCATACTCACGCTTACATCAAAATGATGAATAAACAAAATTCTGTTATTAAAAATTGCATGTTGCTTAGAATGTCGAATCATACTGACTCACCGATGTCAAATTATGAGTATTTATACAGTTTTCGAGCTTATTTTTTTTTTTAATATCCATAATACTTATTGTTTTGTGAAATAAGCCGGACAATTATCCAAAAATGCATAGGCAAGCGTATGCCACAACGATTGTCCGCACCAATACTTATACACACATAGTTGACGTTCTATGCTTTGTGCGGTCATTCGTCGTTCTTTTCGTATGTATGAGTGACAGCTACACAAGCGCCCTATGATCGGCTTACGCTTTTTTCCAGCGTAAGCAGGCCTATGGACTACAAATGCCTATGATTACCAAGATTGCCTTATGAAAGATGACATTATCGAATGGCGAAATGTATTTTTTGTTATTGTCGCTCCCTATATGTCAGTTCGGGAACTTTTTGAGTGAAGGGTTACTTTGAAGGCACAAAAATCAACATTTTTGACACCAAAAAAATAAGCGTTGCTGTATGAAACTTGTAATGTTATGAATTGGATATTGTTGACAGATGCCAAAAACATAAATGACAGTCGATAAGGATTGAAAGTTCATATTTGTGTATATTTAGCCTTGGAACATAAAGGGCGGTTTCATATTTGTACACCTGGTATGACCGATGATTAAAACGGAAAAAATTGCGTAGCCACTTACTTATTGACTGATTCAATCAGCCTCTATCTATTAAAAACTGAAAAAATTCTCTGCACCAAAAAATGAATGACACTGAGAACAGAAAAAATACATCATGAACTGAAAAACGATTGAAGACGTTTAGAAGCTCGAAATATGATTGAAAAGATTAAACAAATAATTCGGACAAAGTTTGTATCTGTCATAGTTTCCGACCAAGGCGGTGACCGAACGATAAGTGCACTGCGCTTATTTGTGCCACAGTCATGGGGACATAGGTTCGAATCTCAGTGATATGGATTTGATTCAAATTGATTTTTGAAACTAGTAGTTTCAAACTACTGGTGTTCTTGAGAGGGCACGTGTTAAGCCTTCCATAAAAACTTGCAGGTAAAAACAATTATTCAGTACTCATTTTTTTCATTCGGGATGCATAACACGTACGTGTATTTTGTCTGAATAATCATTCTTTATTTTTTTCGATGTGTAGTCAAATGGAAAATTTACATGTGTTCATTTAATACGTGGCCTTGCGTCTAGAGGTAGAAAAATCTATTACTTTCACATTCACTCCTCATATTCAGGAAAGTATTGTGATTGGGTTGAAACATGGACATTTCTCAAATCATATATTTAATCTATTTTGGTACTTCAGATGAATAATGTTTTTTATGCTAAGCTTTTATACGCATTGCCAGTAAATGTGGACAAAAAAAGGTACAATAAAAGTAACTAAAAATTAAATTTTCAATATTTTTTTCGTGCGCGTTTTTTGCTCAAATATATCAAATAGCCATCATTTTGTATGGCATAAGTAGTAATTTTTGTGTTAAAACTAAGTTCACAGTTTCGATTCCCATATTGAACGATTTTTGAACAAACAGTGGCTTTTTGGGGATGCATTGGTAGGTCTTGCAATGCTTCTGGCTGGTCTTCACTCTAAATAAGGCAATTTAGCTTATTGACGTACCCATTCAACCAGAAATGAGCCTCGTCACTGAAAACAATTTTTCGAGAGCCCATTCACCAAAATTTCGCCGTTGTGGTAGGTCGTTCGGCTTCAATTCTTGGACCAGCTGTATTTTGAAAGGTTTTACACCCAAATCCTTCCGTAAAATTTTCCACGTAATGGAGTAACAGAGGCCCAATTGCTGCGAACGGCGCCGAATCGATAATTCACGGTCATCAGCAATACTGGCTGATACAGCTGCAATATTCTCCTCTGTACGCACTCTTCGAATACGTGTTGGTGGCTTAAGGTCCAATAAAGTAAATTGGGTTCGAAACTTATTCACAAGATTGCGAATAGCCGCCTCAGAAGGTCGACCAAACTGACCATCAAATGGAAGAAGCGCACGATACACTCTCTTAACCGAACATGAATTTTGATAATAAAATTCAATAATTTGCAAGCGCTGTTCGTTTGTAAGTCGATTCATGGTTAAATTATAGACCAAACTGAACAAGATTGACAATGACACAAGACACGAATCACGCGTGATCTGTGAAAAACAGTGCTGCCAAAAAGAAAGTCGCTAAAAAATCACCCTTTATGTTCGAGCATACGTAAATGAGTCTCAATTTACCCCCAATGACATTATTTTACACCCAGTGACAGTGATTGAACACCTATTTGTGTCATCTTTTGACATTTGAAAAGTAAAACTACGCGCCATTTAAAAGTAAAACTACACGAAAAATTTGTATGGCGATTATCTTAAGTTCACATTGTATCCGATTGAAACTTTCAGAATATCATTTTTTTATGAAAAAAATAAGTCATACAAAATTTCAAGTCATTCCGATGAGATTTAGGACTACATCCACTACAAAATTATCGATTTTCGTGGTCAAAATTCAATTCAAATTTCGTCATTAAATTGGATGAACTATTTGTGATTTTCTAATCTGTGTTTTTTTCATCAATTTGAATGCTCATTTACTTTTTAACGGAATTTATACATAACATAAATGTGGAATCATATCTATCGTTGACATGAATTAAAAGTTCAGATCAGAGTGAACTAATTCGTAATTGTTATCAACAATTCAAAAGCGGCCAACGTTTGTTGAAGTAAAAATTAGAAACTGAGATGTTTATTTCTTTTTTCAATAAAATTGAAATTTAAATTACATGATGTGTAATGACTTGAAATTCGATATCATCGTAATAACTTGACATTTTCTGTGATTTATTCTCAAAGTTGCATGATGATTCAATAAGAAATAAATATAAATTCAATACAAATGCGTAGCAATCAATGACAAACCCGTAAACCAGTGGAAATGTGCGGAAAAGTTAGTTTAACGTACGTAAGACCATTCATTTATTTTCACTTGGGTACCTTACACGTGCATGTATTTTTTCTGAATCTTCATTCTTTGTCCTTCGATTCGTATTCAAATGAAAAATATACACGTATATATACGTGGCTTTGTGTTTTCACGTGGAAAGAATTATTAATTTCACATTCACTACTCATATTCAGGGAAGTATTGTGATTGGGTTGAAACATGGAAATTCCTTAAATCATGTTTCAAATTGCTGTAGCGATAAATATATTGAATTTCTTAGTAAAGCGGAAAAATTTGGATCGTTTCTACCCACTCTCGCATTGAAATCGCAGGGTAAATGACTCAAAACCGATTCATTGAGATTTTTATTTTCTTTTTGACATTTGGATTGCTATCGTATACAAATCATGCAGTAAATTTCGTTGCACGAATATTAGACTTCCAACTCATCGTCTGCTCAGAGCTTCGAACATTGAATATAATACATATTAACAGATTGGTAGATAAGTCTTTGTCCTAACTAAGAAAAAAACATATTTTTGGCAAAATTCATTTTTATTATTCAACATAGTTCCCTTCGCGGGCGATACACCGATTATAGCGATCTTCCAACTTTTCGATACCATTTTTGTAGTACTCCTTCGGTTTTGCCTCAAAATTGGCTTCAGTTTCGGTGATTAGTGTTGAATTTCTTTTCGGAGAGCATTCTCTTGAGGTCTGCGAACAGAAAATAGTCGTTGGGGGCCAGACCTGGAGAATGCGGTGGGTGGGGAAGCAATTCGAAGCCCAATTCATGTATTTTTGCCATCGTTTTCAGTGATCAACACGTTGTTGTTTTTGGTCGATTGTGAGCTCGCGCGGCACCCACTTTGCACAGAGCTTCCGCATGTCCAAATATTCGTGAATAGTATGATGTACACGTTCCTTTGATATCTTCAGAGTGTCAGCTATCTCGCTCAACTTCACTTTAAGGTCATTCAAAATTATTTTGTGGATTTTTTTTACGTTTTCTGGTATAACCACCTCTTTTGGGCGTCCACTGCGTTGTGCATCGTCTGTGTCTGCACGACCACGTTTAAATTCACGAAACCAATATTCTATAGTTGATTCTGCTGGTGCAGAGTCCAGGTAACATTTATCAAGCCATTGTTTGGTTTGCACAGTATTTTTTTCCATCAAAAAGCAGTGATGAATCAACACACGAAATCCGTTTTTATCCATGTTTTTTTCATAACAAAAGTGGCTTCACTCAAAACGCAATAGCTCACGAACTAATCGTCCGATTGCTGTCAAATTTTGACACGAATCGTTTGAAGATTGGTACTAACTGAAAACCATATGGATTTAATACTACTAACGCCATCTATATGTCAGCACAAAGACTTATCTACCGATCTGTTATAAGGAATATTTGAATGTTTAATTCCAATTTTCGATGCCTCGAAAACTGTATAAATATCCATAGTTTGACACCAATTTATCAGTATCAATCGATATTTCAGCAAAATGGCATTTTTAAAAACAGCTTTTCGTGTATCAGTCATCATTGTTTTGTATGGCGTGAGTATGAATCATTAATATTTTGTAAAAGCGATTCCAAAATTGCCCGATTTTTTTTGCTATTCATTGTTTCTCCGAAAACTGTTCAATGTTAATGATCGGAACATCAATTTATAAAGATAAACTGTTAGCTAATCTACTTTTGAGCATGATTTTTTATTTTCGTCTGAGTCTAATTTGTCGTAAATTTATTTTAATTTATAAAAGATTTTGATCCCAAAATATATTTTTTCATGACAGAATCAGATTCACGTTGAGTCAGAAAAACGTCATAACCCAATGTTTGATCACGACTGTGTAGCCAACATATACATGGGTATTCTCACAACAAAAACCAACAATTTGGAAGGTATTCTCCCGATTGTCAAACTAAGAATGCAAGACAAAGGACTAGACGAAATAACTTCAACAGCAGTAGAATCAGCAGAGGCAATTTTGCCAATCATAAAGACTGCTCTTTCTGAAAATAATAACGTTTTTAGAATTTGGGAAAGTTGTTGCGGACAATTTGAAACTTATTATGCCGATAGACTCAGAACAGCTAAAAAAAATGAAGAATTGGTAGAATTTGAATTCATAGTAAAGCAATATAAAGATAAGATTCAAGAACTCTTCCATAGTGTGTTCAATTTCATGGATGTAACAAAGAGACATCTGGAAGATGCTTCAAACGCGTTTTCAAGATACACTAAAAATAAAAAAACAACAATTGACCCGATATTTGCAAAAGATTGGCCCGACGCAGTGAAAAACATAGTGGATGAGCTTAAAAAAAATTTCCCATTAATTTTGGTCGAAGATCGTAAAAAAATGGGTGAAATATGCAACAATAAATTCGACCGCTTTAAAATTGATTGTCAAAGAAATTTGTTAGGAAAACTTGGCACAAACAGAAAAAACAAAAGAAAAATTAAACAATAAAATAATATTTTATCATGTAAATGATGCGGAATTCTATAAGAAATTCGTGTATTCGAAACATTTAGTATATTTAATTGCAATAATTGGCTATTGAATATATTTGATGTTAAAAATCAGTAGCATTTGGAAATAAACCCGATTAGGCATGCATTTGTTCAGCTAAACTGTATTTTTTTTGCTCTCTTATTTTCTCTCTCGTACCTGGATCGACACACACATTTGACATGCGCGTGTTATTTGTATGGAAACCAAACTTTACAGCTTCCAATAGCATCCGCAATCCAATAACACTGTGCTTGAATCTGAAACTTTTTTTTCGGAACAAACGGGGCACCCGGAAAAAAAAGATAATTCGAGTACGCTGAATCCAATGGTGCTAGTCGTTTTTACTTGTCCGCACACACCACTGTGTGTGGTAAAAGTATTGCCATCGGTCCAAAAAATTCAAAACGCTCGGAATAAGTTTTCTATGCGTGTTGAACCTAGAAAAAACGATTGCAACCATTCCCGGAGCAATTTTTTGTCCGTGTGTGGTACGTTGTCCGTTGTCCGTTGTCCGTTGTCCGTTGTCCGTTGTACCCAAAAATTTGTTAACACGATAACTCAAAAAATTGATTTTAGAATTGAACAAAAATTTACACACACATTTTTCTTCAATAGGAATAGAAACCTATTAATTTTCAGCCTAATCGGATAATTTTTTCGGATAGCTCTAGTGGAGTGGAATCAAAAAATGGGCTGTTTTTCAATATAATTACGAAAAATTTGTATGGGGACTATGACTATTTCGTATTGTATCATTATGAAACTTTCAGAATATAACTGTTTTAATTTTATAATGTTTATTATTTTAAATCGCGTTCGTAATACAAACAAATCAATAGTGTTTTGCGCCGGATTGATACGGGCTCTTCTAGTGAGAATGTGTGCGAGAATGAAGATATTTCTGGATATGAATGTGATTGCAATGATACGGTTTCGCCGGTTTTGCTGGATGGCACCAGCACTATTGGTGGCTCAGATGTGAATTCTGGCAATGTTGCAGTTAGCAATTTTGTGCGAATCTCTTATCAACCCTTCGTTTCTTTATCTGATTGCATGCTTAATATGAATAAAATCATCAGCCGTGAGAATGTAACAGTCAATTCTGATATTTCATTGAAGGTCAAAGTTATTTTAAATTCGCATAAAGATAATTGCAACATTGATAATATTGATTCCTAATTCCTAGAATTTTTTTCTCGTTATGCTAAATTAGTTGTTGGCATCGTTTATCACGCACCACGTTCCGATGTTAGCAATACGCGAATCTTTTTGGATTTGATAACTTCAACCGTGGCTCACAAGCAAAACGTAATCAGTGAAATGCTATAAAGCCGATTACTATAGGGCATTTTAATAATAAATGGCGCTGTATTTCGGTGTGTGAAGAATCATCAAATTGTAACTTAAATAATAATTTCAATTTAAACTTCAAACTCGCGAATGATGAGTGTCCTAAGCACCGCTGGCCGGGGAAGGAACCATCTCAAATCGATCTAATATTCACAAATAATCTCGCGCGCGTTAAGAAATTTTATCATTTCCCTTCGCGTATTTCTTTTCATGATTTTATTTTGTGCTCGTTTAATTTAAAAATCGATAAAATTAAGAAAGTGGTCATAAGAGAACTGATGTTGATTAGTTAATTCATGAACTCAACCAATTGGAATTGAACCTAGATCAATGTCAAAATGTTGATATGATGGTTAGCACACTAAATAGCAATTTATCGCGGTTAATCAATTGATTCGCACCACTCAAATCTCGTCGTATACGTCACAGTCCCAAGCATTGGTTTAATTGTAATATTGCCAAGGCTCTGGAAGAGTAGAATAGAGAAGTAACTTAAGATAATTCCAACGATAACTCTGAAATTCTAAATTACTTCGATTTATATTATTCCAATAACTTTTTCGCGTCAATTCACAAATCTAACGGGGTTGATTTAAAAAATTTATCATTACCGACTAATATTAATTCTAATTTTTCTTTTCGTGAAGTTGATGATCATCAACAATTCATTTAAATTTCATCTCAAAATCTGGTTGCGCAACAACTAGCAATTATTTTAGTTTCTTTCAATTTTCGTTGCCAACGTATCTCCATCACCATCATAATTTAGTTTTTAGGTTATTTAAGTTTTTCCCCTGACTCTCCTGGGTCAGGCCAGTTTTCCATGGTTTCCCGGATTCAATTTGGTATCTATAGTCGCTCGTAGATATTCCCCATCCCTATAATTGTCTTTTTTTTAAGTCGTTCCATGGGTGGAATTTATACCGTATTGGGCACTTTTCCACCATACATGAGTTACTGCGTAGCTCTTGTACATATTGGTATAAATTTAGGTAGGATTCGTAATAAATAAAATAAATAAATAAGTGCTCGAATGGCTACTATGAATCTATGCGCACAATGTGGCACACGGGAATGGGCTCACGTAAAAACTCAAAACTACAAAATATGTTGATTCTATAAAACATAAATTCATTTCAACCGATTTTAGATGGATTTCCCCACAAATCGATACATTTCAAAATTCACATGCACGCACCCTCTAGATGCAAAATCGAATCTTGACACTTAGATTGACAGCAGCGCCCTTTGTACTATTCGTCTATGAATGGTAAACACTTCTTCCCCTTTTTCAAACAATGACAGCAAAGATGCGGAGCCTGTCAAACTCGCTGTGTGACATTTGATGCAACTCAAATCTAAAGAATTTAAAACGAATTTTACGCTTAGAAAAAAATTAAATGTGTGCTTTCTTGCGAGCACTATTGGTAACATTACCAATGTAAAAATTCTTTTGCGAAGCAAGTGAAAAACATTCAATTCAAACGAAACTTAACTTTGGAATAGCAGGTACTTAACTTGAGAATTCAGCGGAATGTGGTGTAAAACCTCAATTTGTAAATACAAATTCCAACATGCATGTTATATATAACAAGCAGATCCAACAAGAATGTATTTGGATTTGCCCGATCTTTGCTGTCATTCGTCATTGTTTGAGAATGTTTACAATATGTCTGGCAAGAAGCTGTTGATTGAAGATTCACAAATTTTTTATCTCTAGAAACAAAAAATATGGCTATTTAAATAATTTTTATTTTTCCGCACACACCACTGTGTGTGGTAAAAGTATTGCGATCGGTCCTAAAAATTCAAAACGCCCGGAATAAGTTTTCTATGCGTTTTGAACCTAGAAAAATCGATTACAACCATTTGGAGCAATTTTTTGTCCGTGTGTAGTACGTTGTCCGTTGTACGTTGTCTGTTGTCCGTTGTCCGTTGTACGTTGTACGTTGTACGCAAACATTTGTTAACCCGATAACTCAGAAAATTGAGATTAGAATTGATCAAAAATTTACACACACATTGGTCTTCATTAGGAATAGAAACCTATTAATTTTCAACCTAATCGGATAATTTTTTCGGGTAGCTCTAGTGGAGTCGAATGGAAAAATGGGCTGTTTTTCAATATAATTAAGAAATATTTGTATGGGGACTATGTCTAGTTCGCATTGTATCATTATGAAACTTTCAGAATATTATTTTTTTGTGAAAACAACATTTCAAGTTATTCCGATGAGATTCAAGACTACCTCCCCTGCAAAATTGTCGATTTTCGGGGTCTTTTCGAGGTCAAAACGAAAAATTTGTTTGGCGACTATCTTAAGTTCACATTGTATCGAATTTAAACTTTCAGGATATTATTTTTTGATGAAAATTAAATTACATGATGTGTAATGACTTGAAATTCGATCACATCGTAATGACTTGATAACCCGAAAAATTTCGGGAAATGTGCGGCAAAGTTGGTTTGATGTACGTAAGACCATTTATTATTTGCTGTAAACATTTGTTTATCTGAATTGTTCAATACCTTTCAAAATGAATATTTATCAGCATAAACATCAATATACAGACAAATAGTGTAATTTTGAAGCGTTAAGTAAAGGGTTTTCCAATAGGGACTTGATAACTTTGAACTTTCACTGTGAACGCCCCCCTAAACCAATTTCCAAAGTGTCAATGTCAAAATATTCAGTAAAGTCAACATTTTCATCATGACGAAGGACAAGAACGAACAACGTTTACAAATAATTAAAATTTACTACCAAAATTCTGGGTCGGTGACTGCAACTTTAAGTCGTTAAATCATCTTCAGTGATGAAGCGCATTTTTGGTTAAACGGCTTCGTCAACAAACAAAATGGTCAGGTGAAAACCCTCATGTGCTTCAAGAAACACCACTTCATCCACAAAAAATAGCTGTATGGTTTTCATGCCGGTGGTGTCATTGAGCGGTTTTTTTTTTCGTTGTTGAAAATGACCGTCACGTTACAGTCAATGGAAACCGCTACAGAGACATGTTGCAACGTTATTTCTTTGGCCAATTGCATGGGTTAGACATCAACTATATTTGGTTTCAACAAGACGGTGCCACAAGCCTCACAGCGGGTGTAACAATCGACTTATTGAAATCCAAATTCGGTGAACGTGTTCTATCGAGAAATGGTCCTGTCGATTGGCCGCATAGATCGTGTGATTTAACACCCCTAGACTTTTTTTATGGGGCTACGTTAAATCATTGGTCTATGCTAACAAGCCGGCGTCGTTAGAGGAGCTCAGAGCCAATATTGAACGAGAGATTGCGGCCGTTTCCATCGAAATGTGCGGCCGAGTCATCGAAAATTGGGTTCAACGAATCAACCGCTGCAAACGTGCACGTGGTGGACATATGAGCGAAGTCGAATTCCATAATTAAATGTTTTGATCGTACTTCAAGCCGATAATACAATTTTCGAAAAATCTTAAATGGTTTGCGTTTTATTCAAAAAGAAAGCTGTCAAGTCCTTAATGGAAAACCCTTTACAATCGTTAAGGTAGAGATGGCACGGTCCAACGGCATTCACCATCCCTTTACATAGGAGAAGATACAAAACATCGTTCGCTTGCATGCACGTAACGAATGTATCGGTCCAAAAGAGACAGGAAGAGAATAAAAAAACAATTACAGTTTAACTGATCAAAAACATCGTGTATATTTCTGAATGCTGACGATAAATTTTAACATTTAATTTCATTCTGCTGATACAATCGATAGTTGATTTTTCAATCAAACAGATTTCTAACAAAATTTTGCATTTTAGATGATAACACCAAGATTTTGCTCGTTTGCCTCTTCTGGCATCATATATTTCTTGACATTCTCTTACGAAATATTTGTATGTAGCACCTATATTATTATTATCTTCGTTCATTATTATCAATTCGAAAAATAAATTACACGAATTCTCGATCTTTTTTCACTGCATCGAGCCATGTTATATTTGATTCCAAAATGAAGCTTATTACATGGAGGATTTTCCCCATTCTCATCGGATTGACTTGAAATTGTATGCGTGCAAATTTTTCCGTGAAAAAATGAGATTACAGAATTTCCATAGCGATACGTCGTGATACAAATGTTCCTTAATGAAGACTTATTTGAATCGGTGGGAAGAAAACCTGCCTTCAAATTATATGGAAAAATATACTGGAGCTTGGAACTGTTTATTCGGAATAATTGGGAAACATATGTTTGTAAATACAATGCAAATAATTGTTCACGATGATTTCCAATACTACTTTTATACATTTAGATTTACTCAGATATTTTCAGTTTCAATATTTGTCCTATTTTATCTGAAGGTATGTTTTCTTCCCACCGGTTCATTTGTGCGTTCATGTACGATCAAATGAGTTATCGTGTTAACAAATTGTTGCGTACAACGTTGAACGGACTACGTACCACACACGGATAAAATGTCCGCCGGGAATGTTTGCAATCATATTTTTAGGTCCAAAACGCATAGAAAACTCATTCCATACAGTGGTGTGTACGGAAAAGAAAAAACTCATAGGATTGGAATACGAAGAAAATGAATATCTGAAAGTGGAACACACATCACCGTGTTTCAATTTAAAGTGTTGCATTTGCAATGTTTCACTTTCATGAATTTCTCAACTTTGTTTCACTTTAATATATTTTTTTTTTCTTTCTTGACGTTGATGGAATGCAGTAATGGGAGATAACATGGCAAAATTTCGGATAGATTTTTCGGGAATTTTGGATGGTCTGATCGAAAAAAAGCCCACCCCGAGCATGACGCCCACCAATAATATTCTTTGTTTTAGATCACATTGGACTAAACCACCAAAATACCCGAAAAATCCATCCGAAATTTGGCCTTGTTATTTTCCATTAACGCATTCCATTGACGTCAGGACAAATAAAAAATTAAAGTTTAACATCGTCAATACAACACTTAAAGCGAACCACGGTGATATTCCACTTTGAAATACAATATGTTTTTCTTGTGTTTCACTTCTGTATGGTTTTTGTTCTTATTTCAATTCTGGGTATTTTTTAGAGGTCCGTGAGCTGTGAACTTACGCTATACATCAAAATGATGAATAATAAACAAAAAGCTGTTTTTAAAACTTGCATGTTGCTTAGAATGTCGGACGATACTGACGAATTTTTGTCATATAATGGGCATTTATACATTTTTTGAGGTAGCAAACATTTGAATGATTAATTCGGAAATTCAAATATTCATAATTATGTATTCAAATTTTGAAGTTTTTGAACCGAATTAAAATCTATTACATCTATAAAATTAAATTTTCCGCATTTGAGTCGATTTTATTTTGCATTATGTGATACCAATTCAAATAAAGAATTTTAAATAACAATCTCACTAGATTGGTTTTAAATTTTGGGGCAATTATTTGTATTTCTTTCATACCATAGTTAAAATAGATAATTTTCTTGGGGAATAGCAATTGTCGGTTCACAGATTTGAGATAATTCACAATTATTCTGTGTACTGCAAACGACGGAAAATTTTACGTCAATGTTCATGAAT
Organism: Obolodiplosis robiniae; assembly: GCA_028476595.1. NCBI lineage: Eukaryota > Metazoa > Arthropoda > Insecta > Diptera > Cecidomyiidae > Obolodiplosis > Obolodiplosis robiniae. The sequence continues at coordinate 4,724,336 of CM052014.1, forward strand.
TTCTGAATTTTGTTTCACTTTAAAATATTTTTTTTCTTTCTTGACGTCAATCGAATAGGGTAATGGGAGATAACATGGCCAAATTTCAGATAGATTTTTCGGGAATTTTTGATGGTCTGATCAAAAAATAAATGGTCTTACGTACGTAAAACTAACTTTTCCGCACATTTCCCGAAATTGTTCGGGCTTACGCATTTTTCATTGATTGCTACTCATTTGTAATGGATTTATGTTTATTTCTTATCGAATCATCATGCAACTTTGAGAATAAATCACAGAAAATTTGAAGTCATTACGATGAGATCGAATTTCAAGTCATTACACATGAATGCCTGAGAATAATAACGACTCAAGTCTTTCCAACATGGAAGTCTGAAGCATAGAAAAGATACACGCATTACTGAAACTGAGAATAAAACTTTTCAATATCACAACTGAAATAAAAAATTCACAAGAATGAAACATCCGAGAAGAAAACATGAATATTTTTCAAGTTTCAGTTTTTCGTATTCTGTATTCAAGTTTCATTTCAATGTAACTTGAAGAGAAATTACATTTAAATTAATAATGCTCGGTTTGGAAACTCAATACGGAATATTTTTCAAATGCTCTCGTCACAATAAATTACACCTGTTCATTTGTTGGAATAATTTTTACGATAAAAGCAATTGTACTATGCACACGGAACTCGGCTCACGCATACACTCAAAGCTACATAATATTTGTATTGTATAAAAATATTTTGAGCATTAGCATTACAAATATAATTCATTTTAACCGATGTAAGTTGCATTTCCCCACAAATCGGTCAACAATCTATTTTGACCTGTAATTGGATACAATTTACATGCACGTTATGATTGTGTCGGACCAACTGAGAACGAAAGAGACAGGAAGAGAGTCAAGATACAATTAAAGTTTAGCTGACCAAATGCATGGTATATATTTCTAAATGCTGATGATAAATTTTAGCATTTGATATGATTCTTTTTATTAAGCTGTTACAAAAGATAGTACATTTATTACATTTTTCAATTACAAAGATTTCTAATAAAAACTCTGCATTTCATATTATAGCATAATGCTTATGCTCTTTTGATCCTTTTGGGAGCAAGTTTAATTTTACATTCGCTTTTGAAATATTCGAATTCATTTAAGCATATAGTACCTATACTATTATGATCTTCCTCCATTATCAATTCGAAAAATGCATTACGCTCTTTTTGGATCTTTAGCACTGCATCGGGCCAATTTTGTAGAAAATCCGCGTCAATTTCTGTTTGATCATACATATTATAGGTTTCAAAAGCAAATACGGCCTTTTCCAGTTCATCGCTAAAGACGATCATAAATTCAAATAAAAAGTTGAAGTCTTCTTCAATATTCGCTTTATATGGCAACATGATGGCATTTAAAGCTTTGAGCTGCTCTTCTTCAACAGCGTTTAACCACTTTCTCTTATAATATGTTTCAAAACTTTGGCAACATTTCTGCCACATGGAAAAAACTGTTATAAAGTAGTGAATAGCAGAGTCAATAAGTGGCAGAATTTTGGGGAGACTTTCTATTGCAGCTAAAGAATTTTGGTGTGGATTTGGAGAGCTGTGAATTTTTCGGGTGATCTTCGGGAGAATATTCGTCAAACTGCTATTATATTCCTTGATTTCGTTAATGTATGGTTTGTTTTTACATTTGTAGTCAAACATTGGGCTCTCCTTTTCTGGCGCAGACTCAACATGAATTTGAATCTATGAAAATTGAAAAACAAATAAACGGGGATCAAAATCTTTTATAAATTGAGCTAAGTTTTCGGACGAAAAAATGTACTGTGCTGGAAAATCAATTAGCTAAGAGCTTTTCTTCAATAAATAATGTTTCGATCACACATCGCGAAATTTTCGAGAAAACAACGAACAACAAACAAATTGGAGATGAAAATGTGAACGTAGCTATTATAAAATATGAATATTTCAAACTTACGCTATGCATCAAAATGATGACTTATAAACAAAAGAAGGTTTTTAAAATTTGCATTTTGCTTGGAATGTCGAATGATATTGAAGAATTGATATCAAATAATGGGTATTTGTACAGTTCTCAAGGTTACACCAATTTGAATGATATATTCAAAAATTCAAATATTAATTATTATTTATTTAATGCTCTAAGTTTTGAACCGAGTTAAAAAGTCTTAGACCTGAAATGAGTTAAACTTTTGTTATATTTGCTCCATGAAACATCAATATGTTAGCTGTTTGACGAAATGTACATTGTCACGGAGATGCTCATTGTTTTTATTGCAATAGTTTCAAACCGCGAATTCCGCGCAATTGAACTGAATATTTATTTCCCAACAATTAATAAAAAACTGTAATCTCAATGCATGAGATTTTTCACGGAAATTAATGGTCACAAAATTAGACTAAATCTCGAAAATCTGCACCAGAAACATATTAATTTATTAAATCCGATCAAGAGATCGCCGACGCAAATGTCCACTTTTATTGTTAAATGTAGTTTTATTTAATGTATCCATTTCAATGTTCATGACATTTGTCATGACATTTAAATTATTTTGATTTGCTTCATGTGCCATAAATATCGGTAAGTGAGAAATGTTTTCAAAGAATACATTCGAAATCAATTGAATTTTTGATTGATTGAAATTCTTTGTGAGAAAAATCATAAATATCATAAAGATCAAAGATTAGAATCTAATAAAATGTTCTTTATTTGTTAAATTTCCCAGTGCGAATACAAGTTCATTGAAACATCCACATAAAATTGTGTAATCGAGGAAGCTGATTGGAAAGCCGTAATATGGATCACGGTTCCAAAGGTTTGTCTTCTAGTACTATTCAAATAGTGTGTCTTTTTATCACTCTTTCTTAAATGTTGTAGACAATATTAATATTCCATACTTACGCCATACATAAAAACGATGACTAATGCACAAAAGGTTGTTTTTAAAAATTGCATGTTGCTTGGAATTTTGAATGGTACTGACTGATTGGTATCAGATTATGGGTATTTAAACAGTTTTCGAGTTATCAACATTTTTAATAATATTCATACAACTCTGTGTATAAATTCTGACGTTTAAGTTTCTTATAAGTGTGAATTCACTTCATATTGGAGAATTCAATGTATTGGTTTATTCTATAATCATACGCGATGGTTATATATTCAAGAAATGCAAAATATTTAAGCTAAGATTTTTAACTTGTAAGCGGTTTGTCAAACAACAGTGTGACAGCCGCCTGAGTTAACGTCATTCGGGTTACATATACGCAGATATTGTATTCGGGCTTTGTCATAGTGGTAGTATGACAGCGTGTATTTCTTTCTTCTTGTTCCAGCCTTCAACAAGTGAACATGTGTTTGAATAAAGCTAACTATTTCATAAATTTAATCTGACTTTATTTCGTATATTTGAGACCATCACAAACTAAAGGTATTTATATTTATACCGTTCTCGAGGTATCAATAAAAGGAATAATAAATTCAAAATTCGAAGTTTTGAACTGCGATGAGTTGGAAATCTCACATCCATGCAACGAAATTTTCTGCATTTCACTCGATTCTAATTTGTATTAGGTGGTAGCAATTCACAAAATTAAAATTAAAACCCCACTGAATCGATTTAAACCATTTCACACCATTGCTGCAATAAACACTTCTTTTGGGATATACAGTTCTATGGGTGTTATTCAAAGTGGTGCATGTTGACATTTCTTGAAAAATGAAGTTTAAGTAGAATATGATTCTTGTTGATCGCAGCTGTTAAAGATACTCTTCTTCACGCTAATTTTAATGTTATGAAGTAGAATAAGTCAGTGACACTGAATTAGAAAATGTAGTCTATGTTCTAACGCATTGGTATTTTAGTAAACGAAGTGTTTGATACTGAGCCGATGGAGGCAAGGAGAAGGTTACTCTATATTAATAGCAAATTTGGTATATAAAAGCAATTAATAACTAAACTCAAAAGTAATAGTCGATACAAAAAAGTAATAGCTAGGTACATTTTTTTCATCATTAAATTCTATTGATTGCTATTAAATGCTATTAATTCCTTAAATGCTATTAATTCCTTAAAATTAGTAATATCCTTAAATGTCAGAATACTGTATTTAATAGGGATGTAAAAGCAAAACAGATCAAGTTATAGCTGCAAAAAAGATTAATAAGAAGTAATAGTTTGAGTAATCTACCCTTCGGAAGGGGGGATGGTGAAATAAACATGAGGAGGCAAAAGTCGAATTCATACTGCTTCTTCTTCGCAAAAAATGGATGGGTTTAATCCAAGAATGAAAAGCACAATTCAGTTTTGGAAAATTGACAATGTATAAACGGCTGACCGAAACACAGAAGCCATTAATATGTGTGCGAACTCCACCTTCAGGGTGGTCATATTTTGCCTTATGGAAAAGGAGGATGTCCACCTCAGTGACCTATTCAAGAATAAATAAATGGTCTTACATACGTAAAACTAACTTTCCCGCAAATTTCCCTACAGTCTACCATTTCACGGGTTACGTTTATTTCTTATCGTATCATCATGTAATTTTGAGAGAGAATCACACAAAATTTTAAGTCAAAGCGATGAGATTTAGGGTTAATTAATGCAACGAATCAGCCGTGCTATGTTTGCGAATGGATTGTTATATGGTTTAAACTCACCAATAGCGAGACGGAACTTTTAACCATTGTTCATGTTCGCTTTGAAATATTGTTTTGTATTGAAAAACACAAAAAAACTCGTCAAAATATAGATTCTTGTAATGAAATGAAAGACAACACATCTCTTTCAGACGTTTTTTTCAGAGTATTGAGAGAGAGAGAGGCAATTTGAATATTTTGCGTGAGAATGGTGTTATTTGTTTCAAAAATGAACCTTATTACATGAAGCAATAAGATTCAAATTCAATGTGAGCCGCTGAGAATTAAACGCCGACTTTACAGTTACGGTGTAGTTTCGAAATGCGACATTTGAAAAAAATCGCAATCAAAAGCGGCACTTCATTTGGTTGCAACGCAAATGTGGAACATTAAAATATGTGAGGGTTTTCGAGAGTGCCATGTAAAACTAACTTTTCCGCACATTTCCCGAAATTGTTCGGGCTTACGCATTTTTCATTGATAGCTACTCATTTGTATTGGATTTATATTTATTTCTTATCGAATCATCATGCAACTTTGAGAATAAATTTCACAGAAAATTTCGAGTCATTACACATCATGTAATTTAAATTTTAATTTCAATAAAAAAAATGAATAAACATCTCAGTTTCTAATTTTAACTTCAACAAACGCTTCTTCGCTGGTTTTGAATTGGTAACAACAATTACGAATTAGTTTACTCTGATCTGAACTTTTGATTCATGCCAACGATAGATATGGTTCCACATTTATGTTATGTATAACTTTCGTTAAAAGATAATGAGCATTCAAATTGATGAAAAAAACACAGATTAGAAAAACACAAATACTTCATCCAATTTAATGACAAAATTTGAATTTTGCCCACGAAAATTGAAACTTTTGTAGGGGAGGGAGTCTTAAACCTCATCAGAATGACGTGAAATTTAGCGTGACTTATTTATTTCATAAAAAAATTAAATCCTGAAAGTTTCAATAGGATACAAGGTGAACTAAAGATATTCGCCATACAAATTTTCAGTTTTGACCTCGAAAAGACGCCGAAAATCTAAAATTTTACAGGGGAGATAGTCCTGAATCTCATCGGAATGACTTGAAATTTTGCATGACTCATTTTTTTCATAAAAAAATTATATTCTGAAAGTTTCAAGTTTAAGACCAATGTGTATGTAAATTTTTGATCGATTCTAATCTCATAGTTTTGAGTTATCGTTTTAACAAATTTTTGCGTACAACGTACAACGGACAACGTACAACGTACCACACACGGACAAAAATTGCTCCGGGAATGGTTGCAATCGTTTTTTCTAGGTTCAAAGCGCATAGAAAACATATTCCGAGCGTTTTGAATTTTTTGGACCGATCGCAATACCTTTACCACACACAGTGGTGTGTGCGGAAAAGTATTGGGAGTACAAATTGAAAACCGCAAATTTTTCAAAATTTCGATCTTTATTATGGAAAAATGGTTACAAATTGATTATTCAAAGTATTGTCCATCGCTAGCCACAACTTTTTCCCATCCTTCTGGCAAATTACGTATTCCGCGTCGAAAGAAATCTGTGCTTTTTTCGGCTATCCATGAATCGACCCATTTTTTGCATTCCTCGTAAGAATGGAAATGCTGTTCAGCCAGGCCATGTGTCATTGATCGGAAGAGGTGGTAATCGGAAGGGGCAATGTCTGGGCTGTACGGCGGGTGGGGTAGGACTTCCCATCGAAGCGTTTCCAAGTAGGTTTTAACGACCTGAGCAACATGTGGCCGAGCGTTGTCATGTTGCAAAATAACTTTATCGTGTCTTGCGACCGTTTCCGACCGTTTTTCCTTCAGTGCTCGGCTCAAACGCATCAATTGAGTTCGGTACAATGCTCCTGTGATGGTTTCGTTTGGTTTCAACAACTCATAATAGATCACGCCGAGCTGATCCCACCAAATACACAGCATTAGCTTCGAGCCATGAATGTTCGGCTTTGGCGTCGATGTTGATGCGTGGCCGGGGTAACCATACGATTTTTTTCGCTTCGGATTATCGTAATGAATCCACTTTTCATCACCAGTCACAATACGATGCAAAAAACCCTTCCGTTTTTGCCTTTGAAGCAGCTGTTCACAAGTGAAAAAACGGCGTTCGATGTCTCTCGGCTTCAATTCGTATGGCACCCAATTTCCTTGCTTTTGAACCATTCCCATGGCTTTTAAACGATAGGAGATGGATTGTTGTTCACTCCCAATGATTTTGCAAGTTTTTCTTGCGTTTGACACGAGTCTTCATCGAGTAATGCTTCCAACTCCTCTTCAAACTTTTTCACTTGGCCTGGACGCTCTTTGTCTTCCACATCAAAATCACCACTTTTGAACCGCGCAAACCACTCCTGGCACGTTCTAATCGACGGAGCATATTCTGGATATGCTTCGCATAACAAACGATGACTCTCGGAAGCATTTTTCTTCAGATTAAACCAATAAAGTAAAACTTCCCGCAAATGCTGTTTTGTAGGCACGTAGCTCGACATTTTCAACGCAATAATAAACTTGTGTATTCAACTGAATGATAAGTTTGACAGATCGTTTTCAATGTATTTTTTTATCCTCTTTAAGATACAATAGCTGTCAAAGTCAAAATAATGACATCTATGATAGATATGAAGTTAGTAACGAATGCGCGGTTTTCAATTTGTACTCCCAATAATAAATTCATTTCAGACGATTTTAGTTGAATTTTCCCACAAATCGGTCAACACTCTATTTTGACCCGTAATTGGATACAATTTACATGCACGTTATGATTGTGTCGGACCAAGTGAGAACGAAAGAGACAGGAAGAGATTAAAGAAACAATTACAGTTTAGCTGATCAAATGCATCGTGTATATTTCTAAATGCTGATGATAGATTTTAACATTTAATTTCATTCTGCTGATACAAACGATAGTACATTTATTTAATTACAAAGATTTCTAATAAAATGTTGCATTTTATATGATAACATCAAGCTTATATATATCTGCACCTTTTGCCATCAAATTTTTCTTGACAATCGCATTTGAAATATTTAAAATCTGTTAAGCATGTAGTACCTATATTACAATCTTCGTCCATTATCGATTCAAACAATGAATTACGCCCAAGTTCTATCTTGCGCACAGCATCGGGCCAATTTTTTAAAAAATCTGCGTCAATTTCTGTTTGATCAATTACTAAATCGTAGGCTCCAAAAGCAAATACGGCCTTTTGCAGTTCAATATTCAATAAGATCATAAATTCAAATAAATGGTTGAAGTCTTCTTCAACCTTGGTTTTATATGGTAACATTATGGCATTTAAAGCTCCCTGTTGCCCATTTCTGAAAGTTGATGACCTCCTATCGAGATAATATCTTTCAAATTTTTTGCAACATTTCCCCCACATGGAAAAAACTGTTAAAAAATATTGAATAGCATTGTAAATAAGTGGCAGAATTTCGGGGAGACTTTCTATTGCAGCTAAAGAATTTTGGTGTGGATTTTCAGAACTATAAATTTTTCGGGTGATCTTCGGGAAAATATTCGTCAAACTACTATTATATCCGGTGATTCTTTTGATATATGGTGTGTCGTAACATTTTTTGGTAAACATTGGGTTCTCCTTTTCTGGCTTAGACTCAACATGAATTTGATACTATAAAGAAAAACAAATAAACAAAGATTTAAATCTTTTATAAATTGAGCTTCGCTTTCGAACAAAAAAAAGTGCTAAAAAAATGATGTTCACACATTAGGATATGTTCGAGAAAACGATGAAAAGCTAAAAAATCGGAGAAGAAACTGTGAACGTAAATATTAAAAAACATGAATATTTCAAACTTACGCTATGCATTGAAGTGATGACTAATACACAAAAGGCTGTTTTCAAAAATTGCATGTTGCTTGTAATGTCAGATGATACTGGCTCAATGGTATCAAACTATGGGTTTTTGTAGAATTTTTGGGTAACAAAAATTCAAATATTCATTACAATTTAGTCAATGTGTGTTTTGAACCGAATGGAAAAGTCTTACATTCATACAACGAAATTTTGTCCATTTAAATCGATTGCATTTTGAATTATGTTATATCAATTCAAATAATCAAAATCAAATAAAATCCTCACTAAATCTGTTTTCAATTAGGGTGTTTATGTTCAAACCTGGTCCAAACACAATTATTTTCTGTACTGCAAACTACGGAAAAGTTTACGTAAATGTTCGGTTTTGAAACTCAAAACTGAATGTTTTTCCATTGTTCTCGTCACAATAAATCACAAGTGTTCGTTTGTTCGATCTTATTTTTACGATAAAAGAAAAAATACGATGTCCTTCTTATTTTGCGATCAAATTGCCCTTTGTGCCATTAGAGACTGGAAAAGCAACGGAAAAAACGTACCGTATATTTGTATTTCATGACACGTCGTGATAAAGTCGGAACGTTCCTCTGTTGCGAACATAATTTTTCATTTTTTGCCTGGACTTGAATCATGAATCACAAACGGTTATCCATTTGAAGCGCCAGCAAGTTGACCGGCAAAATCGATTCTTTGAGGATGCGCAGCTTCGTTGGATGACTTTGCCTCTCTTCGGTCGTACGCTTTCATGCAATGTTTCATATTTCGGCATTGCAGCTAGAATAAAGGTTCATTGAGACCAAATTGAATGTGTGAGATGATTTCGCGATCTTTTTTCCCAGTTTTTCGGATCAATTTTTTCGTCTCTTGAGTGAAATTTGACTTTTGTTCAATCATAGTAAGATAATTTTACAATCTGTTAAAGTTGATGAAATAATTGAAAAAGCAGATAAAATATCAACAATAAATTGATTCAAATGATTTCATGAACGATTGCGTTTGAAAAGCTGAATGACGAGATAAAAAATCTCCACCAAAGAGAAAAGAGAAAGAAAAGAAAGAAGCTGGAAACTGCGGAAATGGCCTTGGCAGAACGGATCAATAAGCTGGAGCAAAACTCTGTCAAACTAAAACAGAGTGAAGATGATTACGCAAACTACATGATAACAAGCAATCTGCCACATCCACGGAAAACACTGATTTGAAATATATTGCCAAGAAAATCACCAAACAAGTTGGACATCCGATTGAGGAAGCCCACATACAACAGGGTTTTCAAAATCATGAGGAGGCAAAAGTCGAATTCATACGGTTTGTTCTTCTTCGCATGCACCACTCCGCATTTCACCCATTGAGTCATCACTACACAGAATTGTATTCATTCGTTATGTTTGTGAATCACAACAAATTGTGATTCATCCAGATTAAAGAAGATTCACTAAGATTCTTGCTGCTTCGATTCATGTCCACCCCTAGGGCTATAACTCAAAGAAATGTGATCGTATTCCTTGAACATCCAAATAGATAGATAACATGATTTGCGGCATTTCCATTTTCCGACCCAATCACAATACTTTTCTGAATATGGGGTGTGTATGCGAAAGCAATAATTTTTTCCACGTGTAGACACAAAGCCTCGTATAAAATGACACGTATATATATTCCATTTGACTATGCAACGAAAGAATGAAGAATGATGATTCAGACTAAAAACAGGCACGTGTAAGATAATAATCAAGTGGAATACCATTGTACCAAGTTATGTCCTACAAAGCACACCGTAGCTTCCGTTGTTTCAAAATCAAAGCAATTTGAGTTAAATCATTTCATATTACCGAGATTCGAACCTACGTCCCAGTGACTGTGACACTAAAAAGTGCAGTGCACTTATCGTTCGGTCACCGCCTCGGTCAGAAACTATGACAGATAAATATATTACTTTGTCCGAAACATTTTTAAAATCGTATGGGAAATGTCTTCAATCAATACGTGGAGGATTTTGCAATTGAGGAAAGATTCTTTCAGTTGATGGTTTATTTTTCCTGTTCTCATTGTCTCCATTTTTTGGAGCAGTCACCCTTTCGGAATTAACGAACGAATAAAAACGGTTCGAAACTTCCAAATGCAGGAATATATTCGTTTGTATACATAAACGAACTATTCGCTGCCAACCCAAAATGCGGAGTAAATCATTGCACATTTTGGTCCAATTCCAGCAAGTTGATTATGAGTTGGTTGGCGAAACTGCATTCTATTATCAAGCTGAGAACTCAAATCTAGTTGGTACGTTGAATGATAAAAATTATTCACAAGTCAATTTTTTATTATTGCATTTGAACCAATATATAATTTATTTCATAGGAAAAGATGGTGGCAAATTCAAAGTGGGTGACTTTATGACAAAGGCTAGAGAAGTATGTGCGAGCGGAGCTCACAAACCGTTCTTATGTGACCGTTTAACGCACTTAGCTGTAATATTGCTAGAGGGATATGGATTGCCTCCAAACACTGAAATGACTGTAAGTACAATTTTAGTTTGATTTATTATAAAATTTCTATTGAACGTTAGCATCGTTAGATCGTCTAGTTAGAAAGTACTCCGAATCAGGAAGTGATTTAAATAAAGAAATCGGTAAGAATATTCATGACCTTCAAAAAAAAAAAATTTTTTCATGCCCTGTGATAAAAGTTAATTATGTGGGTAAAATGGTAGGAGATTCAGGTTCAGCATGTGCTACAAAGTTGTAGCCCATCAGTAGCCTAATAATTTTGTGGAAAATTTCGTACCTATATCTTTGACAATTTCCCCAGAAAATTCATTTTTTTCATGAGGCTTCATTGATTGCCTCAAATTTGTATTGTATTTTTGTCTATTCATTATCGAAGCACCATGCAACTTTGAGAATAAATTACAGAAAATGTCAAGTCATTACGATGAGATTTGGATTATTTAAACCCCGAATCAGCCGTGCCATGTTTGCGATATGTTCGTATTTGCTACAAACTCACCAATAGAGAGACGGGAACTATCAGCCTTTGTTGATGCTTATCTATTTATTACAAAGCCTAAATTCATACCAATATGTACAGAAGCTACGCAGTGGCTCATGTATACTGGCATGTTGCCCAACACGGTATAAATTCCGTCCATGGAACAACTTGAACAGAGACAATTATAGGGATGGTGGGTATTCACGAGTGACTAAAAATACAAAAATGGACCCGGGAAACCATGGAAAACCCGGCCTGACCCTGGAGAGTCAAGGGAAACACTTAAATAAACTAAATGATCTTACATAGCTAAATGAACTTTTATGTATGACGATGAAGATGAGAAAAAGAAATGTTTCAGAAGCACAAATTCACTTATTGAGCAAAGATTTTTTCGTTGCTTAAATTGATAAAATTGTGCCTCTCATCAATTTCCAATAGTTCAGTAGAACTTTAACGCATTCAAATATCCAAATCGGCAGCCAAATAGAATAACAGTCGACCACAGCACGATGTAAAAAGTACAGTTGACAACAACAATGTTCACTCAGATGCAGACGACATGAAAATAGGACACTATTTCTTTGTATACATCTCGTGAAAATATAGATTCTCGTAGTGAAATTAAATACAGCACAACTTTTTTTTTCTCAAGTTCCTACAAACGTTTCCTCGGAGTTTCGAGAGAGAGACAATTTGAAGATTTTGCGTGAGAATGGTTTTATTTGTTTCAAAAATGAACCTCTTTACATGAAGCAATAAAATTCATATTCATTTGACGTTTACGTTGAACCTTGAATTTCACATTGTTTTATCGGATTGTATGCAATGACTTATTCTTTTTGTGAAAAGATGAGATTACGGACTTTCCATAGCGATACGTCGTGATATAAACATAGTCTCCATATAATTTTTTTTTTTTTGACCCCGAAAATCGAAAATTGTCCAGTGGAGGTAGTCCTTAATCTCATCGGAATATTCTGAAAGTTTCATTGAGATACAATGTGAGCTAGACCTAGTCCGCATACAAATTTTTCTTAATTATATTGAAAAACAGCCCATTTATTGATTCGCCTCCACTACACACACAGAAAAAAAGAGGTAAAAAAATTGCTTTGGTGGTGAATGAGTTTAAATTTACCCCCAATGACATTATTTTACACCCAATGTCAATGATTGAAAACCTATTTGTGTCATATTCACCACAGCGAGCTGAAATTTACCTCATTTTAAGACGATGCGCAAATATCTGACTGAGAAAATGGTAGATTTTAGCTCGTAGAGGTAAATATGATACAAATAGGTTTTAGTAATTGAAATAGGGTGTAAAATATCGTCGTTGGGTGTAAATTTAGACTAATTTACCACCAAAGCAATTTTTTCACCTCTTTTTTTTGTATGTGTAGAGCTAGCTGAAGACATGATTCGATTTAACTGAAAATTTGCAGGTTTCTACTCCTAATGAAGACCACTTTACGTGTACAATTTCGTTCAATTTTAATCTCATTTTTCTGAGTTATTGTTTTAACAAATTTTTGCGTTCAACGGACAACGTACCACACACGGACAAAAAACTGCTCTGGGAATGGTTGCAATCGTTTTTTTAGGTTCAAAACGTATTGAAAACTCATTCAGGGCGTTTTAAATTCATTGGACCGATCGCAATACTTTTACTACACTGTGCAAAGTGGTGTATGCGGAAAAGTAAAAATACTTTATCATAAAATGTAAAGAACGTCATAGAAAATCTTTTGGAATAGTACAGATGTACTAAACAAACAGATGGAGCTAATTGTATCTCTAGCGCATGCAATTTTTAGTTGAAATCAGCCGTTATTGATGATCTATTAAATCCGTATAATCATAATAATTTAATTGTTTCAACATGATCTGCAATGAAAGAACACGTGACACTTTCAAACTTGGAAGTAAGAATTAATTGTTTACATTTTATTGACAACACACTTTTGGCTTTAGTTGTCAAATCAATCCACCACATTGAGGCGTTAGCGCTGTGTGTCGTGTGCGGTCAACATGAAACTAAAGTAAATGGCAATACTGGTTTGAATGCAAACACGTTTACAAAAAAAATGTGAATGAAAAATATTTTATTAAAATGTCTTTTTATTTCTGCTTATTTGAAGCTTAAGCACATATATTAAATATAAATGAATTCAACGTGATGTAAATGGAAGTAATCAAGACTCCCTTTCTGATGTTGAAGCTTATTTTTCAAAAAAGTAAAATTATTGTGTACATTTTTTTATTATACCTAACGGTATGTATATATATGATTTCTGCAAGTTGACTGGTTGAGCCACAATGCCCGTGTGCAAAACGGCTATTTATTCAGCTGATAAATTAAGCGTTAAGCTTTTTCTCTTTTGATCCTTTTGACATCAAATTGTTGTTTACATTCGGATTTGAAATATCTGAAATCCGTTAAGCATGTCGTACTTATATCATTTTCTTCGTCCAATATCAATTCGAAAAATGAATTACGCCCAATTTGTATCTTGAGCAGTGCATCTGGCCAATTTTGTAAAAAATTCGCATCAATTTCTTGTTTATCATTTACATTCAAACGCAAATACGATTCAAACGCAAATACGGCCAATCGCAGTTCTTCCTCAAATACATCCATAAACTCAAACAAACTTTTGAAGTCTCCTTCAACTTTTGATTTGAATGGCAACATAATGGCATTTAAAGCTTCCAGCTGCTCTTTTTCGATTAGGGCTACCCTCCTTCTGCGATAATATTTTTCAAATCTTACGCAACATGTCTCCCAAATACCAAAAATTTTTGTAAAGTATTTAAAAGCATTGTCAATAACTGCCAGATCATTGGGGAGACTTTCTATTGCAGTTAAAGTATTTTGGTGCGGATTTGCAAAACTATGAATTTTTCGGGTCAACACTGGAAGAATATATGTCAAACTGCCATTGTATTCCATGACATTGATAATATATTGCTTGTCTTTACATCTGTTTTTAAACATTGGTTTCTCCCTTTCAGGCTTAGACTCAACATGAATCTGATTCTATAATAAAAACATATAAACTGAGATCAAAATCTGTTATAAATTGAGCTACGTTATCGGACGAAAAAAGGTGCAGTGCTGGAAAATAACTTATTTAAGAGTTTATTTCTAAAAATAATGGTTTGATAACACATCGGGAAATTTTCGGGAAAACAATGAACAGCAAACAAATTGGAGACGGAACTGTGAACGTAGCTATTATAAAATACGAATATTTCATACTTACGCTATGCATCAAAATGATGACTAACAAACAAAAGAGTGTTTTAAAAAATTGCATGTTGCTTAGAATCTCAAATGATACTGACGATTTTGTGTTAAGTAATGGATATTCATATAGTTTTTGAGGTATCAAATATTTGAATGATATATTAAGAAATTCAAATATTCATAATAATTTATTCGAAGCTCGAAATTTTGAATCAAATTATTGTAAAAAATTCTTACATTCATGTGATATTTTTCATTATGTGATACCATTTCAAATACAAAAAGTGTATAGAAATTCCAATGTTTCAAAAGATTTATTCTTCAATTTTTACCAATTCACACCATTTTCCCATTCACTAAAGTATACTCAATCGCCAAAATGTCCTGTTAATAGGTAATAAATTTATAAAAAGAAATTCCTATAACTGCATTGGGTTTTTTAATCTGCCAAACTAATAATCAGACATTTCGCGCGAAAGGATATATCTTGCGCAAAGACAAACGAAATCAATTTGATTTGTTTTTTGTGTTCAAAAGAATTCGCTACATTGATGTTGTACAACATTTTGAAAAAAATTCATCGAATGAAAAATTCGCATGCACTAAAATTTCCCGCAAAAAACAATAGATGCAATAATTGGAAATAATTGAGGTATTGAACGAAATAGTTTCGATCACAAGTGTGTGAATTTCTAACGCAGTTATTAATGTCTGTTTCGAAATTTCTAATTATTATTACGTACTGTTTCGTTGATAAAAGGCCCATTTAGATCGTCTCGAAACAGTTGCAAATATTGATATGTATATGTGAACACAGCGTACCTTCGCAGCGAAGCAATTTTTTACTAGTGGCGCCGCCGCGCCCAGCTCTTACTTTAATACTTTTGGCAACATTGTTCGTAGTGTTTTGACATTTCATGAAATGTGACATTAATGTTCGTTGATATGAAACATGGTTGAGTTTTTAGAATGAAAGTGAGTTTGATTTTCATTTTACTACTATTGATATAAATTCACAATGGAAAAATGTATGAAAATTACATGTGTGTATTGAAGATTTCAGAAAAATAAATGTAAACTAGAATTAAATTAGTAAAATTTCTCATTATTCACAAGGTGCGTTGAAAAATTCAGATGACTCATCTATACTAATAAATTTGAAAGAACGTTTTCAGAACCGGATCATTTACGTGAGTGTCCGAATTATTTACAACATTTCTTTTTGTGAGAAAAAGAACATTTTCTCGGTTTTATATTATTTTGAAAGCAAATATATTCTTGACATTTGATTTTTTTTTAAATCAATCAATCAAGTATCTTTATTCTTTAAAGAGTCAGTCAAAAATATATTTCTTTTTGCTGCACTTGCAGACATATTCATCCAACGTTCACATCGCTGTAAATCTATTTGAAGATTTACAACAATATGGACCGCAAAAAGAGGCTTTGTATGCAAACAGTAGGAATTTGCATGAAAGACCACAGCACGTTTACGCTATCGTTGAATATTAATTTTCCATTGATTTCTTTTGAAAGCCTATGAAAGATTTTAAAATTTGTTCAACTTTTAGGTTACGAAGCGTTCAAAGATTTAAAGTGCCCTTAAAAGAAGCAATCCATAATAATAACGGGAGTGTCGGTTTCTGGGAAAAAGGAAAGTGGAAAACACATTTTGGATTTTTTATGCCAAGCGAAATCGGATTCCCAGAATGTCATCGCTGGAACTCCAATTTTCGAAGGGGAATGCCAGAACAAGTGCAAATGCGAATAGCTCCCGATATTACGAAATTTTTAACGTATTTTATTTTTATTCCCTTCTTTTATTGTTATATTGCAATCAATCCGTTTCTTTTGATTTTCAATTGAAGCTCGTGTATGACGCCGGAAAGCAATCGAGTTTTTGCTGCAAAACGGAACGAATCCAATTTTCATGTGGTTTGTGCATTGATTCTTGGTGCACCGAATGCGATATTGAAAGAAATAGGCCTTGATCAACAAATATCTTACAAAGTATGTAAAAGTGACTGTCTCATTTCTTCTTAATAAGAGTCGTCAGAGAGTCTTCTACCTGGTATATTTGATTTTGTACGTAACAATTATACAATTTATGTTTCTATACGAATCAAATTTAATTTCAAATTTATTGATTCAATTGATCAGATGAAGAATCCTGCTCCGATTAAAGGGAACAAAATGTTGCGATTAACAGTTGTTGATTAATAAACACAGATTCTTAGACGATAATAAAGTTTTGTTGTGATTTGAGATAAATAAAAATGCGTGCTGTTGCGATGGCTCTTTCTAATCGTCTATTTATCGACAAGGTGTCATAGAATATTAACGATTATGATGAACTTTCAGAGTCAATTTTGAAAGTCAACACCCAGGATATTGCTAATATAATTTCACACACATAGGAAAATATGATTGGATTAAGACTTAGTTGTGTCTTATCTATACATCTTTAAATGAAAATCTCCAACGATTCTCCAGTGTGAGGTAAGCAACAAAAACTAACAAAAACTTCAACGACATAGTTGAGGAATTTGGTATTGATGTGTTTATATCTTTGTTTGCTGATGATCTTAAAATTGCAGCTGCAATCAATTCCGCTATAGACACATTGAAGCTTCAACGTGCTATCGATAAATTGAGGCAATGGTGTATCGCAAATGACTTACACCTAAACTTAAACAAGTGTTCAGTGATGTCAATTACCAACAAACAACAATCGAACATCATTAATGGAAATTACCATTATGGGGATCACGTTTTTGAAAGAGTTAGAGAGCAAAAGGACCTTGGTGTGATTGTGGATTCGAAACTGAACTTTAATAACCACATAAATATGATAGTGTCTAAAGCAAAGTCTACACTTGGATTTATCAAACGCTTTTGCTTTGACATAAGAAATCTGAATACGCTCAAGACATTATATAACACTCTAATTCAATCATTGCTTGAATACTGTTGTGTCGTATGGTTACCATATCATTCGATATCGATAGACTTAATTGAATCGGTGCAAAAGCAATTTACAATATTTGCATTGAGAGAATATCCATCTGCCGAAAACAATTATCGTATTTCTTCATATGAATGTAGATTGGAAAATTTGCAAATGATGAAACTTGAAAGGAGGCGTATCAATGCAGCTTTGCTGTTTTTCCACGACGTATTGAACGACATTATCCCATGTTCACAGATAAAAAACGATATTGCGGAGTCTTTTAGAACAAAAAATCTATCACTTATTAATGAACATACGGCACCAATAAATCAGATGTGTAAACTTGCAAAATACATTGATGAACTGTTTAAAGAATCTGCTCCTCGTGCAAAATTTTAAATCTCAATTAGTTGTCTGTGATAAATTTAATCTTAGGTTGAAACAACAAATCCATTGATTGTAATTAAACCATTTCTGTTTGAATTCCATCAACACTGCTAATATTGTGATTATGTGATATTTTTACTTTTCCGCACACACCACTGTGTGTGGTAAAAGTATTGCGATCGGTCCAAAAAATTCAAAACGCTCAGAATAAGTTTTCTATGCGTTTTGAACCTAGAAAAAACGATTGCAACCATTCCCGGAGCAATTTTTTGTCCGTGTGTGGTACGTTGTCCGTTGTCCGTTGTCCGTTGTCCGTTGTACGCAAACATTTGTTAACCCGATAACTCAGAAAATTGAGATAAGAATTGATCAAAAATTTACACACACATTGGTCTTCATTAGGAATCGAATATTAATTTTCAGCCTAATCGGATAATTTTTTCGGGTAGCTCTAGTGGAGTGGAATCAAAAAATGGGCTGTTTTTCAATATAATTAAGAAAAATTTGTATGGGGACTATGACTATTTCGTATTGTATCATTA
This sequence comes from Obolodiplosis robiniae, assembly GCA_028476595.1. Classification (NCBI taxonomy): domain Eukaryota; kingdom Metazoa; phylum Arthropoda; class Insecta; order Diptera; family Cecidomyiidae; genus Obolodiplosis; species Obolodiplosis robiniae. The sequence goes on from CM052014.1 coordinate 4,742,979, forward strand.
TGAAACTTTCAGAATATAATTTTTCTATAAAAAAAATGAGGCATGCAAAATTTCAAGTCATTCCAATGAGATTCAGGACTACCTCCCCTGCAAAATTTCGGATTTTTTGAGTCTTTTCGGGGTCAAAACTGAAAAATTGTATGGCGGCTATCTTAAGTTCACATTGTTTCCTATTGGAACTGTCGGAATATTATTTTCTATGTTTTTCAAGTCATTCTGATGAGATTTAAGACCAGCTCCCTCACAAAATTTTCAATTTTCGGGGTCAATATTCAAATCAATAAATTGGATGAAGTATTTGTGATTTTCTAATCTGTGTTTTTTCATCAGTTTGAATGCTCATGCTGTTACCGAAAGTTATACTGTTATACATAACATAAATGTAGAACCATATCTATCGTTGGCATGAATTGAAAGTTCACATCAGAGTGAACTAACTCGTAATTGTTATTACCAATTCAAAAATAGAGAACGTTGAAGTAAGAATTAGGAACTGAGATGTTTATTTGTTTTTATATTAAAATTTAAATTTAAATCACATGATGTGTAATGACTCGAAATTCGATCTCATCGTAATGACTTCAAATTTTCTGTGATTTATTCTCAAAGTTGCATGATGATTCGATAAGAAATAAACATTATTCCAATACAAATGAGTAGCAATCAATGAAAAATGCGTAAGCCCGAACAATTTCGGGAAATGTGCGGAAAAGTTAGTTTTACGTACGTAAGACTATTTATTAACATAGTTATCGAATGTAATATTTATACAAATTGTATTTATAATCATCCAACCTTGCAATGTTTGAATGGATTTTTCTAAAAGAAAAGATACAGGTTTTAATGGTGGTGAGATCCGATATAATCGATTAATGACCCTTACCTTTTCCCTGTCAGATATATTATTAGTTAAAAATGAATAGAAACAGCCAGTCTTTGGCGGTGTATTGTTAAAAAAAAAAACTACACTGTCCCATAGAATAGCGTGAGCTCACAACCACATATGAAAACACACCGCTACTACTGTGCAAAAACACCGAAGGAAGCAGAAGCTATATTTGTGCAGGCTGTGAGCTCAAGATACTCCGTGATTCTTTGGGGCCGTGTGGGTGTCGTTAGTAATCGTTGATTCCTTCACACTTCTCCTCGAAGCATCAAACATCGTTGGGGGAATCTCAATCAATAGGTTGAATTTTCTCAAAATATGAAAAATGAATTAATATTTAGAAATGTATGGATAAGAGCCGTATTTTATTCACTTTTTAAGACAGAATAGGTCTTAATCTAATCATATTTTTCTTTGTGTGCAGTTGATTTTGTTTCTCGTTTTCTGGCAACTTGCCTACATTTACTTAAATAATCATTGAACCATTTGTGTTCATTTTCCGAAATACCGTAATTTTTCGGCTTGATTACATCAAGCTTATGCGTATTTCATCCTTTTAGCATCATTTTGATGTTGACAGTCCCTTTTGAATTTTTTAAAATCATCTAAGCATGTTGTCTCCATAACACGATCTTCGTCCATTATCAATTCGTAAAATGTATTCCGAAAATTTTCTATCTTTCGCACTGCATCGGGCCAATTTTGTAGAAAAGCCGCGTCAATTTCAGTTTGTTCATGTATAATGTAGTCTCCAAACACCATTACGGCCCTCTGCACTTCAACCTCAAATACTTCCATAAATTCAAAGAAACTTTTGAAGTCTTTTTCAACCTTCGCTTTGAAGGGCAACATTGTGGCATCTAAAACATTCACCTGTCCTTTTTTGATAGCGCCTGACCTCCTGATGTAATAATATTTTTCAAATTTGACGCAACATTTCTCCCAAATAGGAAAAACTTGTATAAAGTGTCGGATAGCATTGTCAATAACTGCCAGATCATTGGGTAGACTTTCTATTGCAGCTAAAGTATTTTGGTGTGGATTTGCAGAACGAATTTTTCGGGTCAGCATTGGTAAAAAATTTGTCAGACTGCTATTATATCCCGTGATATCGATAAAAAAAGATTCGTTTTTACATTCGTGTGCAAACATTGGGTTCTTTCTACACCGCACTGACTCGACATGACTCTGATCCTGTAAAAATAATACAATAATTAAGCTGTGTGCAAAATTGTTTTTAAAATGAGCTATGTTTTAGGTCGATAAAATGTGCTATACTGCGGAACAAAGAACGTAGCTATTATAAAATGACACTGTCGTATTAAGAGCGAAGTATACTTTCTCGATGAGCATAGGACAGATTAAGTTTTCGATCAGAGCAAAAATATGATATGAAATTAGATGAAAAGTAAAAATACGATAGAAGAAGCTCAGAAAGTTAAGGAAATATAGGCAAGGTAGAGCAACAATCGAATATGATTTTATAATATTTTCGCGCTAACATTTTTCTATATTAGTTTGGTTTGTATTTATTTTATTTGGTTTTTATCACAAACGCGTGCATCTTTGAGTACATAGCAATTGAATCTATCTTTTATCTCGTCGAATAATATTGGTTAATTACGAAATTGTTTTTTATGCTTGATAACAGAGTACTAATACAATAATTTGCTCATTTTCAATCATAAAAATTCAACTGTATTTTTTACTTTTCCGCACACACCACTGTGTGTGGTAAAAGTATTGCGATCGGTCCAAAAAATTCAAAATGCTCGGAATAAGTTTTCTATGCGTTTTGAACCTAGAAAAAACGATTGCAACCATTCCCGGAGCAATTTTTTGTCCGTGTGTGGTACGTTGTCCCTTATCCGTTGTCCGTTGTCCGTTGTCCGTTGTCCGTTGTCCGTTGTCCGTTGTACCCAAAAATTTGTTAACACGATAACTCAAAAAATTGATTTTAGAATTGAACAAAAATTTACACACACATTTTTCTTCAATAGGAATAGAAACCTATTAATTTTCCGCCTAATCGGATAATTTTTTCGGGTAGCTCTAGTGGAGTGAAATCAAAAAATGGGCGGTTTTTCAATATAATTACGAAAAATTTGTATGGGGACTATGACTATTTCGCATTGTATCATCATGAAACTCTCAGAATATAATTTTTTGTTGAAAAAAATGAGTCATGCGAAATTTCAAGTCATTCCGACGAGATATAGGACTACCCCCCCTGCAAAATTTTCGATTTTCGGGGGCTTTTCGAGGTCAAAACTGAAAATTTGTGTGACGAATATGTTAAGTTCACCTTGTATCCTATTGAATCTTTCAGGACATTGTTCTTCTTATAGTAGTATTTGTGTTTTTCTAATCTGTTTTTTTTTTTTCATCAATTTGAATGCTCATTATCTTTTTAACGAAAGTTATACATGACATAAATGTGGAACCATATCCATCGTTGACATGAATTGAAGGTTCAGATCAGAGTGAACTAATTCCAAATTGTTATTATCAATTCAAAACCAGCGAAGAAGCGTTTGTTGAAGTGAAAATTAGAAACTGAGATGTTTATTAATTTTTTTTATTAAAATTTAAATTTAAATTACATGATGTGTAATGACATGAAATTCAATCTCATCGTAAGGACTAGAAATTGTCTTTGATTTATTCTAAAAGTTGCATGATGATTCGATAAGAAATAATTATAAATCCAATACAAAGGAGTAGTGGTAGTTTAAAAACTCCTGAAAGTTTCAATACAAGGTGGACTTAGATATTCGCGATACAAATTTTCAGTTTTGACCACGAAAAGACCCGGAAAATCGAAAATTTTGCAGTGGAGGTAGTCTTATATCTCGTTGGAATGACTTGAAATTTTGCATAAAAAAATAGTATCCTGAAAGTTTCATAATGATACAATGCGAAATAGTCATAGTCCCCATACAAATTTTTCGTAATTATATTGAAAAACAGCCCATTTTTTGATTCCACTCCACTAGAGCTACCCGAAAAAATTATCCGATTAGGCTGAAAATTAATAGGTTTCTATTCCTAAGGAAGACCAATGTGTATGTACATTTTTGATCAATTCTAAAATCCATTTTTTGAGTTATCGTGTTAACAAATTTTGCGTACAACGTACAACGTACCATACACGGCATAAAAATTGCTCCGGGAATGGTTGCAGTCGTTCTTACTAGGTTCAAAGCGCACAGAAAACTTATTCCGAGCGTTTTGAATTTTTTGGACCGATCGCAATATTTTTACCACACACAGTGGTGTGTGCGGAAAAGTAATATTTTATACACCACTTGAGATTGGAAACTGGCATATCCATAATTTTATGAAATTCAGCCACAGAAAAAATCAAGATAAAAGTGTTACACAACAAAATTTAGTGAAACATCAATACATATGGAAACAAATTACAAAAATATTACACAATGGCATTAGGGCAAAAAAGAGATGGCAATTTATCAACTTTTCGCTCTGACTCCCTACCGTATCGCTTTTGAACTCCGGTTCATTTATATTACATTTTAACTTTATTATTTCTATTTGCCTTTTGCGCAGTAAGATAAAATACATTGATTTTGCTGCAATAGTGTCAAATTTGAATTTTACTTACGCTATGCGTCAAAATTATAATTAATAAAGAAGAAACTGTTTTTAAAAATTGCATGTTGCTTAGAATCTCGAATGATACTGACGAATTGGTGTCAAATAATAGATATTAATACAATTTTTGAGGCATCAAAAATTTGAATGATATATTCAGAAAATCGAATATTAATAATAATTTATGTGAAGATCGAAGTTTTGAACCGAATCAAAAAGTCTTACATTAATACAACAAAATTTTCCGGTTCGAGGTCGATTGTATTTCGCTTTATGTGATACATATTCAAAAAACATATAGTAAATAAAAATTTCACTAGATCGGTTTTAAATTGGTGCATTTATGTTTTTTTTTTTTTCAATTTGTACCTAGGTTGGAAAATCTACACGTAATTCACGTAGAATAAGTATTACTTTAAATTTTCTACAATACATTTTGTAGCAGACGGTGGAAGTGCTGTCAAATAGTTCGGAAATTTTTTACATGTTTACATTGATTTGCATGGGCGCTCGTGTCGTGTTGCTTGGTGACTTTGTACTGAAGTGTCAAAACGCTTCCACCCTTCGTTTTGTAGATTACACAATGCTGCAAAAAATTTTTTTTACATACTCTAATTTTCTATTGCTTATTTTGTGTTAGCATAGGGCCTCCCTGTTCCAAAAAGCCCAAGAGTTTGACAGATTCAAGCAGCGTTCCCGAGATGTGGCCCAAAATGTGAAAAAAGTCAATTTTTGCTACTTTGCCTCATATTTCGGACCATATCTCAAAACCGTAAAAGGTCGACACCTTTCTAAAACCGGTCCATTTACTTGGATATCTTATAGGGTTTTCGATTTATGTCCCGAAATATGAGACAAAGCGGAATTTCATGGAATTCCTGAAAAATCGCAGTTTTTGCTCTGAAACTTCTACAATTGTCGTCCGATCGTAGACTTCTGATGCTTAAAATTTTCGTTACGATGGCGCCAAAAAATAGTCGTTCTGAAATTGGGATAATCTCAACTGGTTGTTGAAATCTGGGTCGATAAGTGGGTGAAAGTAGCGAAAAAAATCAGCGAAGGATGACCTTTTTGACCCCATAGCAGCCACAAATGTAGACTTACGATGGCGTGTAAGAACTTAAAATTAAAAAAACCGTTCTATTTACGTGGATATCTCATACGGTTTTTGAGATATGGTCCGAAATATGAGGCAAAGTAGCAAAAATTGACTTTTTCACGTTTTGGTTCATATCTCGGGAACGCTGCTTGAATCTGTCAAACTCTTGGGCTTTTTGGAACAAGGAGGCCCTATGCTAACACAAAATAAGCAATAGAAAATTGGAGCAAAAACTCTGCAGCATTGTGTTTTTCAAAAATTCAAAATTAAATTAAAACTGCCGTTCTAAACATCGTACAACACATCTATTTAAAATTGATCCTTCATGAAATGCATTCACATCTGACGTTTCATGCACTGCGATTTCGTATGTTGATTGCTCATTGTCGTTTTATATTGAATTGATGCTATGATACTGAAGTTAATGTGTGTGTCACAAACGCGCAATTCAAAGAGTGAATTTTCGCTAATATACACCGCTCCTATATCCAAGCAGCATTTGCATATAGGAGCTATGTGAATGCGAATATTTGGCGTATGCGGTGCTGCGTGCGTTTCGTTCAAAAAAGTTAGTTGCGCACAGGGTAGTCGCGTTCATAAAATTCGCAACGCCTAGGTCCCTACGCTATAGGAGCTCTTTGGAGAAATTTGTTGGTTGTCGATATTGTGAAATCAACAAAGTACGTGCAATGGCCAAAGTTTTGGAAGCAAAAGATTTGCGGCGACCACCCTTTGAAAGTTGTTTGCTAGTTGCTGTTGGCAAAAAGGCAGTTTTGAGTTCTATTACACGAAGGACATCCCAACGCGGTGCAGGCGTTTCAGTTCTGGAAAATTACCTATTTATGAAGAAAATTGTCGCTGAATGTGACGCTGAATATGAAAATGATGAAAATATAATATGACAAAAACTTGGTTATGACAGCTTTTATTCAACGTAGATTTCGTCGAATCGACCAAAGATTGATTGATTTGTTGGATCCAGTGACTGAACTAACCAATCATTGTCAGAAAAATGATGTTTCTGTTGCTGATGAAGAAGACATTTTTTTTATTTACTTGGAAACGAGTCTCATACAGAACACAAACAATGTATTCAATAACGTCGCAATTATAGCCAATTTCCTCCATCCAGTAGGCGATGCCACAAACTGAGAGGATCGCAAAAGAATGACGTAGTTAATTCAGTTTTAGAAAATTTGGATGCATACAAGTGAATACATCAGGAGTATCGCTCACTGCGTTACAAAAGACTTAATATATTGAGCGGCTAGGCGCGGGGAATTTGTTGATTGCAAATACTGGAACTTGTTAGAACAAGTTTCCCAATTTAAATATTTGGGTGGCATTTTTTCGGAATATGGCAAGATTAATAGATAGTTCGGACAGCGTTTGGTTGAGAAAGGTTTCAGGAGTTTCACGCCGCGATCTGTGGGAAAACAGAATCCGAAACGAGACGATTCGGGGGGAAGAAAATCTAGACTAATATGGTGAGCTGGTTTGGTCATGTTAAATGCATGGGAGAAAAGCGATTACCGAAACGGATTCTGTTCGCTGAAGCTGATGGGCCGAGAGATAGGGATAGACCACGTAGACGTTATTAAGATTCAGTTAAATATGATTTGAATGCGAGGGGATGTGAATGGTGTGGTGAAACTCAAAAATTGGCTCTCGATCGGGTTGTGTGGAGGAGTTTTGTTAGGGGTGTATGGCAATTTGTCGATCAGAATTGTGGAAGGTATTGCACAACTTTTTTAAAACGAATGAAGCTGTCAAGGGGATCGCCATAATGATCAAGTCTATTCAACTAACTTTAATTTCTAATTTTTTTTTTCGATATTTTAGATGTAAGTTTATTTATGACGTTTACTTAATATTTATCATGACAAATTATTATATGCATGTGCTTGAAACGATTTACACAAGTCCCACGTCTGAATTTCAATTGAATTTTTTGAAAATGAATGATAAACTCAATTGAATGCCTGAGAAAAATAACGACTCAAATCTTTCCAACATGGAAGTCTGAAGCGTAGAAATAATACACGCATTACTTAAAGTTTCAGTTTTTCGTATTCTGTTTTCAAGTTTCATTTAAATGTAATTTCTTTTCAAGTTTCATTGAAATGAAACTTGAAAAAAGAATACGAAAAACTGAAACTTGAAAAATATTCATGTGATCTTCTCGGATGTTTCATTCTTGTGAATTTTTTTTCCAGTTGTGATATTGAAAAGTTTTATTCTCAGTTTCAGTAATGCGTGTATTTTTGCTATGCATCAGACTTCCATGTTGGAAAGATTTGAGTCGTTATTGTTCTCAGGCATTCCATTATTATTCAGACGAACCAATCTGAATAAATTTGGCATTGTGAAGTACAAGTTAAATAAATTTATTCTCAAACACTCAACTATACATATGACACAAAGATATGTAAAAATGCTTGGCACTTTGTAAATCTTTGGGACAGATCATAGTTTATTAAAAGCCCAAGAAAGAACGCTTCTTTGTTCCCTGTAGCAAGAAGACTCGGGCCATGAAAAATCGGGAAAACAATCATGTTTGTAGAGTTGTTAATAAAAAATAAATAGTTTCTGCGATTATTACTTTTCCGCACACACCACTGTGCACAGTATAAAATCCTTTACTTTTGACAAGTAACATTTCAACTTGTGGAGCCGCCTAATACTTTTTTTACTTCTGCCTAGTAGAGTCAAGTACTACATCTACTTACTCACATAATATGTCAAAGTTGAGCTGCGCGCCAGTTGACGCGTTCATTATGTCAGATTGAAACAAAGCAAAAGAGTTGTTTACATCGAATCAATATAAATGTGCTGTGTAATTTCAAGAAAATGAGCTCGCATAAAAATGTTGTTTATCTCACTGATAATTTAGGAATAGAGATTCCAAAGAAATTATGATTTTAAATGAATTTCGTCATAAGTAGTTGGTGTACTTGACTATGCTTAAGGCTAGTAGAAAAAATACTGATCGGCTTCACAAGTATCAACCGTACTTAGGAATAGTAGCAGATCTAATACTGTGTGTGTGGTAAAAGTATTGCGATCGGTCCAAAAAATTCAAAACGCTCGGAATAAGTTTTCTATGCGTTTTGAACATAGAAAAAACGATTGCAACCATTCCAGGAGCAATTTTTTGTCAGTGTGTGGTACGTTGTACGTTGTACGCAAAAATTTGTTAACACGATAACTCAAAAAATTGATTTTAGAATTGAACAAAAATTTACACACACATTTGTCTTCAATAGGAATAGAAACCTATCAATTTTCAGCCTAATCGGATAATTTCGGGTAGCTCTAGTGGAGTCGAATCAAAAAATGGGCTATTTTTCAATATAATTACGAAAAATTTGTATGGGGACTATGACTATTTCGCATTGTATCATTATGAAACTCTCAGAATATAATTTTTTGTTGAAAAAAATGAGTCATGCAAAATTTCAAGTCATTCCGACGAGATATAGGACTACCCCCCCCTGCAAAATTTTCGATTTTTTGAGTCTTTTCGGGGTCAAAACTGAAAAATTGTATGGCGGATATCTTAAGTTCACATTGTTTCTTATTGGAACTGTCAGAATATTATTTTCTATGTTTTTCAAGTCATTTTGATGAGATTTAAGACCAGCTCCCTCACAAAATTTTCAATTTTCGGGGTCAATATTCAAATCAATAAATTGGATGAAGTATTTGTGATTTTCTAATCTATGTTTTTTCATCAGTTTGAATGCTCATGCTGTTACCGAAAGTTATACTGTTATACATAACATAAATGTAGAACCATATCTATCGTTGGCATGAATCAAAAGTTCAGATCAGACTAAACTAATTCGTAATTGTTATTACCAATTCAAAAATAGAGAACGTTGAAGTAAGAATTAGGAACTGAGATGTTTATTTGTTTTAATATTAAAATTGAAATTTAAATCACATGATGTGTAATGACTTAAAATTCGATCTCATCGTAATGACTTCAAATTTTCTGTGATTTATTCTCAAAGTTGCATGATGATTCGATAAGAAATAGACATAAATCCAATGCAAATGAGTAGCAATCAATGAAAAATGCGTAAGCCCGAACAATTTCGGGAAATGCGTGGAAAAGTTAGATTTACGTACGTAAGACCATTTATTTTTTGAATATATTTTAAAAATGCATATTGGTCGATTTTTGAGTACATCTTTAAAACGTTGAGTAAAGCATTTTAGTACGAGCAGCAAAAATTATCATGATCCTTTGTCATTATGAAGGTGAAGCATATCAGTTTTTCTCTAAATCTTTTATTTAATCGAACGATGCAAAGGCATGGTTTTCGATACGAATTTTCCTCTGTTCCTGTTTTCAATATTATTTTCGACTGAATAATTTGTATGTGCATTAAATTTTGTACACTTTTTCTCAATTGAATAGAACAATGTTCTTTCTTCACGGAAATAGATGCTCCAATGCGAAGGGCATCCTCGAAGGGGTACTACAAATAACTCTTGGTTTCATGAGATTAAGTGTTTAATCAAGCCGGTTTCTATACAAAATACAATTCACATGCAAATACCGAATGTGACGTACCAAGTGAAGAGAGAGGAAGAGATTAAAGGCAAAATATTGTTCAGCTGAACAAATGCATCGGGGAAAATTCTGAATTCTGATTATAAATGTTGGAATTTGATATGATCCTATTTATTCAGCTAATACATTAAATAATAAATTTTTCAATTACAAAGATTTCTAATTAAATTCTGCATTTTTGATGATAACATTAAACTTTTGCTTTTTTGCCCCTTCTGGCATCCAATTGATCTAGACATACTAATTTAAAATCATCGAAATCTTTTGAGCATGTTTCGTCCATAACATGATCTTCGTCCATTATCAATTCAAAAAATGTATTACGCAAATTTTCTATCTTTCGCACTGCATTGGGCCAATTTTGTAGAAAAGCCGCGTCAATTTCAGTTTGTTCATGTATAATGTAGTTCCTAAACACCATTACGGCCCTGTGCACTTCAACCTCAAATACTTCAATAAATTCAAAGAAACTTTTGAAGTCTCTCTCAACCTTTGCTTTGAATGGCAACATTGCGGCATCTAAAACATTCAGCTGACTTTTTTTGATAGATCTTAACCTACTTTGGTAATAGTATGATTCAAATTTATCGCAACATTTCTCCCAAATAGGAAAAACTTGTATAAAGTGTCGAATAGCATTGTCAATAAGTGCCAGATCATTGGGGAGACTTTCTATTGCAATTAAAGTATTTTGGTGTGGATTTGCAGAATTATCAATCTTTATGGTCATCATGGAGAGAATATTTGACAAATTGCTATAATGACCCGTGACATCGTTAATGATTTTTTTAATTTTACATTGGCTGGTAAACATTGGGTTCTTTTTGCTTTGCGTAGACTCCACATGAATCTGATTCTGTAAAAATGATTAAACTGAGATCAAAATTTGTTATAAGAAAATAAAATGTGCTGTGCGAATATAAATTATCTAAAAGATTATCTTCGACAAACAATGTTCCGATAACACATCGAAATTTTTTTGAGAAAACAATGAAAATCAAAGAAAAATCGGAGACGAAACTGTGAGCTTAGCTTTAAAAGAATATGAATATTTCATACTTACGCTATGCATCAATATGATGACGAATAAACCAAAGTTTGTTTTTAAAAATTGCATGTTGATTGGAATTTCGAATGATACTGACAAATTGGTGTTAAATAATAAGTATTTATACAGTTTTCAAGGTTAAACAAAATTTAAAGACGCATATAAAAATTCAAATATTCCTTATAATTTATTCAAAGTTCAAAGCTTTGAATCGAATTTAAAAGTCGTAAGACGAAATTTTCCGCATTGAAGTCGATTTAATTTTGAATCATGTGATTCCAATTCATTTCAAAATAAAGTCTTATATCTGCAAGATGAACTTTTCCGCAGTGTAATCCGTGACATGAATCCCGTTGCATATTACTTTTAAAAATCCTTTTACCCTCTTACATTTCACCTGCATTTTGAGTTCAAATTTTAAACTTTCGCGATTGAGAGACGATAATTGGATAATTTTTTGTGACTAATTTTTTTCACAAAAAAACTATATTATTAAAGTTTCATTTGATACATTGTGAACTATAATGTAAATATAATGACTTGACCAAACTTGAGCAAATCGAAGACATTATCCAAATGAGCTGAAAATTAAACGGTTTCTATTCCCAATGAAAACCTATTCGGCATTCATTTACATGATTGATTTTATGCTCAAAATTATTTGGTGAGTAATCGTGGTAACAAATTTTTCGTGTACAGCGCACAGGGTAAAGGGTAGAATGTACCACATTTGGGCAATATCAGTACCTATAGTTATTAGAATCTTATTTTTTAGATAGTGGAGGCGCCCATTATTTCTTTCAGTCGGCAGTCTGTTGTGAATATTTAATGGACGTTTTTATTTCAAACAGAAAAAATTGGACATGTCCAACCACTACAAAAATCTGACCAATAAGATGCTAGTAGCTATACTTATTACTCATCTTATTAGTATAGAAAAATACCATCTTATTACTAACTAGTAACTACAATAGCAATTTTATGACTTATAAATAGCTACTATAGTTATTAGCCAGTATCGTCCCAACTGTAGGTCCATGGTGTCTTTTTTTGCTCAAAATGGGTAAAAGAATACATTTTTACGGGTTAAAATTTTTAGTCCGATTCCAATATTTGGCTTCAAACTATGTGTGCGCGGAAAAGTAAGAAATACGAAAAAATCTCACTGATCGGTTTTAAATTGAGGTGCATTTATTTTTAAACAGTTCATTTTCTTTAATTTGTATTATTTCATACCAAAGCTGCAATTGGTATTTATTTTGGGATAGACATTGGTTGCTACACAGTTTTGAAATTATTCACAATGGTATTTTGTGTAATGAAAACGTTTTTAGAGTGAATAGAAAATTTGACGTCAATGTTGTGTTTGATAACTCAATGAGGAATGTTTTTCCATTGCTCTCGTCACGATAAATTCAAGTATATTCCAAAACTATTCCGCACACACCACGATATGGCTTATTTTTCTCGAAGAAAAAAAAGATTCTTAAAGTTTCATGATAACACAATGTGAATATGACATGTTCCTCATACAATTTTTTTCTAAATATATTGAAAAACCATCATTTAATGACTAGACCTCAATTTAATTATGTGAAGAGATTATCTGAATGAGATGGAATTATAAATTATTCATCGTATACGATTGATTTAAATATTAGTATTTATCGTGTCAACATTTTTTTTCGTACAACGGACAACGTACCACAAACGGACAATAAAGGGTGATTTTTTAGCTGGTTTCTTTTTGACGTTTAATTTTTTGACAGATGTCAAATTCCAACTGACGTCTGTCACAGTCAAAAATGCTCAGTATGCTTTGCAATTTCAAGATGGAAAGACTTACAAACGAGCAACGCTTGCAAATCGGGTCCATCCATGGACGAACTGCGCCGTAAGTTCGGCGAACAGTTCATCTCTCGTTTCGGCCCCGTTCATTGGCCGGCCAGATCGTGCGATTTAACGCCCCTGGATTATTTTTTGTGGGGCTACGTTAAGTCTCTCGTCTATGCGGACAAGCCAGCAACGATTGCCGACTTGGAGGACAACATCGAACGCGTTATTGGCGATATGTTGGATTCCGGCCGATATGTTGGAGAGAGTGTCCCAAAATTGGACTTCCCGTATGGACCATTTGCGCCGTAGCCGCGGCCAACATTTGCATGAAATTATTTTCAAAAAGTAAATGGCAAGAACCAATTTATCGATTTCAATAAAGATTTGATTCACTTTTCGAAATTTTTTGCGTTTTTTTCGATTTTCAAAAAGAAACCACTTAAAAAATCACCCTTTATTGTTGTCACAACAAATCGCTTCAGGAATGGTTGTAATAATCTTGTTGTGCTCATGTGTTTTGCGTTTATGAGTTAGATTCGCAAAAAAAGAAATATAATTTAAGAAGTAAAGAAAAAAAAAATACAGTTTAGCTTATCAAATTCATCGCGTATATTTCTAAATACTGATGGTCGATTTTAACATTTGATATGATTCTATTTATTCAGCTGATAGTAATACATATTTCAACTACAAAGATTTCTAATACAATTAACATTTTATATGATAGCATCATAGTTTCTTTTGATCCTTCTGCCATCAAATTTTTTTTGCCATTCTAATTTGAATTTGTCAAAATCTGCAGAGCATACTTCAAACATATCACGATCGTCCAGCAACCATTCGACAAATGCATTGCGCCCATCCTCTATCTTTTTCACTGTATCGTTCCAATTTTGTAAAAAAACCGCGTCAATTTTAGTTTGATCATTTAAAATGGAGTTTCTCAACGTCGTCACGACCCTATTCAGATCAGCCTCAGTTACTAACATAAATTCAATCAAACTTCCAAAGTCTCTTTCAACCTTCGCTTTAAATGGCAACATTATGCCATCTAAAACACTCAGCTGATTTTTTTTGATAGCTTTAACCCTCTTTTTGCAATAATATATTTCAAATTTGTCGCAGCATTTCTCCCAAATAGGAAAAACTTTTGTAAACTGTTCTAAAGCAGAGTGAATAAGTGCCAGAGTTTTGGCGAGTCTTTCTATTAGAGTTAAAGTAAATGGGTGTGGATTTGAAGAACTATGCAAACATTTTTGGGTTATTATCGAGTGAATATATGACAAACTGGAATAATGTACATTGAAATCTTCAATAAATTTTTGATTTCTACAATCGATGGCAAGCATTGCGTTCTCTCGCTTAGACTCCACAATCATCTGATTCTATAATGAAGACAGATAAACTAGTATTAACATCGTTTTTAAAATAATCTACGGTTATCGGAAAATAAAATGTGCTGTGCCCGAAAATAAATTATCCAACATTTTATCTTCAAAAAATAATGTTCCGATCACATATCCGGAAAACAATAAATAGCAAAAAATATTTTAAACTTACGCTATGCATCAAAATGATGACGAATAAACAAAAGAGTGTTTTTAAAAATTGCATCTTGCTTGAAATGTCGAATGATACTGACGAATTGGTGCCAAATTATAAGTATTGATTGGGTTTTCGAGGCATTAAAAATCTAAATAATAATTTATTCGAAGGTCGAAGTATTGAAACGAAGTCTGAAAGTTTAATGACTCAAAAATATACAATGAATGAAATTCGAGAGCCAAAGAAAAACAACAACTCCATATTCTAACTACGAATTGGTTCAAGTTCATATTCTCACGAACTACCCGCGAACAAATCGGCGCACTTGACATGGCACTTACATGTAGTGTAAATGCTCTCCAGCGTATCAACACAAACGATGTTCAGCGCTATTCGGTAGCGTTTTTTCAAACATTGACACCAGAGAGTGGAGAGCGGTATACTCACAATGGAACAAGTTCAATGTGGACAATAAGGACATAATATGAAAGTTCTGACGAATACATTTGGCGTACCTGATCCATATAACAAATTCAAAGCACAAATAATATATATACAACATAACTTGAGCTTTTTAAGCTAATGGTCATTCAGAATTTCGTACAAGCTACTTCCAAATCTCTGATACTATTTTGCAGTTCCCCGTTTTCTGCGCAAGTAGCTCCGGGGATAATATTGCCCCAAAGCTACTCTACCCCTTGAATTGTCTCAAAAACATTATATTTATTTGGATTTATTGAATGTAGAACTGAGTGCGTGTGTGTACATAAGTTCATTGAGTTTGTTTAGACTACATTTTTCTTTTCTATCTCCACAAAAAACATTGTTTTACCAATGTTTCAGCATTTTTAAGCAAAAAATAAGTGCTTCAATGCAAAAGGCATCCTCTAGGAGGTGCGAATAACTTTAGTTTCCAGAAGATTTATTGTTTATTCAAGCCGGTTTCTATACAAAATACAATTCACATGCACAAAACGAATGTGTCGGACTAAGCGAGAAAGAAAGAGAGAGGAAGAGAGTAAAGTTAAAAATTACAGTTCAGCTGATCAAATTCATCGTGTATATTTCTAAATACTGATGATAAATATTAACCTTGATATGATTCTATTTATTCATCTGATACATTGGATAGAATGGTAATATTGTCAATTGTGAAGAGATTTCCAATAAAATTGTGCATTTAAGATGATAACGTCAAGCTAATGCAAATCTGCTCCTTTTGGCATCATTGATTTTGACAAATCGTATTTGAAATATCTACATGAATATGATTCTGTAAAAATGGTAAAACTGAGATCAAAATTTTTTATAATAATATAAAATGTGCTGTGCTCGAATATAAATTATCTAAAAGATTATCTTCGAAAAATAATGTTGTGCTTTCGAAAATTTTTTGAGAAAACAATGAAATCGGAGACGAAACTGTGAGCTAAGCTTTTATAAAATATGAATATCCGATTCCAATATTTGCCTTCGTGGGAAAGTGTGCGTGGAAAAGTAAGATATGAATAAAAAATCTCACTGATCGGTTTTAAATTGAGGTGCATTTATTTTTAAACAGTTCATTTTCTTTAATTTGTATTATTTCATACCAAAGCTGCAATTGGTATTTATTTTGGGATAGACATTGGTTGCTACACAGTTTTGAAATTATTCACAATGGTATTTTGTGTAATGAAAACGTTTTTAGAGTGAATAGAAAATTTGACGTCAATGTTGTGTTTGATAACTCAATGAGGAATGTTTTTCCATTGCTCTCGTCACGATAAATTCAAGTATATTCCAAAACTATTCCGCACACACCACGATATGGCTTATTTTTCTCGAAGAAAAAAAAGATTCTTAAAGTTTCATGATAACACAATGTGAATATGACATGTTCCTCATACAATTTTTTTCTAAATATATTGAAAAACCATCATTTAATGACTAGACCTCAATTTAATTATGTGAAGAGATTATCTGAATGAGATGGAATCATAAATTATTCATCGTATACGATTGATTTAAATATTAGTATTTATCGTGTCAACATTTTTTTTCGTACAACGGACAACGTACCACAAACGGACAATATTGTTGTCACAACAAATCGCTTCAGGAATGGTTGTAATCATCTTGTTGTGCTCATGTGTTTTGCGTTTATGCGTTAGATTCGCAAAAAAAGAAATATAATTTAAGAAGTAAAGAAAAAAAAAATACAGTTTAGCTTATCAAATTCATCGGTTATATTTCCAAACACTGATGGTCAATTTTAACATTTGATATGATTCTATTTATTCAGCTGATAATACATACATATTTCAACTACAAAGATTTCTAATACAATTCGCATTTTAGATGATAGCATCATAGTTTCTTTTGTTCTTTCTGGCATCAAATTTTACTTGACATTCCATTTGGAATTTGTTCAAATCTGCTGAGCATACTTCAAAAATATCACGATCGTCCAGCAACAATTCGACAAATGCATTTCGCCCATTTTCTATCTTTGTCACTGTATCGTTCCAATTTTGTAGAAAAACCGCGTCAATTTTAGTTTGATCATTTAAAATGGAGTTTCTCAACGTCGTCACGACACTATTCAGATCAACCTCAACTAACTTAATATCAGTCAAACATTTAAAGTCACTTTCAACCTTCGCTTTAAATGGCAACATTATGTCATCTAAAACACTCAGCTGATTTCTTTCGATAGCTTTTACCCTCTGTTTGTAATAATATGTTTCAAATTTGTCGCAGCATTTCTCCCAAATAGGAAAAACTTTTGTAAAGTGTTGAAAAGCAGAGTGAATAAGTGCCAGACATTTGGGGAAAATTTCTATTAGAGTTAAAGTATTTTGGTGTGGATTCGCAGAACTATCCATTTTCCTGGTCAAAATCGGGAGAATTTTTGACAAACTGGAATAATGTAAATTGAAATCTTCAATAAATTGTTGATTTTTACAATCGATGGCAAGCATTGAGTTCTTTCGCTTAGACTCCACAATAATCTGATTCTATAATGAAAACAGATGAACCATTAACAAAATCGTTTTTAAAATGATCTACGGTTATCTGAAGATAAAATGTGCGGTGCTCGAAAATAAATAATCCAACAGTTTATCTTCAAAAATTAAGTTCCAATCACACATCGGGAAAACAATAAAAAGCAAAAAATATTTTGAACTTACGCTTTGCATCAAAATTATGAATAATAAACAGAAGGCTGTTTTTGAAAATTCCATGTTGCTTGAAGTATTGAATGATACTGACAAATTGATGCCAAATACAGCTTTCGAATCATCAAAAATTTGGAAAATATATTCAAAAATTTAAATATTCATAATAATTTATTCATAGTTCCAAGTTTTGAACCGAATCGAAAAGTCTTACATTACAACGAAATTTTCCAACAACTGTGAAACCAATTTGAAAGTTTAATAATGACTCAAAAATTTACAATAAATGAAATTCGGGAGCCGAAGAAAAACAACAACTCGATATTCTAACTACGAATTGGTTCAAGTTCATATTCTCACGAACTACCCGCGAACAAATCGGCGCACTTGATATGGCACTTACATGTACCAGGTGTATACATATCAAGACGCCTTTTTTCTCATGAAAATAAACGTTTATTTTGGAATATATGGTTACAGATTTATTCTTCAAAGTAATCGCCATTGCTAGCTACACATTTTTCCTATCTCTCATGCAATTTGTGGATGCCTCGACAAAAAAATTGTTCGTCTTTTTCTTCGATCCATTCATCGAGCCATTTTTTCATTTCTTCATAAGAATTGAAGCGCTGCTCGGAAAGTGCGTGGCCCATCGATGAAAACAAATGATAATCGGAAGGCTTCAGGTCTGGTGAGTACGACGGGTGGGTAAGGGCTCCCAGCTGAACGATTCTACCAAATTTTTATTGTCCCTTGTTCGATGTGGCGGTGCGTTGTCATCAACAAAATTATTTTGTCATAGCGAGGCTGATATTCCGGGCGTTTTTGACGAATAGCTCGGTTCAAATTGGTCAATTGTTGTTGGTAGCGTTGACCATTAAATGTTTCACCAGGTTTGAGCAGGTCATACGATATGATACCACGCTGATCCCAGAAAACACAGAGCCATTGCTCTTTCTTTCCGAGGCGATCTGGCCTTGCAGTCGATTTGTCCGGTTGACCGCGGCGAACATACGATTTTTTTCGCTTAGGATTCTTGAAATAGATCCACTTTTCATTGCCAGTCACGATTCGATGCAAGAATGACTTTTTTTGTACCTGGCGAGCAGCATTTCACAAGTGGTTTTTCGGTTTTCCTGTTCCCTTTCAGTCAGTTCATGTGGCACCCATCTTCGCAACTTTTGAATAATACCCATGGCTTTTAAGCGTCTGGAAACGGTTGCTTGGGACACATTTAATTGTTCTGCAAGTTGTTGCGTTTGACCATCATCTTCGTCCAATAATGCTTGCAATTCGGCGTCTTCAAACTTTTTTGGTGGTCTTCCACGCTCTTCGTTTCTCAAATCGAAATCACCACTTTTAAACTTTCGAAACTACACTTTGCATTGTGTTTCACAAAAAGCATGCTCACCGTAAGCCTCTACATGCATTCGATGCGATTCTGCAGCTGTTTTCTTCAAAAGAAAGCAAAACTTCAGCGATGCCCGCATTTCATTGTTTGAAAACACGATTTGCGACATTTTTAGCGTAGGAAAAAAATTCATTGTTGTATGAAACTTGAAATTTTGTGAATTGGTTTTTGTTGACAGATGTCAAAAGAATAAAAAATAAATGGTCTTACGTACGTAAAACTAACTTTTCCGCACATTTCCCGAAATTGTTCGGGCTTACGCATTTTTCATTGATTGCAACTCATTTGTATTGGATTTATGTTTATTTCTTATCGAATCATCATGCAACTTTGAGAATAAATCACAGGAAATTTGAAGTCATTACGATGAGATCGAATTTCGAGTCATTACACATCATGTGATTTAAATTTAAATTTTAATATAAAAACAAATAAACATCTCAGTTCCTAATTCTTACTTCACCGTTCTCTATTTTTGAATTGGTAAATACAATTACGAATTAGTTCACTCTGATGTGAACTTTCAATTCATGCCAACGATAGATATGGTTCTACATTTATGTTATGTATAACAGTATAACTTTCGGTAATAGCATGAGCATTCAAACTGATGAAAAAACACAGACTAGAAAATCACAAATACTTCATCCAATTTATTGATTTGAATATTGACCCCGAAAATTGAAAATTTTGTGAGGGAGCTGGTCTTAAATCTCATCAAAATGACTTGAAAAACATAGAAAATAATAATTTGACAGTTCTAAAAGGAAACAATGTGAACTTAAGATAGCCGCCATACAATTTTTCAGTTTTGACCACGAAAAGACCCCAAAAATCCGAAATTTTGCAGGGGAGGTAGTCCTGAATCTCATTGGAATGACTTGAAATTTTGCATGCCTCATTTTTTTCATAGAAAAATTATATTCTGAAAGTTTCACAATGATACAATGGGAAATTGTCATAGTCCCCATACAAATTTTTCTTAATTATATTGAAAAACAGCCCATTTTTTGATTCCACTCAACTAGAGGTACCCGAAAAAATTATCCGATTGGGTTGAAAATTAATAGGTTTCTATTCCTAAGGAAGACCAATGTGTGTGTAAATGTTCAATTCTAAAATCCATTTTTTGAGTTATCGTGTTAAAATAATTGTGCGTACAACGGACATCGGACAACGTACCACACACGGACAAAAAATTGCCCCGGGAATGGTTGCAATCGTTTTTTCTAGGTTCAAAACGCATTGAAAACTTATTCCGAACGTTTTGGATTTTTTGGATCGATTGCAATACCTCTACCACACACAGTGGTGTGTGCGAAAAAGTAAAAACATTTAGTACGGTTTGCTAGTACATATATGTGTAGATTTAGCTATTGGAATACAGAGGGCGTTTTGATATGTATACATCTGGTAGATGCTCTCCAGTCACTGGGTTAGCAACACCTCTAGTATAGATTCCATGTTCACGAATCATCACAAACGATGCTCAACGCGCTGAGTCAGCTAACTCAGCTCGGCTCAGCGCTACTTCAAACAGTGCCATATTTATGATATCATGGAAATTTATGACATTTTTCTTGTCCGCAGTGGCTTTGAACACTAAATTGAATGAATTTTCTAAACATTATTGGCAATTGAATCATATTGCTCCACATCATCATTGGCAACAGAATAAAATTTCCGTACTTTTGATAAATTATGGCTGCCTACAACCTCATCTTTTTTGTGGAGAATTTTGACCATATCCACCATACGTATCGTTTTACGTTTTATGAATAATCGAAATTTTCCAGAGATGACAAGTGACAGATATATGTTGGCTGTTGGGTGCAAAAAAAAAAAGAGCAAATCACTAATTTTATTTATGATCAAAAAATTGCCCTTTTCCATGTGTTATGAGAAACCTCTTATATGAAATTAATTGTATATGGAAATCAGTTGAGTCAAACCGAAGGTATAAATACACAATCTATTTTGCCTTCTAGCTACGTTCAAGTGGGAAGACAGTGAAAAGCAAAATTGGAAAAATACATGCGCAAAAGCAATACTGTTGGAATCTGACAACAGACATGCGCAAATTTTGCGGTGTAAAATCTATACGTCAGAATCGTATTAGCAACAGCATCGTTTTGATGAACGAGACTTTCGAATTTCAATGCAAATGACAAATGTCGATTATACGTAATTATGTATTCTCCGCTATTGGCATGAATCTGGCAATGCAGTGAAGCGCATATATTTACAATTTCATTATATATTTGATTGGATTAAATTAATTTGTATTTCGAATAGTCTTTATTCAATTTTTTTTTTTTAATTTTTTTTATATATTTTTCAATTTAATACTCGAATAAAATTTGAAACATAGTCCATAAACTAAATTGAGTTGAATATAATAAGAGATGGTGCGGATTTAAGACTTTAAACCCAAACTTTAAAAGAAACTATACACTCCCATAAAAGCCGGGTCAAGTTGATCATCGGAATCACAATTTGAACCAGTTTTAACACTTTTCATGCGTTTTTCGAGCGATTTTTTTCTTTCTTCGATGTCGTGGTTTTCTTTGGTGACATATTTCGTTCTCATTTTTCAGCGTCGGCCTCTTCTCTTTCGCAGCTGCTCGCTTTTGTTGTCGTTCTTGGAGAATGCCAACATTTTCCAACTAACTCAAAATCACAGTCTTTTCTTCAATTTTTACCATTTTATAGCATAGCTGCAACTGATATTTCTTTTGTGATATTCATTTGACGCTGCGCAGAGTTGAAATGATTCAAAATGGCAATTTGTGTATTGAGAACGTTTTTTGTGTCGATAGAAAATTTGACGAAACTCACTCAAATCTCCATCCACTCCTTCTGCTGCTCTACTGTTACAAACTTTCAATTTCGTTGAGAAGATAACCGTAATTGGCATGACTATAGTTCATAAAATTATTACAATATAAATAATTGTTTATAGATGTTATGATGATGTATAAAAGGATGAAAGCTAAATATGATTTTTTTTTAATTCTAATAAATGCTTTTGATAAAGTTTAATGGCAAAGATGACACTACTACTTCTCTTTTGTATCAGGGGCGAGGATTATTCAAATATGTTATATTTTATTGCTGTGTGACGTATAATTATTAATGGTTTAACCCATTTACTTTGACTTTGAAAATATGATTTCATAATACCTTCCACCAATTATTATGTGTCTTTACTTTGAAATTGAGTAATTTCCTTTAAAAAGATGGTGTGACTAATTGAATGAGCTCAAGGTACACATTCAATAGTTGACTCGGAGAAAATGCGACCAGGAATAACCCTCATCACACCTCAAAAATATAAGATTTATTTGAATTTATTGAATGTAGAACTGAGTGCGTGCGTGTACATAAGTTCACTGAGTTTGCTTACACTACATTATTCTCTCTATCTCCACAAAAACATTATTTTACCAATGTTCCAGCATTTTCAATTTTCTTTGAATGATTTTAGAATTGCAATTCGAAAAAAAAGAGCCCGAGTTTTTTCATCCAAAAAATAAGTGCTTCAATGAGAAAGGCATCCTCTAGGAGGTGCGAATAACTTTAGTTTCCAGAAGATTTTCTGTTTAATCAATTCGGTTTCAACCCGAAATACAATTCACATGCACATAACGATTGTGTCGGATCAAATGAGAAAGAAAGAATGAGGAAGAGAGTAAAGATAAGCATTACAGTTCAGCTGATGAAATAGAATAGAAACAGTTTAATTTTATTCTATTCATTCAGTTGATACATCAAAAAGTCATATTTTAAATTACATAGATTTCTATAGAAACTCTGCATTTTTGATGATAAGATTAAACTTTTGCTCTTTTGCCACTTCTGGCATCAAATTTTTCTCGACATTCGTATTTGAAATATCTAAAATCATTTAAGCATTTCGCTTCTACTTCTCCGTCCAACATCAATTCGAAAATTGCATTACGCCTATCTTCAATCCCTCTCACTGCATCGGGCCAATTTTTTAGAAAATTCGCTTCAATTTCTGTTTTATCAGGTACAATGTAGGATCTGAACGCATTTACAGCCATTCTCAATTCAGACTCAAATATTTCCATAAATTGAAACAAACTTTTGAAGTCTTCCTCAACCTTTGCTTTAAATGGCAACATTACGGCATCGTAAGCATTCAGCTGATTTTTGTTTATAACGTTTAACCTCTTTTTGTAATGAAATGCTTCAAATTTGTCGCAACATGTCTTCCAAATAGCATAGAAGTCTAAAAAGTATTGAAGAGCATTGTCAATAACTGGCAGAATATTAGGGAGACTTTCTATTGCAATTAAAGTATTTTGGTGTGGATTTGCAGAACTATGAATTTTTCGGGTGATCTGCGGAAGAATTTTTGACAAACTGCTATTATAATCTGTGACATCGTTAATATTTTGTTTGTTTTTACAATTTTTGGTAAACATTGGATTCTCCCTTTTGAACTTAGACTCAACATGAAACTGATTCTGTAAAAATAATAAAACTGAGGTCAATATCGTTTTTAAAATGAGCCACGTTTTAAGACGATAAAATGTGCTGTGCTGGAAAATAAATTATTTGACAATTTTTCTCCAGAAAATTATGTTCCGATCACACATCGAGAAATGTTCGGGAAAACGATGAAAAACAAAAGAAAGTGAGACGAAACTGTTAGCTATTTTAAAACATGAATATTTCAAACTTACGCAATGCATCAAAATGATAACTAATAAACAAAAAGCTGTTTTTAAAATTTGCATGTTGCTTAGAATCTCGAATGAAACTGACGAATTGGTGTTTAATAATAGATATTTATACAGATTTTGAGGTATCAAAAGTTTGAGTGATACATTCAAAAATTTAAATATTCGTTATAATCGGTGATAATGTATTCAAAGTTCGAATTTTTAAACCAAATCAAAAATTATTACATTCATGCAACGAAAGTTTCCGCATTTTATTCGATTTTATTCTGCATTAAGTGATACCAATTGGACTAGCAAACAATAAATAAAAACCAAACTGGATCGGTTTAAATTAAGGTTCATTTATGTTAAAGCATGTTTCCTTTTCCGCACACACCTTTGTGAAGTACAATAAAAGTTTTGTGATCAGTCAAAAAAATTTAAAACGCCCGGAATGAGTTTTCTATGCGTTTTGAACCTTAAAAAAATAAGATTGCAACCATTATCGGAGCAATTTTTTGTCTGTTGTCCGTTGTACGTTGTACGCAAAAATTTGTTAAAACGATAACCCAAAAAATTGAGATTAGATTTCATCAAAAATTTACACACACATTGGTCTTCATTAGGACTAGAAACCTATTCATTTGCCTAATCGGTTAATTTCTTCGGGTAAATCAATAAATAGGCTGTTTTTCAATATAATTGAGAAACATTTGTATGGAGACTATGTCTAGTTCGCATTGTATCATTATGAAACTTTCGGAATATTATTTTTTATGTAAAAAATGAGTCATTCCGATAAGATTTGGGAAATATTCATATGGCAGTTCAAGGTTCAACGTAAACTTCAAATGAATTTGAATCTTATCGCTCCATGTAATAAGAATCATTTTTGAAAAAAATAGCACAATTCTCACGCAAAATCTTCAAATTCTCTCTCTCTCTCTCTCTCTCTCTCTCTCTCTCTCGATACTCTGAGAAAACGTTTGAAATTCGAGAAAGAAAAGTTGTGCTGTCTTATATATCACAACAATGATCTTTATTTGCACGAGTTTTTGTAGTGTTTTTTTCAATAGTAAAGTAATCATTCAAATTCAACATCAACAATGGCTAATAGTTCCCGTCTCGCTATTGGTGAGTTTGAACGAAATACCAAAACATCCGCAAACATGACACGGCTGATTCGCAGTATTAATTAATCTTAAATCTGATCGAAATTACTTAAAATTTGGTGTGACATATTATCATAGTAACATGATGAT
The DNA here is from genome assembly GCA_028476595.1 of Obolodiplosis robiniae. NCBI lineage: Eukaryota > Metazoa > Arthropoda > Insecta > Diptera > Cecidomyiidae > Obolodiplosis > Obolodiplosis robiniae. Next base: position 4,768,115 of record CM052014.1, read on the forward strand.
ACGATAAGTAATAAACATAACCTGTGAACCCGTACACTGTCGGGAAATATGCGGAAAAGTTAGTTTTACGTATGTAAGACCATTTATTTTTTCTTCATGTTGAACCATTTCACACTGGAACCGTTTTTGGTATCAATGGAAAATGTTGCGTCAATTTTGTATTTGAGAACTTCATACGGAATTTTTCAATATTGCTCGTGTTTTCTGTATTTGTCCATTGCTCTCGTCACGATAAATTACACGTGTTCCCTACTTTGAAATAATTTTTACGATCAAAAAAAAGTACGCTTTCCTTCTCATTTTGCGATCATTCATGCCGGGTGGCACCTACGATGATTGGAAGTGGCCCTTCGTGCCACTTAAAAACTTAAAAAGCAACGGACAAAACGTACCGTTCATTTGTATTTCATGACCCGACGTAAGAAAGTCGTAACATTCCAACATTTCAATGTTGCGAACATATAAGTTATTCGTTTTTTGTCTGGACCTGAATCATACATCACAAATGGTGCACCAATTGGAGCCAACAACACACAAAAAAAAAGTTGTATTGTATTGTACAATAAATTGTATGCGCTTGTGGCGCTTTAAATATTAAAATTACCAAATTTTACCAATTTTAAACATATACACGTTTACTGCAGTAATTCATACTGTAGTAAATAAATATATGGACCAGAGACGACGCAATGGTCCACGTTTGTTGGCCGGTTTGCTTAGCCGGCTAGTGCCTATCCATTAGCCGTAGATGTACAGTCTATCGATAAAGTATCTTCCGCTTTCTCCATAAGAAACAATGTTAAAACCGGCAAATACTTTATCGATAGACTGTACACAAGTGTTTCGCTTACTCATAAAGAGTAGTGCGGTTGCCGCAAGCACACAGACGCATGCGCTCTCTCTCTCTCAATCTTTGCGAATTTTCCTAATTTTGTGTACTTACAATTGTAAATGTTTCTACATATCATGGAAAGGTTTGAAATCGAATAAATAGGCGTTATAATAATAACAGCGTTATAAATGATTATTTATGATCAGAAAATGGAATTATGAATGTGTTGTTTGACTTGCAAAAATTAACAATATTTAAATGTCACAAATCACAAGAACTAATGATAAAAAATATAAGCAGAACGTATTCGCACAAAGTGATTTTGCATAATGCGGTTTTGAAATATGAGTTGACTGAGTTTAATGGCATGCGCTACATGCAAAAGATGAAGTGACGGTGTTTGTGGCGGTTGCGACAGCGCAACGTATGATGCGGCACATGCCCACTTTTGTGCAGTTGGCCGACTAATTAGCATGCCTATGGGCTTTGCGGCCCATGCGATCGGGTCTCTGATATGGACTGAATTGGTAAATTGTGGTAATTTTAATCTTAAAAATGCCACAAGTACAAAACATGTACAACATTTTTTTTCTGTATGAAGTTGATCGACTTAATCGATTCTTTGAGGTCTTCTTCGGAATTGCAGCCAAAATATTGGCTGAATTTAATGTCTTAAATGATTTGGGGAGCTGTTTTTCCAGTTTTTCGGACCAATTTTTTTGCCTTTTCCTCTTGCTGTTCAATTTCCGTGTGCAAATAAAGTGACTTACAGTCAGCCAACTGTAATTAACAGCTAATGAATATCACTGGCTAACTTTTGGTTTTGTATTGAAAAAAGCCAGTTTCCGTTACATTTCAGTCTGTCGATTAATTTGGGGCATTCCGACTGAACGTTAACTACAGCTTTTTTGTTTGTCGTTGTCTAGTTTCTTCGAGCATAAAGTTAGCCACACAAAATCACTTAATTATCCCAAATTAGTCGACTGGCTACTCAGTAGGTAGAAATATTTCTATTTTCTACAGGGAAACCACTTCACAAACGGCCGAAACATAGTTGCATTCGCTAACTAAATCAACATATTTTAAAAATATATAACTATTTGATCCAACTTACGTTTCAGTGTTGCTAGGCATCTTTCGTCTTTTAGTCTGTTGAATATCCCGCGTATTAGCAATGACAAAGATCAGCGTACAAAGAGTATGTTACCAACTAGGCCACTGAATGGGTCAAAAAGGGGGATTTGACTATCCACGAATGCTACAAAAATTCACAGAAACATATGAATCCGCACTGTTTTCCAACGCATCCGCACGTAAACTTAAGTTTTCGCAATGACCCCTAATATTCAAATACATTTTCGGACGAATGGTCGGACAGAATTGAATATTTCATATTTTTCGAACAGTCGAACGGACGTACGCTGACAGCTCTGATTAGGACACATAAATTAAACACACCGTTTTGACATTACACCCACATTTTAATAAATTATATGCAAAATCCTCAATCAAAAGTATAATCAACCGTCTTATGTATTATGTGGAAGATTTTAACGTATGATCAATTATGCATCGCACAGGATACATAAATATATTACATAAAAACATCCTTACATGTGCAAATATCCGAAAATCCACAGCTCATACGCAAAAATTGGCAACTGCACTGCATTCATGAGATTCATATCCCCACACACAAAAAAGTGAGTGTGGTAAATATTGCATGGTTCGGGCAAATATTTATATACTTTACATATATTTTGTCCAAGACTAGTAAAAATTACCCACTGTCAAATATAATTCGTAATCTTCAACCAAAACTCATACATTTTACCCCAAATGATTTCATTTTGCCTACTTTTAAATAAAGATGTCATATATGACATGCAATAGGTTTGATATTTATTTAAAAGTAGGCAAAATGAAATCATTTGGGGTAAAATGTATGAGTTTTGGTTGAAGATTACGAATTATATTTGACAGTGGGTAATTTTTACTAGTCTTGGACAAAATATATGTAAAGTATATAAATGTTTGCCCGAACCATGCAATATTTACCACACTCAAATATACTAGTATCGCTCATTGCGTCAGTATTTGTGTATGTTTGTCATAATATACTCATAGTATTGAGCGGTTAAGCGGATCGAATTTGTTGATTGCGAATATTGGATAGAACTTGTTCAATTCATTGATAACATATCTGGTCTTGAAAGGACAGACAGAAATTTGTGGTGGATGATTCATTGAAATCTTTCGAATTGCATCTTGTTACCATTTTTTAATGTGTTGCTAAGGAATATCGGTATTGAATGAAATGAGCTGAAACCCAATATCTAAGAAATTATATGAATGAACTTGAAACGAATTACACAAGTCCCGCGTCTGAATTTCAATGAAATTTTTTGAAAATGAATGTGAGACTCAATTATTATTCAGACGATTCAAACTGAATAAATTTGGCATTGTGAAGGAGAAGAATATCAGTTTTTCTCAACCTCTTTTATTCGATTGTATGACACAATGAACATGGTTTAAGAGATACATTTTCTTCTGTTGTAATCAATTTTGTACTATCTTTTCTTTCAATTGTAAAGAACAATTTTTTTTCTTCATAAAAATAAGTGCTTCAATGCAAAGGACATCCTCGAGGACGTACAAATAATTTTAGGTTTTAGAAGATTTACTGTTTAATCAAGCCGGTTTCTATACGAAATACAATTCAAATGCACAGGACCAAGTGAGAAAGAAAACGAGAGGAAGAGTGTAAAGAGAAAAAAATACATGTCAGCTGATCAAATGCATTGTGTATATTTCCAAATGCTAATGATAAATGTTAACATTTGATGTGATTCTATTTATTCATCTGATACATTGGACAGATTCATGATAACATCAATCTTTCGCTTTTTGCTCATTTTTTCATCAAATTGATAATGACAATCATTTTTGAAATATTCGTAACCTTTCAAGCATAATGCACCGACTTCTCCAATCAACTTTAATTCGACCAATTTATTACGCCAATTTTCTATCTTTTGCACTGCATCGGGCCAATTTTGAAGAAAATTCGCTTCAATTTCTGTTTGATCAATTAAAATGTAGGATGCAAATGAATTAACAGCCGCATTCAGTTCAACCTCAAATACTTTCTTAAATTGAAACAAACTTTCGAAGTCTTTTTCAATACTCGCTCTGAACGGCTTCATTAGGGCATTTAAATCGTCCACATTCTGTTGTCCTTTTCTGATAGCGGCTAACCTCCTTCTGTAATAATACTCTTCAAATGGTGCGCAATACTCCTCCCAAATAGCATGAATTTGTAAATAGTGTTGAATAGCAGAGTCTATAATTGCCATAGCGTTCGGTAGACTTTCTATTGCAGTTAAAGTATTTTGATGTGGATTTGCAGAACTATGAATTTTTCGTGTGATCACCGGGAGAATATTCGACAAACTACAATTGTATGCAGTGATTCTGTTGATATATGGTTTGTCTTTACATTTGTTGGTAAACATTGGGTTCTCCTTTTCTGGCCTAGATACAACATGAATCAAATTCTAAAAGGAAATCAAATAAACTAATATCAAAATCGTTTATAGATTGAGTTATCGGACGATAGAATATGCTGTGCTGGATATTAAATCTAAGTTCATCTCCAAAAAATAATGGTGCGATCACACATCGGGGAAATTCTCAGGAAAACAATGAAAAGCAAAGAAATCGGAGACGAAACTGTGAACTCAGATATTTTATTTCATACTTACACTATACGTCAAAATGATGAATAATAAATAAAAGGCTGTTTTTAAAAAATGCATGTTGGTTGGAATGTCGAATGATACTGACGAATTCGTGTCAAAAAATGGATATTTATACAATTTCTGAGAAATCAAAAATTTTATTGACATATTCAGAAATTCAAATATTCATAATAATGTATTCACAGTTCGAAGTTTTGAACCAAATTAAAAATTCTTACTTTCATACAACGAAAAAGTCCGCATTTTAGTCGCTTTCATTTTGAATTATGTGATATCAATTCAAATTACAAAAAGTTAATAAAAATTGCACTGGTTCGGTTTCAAATTGGGTCGCATTAATGTTTAAACATATTTGTTATCCATTTCCCATATAGCTGCAATAGATTTATTTCTATTAGGGTAGATATGTTTCGCTACATAGATTTGAAATGATTCACAATTATTTTATGTACTGAAATCGTTTTTGTATACGAAATTTTTTCACATTGCACGTGCTTTCTGTATTTTTCCATTGCTCTCATTTCCATTTGCTTATTTATCGTGACAATTACAAATTCAATTGCGGACTGAGCGCGTGAGCATTCTTCCATCAGTGCAGCAGAGCAGCAGTGACTTTGAGAACTGAGCTGAGTAAAACAATACATGCGCAAACACTACGAATCAAATCATTGTCTGTTCAGGACAAGCTTCGGAAAGTAGACGATGACTTTCGGATGCGTTTTTCTTTAGATCGAAACATTCGAAATTTCTGAGGCGTAAATCGGCCCGCCTGGTGGTGAAGCAATAATTTACCACTATACATTGTTATAATACCACATGACATTAGAATTCGTGTTTCTACTCTGCGTGCACTGTTTAAAAATAAATGGTCTCACATACGTAAAACTTACTTTTCCGCACATTTCCCCAAAGTCTACGGGCTCACGGGATTTTATTTCTTATTTTATCGTCAAGTAATTTTAAGAAAAAGTCACCAGAAATTTCAAGTCAATGAGGTTTAGGATTTATTGATTCTACGAATCTGCCATGTCATATTTGATTCCAAAATGAAGCTTATTACATGGAGGATTTTCCCAATTCTTATCGGATTGACTTGAAATTGTATGCGTGCAAATTTTTCCGTGAAAAAATGAAATTACAGAATTTCCATAGCGATACGTCGTGATACAAATGTTTCTTAATGAAGACTTATTTGAATCGGTGGGAAGAAAACCTGCCTTCAAATTATATGGAAAAATATACTGGAGCTTGGAACTGTTTATTCGGAATAATTGGGAAACATATGTTTGTAAATACAATGCAAATAATTGTTCACGATGATTTCCAATACTACTTTTATACATTTAGATTTACTCAGATATTTTCAGTTTCAATATTTGTCCTATTTTATCTGAAGGTATGTTTTCTTCCCACCGGTTCATTTGTGCGTTCATGTACGATCAAATGAGTTATCGTGTTAACAAATTGTTGCGTACAACTTTGAACGGACTACGTACCACACACGGATAAAATGTCCGCCGGGAATGTTTGCAATCATATTTTTAGGTCCAAAACGCATAGAAAACTCATTCCATACAGTGGTGTGTACGGAAAAGAAAAAAACTCATAGGATTGAAATACGAAGAAAATGAATTTCTGAAAGTGGAACACACATCACCGTGTTTCAATTTAAAGTGTTGCATTTGCAATGTTTCACTTTCATGAATTTCTCAACTTTGTTTCACTTTAATATATTTTTTTTTTCTTTCTTGACGTTAATGGAATGCAGTAATGGGAGATAACATGGCAAAATTTCGGATAGATTTTTCGGGAATTTTGGATGGTCTGATCAAAAAAAAATCTCACCCCGAGCATGACGACCACCAATAATATTCTTTGTTTTAGATCACATTGGACTAAACCATCAAAAATACCCGGAAAATCCATCCAAAATTTGACCTTGTTATTTCCCATTAACGCATTCCATTGACGTCAGGACAAATAAAAAATTAAAGTTTAACATCGTGAATACAACACTTAAAGCGAACGACGGTGATATTCCACTTTGAAATACAATATGTTTTTCTTGAGTTTCACTTCTGTATGGTTTTTGTTCTTATTTGAATTCTGGGTAATTTTTAGAGGTCCGTGAGCTGTGAACTTACGCTATACATCAAAATGATGAATAATAAACAAAAAGCTGTTTTTAAAACTTGCATGTTGCTTAGAATGTCAGACGATACTGACGAATTTTTGTCATACAATGGGCATTTATACATTTTTTGAGGTAGCAAACATTTGAATGATTAATTCGGAAATTCAAATATTCATAATTATGTATTCAAATTTTGAAGTTTTTGAACCGAATTAAAAACTATTACATCTATTGTATAAAATTAAATTTTCCGCATTTGAGTCGATTTTATTTTGCATAATGTGATACCAATTCAATTAAATCAATGGTAATTTTAATGAAAAAGATGTCAGCTCCATTTCATACTTGTAATTGTGAAATGAAACATTTCATTACATTGTGTGGAACAAGAATGACTAGCGCCGTCTATCGCTATACACACGACAAATTCGACAGATTTTGCAGTGCGAAATTCAGTTGCGCAATGCAAAAATTCGAGACAACGTTTATCTCAATACTTCGGTGGAGTGAAATAATAAAAGCAAACATCCATCCAAAATATACTAAGTAAAATCTACGCATTAAGAAGTCGCCGGTTCTTGAAATTTGATTCATATCAATAAATAAGAAACATAAAAATGTCCGGTATTAAGAATGCAAACGACATTTATAATTTGAAAAAAAAGGGTCTTAGATTACGAGGCCAGTGATTATGAGTTCGGTTTCGATACTTTGCCAAAAAGAATAAAAATAGTCGGCAAAAAAATGTGCTTAGTAAACCCGAAGCGAGACAAAAACAATATTAAATTGTTGCGACGATTGATTATGGTCAGCAAAACACGCAATGTAAACACAAAGATAAAAAAAAAATAAACAAACGAATCGACTTTTGCCTATTCTCGGGAATTCGCCTTGATTCAAATGTGTTCGCGCACCGGAACCGAATTCACATGAAGTGTTGTCGGATTTATGCGGTGATAAAAACATGAACCCAACGGAAAGCATTGAAATTGATTTTGATCCGAATGAATCCGACGATGCGACAATCATTCAAGAGTTGAGTTTTGAAGAAGCCAGTGGTTTGGATTTGCAGTCCCCAGAAAAAGCGTATGAGCCAATGCTTTTTCGGTACAGTTATTTTAAGTTGTTGGAAAAAAATGGTGATTCCTATAGTGCAATGTGTGTTCCTTGTGGTGTCGACGAGAATATTTCTCCAAAAGCGATTTGTCGTGCTTAACACAACGTTTCTTCTAACTTGATCACACATTTGAAGGCAGAATGTGACAACAAATGTTTTTGTTCAAATTATAAGTTTTGAAAAATATTTTTTCTATGCAGCGTAAACACAAAATGGAATATTCCAGATATTTAAAACAAAAGCAAGAAAATACTCAGGTAAAAGGCTAGAAACCGGCAAAATCTGAAATGGAACAAAAACATTTCGATGACATTGTGATGCGATTTATTATAAAAGGACTGCCCCCGTAGCGAACTCTGAAGATGAAAGTTTCATCGAAACGAATGGTGAGATTTACATGAGCCGATTGTTTAAAGTCAAAATTCAATCCATAGAATTATTGGGAACGGCCGAACTATCAAGCTTATGCCACGTCATGTGTTGAAAACTTAAATCGATTGGACATTTGAAACAAAAAGAAATGAATTGATAAACATTTTTTCGTCAATCGAACACATGAGAATCACCTGTGATGTCCAGCAAACATCGCAGTTTCATTGGCGTTACAGCACATTGGATTGATCCAAAGACGTATGAACGACGATATGCTATTCTATCATGCGAACGATTCTTATTTCCACACACTAATAACCGAATCGCTGAACATTTGAAAAATGTTTGTGATATTTTTTAATCACGGAGAAAGTCGTTGCAACTACGATAATGCATTAAATTTTGAAAATGCATTTCGAGAGTATGGTGTACCGATTGAATGGCATTTTGTGGATGATTCAGATTTTGATCAATATTTTGATAATAAAGAAATTGATTCAGTATTATCCTTACATGTTCGATGTGCTTCGCATACACTTAGCCTCATGATCGCTCTAGAAATTCCATAATTTTCGGCAAATGATACTGCTTTTCTTCATAAATACATAAAAGTTTTGACACTTATAGCTAGAGCGCTTGATTTTTTACAGACTGAGGGTTATTTTGCTTTATTATATCAGTGGTGCACAAAGCTAAGCAAGATCTATTGCAAATAAGAAATGAAAATAAAAAATACACTGGACCATTCTCAACACTGGACTCAATGCAGTTTTAGGTGGAATTGAAGATCGATTTGGATATTTGTTTGATTTTGATGACGAGCGATGTAAGCCGGCCTTACAGGGTGGGCCATATAACGTTTGCATTTTGAACCACTGTTTATTTAGAGAATAGCAGCTCAAATGTCATTCAATTTGTGTTCATAATTTAGTTAAAGGTTTGACATTTACGAAATGGGACGCTATACGCTTGAACAAAATTGAGAAATATTGAAAACTTACTTCAAAAAAAAAAAAAAAAAAATATGAAAAATCGTCTTTTCGGATGAAGCCCATTTTCACCTCGGAGGCTATGTCAATAAGCAAAATTGTCGCATCTGGGGTTCGGAAAATTCATACGTCACCATTGAGAAGCCAATGCACCCACAAAGAGTTACGGTTTGGTGCGGGTTTTGGTCCGGGGGCATCATTGGGCTATTTTTCTTGGAAATGAACAAGGAGCCGCCATTACAATCAATGGCGAGCGTTACCGTGCTATGCTCAACGAATTTTTGTTTCCAAAATTTGAAGAGTATGACATGGACGACATTTGGTTTCAACACGATGGCGCAACAAGCCACACAGCCAACATAACAGTCGAACTTTTGGACACCGTTTTCGAAAATCGAATAATCAGTCGAAATTCTGAAGTCAATTGGCCGCCTCGAGGCTGCGATTTGAGCCCGTTGGATTATTTTTTGTGGGGAGCTGTCGAGGACAAGTGTTACACCAATCATCCAGAGACGATTGATGCCTTGAAACACGAAATCGAAGTTGCCATTAATGAAATTCGAGCCGAAACAATCGAAAAAGTGCTTGAAAATTGGGTTGACCGAATACTGTAAAGCCAGTCGTGGCAGTCATATGAACGATATTGTTTTTCATTCATAAATAACAAAGTTCAAGCTTTCCAATAAAAATAAATGGTTTAACGTACGTAAAACTAACTTCTCCGCACATTTCCCGGCATTGTTCGGGTTAACGGGTTTTTCATTGATTGGTACTCATTTGTATTGGATTTAAGTTTATTTCTTATCGAATCATCATACAACTTTGAGAATAAACCACAGAAAATTTCAAGTCATTACGATGAGATCGAATTTCGAGTCATTACACATCATATAATTTAATCTAATAAAAGAAAGTTTCATAAAGATACAATGCGAACTAGATATAGTCCCCATACAAATTTTTCTCAATTATATTGACAAACAGCCCATTTATTGATTCAACTCCACTAGAGCTACCCGAAAAAAAATTCCGATTAGGTTGAAAATTAAAACGTTTCTATTCCTAATGAAGACCAATGTGTGTGTAAATTTTTGATCGCTTTGACGCATTAGTATATTTTTTCACTTTTTCGCACACACCACTGTGTGTAGTAAAAGTATTGCGATCGGTACAAACAATTTAAAACGCTCGGAATGAGTTTTTGTTCTTTCCGATGAGATTAAGGACTACATCTCCTAAAAAATTCTCTATAGATATGAACAATTACATCTATCAAGGCGAAATTCCCTATTTCTATCTTTGCAACCTGAATAGTAAAAGCTTCTTACAATCTCAAATGCAAATAAAAAATATTTTAATTATCAACAATGGATTGTCATCCATAGCTTTTCTCAAGGAAAGATCTGCCTTGGAACCCAAAAATGTATCAAAAACAGTTTGTCAAGCAAAACTTATTACAAATAAGAAATCAATAAAACAAACAAACGAGTGTGAATCGCCTAGCGCATAATCGATATGTGTATTTAATGTTTTCGGAAGCAATTTACAATAAACAAAATGTTAAAATAACCATTCGCTTATGGTACAGTGAATGAAGCAGTAAATGGACTAGTGACGATCACATGCACTGGTGAGCCGGTGCTAATTAAAAAAAAGAATTATTTTGTTTCTCTCGAAATGAGAAATTTTTATAACAAAACAAATGACAATACTTCAAATGATTTTTCATTTCTTCAGAAAAAATTTAGGCGAATTTGTTATTTATTTAGATCATTTTGTCATAGATGTTTTTGTAATCAGCCATTTAAAACCAATCCAGTGAGATTTCTATTTATTTTTCATTGGTATCACATAATGCAAAATGAAATCGACTTTAATGCTGAAACTTTCGTTGCATGAATCTAAGACTTTATATTTCGGTTCAAAACTTCGAACTTTGAATATATTATTATGAATATTTGCATTTCTGAATATATCATTCAAATTTTTTTTACTTCAAAAACTGTATAATACCCATAATTTGACACCAATTTGTCAGTATCATTCGAGATTCTAAGCAACATGCAATTTTTAAAAACCGCCTTTTGTTTATTAGTCATCATTTTGATGCATAGCGTAAGCATGAAATATTCGTGTTTTATAAAAGCTACGTTCACAGTTTCTTCTCCTCTGTTTATCTGTTCATTGTTTTCCCGGAAATTTTCCAATGTGTGATCGGAACATTATTTTTTGGAGAAACACTGTCAACTTATTTAATTTACAGCAAAGCAAATTTTTTGCTCGCACGTCCCTCAATTTATATAAGAAATTTATCTCAGTTTATTTTTTTTTTCATCATAGATTCAGATTCATGTAGAGTCTAAGCTAGAAAAGGAGAACCCAATGTTTACCGAAGAATGTAAAAACACTATATATATTAAAGATGTCAAGACACATAATAGCAGTTTTGCATTTTTTCTTCCGTATATGACCGAAAAAATACATCGTTTTGCCAATCCACACCAAGATACTTTAACTCTAATAGAAAGTCTCCCCAATATTCTGCCACTTATTGACAATGCTCTTCGACACTTTTTAGACTTTTATGCTATTTGGGAGGTTTGCTGCTCACAATTTGAAACATATTATTACAAAAGGAGGTATGGCGTTATCAAAAAAGGGCAGCTGGATTCTTTAGATGTAATAATGAAGCCATTCAAAACAAAACTTGAAAGAGACTTCAACAGTTTGTTTGAATTTATGAAAGTATTTGAGATTGAACTGCAAAAGGCCACATTGGCGTTCGGATCCTACGTTTCACGTAAGGAAAAACAAATGGATGCGGATTTTCTTCAAAATTGGCCGCGTGCAGTGCAAAAGATAGAGCATGGGCGTAATGCAATCTTCGAATTTAAGGTGAACGTAGATATGAGTGCAAAATGCTCCAACGAGTACGAAGCTTTCAAATTAGCATGTCAAGATAAATTTGATACCAGAAGGAGCAAAAGAAAGCTTGATGTTATCCAATAAAATGCAGAATTTTATTAGAAATCTTTGTAATTGAAATATTTAATGTATCAGCTGAATAAAAATAATAACATTAAATGTTAAAATTTATCGTCAGCATTTAGAAATATATCCGATGCATTTGATCAGCTGAACTGTAATGGTTTTCATTGTTTCATCGCTCTCTGACTCTCGTTCTTTCTCACTTGGTCTCATACATGCGTTATGTGCATGTGAATTGTATTTTGTACTGGCATCCATGAAAATTCTTTTTTCCAAGTAGTAAATCTCATAAAACCTACTAGACGTATTCGTAAAAAATGTACAAAATTTAAAGCAATCACCAAAGATTCAGTCGAAAATAATATTGAAAACAGCAATAGAGGAAAATTCATTTCGAAAACCGTGTTCATGCATTCAAATAAAAGAGTTGGAGGAAAACTTGATTCAACTTTTACTTCACAATTCCAAATTTATTCAGATTGTATCGTCTGAATAATAATTGAGTTTATCGTTCATTTTCGAAAAATTCCATTGGAATTCGAGCGCGGGACTTGTGTAATTTATATCAAGCTGGAAAGAGAAATTTTACTTTTCGCAGTTGCGATCGGTCCAAAAAATTCAAAAAACTTAGAATGAGTTTTATATGTGTTTTGGACCTAATAAAAAATTGCATCCATTCCCGGAGCAATTGTTTGTCCGTGTGTGGTACATTGTACGTAAAATTGTTATAACACGACAACTCAACAAATTTAGATTAGAATTGATCGTGCATGAGAGCACCAATAGGTCTTGAGTGTGAATAAAAAATAAATGGTCTTACGTACGTAAAACTAACTTTCCCGCACATTTCCCGAAATTGTTCGGGCTTACGCATTTTTCATTGATTGCTACTCATTTGTATTGGATTTATGTTTATTTCCTATCGAATCATCATGAAACTTTGAGAATAAATAACAGAAAATTTCAAGTCATTACGATGAGATCGAATTTCAAGTCATTTATTTTTATTTATTTATTACGAAACCTATATTTATGCCAATACGTGTTCAAAGCAAGCTCAGAACATGCTGGTCAGAGACCCAATACGTCATTAATTCCGCCCATGGTGCGTCTTTTGCAAAGAGAGTACAGTCAGGGGAGGGATAGTATTATAGTGAAGCTTTAATACTAGAATTGGATCCGGAAAACCATGGCAAAACCGGCCTGGCTCTGGAGAGCCAGGGGAAAATACAATTATAATTTTTGCAATTAAATTACGTTAACATCAATGAATTGTAAACACCGGAATATTCACTTGCAAAATGAAAGTCTGTAAAATTCCAATTTAAAAATATTTTATTTAATATTGAGTGTGCGATACTTCACGGAGCGACGTCCTTTCGCTTTGACTGCTAATACGTAAGAGAGCGAGCATTGAGTCTCGCTGTACAATGGAGGCTCTAAAATGACGCTACTCCTACATGTACAATTCACACGAATATGCTACAATTGAAATATGACGGCAGAGGACCGATCACGTTGACTTTGACAAGCTGTCAAAGTCAACCAAGAAAATTTTATTCACAGAATAAGCAAATGAAAAGAAAAAATAGTATACTAGTACTAAATTCTAACTAATTAATTGATAAGAAATTTCATGACATCAATCCGAGAATTTCGCGACATGAGTAAATTTAAGATGATAAATAGATGCTTTAAGCTATTTCTAAACAATAGCAAAGATTTCGAATTTCTAATATCTACTGGTACACTATTCCAAAAATTAATTGCCGAAAAACTGAATGCACGGGTATCAAATGCAGTACGCGGATTGAAATTTACACGAAGGTCATCGGGATACCGCGACGATTCACCGTTTTTTACGAAAGATTCAAATACCCGGGTGAACAATTTGACAACTGCTTGAACATCAAGATCGCCGAATGCAGTTTAGCTCTGCTTTCAAGGATCAATCCATTCAGACGCTCACGGTATTCAGTTACATGAGCATAACGTTTTAATCCGTAAATGTATCTGATCTTGTCGTTATCAGCGACGAGATCACGATGTGTTTTATTTTGAGTGCTGTGTGCACCCCAACCATATGTAACTACATCACCATAGTCCAATATGGGATCAATCAGCGCTGCAGCCATATCACGTTCGATATAGTTGGGTATAGAATGCTTTGTGTGGCGTATACGATTCAGCACACCATACACTTTTTGCAATTTACACTTGTCATGTTCTTGAAAAGTAAAATTTTCGTCAAAAATAACACCAAAGTTTTTGATTGACTGACAGAATTCGAGTTTTTCATCACCTATTTTCACATCATTGATCATATCAAAATTCATCCGACCCGTTTGATATTTGGAACCGATAACCATCACTTTCGATTTTAAACCGTTCAATTTCATACCGCGACGTTTTATAAAATCATTTAATATTGCAAGATCGGAGTTTACTTTATCAATATCATTACACATCATATAATTTAAATTTAAATTTAAATAAAAAAAACGAATAAACATCTCAGTTTCTAATTTTTACTTCAACGAACGTTCGCTACTTTTGAATTGGTAACAAAAATTACGAATTAGTTCACTCTGATCTGAACTTTTGATTCATGCCAACGATAGATATGGTTCCACATTTATTTTATGTATAACTTTCGTTAAAAGATAATGAGCATTCAAATTGTTGAAAAAAACACAGATTAGAAAAACACAAATACAACTATAAGAAGAATAATGTCCTGAAAGTTTCAATTCGATACAATGTGAACTAAAGATATTCGCCATACAAATGTTCAGTTTTGACCTCGAAAAGGTCCCAAAAAACGAAAATTTTACAGGGGAGGTAGTCCTAGATCCCATTGAAATGACTTGAAATTTTGTATGACTAATTTTCTTCATAAAAAAATTATATTCTGAAAGTTTCATAATGATACAATGCGAAATAGTCATAGTCCCCATTAAACAGCCCGTTTATTGATTCGACTCCACTAGAGCTACCCGAAGAAATTAACCGATTAGGCAAATTAATAGGTTTCTATTCCTAATAAAGTTCAATGCGTGTGTAAATTTTCGTTCAATTTTTATATCATTTCTTTGAGTTATCGTGTTAACAAATTTTTGCGTACAACGTACAACGTACAACGTACCACACACGGACAAAAAATTGCTCTGGGAATGGATGCAATCGTTTCATCTAGGTTCAAAACACATATTTAAAAAACTCATTCCGGGCGTTTTGAATTTTTTTGGACCGCGTGTGCGGAAAAGTAATAAGTGCTTCAATGCATAGGGGATCCTCGAGGAGGTACGAATAACTTTAAGTTTTAGAAGATTAACTGTAATTAAGCCGGTTTCTATACGAAATACAATTCACATGCACATACCGAGAGAGAAAGAAAGATGAAGAGAGTAAAGATAAGAATTACAGTTCAGCTGATCAAATGCATCGTAAATATTAACATTTTATATGATTTTATTTATTCATCTGATACATTAAATAGTTTATTTTTCAATCATGAAGATTTCTAATTCAATTATGCATTTTCGATGATAACATCAAGCTTTCGCTTTTTGCTCCTTTTTTCATCAAATTGATTTTGACACTCCATTTTGAAATATTCGAAACCTTTCAAGCAGATTGCACCTACTTCTCCAATCAACTTTAATTCGACCAATTTATTACGCCAATTTTCTATATTTTGCACTGCATCGGCCCAATTTTGTAGAAAATTCGCTTCAATTTCTGTTTGATCAATTACAATGTAGGATGCAAATGAATTAACAGCCGCATTCAGTTCAACCTCAAATACTTTCTTAAATTGAAACAAACTTTTGAAGTCTTTTTCAATACTCGCTCTGAACGGCTTCATTAGGGCATTTAAATCGTCCACATTCTGTTGTCCTTTTCTGATAGCGCTTAACCTCCTTCTGTAATAATACGCTTCAAATGATTCGCAACACTTCTCCCAAATAGCATAAATTGATAAATAGTGTTGAATAGCAGAGTCTATAATTGCCATAGCTTTCGGTAGACTTTCTATTGCAGTTAAAGTATTTTGATGTGGATTTGCATAACTGTGAATTTTTCGGGTGATCACCGGGAGAATATTCGTGAAACTACTATTATATGCAGTGATTCTTTTGATATATGGTTTGTCTTTACATTTGTTGGTAAACATTGGGTTCTCTCTTTCTGGCCTAGATTCAACATGAATCAAATTCTAAAAGGAAAACAAATAAACTAATATCAAAATCGTTTATATATTGAGTTATCGGACGATAGAATATGCTGTGCTGGAAATTAAATCTAAGTTCATCTCCAAAAAATAATGGTGCGATCACACATCGGGGAAATTCTCAGGAAAACAATGAAAAGCAAAGAAATCGGAGACGAAACTGTGAACTCAGATATTTTATTTCATACTTACGCTAAACGTCAAAATGATGAATAATAAATAAAAGGCTGTTTTTAAAAAATGCATGTTGGTTAGAATGTCGAATGATACTGACGAATTCGTGTCAAAAAATGGATATTTATACAATTTCTGAGAAATCAAAAATTTGATTGACATATTCAGAAATTCAAATATTCATAAAAATGTATTCATAGTTCGAAGTTTTGAACCAAATTAAAAATTCTTACTTTCGTACAACGAAAAATTCCGCATTTTAGTCGTTTTCATTTTTCATTATGTGATATCAATTCAAATTACAAAGAGTTAATAAAAATTGCTCTGGTTCGGTTTCAAATTGGGTCGCATTAATGTTTAAACATATTTGTTATCCATTTCCCATATAGCTGCAATAGATTTATTTCTATTAGGGTAGATATGTTTTGCTACATAGATTTGAAATGATTAACAATTATTTTGAGTATCGAAATCGTTTTTGGTGTCAATGGAAAATGTTATTCAAATTTTGTATTTGCAAGTAGCTCAATACGACATTTTTTAACATTGCTCCTGTTTTCTGTATTTTTCCATTGCTCACGATAAATTACAAATGCTAATTTTTCACGGAATGAGTTTGCTATGCGTTTTGGACCTAAAAAAAATGTTCTTACATACGTAAAACTAACTTTTCGTATAATCATGTAACTTTGAGAATAAGTCACACAAAATTCCAAGTCATTACGATGAGATTTGTGATTCATTAATATTAACCGAATTTCGGACGGAATAATAGCTTTTCGACTTTAAAAAAGCTGAACTAATTGTCAAACTAAATCAATAAATAATAATAATAAATACAAAGCAGCGGACTGAGCGCATGAGCATTCTTCCATCAGTGCAGCAGAGCAGCAGTGACTTTGAGAACTGAGCTGAGTAAAACAATACATGCGCAAACACTATGAATCAAATCATTTTCTGTTTAGGACAAGCTTCGGAAAGTAGACGATGACTTTTGGATGCGTTTTTCTTTAGATCGAAACATTCGAAATTTCTGAGGCGTAAATCGGCCCGCCTGGTGGTGAAGCAATAATTTACCACTATACATTACTATAATACCACATGACATTAGAATTCGTGTTTCTACTCTGCGTGCACTGTTTAAAAATAAGTACTTAAATGCAAAGAGCATCCTCGAGGAGGTAAAAATATCTTTAAGTTTTAGAAGATTTACTGTTTATTCAATCCAGTTTCTAAACGAAATACAATTCACATGCACATTACGATTGTGTCGGATCAAGTGAGAAAGAAAGAAAGAGGAAGAGAGTTAAGATAAGAATTACAGTTCAGCTGATCAAATGCATCGTAAATATTAACATTTTATATGATTCTATTTATTCATCTGATACACTAAATAGTTTATTTTTCAATCACAAAGATTTCTAATTCAATTATGCGTTTTCGATGATACCATCGAGATCATCAAGTTTTTGCTTTTTCCTCCTTTCATCATCAAATTTATTTTGAATCTTCCGTTTGAAATATTCGAAATCTTTCATGCAGTTTGCACCTATTTCTCCATTCAATATCATTTCGAAGAATGTATTACGCCCTTTTTCGATCTCTTTCACTGCATCGGGCCAATTTTGTAGAAAATTTGATTTAATTTCTGTTTGATCAGGTAAAATGTAGGATGCAAATGCATTTACAGCCGCTTTCAGTTCAACCTCAAGCAAATCAATAAATAGAAACAAACTTTTGAAGTTTTCTTCAACCCTCGTTTTAAATGGCAACAATACGGTATTTAAATCATCATCATTCAACTGCCCTTTTTTGATAGCGCCTGACCTCCTTTTGTAATAATATATTTCAAATCTTTGGCAACATTTCCTCCAAATAGCAAAAACGGTTATAAAGTGTCGAATTGCATTGTCAATAACTGCCAGATCATTGGGTAGACTTTCTATTGCGGCTAAAGTATTTTGGTGTGGATTTGCAGAACTATGAATTTTTCGGGTGATCTGCGGAATAATATTTGACAAAGTGCTATTATATCCCGTGACATCGCTAATAAATTGTTGGTTTTTACAGTTTTTGGTAAACATTGGGTTTTTTTTACTTTGCGTAGACTCCACATGGAACAGATCCTGTTAAAATAAATAAACTGAGGTCAATATCCTTTTTAAAATGAGCTACGTTTTGGGACGATAAAATGTGCTGCGCTGGAAATTAAATTAGTTGACAAATTGTTTCTTCAAAAAATAATGTTCCGATTACACTTCGGGAAATTTTTGTGAAAAAAATGAATTGCAACAAATACCGACACGAATGTGTGAGACGAATCTGTGAACTCTGCTGTTTTAAAATATTTCATACTTACGCTATGCATCAAAATGATGACTTTTATACAAAGAACAGTTTTCAAAAATTGCATGTTGCTTGAAATGCCGAATGATACTGACAAATTGGTGTCAAATAATGGATTTTTATACAATTTTTTAGGCATCAAAGGTTTGAGTGATACATTCAAAAATTGAATGGGTGAGAATAAAAACCGACCTCAAATTTATCTTCAAATTTTCCTGGCTCGGTTTTGCTCTCAAAATTTGTTGGTCTCATTTCGACATTCAAATTTTAAAAGTTTCTCTATCTCATTTTTATTCTCAAAAATGTCCCCGTCTA
Organism: Obolodiplosis robiniae; assembly: GCA_028476595.1. Classification (NCBI taxonomy): domain Eukaryota; kingdom Metazoa; phylum Arthropoda; class Insecta; order Diptera; family Cecidomyiidae; genus Obolodiplosis; species Obolodiplosis robiniae. Next base: position 4,787,380 of record CM052014.1, read on the forward strand.
ATTCTTTCTTTTAAAAAATTCCTGGTCACATTTTTGTTTTAAAATTTTTCTAGTCTCATTTTAATTCTCACTTTAGTTAGAGGTCGGTTTTCATTCTCACACATTCAATTTAAATATTCGTAATAATCGATGATAATGTATTCAAAGTTCGAATTTTTGAACCAAAGTAATATTTCTTACATTCATACAATGAAATTTTCCGCATATAAGTCGATAGCACAATGTGCCGATTAAAAAACCATTGAGTGTGAGCAGAAACACACCGACTTTTGTTAAAATATCATGTATTTGTCTATATTCAGGAGAATATTTGATCCGATTGTTTTTGAAAACAAAATATTATTAAGTCACCACATGGAGTTAGTTTCTTTGTTTGTTTGACCCATTGTGAGACCGGATATCATTTTGCATTATGTGATACCAATTCATTTAAGAATAAAAATTCTTATATCCGTAAGATGAGCTTTTTCGCACTGTAATCCACGACATGCATCCCTTGCATATTAATTTTAAAACTCATTTTACCCTCTTCCATTTCACTTGCATTTTGAGTTCAAATTTCAAGCTTCGCTTTTGTCAAATGATTGAATATTTGAGTCATTTTGTGTCACGAATTTAAAATAAAAAACAGAATCTGAAAGTTTCTTGATGCAATGTGAACTTAACATTTAAACATTTTCCCCATATAAATTTTCGTAATTATATTGAAAAAACAACACATTTAATGACTAGACCCCAATTTTACTACCCGAAGACATTATCCAAATGAGCTGAAAATTCATGAAAATTTCCAACGAAGACCTATTCGCGCATTCAAGTTCGATTGATTTTTGAAATTTTCATGCGCACATTGTAATACCTACATTAAAACAACGAAAAAGAAACTGGTCCATCGTGTTTTTCTTTGCTTAAAATGGATAAAAAACACATTTTATGAGCAATAATTTTACTACGACGATTTCGATCGATATATAATGCCACGTCTGAGACAAACGAGCAGACCACAAAATAAAAACAGATTCTTAATTTTTCCCATTTATTCTTAGCTTAGAGAATTGGTTACGGATTCTTGAAATTAAATTGCAGTAAATGTAGAACAGAGTCTCCGCATCTTTGCTGTCATTGTTTGAAGAAGGGGAATGAGAATATTGACATCTCATCAATACAATATGTCTGGCGAGATTTCAGAGTAGATTCATAAATGTTTTCTTTCAAAAAAAAGAAAATATTGTTAATAAATATTTTTTATTTGCTATACACTTCGGGTGGAAACGTCGGACCATAGCTGACGCTACAGATCAATGCAATTTAACTATTCTTTTCGGAACTAACGCACGGTATTTTGAAAGCATTGCCGCCCAAAGAAATTCAATAATTTTCGAAATGAAAATAAATCAGTATAATCGTTAAAATACAAAATTATTGAAATGTTGAAGCGTTTAGTTGACTGGAAGAGATAGAAATGGCGCACTTCATCGACATTCACCACCCCTTTGCATAAGAGACTGTAAATAGTCTCTTTATATATAAAGCCTCTTTAGCTTTTGCTACTCTTTCGATAGTTGCTCGGAAAAAATCACATAAACATGATATAACATAAATTAGAAGTAGCGCTCTTAAAGTTGAAGCCACTGACTCCGAATTTCGGTAGTAAATTTTAATAATTTCGACTCGTTGTTGGATCGTAAATCTTTCCATGATGAAATTTCAAACCTTACTGAAGAGAAATATCAAGAGAGCGGGAAAAAATATGGCGTCGTTTGCTGTCCCTATCTGGTCTACTTTTGTAGAGTCCCTATTAAAAATCCCTTTATATACAATTGAAATTGTTATGAATTATTGATTGCCTGTTTGTGTGCGACTATGTTGGCAGCTCAACTATTCATGTGACACAAAAATATGTAACAATTCTTTGCACTTCGTGAATCTTTGGGACAGATCAATTTATTAAAAGCCCAAGAAAGAACGCTTCTGTGTTGCCCGTAGCATGTAGACTCGGGCCATGAAAAATCTCGAAAACAATCATATTTGTAGAGTTGTTAATAAAAAATAAATAATTTCTGCGGTTATTTTTTGAATATCTTTTAAAAATGCATATTGGTCGATTTTTGAGTACATCTTTGAGACGTCGAGTAGAGAATTTAAGTACGAGCAACAAAAATGATCGAGCTCTTCTGGCATTGTGCAGGAGAAGCATGTGAATTTTTCTTTAAACTTTGTATTTGATTGTATGATATAAAGAGCACGGTTTTCGAGGTGAATTTTCCTCTGTTGCTGTTTTCAATATTATTTTCGGCTGTATTTCGTATGCGCTTTCAATTTTGCACATGTTTTTCTCAATTAAATAATAGAACAATGTTTTTTCTTCATGAAAATAAGTGCTCATTTATTTAATTTATTTACTTATAGATCAAAGATTACGGGTAAAAAAGCGTCCCGAGCGCCGCATTAAAAACCTGATCGAAATTATGCTAGATTTGAAGACTGTTACACTCGAAAGGGTAAATTCGGTTTATAAACGTAGACATTTTTTTTAAGGTATACCTTGCTATAGCAATGTGATAATTGAGAATTATAACAAATAGATTAGAATTGAAATTGCTATATAAATTTTTTGTATCATCTAGCTTTTAACATAAAATGTGTAATAAAGTGGTGGCGCCATTTCTATTTGTAGAGTGCGGTATGCTCAGATTGGAAAAAGTTCAATGTGGACAATAGGGCAAGAAAATGAAAGTTCTGACGAATAAATATTGATACCTCCACTGAATCCATATATCAGATTCAAAGTACAAATGATGTTGGGAACCGTAATAATTTTTACATGTTCTTTTTCAATTACAAAGATTTCTAATAAAATTTTACATCTCAGATGATATCATCAGACTTTTGCTTTTTTTCTGCTTTTTTCATCAAATTGATTTTGACACTCCATTTTGAAATAATTCAAACCTTCAAAGCAGTTTGTATCTACTTCTCCAATCAACTTTAATTCGACCAATTTATTACGCCAATTTTCTATCATTCGAAGTGCATTGGGCCAATTTTGTAAAAAATTTGCTTCAATTTCTGTTTGATCAATTACAATGTAGGATGCAAATGAACTAAGAGCCGCATTCAGTTCAACCTCAAATTCTTCCTTAGATTGAAACAAACTGCTGAAGTTTTTTTCAATACCTGCTCTGATCGGGTTCATTAGGGCATTTAAATCGTCCAAATTCTGTTGTCCTTTTCTGATAGCTCTTAACCTCCTTCTGTAATAATACGCTTCAAATGGTTCGCAACACTTCTCCCAAATAGCATGAATTTGTAAATAGTGTTGAATAGCAGAGTCTATAATTGCCATAGCGTTCGGTAGACTTTCTATTGCAGTTAAAGTATTTTGGTGCGGATTTACAGAACTATGAATTTTTCGGATGATCTTCGGGAGAATAATCGACAAATCTCTATAATGTGTGATCATTTTGTTGATATATGTTTTGTCTTTACATTTGTTGGTAAACATTGGGTTCTCCTTTTCTGGTATAGATTCAACATAAATCATATTCTATAAAGAAAATGAACAAACTAATATCAAAATCGTTTATAAATTGAGTTATCGGACGATAGAATATGCTGTGCTGGAAATTAAATCTAAGTTCATCTCCAAAAAATAATGGTGCGATCACACATCGTGGAAATTCTCAGGAAAACAATGAAAAGCAAAAAATCGGAGACGAAACTGTGAACTCAGATATTTTATTTCATACTTACACTATACGTCAAAATGATGAATAATAAATAAAAGTCTGTTTTTAAATATTGCATATTGCTTGGAATGTCGAATGATACTGACGAATTCGTGTCAAAAAATGGATATCTATACAATTTCTGAGAAATCAAAAATTTGATTGACATATTCAGAAATTCAAATATTCATAAAAATGTATTCACAGTTCGAAGTTTTGAACCAAATTAAAAATTCTTACTTTCATACAACGAAAAATTCCGCATTTTAGTCGCTTTCATTTTGAATTATGTGATATCAATTCAAATTACAAAAAGTTAATAAAAATTGCACTGGTTCGGTTTCAATTTGGGGTGCATTAATGTTTAAACATATTTGTTATCCATTTCCCATATAGCTGCAATAGATTTATTTCTATTAGGGTAGATATGTTTCGCTACATAGATTTGAAATGATTCACAATTATTTTATGTACTGAAATCGTTTTTGTATACGAAATTTTTTCACATTGCACGTGCTTTCTGTATTTTTCCATTTGCTTATTTATCGTGACAATTACAAATTCAAATTTTCGCGGAATGAGTTGCATTTTGGACCTTAAACAAATGTTCTTACATACGTAAAACTAACTTTTCGTATCATCATGTAACTTTGAGAATAAGTCACTCAAAATTCCAAGTCATTACGATGAGATTTGTGATTCATTAATATTACGAATCAGCCGTATCATGTTTGCGAATGTTTTGGTATTTGGTTCAAACTCACCAGGAGGGTAGGAGAGGGAATTATCAGCTTTTGTTGATGTTCACTTCAAAATATTATTTTTATTTGAATTGAGTAATATTCAGTTTGAAATTTCGGAATACTTCTCGAACATAACCGAATTTCGGACGGAATAATAACTTTTCGACTTTAAAAAAGCTGAACTAATTGTCAAACTAAATCAATAAATAATAATAATAAATACAAAGCAGCGGACTGAGCGCATGAGCATTCTTCCATCAGTGCAGCAGAGCAGCAGTGACTTTGAGAACTGAGCTGAGTAAAACAATACATGCGCAAACACTACGAATCAAATCATTGTCTGTTCAGGACAAGCTTCGGAAAGTAGACGATGACTTTCGGATGCGTTTTTCTTTAGATCGAAACATTCGAAATTTCTGAGGCGTAAATCGGCCCGCCTGGTGGTGAAGCAATAATTTACCACTATACATTACTATAATACCACATGACATTAGAATTCGTGTTTCTACTCTGCGTGCACTGTTTAAAAATAAGTACTTAAATGCAAAGAGCATCCTCGAGGAGGTAAAAATATCTTTAAGTTTTAGAAGATTTACTGTTTATTCAATCCAGTTTCTAAACGAAATACAATTCACATGCACAATACGATTGTGTCGGATCAAGTGAGAAAGAAAGAAAGAGGAAGAGAGTTAAGATAAGAATTACAGTTCAGCTGATCAAATGCATCGTAAATATTAACATTTTATATGATTTTATTATTCATCTGATACACTAAATAGTTTATTTTTCAATCACAAAGATTTCTAATTCAATTATGCGTTTTCGATGATATCATCAAGATCATCAAGCTTTTGCTTTTTCCTCCTTTCATCACCAAATTCATTTTGAATCTTCTGTTTGAAATATTCGAAATCTTTCATGCAGTTTGCACCTATTTCTCCATTCAATATCATTTCGAAGAATGTATTACGCCCTTTTTCGATCTCTTTCACTGCATCGGGCCAATTTTGTAGAAAATTTGATTTAATTTCTGTTTGATCAGGTAAAATGTAGGATTCAAATGCATTTACAGCCGCTTTCAGTTCAACCTCAAGCAAATCAATAAATAGAAACAAACTTTTGAAGTTTTCTTCAACCCTCGTTTTAAATGGCAACAATACGGTATTTAAATCATCATCATTCAACTGCCCTTTTTTGATAGCGCCTGACCTCCTTTTGTAATAATATATTTCAAATCTTTGGCAACATTTCCTCCAAATAGCAAAAACGGTTATAAAGTGTCGAATTGCATTGTCAATAACTGCCAGATCATTGGGTAGACTTTCTATTGCGGCTAAAGTATTTTGGTGTGGATTTGCAGAACTATGAATTTTTCGGGTGATCTGCGGAATAATATTTGACAAAGTGCTATTATATCCCGTGACATCGCTAATAAATTGTTGGTTTTTACAGTTTTTGGTAAACATTGGGTTTTTTTTACTTTGCGTAGACTCCACATGGAACAGATCCTGTTAAAATAAATAAACTGAGGTCAATATCCTTTTTAAAATGAGCTACGTTTTGGGACGATAAAATGTGCTGCGCTGGAAATTAAATTAGTTGACAAATTGTTTCTTCAAAAAATAATGTTCCGATTACACTTCGGGAAATTTTTGTGAAAAAAATGAATTGCAACAAATACCGACACGAATGTGTGAGACGAATCTGTGAACTCTGCTATTTTAAAATATTTCATACTTACGCTATGCATCAAAATGATGACTTTTAAACAAAGAACAGTTTTCAAAAATTGCATGTTGCTTGAAATGCCGAATGATACTGACAAATTGGTGTCAAATAATGGATTTTTATACAATTTTTTAGGCATCAAAGGTTTGAGTGATACATTCAAAAATTGAATGGGTGAGAATAAAAACCGACCTCAAATTTATCTTCAAATTTTCCTGGCTCGGTTTTGCTCTCAAAATTTGTTGGTCTCATTTCGACATTCAAATTTTAAAAGTTTCTCTATCTCATTTTTATTCTCAAAAATGTCCCCGTCTAATTCTTTCTTTTAAAAAATTCCTGGTCACATTTTTGTTTTAAAATTTTTCTAGTCTCATTTTAATTCTCACTTTAGTTAGAGGTCGGTTTTCATTCTCACACATTCAATTTAAATATTCGTAATAATCGATGATAATGTATTCAAAGTTCGAATTTTTGAACCAAAGTAATATTTCTTACATTCATACAATGAAATTTTCCGCATATAAGTCGATAGCACAATGTGCCGATTAAAAAACCATTGAGTGTGAGCAGAAACACACCGACTTTTGTTAAAATATCATGTATTTGTCTATATTCAGGAGAATATTTGATCCGATTGTTTTTGAAAACAAAATATTATTAAGTCACCACATGGAGTTAGTTTCTTTGTTTGTTTGACCCATTGTGAGACCGGATATCATTTTGCATTATGTGATACCAATTCATTTAAGAATAAAAATTCTTATATCCGTAAGATGAGCTTTTTCGCACTGTAATCCACGACATGCATCCCTTGCATATTAATTTTAAAACTCATTTTACCCTCTTCCATTTCACTTGCATTTTGAGTTCAAATTTCAAGCTTCGCTTTTGTCAAATGATTGAATATTTGAGTCATTTTGTGTCACGAATTTAAAATAAAAAACAGAATCTGAAAGTTTCTTGATGCAATGTGAACTTAACATTTAAACATTTTCCCCATATAAATTTTCGTAATTATATTGAAAAAACAACACATTTAATGACTAGACCCCAATTTTACTACCCGAAGACATTATCCAAATGAGCTGAAAATTCATGAAAATTTCCAACGAAGACCTATTCGCGCATTCAAGTTCGATTGATTTTTGAAATTTTCATGCGCACATTGTAATACCTACATTAAAACAACGAAAAAGAAACTGGTCCATCGTGTTTTTCTTTGCTTAAAATGGATAAAAAACACATTTTATGAGCAATAATTTTACTACGACGATTTCGATCGATATATAATGCCACGTCTGAGACAAACGAGCAGACCACAAAATAAAAACAGATTCTTAATTTTTCCCATTTATTCTTAGCTTAGAGAATTGGTTACGGATTCTTGAAATTAAATTGCAGTAAATGTAGAACAGAGTCTCCGCATCTTTGCTGTCATTGTTTGAAGAAGGGGAATGAGAATATTGACATCTCATCAATACAATATGTCTGGCGAGATTTCAGAGTAGATTCATAAATGTTTTCTTTCAAAAAAAAGAAAATATTGTTAATAAATATTTTTTATTTGCTATACACTTCGGGTGGAAACGTCGGACCATAGCTGACGCTACAGATCAATGCAATTTAACTATTCTTTTCGGAACTAACGCACGGTATTTTGAAAGCATTGCCGCCCAAAGATTTGCTACTCTTTCGATTGTTGCTCGGAACAAAAAGTACCATTATCCTATCACAAAAACATGATATTTATTGAATGTATAGAACTGAGTGCGTGCGTGTACATAAGTTCATTGAGTTTGCTGAGACAACATTATTCTCTTCTATCTCCACAAAAAACATTATTTTACAAACTTTTCTGCAATTTTCAATTTCTTTTGATGAATGTTTTGATTTAATGGAATCGGCTTTAAGCCATCCAGATCGATTCGGATTGTATTTGAGAATGTTTAAGAGTGTTTGAGTAATAGCAAACAAGGACTGAAAAAGTCTAAGCAGGGCTGCCAACATAGATGCATCGAGCCGCACACATCAAACTCATTTCCATCAATTACATGTACAATTTTGCAATGAATTTGAAAATATGTGTTTGTATGAATTAAAATGTGTTCTGCCTTCCCCCAATATGTTTTTCTCTTCCTCAAAAATACTGAAAATATTGCTACGATGATTGTAAAGGGTTTTTCAATAGGGACGCTACAAAAGTAGACCGATAGGGACAGCCAAAGACGCCATATTTTTTCCCACTCTCTTGACATTTCTCTTCAGTAAAGTTTGCCTTTTCATCATGGAAAGAACTACGATCCAACAACGAGTCGAAATTATTAAAATTTACTACTGAAATTCGGAGTCAGTGGCCTTAACTTTAAGAGCGCTACGTCCAATTTACGGTCGTTTTTTTCAATTTTCAACGGTTTTCAAGCATAAATCGGCCGAAACTGCTGCAATTTTGAACATTTTGTACTGTGCCTGTGGATTCAAATTTTTCCACTAGACGCTCAATTGTTGATCTGGCAGGACGATTATAACGACCATAATTTAGACGTAGCGCTCTTAAAGTTGAAGCCACTGACTCCGAATTTCGGTAGTAAATTTTAATAATTTCGACTCCTTGTTGGATCGTATATCTTTCCATGATGAAATTTCAAACCTTACTGAAGAGAAATGTCAAGAGAGCGGGAAAAAATATGGCGTCGTTGGCTGTCCCTATCTGGTCTACTTTTGTAGAGTCCCTATTAAAAATCCCTTTATATACAATTGAAATTGTTATGAATTATTGATTGCCTGTTTGTGTGCGACTATGTTGGCAGCTCAACTATTCATGTGACACAAAAATATGTAACAATTCTTGGCACTTCGTGAATCTTTGGGACAGATCAGTTTATTAAAAGCCCAAGGAAGAACGCTTCTGTGTTGCCCGTAGCATGTAGACTCGGGCCATGAAAAATCTCGAAAACAATCATATTTGTAGAGTTGTTAATAAAAAATAAATAATTTCTGCAGTTATTTTTTGAATGTCTTTTAAAAATGCATATTGATCGATTTTTGAGTACATCTTTGAGACGTCGAGTAAAGCATTTAAGTACGAGCAACAAAAATGATCGAGCTCTTCTGGCATTGTGCAGGAGAAGCATGTGAATTTTTCTTTAAACTTTGTATTTGATTGTATGATATAAAGAGCACGGTTTTCGAGGTGAATTTTCCTCTGTTGCTGTTTTCAATATTATTTTCGGCTGTATTTCGTATGCGCTTTCAATTTTGCACATGTTTTTCTCAATTAAATAATAGAACAATGTTTTTTCTTCATGAAAATAAGTGCTCATTTATTTAATTTATTTACTTATAGATCAAAGATTACGGGTAAAAAAGCGTCCCGAGCGCCGCATTAAAAACCTGATCGAAATTATGCTAGATTTGAAGACTGTTACACTCGAAAGGGTAAATTCGGTTTATAAACGTAGACATTTTTTTTAAGGTATACCTTGCTATAGCAATGTGATAATTGAGAATTATAACAAATAGATTAGAATTGAAATTGCTATATAAATTTTTTGTATCATCTAGCTTTTAACATAAAATGTGTAATAAAGTGGTGGCGCCATTTCTATTTGTAGAGTGCGGTATGCTCAGATTGGAAAAAGTTCAATGTGGACAATAGGGCAAGAAAATGAAAGTTCTGACGAATAAATATTGATACCTCCACTGAATCCATATATCAGATTCAAAGTACAAATGATGTTGGGAACCGTAATAATTTTTACATGTTCTTTTTCAATTACAAAGATTTCTAATAAAATTTTGCATCTCAGATGATATCATCAGACTTTTGCTTTTTTTCTCCTTTTTTCATCAAATTGATTTTGACAATCCATTTTGAAAGACACGAAACCTTTATAGCAGTTTGTACCTACTTCTCCAATCAATTTTAATTCGACAAATTTATTACGCCGATTTTCTATCATTCGAACTGCATTGGGCCAATTTTGTAAAAAATTTGCTTCAATTTCGGTTCTATTAGGTGCATTGTAGGATGCAAATGAATTAACAGCCGCATTCAGTTCAACCTCAAATACTGTCTTAAATTTAAACAAACTTTTGAAGTCTTTTTCAATACTCGCTCTGAACGGCTTCATTAGGGCATTTAAATCGTCCACATTCTGTTGTCCTTTTCTGATAGCAGCTAACCTCCTTCTGTAATAATACTCTTCAAATGGTGCGCAACACTCCTCCCAAATAGCATGAATTTGTAAATAGTGTTGAATAGCAGAGTCTATAATTGCCATAGCGTTCGGTAGACTTTCTATTGCAGTTAAAGTATTTTGGTGTGGATTTGCAGAACTATGAATTTTTCGGGTGATCTTCGGGAGAATTATCGTCAAACTACTAGTAAGTGAGGTGATTCTGTTGATATATTTTTTGTCTTTACATTTGTTGGCAAACATTGGGTTCTCCTTTTCTGGACTAGATTCAACATGAATCAAATTCTAAAAGGGAAACAAATAAACTAATATCAAAATCGTTTATATATTGAGTTATCGGACGATAGAATATGCTGTGCTGGAAATTAAATCTAAGTTCATCTCCAAAAAATAATGGTGCGATCACACATCGGGGAATTTCTCAGGAAAACAATGAAAAGCAAAAAAATCGGAGACGAAACTGTGAACTCAGATATTTTATTTCATACTTACACTATACGTCAAAATGATGAATAATAAATAAAAGGCTGTTTTTAAAAAATGCATGTTGGTTGGAATGTCGAATGATACTGACGAAATCGTGTCAAAAAATTGATATTTATACAATTTCTGAGAAATCAAAAATTTGATTGACATATTCAGAAATTTAAATATTCATAAAAATGTATTCACAGTTCGAAGTTTTGAACCAAATTAAAAATTCTTACTTTCATACAACGAAAAAGTCCGCATTTTAGTCGTTTTCATTTTGCATTATGTGATATCAATTCAAATTACAAAAAGTTAATAAAAATTGCACTGGTTCGGTTTCAATTTGGGGTGCATTAATGTTTAAACATATTTGTTATCCATTTCCCATATAGCTGCAACAGATTTATTTCTATTAGGGTAGATATGTTTCGCTACATAGATTTGAAATGATTCACAATTATTTTATGTACTGAAATCGTTTTTTTATACGAAATTTTTTCACATTGCACGTGCTTTCTGTATTTTTCCATTGATCTCATTTCCATTTGCTTATTTATCGTGACAATTACAAATTCAAATTTTCACGGAATGAGTTTGCTATGCGTTTTGGACCTAAAACAAATGTTCTTACATACGTAAAACTAACTTTTCGTATCATCATGTAACTTTGAGAATAAGTCACACAAAATTTCAAGTCATTACGATGAGATTTAGGATTCATTATTATTAAGAATCAGCCGTATCATGTTTACTTTCAAAAGTCGAAAATTCTCGAACATGACCGAATTTCGGACGGAATAATAACTTTTAGACCTTAAAAAAGCCGAACTAATTGTCAAACTAAATCAATGATAAATTCAAAGCAATGTTGGCTATGTTTGAGATTTTGACTTTTAAAAGGAGAAAATTGTATAAAAATATTCCGAAATTTCAAACTGAGTACAAAAGCACGTGAAAATATACATTCTTGTAGTGAAATAAAATGCAGCACAACTTTTTTTTCTCAAATCTCCACAAACGTTTTCTCAGAGTATCGAGAAAGAGAGAGAGAGAGAGAGAGAAAGATAGAGAATTTGAAGATTTTGCGTGGGAATGGTGTTATTTGTTTCAGAAATGAACATTATTACATGGAGCAATAAGATTTAGATTCAATTGACGTTTACGTTGAACCTTGAATTTTTCACTGTTTCGAAGACAATAGTTCGAAGACCATAGCGGCCATATAAATATTTCCCAAATCTCATCGTTTGACTTGAAATTTTGTATGACTTATGACCCCACTAGAGCCCGAAGACATGATAAGTCTCCTTATGAAGAATCGGGGTCTATAGGCCACTATAATGTGAAGTCATATAATGTTTTTTTTTTCCAATATAATTACGAAATATTTATGATAATTATCATCAATTATTATGAATGAAACGACGTATCGTTATGTTAATTCCGTAATCTCATCTTTCCATAGAAATAAATAAAGTATTAGTAAGTAGTATTCAAGTTCAAGTCAATCCGATGAGATTTGGGAAATATTTAAATGAGAGCTATTATGTTCTAAGAACGAAACAGCTTTATGTTCAACATAAATGTAAAAAAAATTTGAATCTTTTTGCTCCATGGAAAATGGTCATTTGAGAAAAAAATAGCTCCATTTTTACGAAAAAGCTTCAAATTGTCTCTCTCTCTCGATGCTCTTAGGAAACATTTGTAGGAACTTGAGAAAAAAAAGATCTGTTGTCTTTCTTTCACTACAAGAATCTATATTTTCCATACTGAAATATATGTTTGAAACCCTGATAGATTGCCGATTTGATCCAACATACGTTCAGGGTTGCTGGGCATCTTTCGTCTTCCAGTCAGTTAAATATCCTGCAACAATATTGTGAATTGTTTGGTACATAATATAGTCAAATTAAAAACTTCGAATATACTGCACTAGACATGTGTTTTGCGCTAGGGGGAAATAACTATCGACATATTTTATGTGATTATTGAGTGTTTCTTATTGTTAAATCCACGAGCATTTAATACTGTATTTAATATATGCGAGCATTTGTGATCATTTGTAACCATTTAATTCTATATGAACAGATTTATACAACGACATCTAACGTATATATTGCAAATACAACAAATGAAATGTATTTACAACAAATGCGTGCAAATAGACACATACCAATGCAAATGGTTTCAGATACGTTTCGTATCCACTAGCTATTAAAATTTCGACTATTACACATGGAATGCTTTGACCAACGAATAGTTCAAAATTATTCCAAAAATCACTCATTTTATTTGCTTTATTTTTGAATTATTATTTTGACACTTCAACATTATATACATTTTTCGAACATAAAAGATGACAGATATCAAGATATCGGTAATGCTGTGGTTCAGCATTTGACTTATATGCAAATGCACCTGTTAAATAGAATAAGCATTTGCAGCATTTGTTCCATTTGTTGTTATTCAATCATTTTATTTCATGTAGTTTTAGTTTTTATTGCATTATATGAGTGTATTTGACTTATCATTTGTAGAGTTATTTCCTCCTAGGTTTTGCGCTCATGCGTAGAATTCATAAAACAAAGATATAAGTGCTGAACAGTTTTGGTGCATGTTTGACACAATGGAATTTATACTGAGCAGCTAAGCACAGCGAATTTATTGAGTGCGAGTCGATGATATAACAGTTTGGTTAATAAGTCTTTGTCCTAACTAAGAAAAAAACATGTTTTTGGCAAAATTCATTTTTATTATTCAACATCTTCGAGGGCGATACAGCAATTATAGCGATCTTCCAACTTTTCGATACCATTTTTATAGTACTCTTTCGGTTTTGCCTCAATTAGGCCTCCGTTTCGGCTATCACTTCATCATCGATCTTAAATTTCTTGCCAGCGAGCATTCTCTTGAAGTCTGCGAACAGGAAATAGTCGCTGGGGGCCAAATCTGGAGAATACGGTGGGTGGGGAAGCAATTCGAAGCCCAATTCATGCAATTTTGCCATCGTTTTCATTGATCAACACGTTGTTGTTTTTGGTCGATTGTGAGCTCGCGCGGCACCCACTTTGCACAGAGCTTCCGCATGTACAAATATTCGTGAATAGTATGATGTACACGTTCCTTTGATATCTTCAGAGTGTCAGCTATCTCGCTCAACTTCACTTTAAGGTCATTCAAAATTATTTTGTGGATTTTTTTTACGTTTTCTGGTATAACCACCTCTTTTGGGCGTCCACTGCGTTGTGCATCGTCTGTGTCTGCACGACCACGTTTAAATTCACGAAACCAATATTCTATAGTTGATTCTGCTAGTGCAGAGTCCGGGTAACATTTATCAAGCCATTGTTTGGTTTGCACAGTATTTTTTCCCATCAAAAAGCAGTGATGAATCAACACACGAAATCCGTTTTTATTTATGTTTTTTTCAATAACAAAAGTGGCTTCACTCAAAACGCAATAACTCACGAATCAAATTTTGACACGAATCGTTTGAAGGTTGGTACTAACTGAAAACCATATGGATTTAATACTACTAACGCCATCTATATGTCAGGACAGAGACTTATCTACCGATCTGTTATCTGAGCGCATCTCGTATAATTGAGAATATTGGATAAAATTCTTCGATTATTAGAATTATATTTTCCTGCAAGTTTTATTTGAGCACCGTGTAAATTGTGAAAGGCATTGAACACATTTTTTCAAATGATTTAAGCTGTCAAGGGGTTTCGCCATTATTTTCAAGTTAATTCAAATCAATTTAATTTGTCAATTTTTTCACTATTTTAGATTTAAGTTTATTTGTAACGTTTATCAAATATTTATCATGTCAAATTCATTGATAGCATATATGATCTTGGAAGAGCAAACAGGAATTTGTGGCCGATGATTCATTGTAATCTTTCAAACTATTTGAATCTTCCGAATTGCATCTTGTTACCATAGTTTATTTTGTTGCTAAGCAATCCCTTAATTGAAGGAAATTGAGCTGAACCCCAATTTCTAAGAAATTATATGCATGAGCTTGATACGAATTGCACAAGTCCCGCGTCTGAATTTTTAAATGGAATTTTTTGAAAATGAATGTGAGACTCAATTTATTATTCAGACGATTCAAACTGAATAAATAAGGCATTGTGAATGAAATGCATACAATATTAGTTTTTCTCTAACAAGGAACACGTTTTTCGAGATGAATTTTCCTCTGTTGCTGTTTTTAATATTATTTTCGGCTGAATATCTTGTATGTGCATTAAATTTGGTACACTTTTTTCTCAATTGAATAGAAAAATGTTTTTTCTGCAAAAAATAGGTGCTTCAAGGCAAAGGACATCCTCGAGGAGGTACGAATAACTCTTGATTTCATGAGATTTACTATTTAATATTACAATAAAAAAAAGTTAGCAATATTACACCATCATTGTTTATGACATGATATATTATCTTTATTACTTTCGTTTCGTTAGGTAAATGCTTCTAATGCCATGAAATATTTCTTTTTCTTGGCAAATATTCCTTTCAACACAATCCATAAAAATTACGAAAAATTCTAATGTAAATTTTATACTTCTCTTCGTATAATGTGTCTATTACTGAGATATAGAGTAGAGTATGTATTTGTTTCTTCGAAAAATTTAAAAAAAGAGGAGTATGTTTTGTGGGATTTTCATTTGGCGTAAACTAGAGCATGTTTTTCATTCTTCGAATTGTTAAAAGTAGAGCATGTTTTTCGTGCGAATTAGCTTAAAGGAAATATGTTTGGATGCATTTGTTAATACAAAGGAGAGTAAGTTTCGGTATGTTTGTAAGTGATAGTAGTGTATGTTAAGTAGTGAGAATGGTTTGAGTTAAAGTAGAGTAGTGTATGCCGATCTCTCAGGGAGAAGGGAGTGAACTATGAGAGCGGGCTGATGAATTTTTGAAGGGTTCAATCTTTTGGGGGAGAGGGTACTTTATACAATCGTCATTTTCGAACATAATTCGCCCGAAATGACGCTTGTGAAAATGAGCCCCTACCCCTCTATTATAATCTCTTTTCAATAATCCACAGAGATTAAAACGAACACTTTTCTTATGTCATAAATGCTAAATAACATACTCTCATTTACATCTCAGTGATAGATATAGCAGATGAGCTATCTATAGTGTCAATACTGGCTTATGAATTCTATCTAATTTCATTTATTTAATCTCTTTCATTTTTTGCATCAGATGGAAAGGAAGTTTCGGCTACCAAAAAATATGCCATTATAATTGATGCAGGTTCGACGGGCAGCCGCGTCCTTGCATACGAATTCCATGTTGGCCCTTATGGCAAACTATTTTTAGGGGAGAGGGAATTAATTCAAAAAGTTAGCCCTGGACTAGGTTTTTACAACCGCAACCCCGCTGAGGTAGGTACATGCAATTTGTTTTTCAATACACTACTCAAATACAATACAGTAGCTCCATCAGCTTGAACGAAACTCTTTTGAAATAGGGCGCAAAATCTATAGCAGGACTTGTTGAGACATCCAAAAAATTTGTCCCTGAGAGCGAATGGAGTAAAACACCATTGGTACTCAAAGCAACTGCTGGACTCAGACTTCTACCGAAAAATGAGTCTGTCGCATTATTGAATGCGGTACGTGGTGTCTTTGATGGATCGAGTTTTAAAATTCCAAGAGATGCCGTTGAAATCATGGAGGGTGTTGACGAGGGAGTCTACGCCTGGTTCGCTACAAACCTGTTATTAGGTGATTAAATTCATCGACTAATGCTGCAAATTTACGCGAATTGTTATCAATTAAAACAACGTTGATTTTTATATAAATGCAGATCGTGAGTTCAGTGGAAAGACAGTTGCCTCTTTGGAATTGGGTGGTGCAAGTTCTCAAGTGACATTTGCATTGGATGATATAAATGAGGCACCTTCACTCGTCCCATATATGCATACCCTCAAAACTGGACATTGGAAAACCGATGTATTCACAAATAGTTACTTAAATTTGGGAGCACAGGCCGTTGAGCATATGGTTTACACTCACAATGCACCTGCTGGAGCTACCGAATTGACAAGTGTTTGTATGAATCCATCCATGCAGCGGAAACCATTCAAATATGCCGGCAAGCAATATCTTATAAGGTTCGAAGAAGGGAAACTTGCATGCCCATCTCAAACTCGTTCAAAGTTTATCTTCACTTTTTTACGCACTTTTTGTTTTTGTTTATTTTTGTAGTGGGGCACCGAACCCCACAGAACCAATTGTTGACTTCGACGCATGTAGAGAGCTGGTGAGAAGCAAAATATTGCCGATCCAACCAATTCCACTAACATTAAGTAGACATGAAATAGTTGGAGTTACAGCATTGTATTTCGAAGCTGTGGATGGGAATTTAATTGGTACGTTTGATGTTCATTAAAGTCAATTTTGTTTCATCTTTCTCTTTTCCCTACAATGCAATTTTTATGTCTGGACTAAGGTGAAACTGGTGGTGAGATTCAAGTGGGTGACTATTTAACAAAGGCCAAAGAAGTGTGTGAGAACGTCAACTTTCAAGATCCATATACATGTATTCGTTTAACGCACATTGCCGTCATGTTGCTAGAGGGATATGGCCTGTCACCTTCAACTAAAATGAGTGTAAGTACACATGTGAATATAATAACATTTTTATTGTACAAATTACTATTTGAAGCCATCTGATAAGCGAATAATTGGATTATAAATATATTTTTTCGTTAATTCAGGTTTACAAATCAGTAAACAATCATCATATTTCGTGGGCTTTGGGCGTTGCTTATAAGCTTTTGGATAAATTTTCGCGAATGAAGAAATCAATTAAAGCAATCACATGTTTGGGTAAATTCTCATGTCTGGGAAAATTCCCTCGCTTTAGTAGATTTCCAAATAGACAACAGGCAATTTTATGCAACTGAAACTACAAAACCACCAGCAAACATATCAACATTAAGAGGTTCGACTGGCTGGCAGAGAATAAAAAAACATGCTGACTGCACGTCTCATCTTCCCTTCCTGCTTACGGAAATATTCGTGGGTTAAAACAAAAGGATTGGTGCATAGTTCGATTTTTATTCCCAGCCACTCAATCATATTATGGAAATTCACAACTGCACATTTTCACAACTTCTCAAAAATCTTTTTTTTTTTTCAAATGTGTACCCCATTTTACTACAAATGTAACAAATTGCATTACAAAAATAATAAAATCGCTCGACTTTGATTTTTTCTAGAACATTATACATTTTACGCAATCTTTTGCTTACAAAAATCTGCTGTAAGCAATATGGAACTGTTTAAAAATGCAGTTTTTATCGAACTTTGAATAAGCAAAGACAGAATTCTAGTTGCAACATATACTTGAAATAAAACTATCCTACAAATGCGCTTTTTAATCGGAGTGATTGTCCTGTTGCACGCTGTCCTGTTGCACGAAGGTCAATCCCAAATAAACATGAAGCCGCTCGGGAGTCGAAAGTGGTGGTGTTTATCTTTGGGTTTGCGTAGGTAACAATTTCCTTGTTGCACTTCAAAATTAAATATTTTTACCTTTAAATGTGCGTTTCAATACGAGTTATGTGCAGGAACCACATACAAAACTATAAAATCAAGCAACAAACTAAAAGTATTTCATCACTGTGAGCCCGAGAGTAATATTGTTTTCTGAAACCGTTCTAATGTTTCAGGTACTCTGGGAAAAAGGAGAAGGAAACGACTTAACCACACAGCTGTTCTCCCGCTTAGAAAACGCATTGGTTATTTGCTAATAAACATTTGCCGAAAACCTAACTTCATATTTACATGAAAAAAACACAGTCCAACATGAACATTCATAAAGGTACTTAGTATTTCACTGCTCAACATGTTGCAGTTGCACATTCACATATTCTCCATTTAAAACAAAAATAGGTTGAAAATTCATGTGGCTTAACAACAAGAAAATTAAAATTCGTTCATAAATCAAAACTGGTGCTTGTTTTTTGCAATTTATTTGGAAAACAATTGAACAAACAGAATTCTGATCAGATTTTCCTATTTCGGCGAATGCGATGGGTTGGTTTTGTACAGTGTTTTACTGTCGTTCGATATATTATTCTCGGTCGGTATTTCGTTGTTATTGAGAAATTTACTCTCTCGTATTGTGAACACTGTTATTCAGAATGAAACACAAGCCTTCTGTGTCTGTTAAGAGATTTTTTTATCAAAATTTTAGTCCTTATAATTTGAATTACATTGAGTTAGCCGGTATCACATATGCACGTGACACCCGATTACTGTGTTGGCGTATTGACGCAGCAGCCAATCCGTCTGCAGTATGATAATCATTAGGTGTTCTCTTGTTATATTCATCGAAAAATCACATAATGAAAATCTCTTTACAGATTCCAAAAATGCAGAAATCACTTATATGACCGACTATGTTTCGAAGATAAACATTAAAATCCTTGAATATCATGGAACTTTGTCCGGCGTGCCATTAGCTGAATTGTTCGTAGTGATGAATGAAGAAGCATTCGATTCACATGACAATTTTTGCATCATTTTATTCCACATCAAATCGAGATAAAAAGGCACACAACATTTCAGGCCCGAAACGAGTCATGTTTGATTGTATTTTGATCAAATGCTAATATGTTTTCGTTATGGATTGCTGCTCATTTATGTTTCGAAAAATTGATACAGCGACTTTTGCATATATTCGTTTGAGTTTTCACATTCACAAACCAACGATATATGTTGTTGGATGTTCATATTTACAAATCAGTTGAAATGTATAAGTGAACAAACATTGCTATAGCCCAAAGCATGAAATGTATAGACAAAACGTTTTTTGTTAGACTATCAGCGGCGTCGTTAATTTACATATAAACGCGAGCACATATATTGAGATCATGTGTTGCTTGTGCCGCAACTGACTGAGCACATGCATTTGGATCGCTTGTTATGCGGTTCGTGTGCGTCACATGGTGGCCAATGCCAAAAGCGTCTTGTCATCGTTGTTTTGTTTTGATTACGTTTTGGCGCTTGCCGCTTGTAGGTTAGCACACGGTTTGACGTCTCGTAAGCGTACGGTGTGCTGAGTTTATGTGGAGATTTCAGTTTGCGTCGGAACATCCAACAGCGTGGATGGTTTCATCAATTCGATTAGAGATTCGCTCAATTCAACAAGTTTAATGAACGCAGAGCGTGTGAGTGTGATTTCCGGAATATTTTTGTGGAGTTCCTACTTCGCGAACCGTTTCGTATGAAAGCGACAGAAAAAAAAGAATAATTCTAAAAAATGTAACACGCATCGCGATTATAATTTAAGTGATGTCAATTACAATAATTGCGTGATTTGCGCTTGTGTAATTTTCAACGCTATTTTTTTTAGTTTCGGTCAACGATTTTTGAATGATTCAGGATCTTTCAGTTTAATTCATTAAAATCAAATGACAGTTTCCATTTATGAGACTATTTTATGCAATATGTAACAACCATTTTCGATACCAAAGCAATTCAAAGCGAAACAACGACATTGCCAGAAATTTGGCAGTCTTTGTCACCGAAACTCATTGTTGATATTAGCTAAAAAAATATTTCAGGTGATATGATCGGCGTTATTCCCAATCATTTTTTTCATTTAATATATTGTGTGGTGTTGCTACTCCAATGTATGTTGCTAATTTTGACGCAATCATCATACGAACGCGAAATCTTGCGTAAATATTTACGATCTGTTTATTCGATGCGCTTAAACGAAAAATGAACATATTCAATGTTGAAGTTAAGGGCAAAGCGTGTGAATATATGAAGAAATTCGCAGTCACAACGAAATATATAATACATCAATTACCTAGCTGCGCATCACAATGTGAACGCAATTCTGTATTTGATTCAGTCAACACTATTTTCCTGATTAACGTTCAATTTTTGTTGAAACCCGTTATCACTATTTTGACCGGGATGATTTCATCGTTAAGATTTTTCAACATCGGAATATGAAACAAAAAACGGAAATCTTTTATTAATTCATTAGTTTCAGAAAGTCGAGCTGAATTCACACGACCACATCAATTGAACTGATCGTGTGCGTGTGTTCTATCCCCCCCCCCTTCCTCTCTCTCTCTCTCTCTCTTCGTATATGTATTGGGTGTGTTCCTAGAAAGACGCGCTTTTTTTTGTTCAAAAAACCATTTATTTATGTATGAAAATGAAAATACATGTCATTCAAAATATTGTCCATCGGAAGCTACGACTTTTTCCCATCTTTCAGGCAATTTATGGATTCCATCCCAAAAGAATTGCTCATTTTTCAGAGCGAAGAACGAATCGAGCCATTTTTTGATACCTTCAACTGAAGTGAACCGTATTCCGGAGAGGTGATTCTGCATCGACCGAAACAAGTGGTAATCGGAAGGGGCCAAGTCTGGGCTATAAGGCGGGTGAGGCAGAATTTCCCATCCGACGTTTTCCAAATAATTTTTAACAGGCACCGCAACATGTGGCCGAGCAATGTCATGATGCAAAATTATTGACTCATGTCTAGTCGCATATTCCGGCCGTTTTTGCTTAATTGCTGCATTCAATTTGATCAATTGTTGTCGGTAGCGGTCCCCATTAATGGTTTCACCTGGTTTTAGCAGCTCATAATATAGCACACCCTTCTGATCCCACCAAATACAGAGCATTACCTTAGCACCATGAATATTCGGCTTTGGCGTCGATGTTGATGCGTGGCCGGGGTAACCATACGATTTTTTTCGCTTCGGATTATCGTAATGAATCCACTTTTCATCACCAGTCACAATACGATGCAAAAAACCCTTCCGTTTTTGCCTTTGAAGCAGCTGTTCACAAGTGAAAAATCGCCTTTCAACGTCTCTCGGCTTCAATTCATATGGCACCCAATTTCCTTGCTTTTGAATGTATCCAGCTGCTTTCAAGCGTTTTGAAATGGCTGAGTGAGTGACTCCCAATGATTTTGCAAGTTCTTCTTGAGTTTGACATGGATCTTCATCAAGTAATGCCTCCAATTCGTCGTCTTCAAACTTTTTTGATGGACCTGGTCGCTCTTTGTCTTCTGTATCGAAATCACCACTTCTAAACCGTACAAACCACTCCTGACACATTCTAATGCTTACAGAATATTCAGGGTAAGCTTCAATGAGTAAACGTTGCGCTTCTGTTGCACTTTTCTTCAAATGAAAGTAGTGTATCAAAACTTCCCGCAAATGTTGTTTTGAAGGCACGAATTAGACATTTTCGATTATGATAAAAACTTCTGCAAAAATACGACTGTTCACTTTGACACTTGTAATTCAATAGATTTTTTGATGCTCTTTAAGATAGAATAGCTGTCACTGTCAAAAAAATGGCGCGAGTGAATCGAAACGAAGTTAGTAACGATGCGCGTCTTTCTAGGAACACACCCAATAAATATGGAGTTGAAATTGACGCCTGAATTGTTATTAAAATCCCGAAGTACATCGAAAACGAGCATTAACCGCGTCAACGCTTTGTGTCTTGTGCACAATGACGAGTTTTTTTTCGGCCATTTCACTCTCTTGCAATGATGTGGAATACTAATATTAGCCAATTTTGATCCACAACGAGCCAACAAGTAAACTACGCATACAACAAATTATTATTCAGCTCACTTTGACAAAAGCGACCCGTTTATTTTTATGCGTGCTGTATTTTTAGAATGAAACTGCAATAATAATTTAATCTTAGTATTCAAAGGATTTCGATACACACCGATGTAATTGCTCAAAGAGCAGAAATGGCAATGACAGCGTTGTGATACAGCTGAACAAATTTTGGTTTTATTATTGCGCGCGCGAGAGACAGAGAGAGAGAGAGAGAGAGAGAGAGAGAGAGAGAGAGAGAGATAGAGAGAGATAGAGGGGAAAGGCAAAAATGTTTGGTCACCTCTAGATTTGTTCTGATATCCCGACGGTTCATGCAATTAAAATACAAGTAATAATTGATTCTTGGCAATAAATGTGAAATGATTGCATTTTCTATCAACGAACTGAACTTATTAAAATTTGCTGAACGAAGTATTTGCAACTTCTGAGCGGAGCACTTTTTTTGTCGATTCGAGTTGTTTGTGTGAATTTGAATATTGTTCGATAGAAAAAAAAAACAATTACATGAATATCATTGCAATGCAATTATGGCCAAAAAAGTGACCAAATGGTTTGTATCTAATTAAATGCATGAATAAATTGTTTAATCATGAGCGCTCATTTTAATTATAATTTAAAACTAATTATTTATCGCCCATAAAATATATTGAAAATTGGTCACACAAATTGACGTGCTTCTCGTGGGGGTTTAAGCGAAAGTGATTAACGCACACGCCTTACCGACAATTTGCTTGAAAAATTCAATCATTTTTACATTATATTGCAATTTTATTATTCACGGTCGGATAAGTGCTTCAAAATAATCTATTAAAATCCAGTATGATTGACGAAATGCTTTGGCATTTTTCAGTCATTTTATCAAATTACATGACACATATTTGTGCAGTCATGCAAATCTAATTTTAAAAGTTTAGAAGTCAAATCGACATTTCACGAACGAATAAAATTAATCGGATCGAATTCATCTACGGAAAGTACAATACATATAACATTTCTGGGAAACGAGATATCACCAAATGTTCGATCTGTCCAAGCTGATGTAATCCAATTTTTTACTACAATAGTTGTTCATGTAAATCGATTGACAGTGAAAACGAAACTGAAAAGATGTACTACATAAGCTCTAAAATCTATAAAAAGTGTGTCTGATTCGGATTTGCAGACCACCGTTAGCAATAGAATTTTTCAAGCGAGTATTCTTTCTTGTATATTGCTTCGAATTTGTTTCCATGGGTCAACTCGTCATCGTTTCACCATATTTTATTTGTATTTCCTTTTTTTGTGAACTATTTGCTTCATTTTGACTTTGTACGATTCCAATCGTAAACAATGAAAACGAGATATGTATGCAATGTCAAACATACTCACAATTCCAATGTATTCAAACATGAACACAAAATAAATGACAATAATGAAAAGAAAAGGTGAAGCGCCTGCCCCCGTCTATTTATATCGCTCGTTGCCGATAAACTAGACATAACAATGAATGTTTTTTTCTTTGAGAACAAGCAAACTGGAAGTGTTAATGTGTGTTTGGAAAAAAAAAAACGAAAACCAACGTGCAAGTAAATTAAAAGTACGTCAAATAGTCTATATGAATAATCCCTGTATATTTCAACATGATCTTTCTATTTACACCAAATCGATTTCACTTTTGTTTGTGTTTCATTCGCGGTGGGCACGGCTACAGTAAAATCTCAACGCGTGGTTGAAATATGAGTTCAGACCCGCTTTTGTCTACCAAGACACATTTTCTAATTTTGTGTCACTTAACCATAAATTCTCTTTTGAAAAGTTGTCGATATATTTGCCAGTCAATCAATATTTTGAGTAAACCATTTAACTAACTCATTGTCACAACTTCCTGTCTCCAAAAAATGAGATCTGCATTTTCATTAAAATGTCTGCAGAAATAAACATAAAAGATTCCATATATTTAAACCTCCGCATATTATGATTTTAGAAAAGTGTATCATATGCCATAATTTCCGTTCGTGTACGCGATTCGGAATAGTTCTTGCGTCTCAAACTTGTCGAAAATGAAATTTGATTGCCGCATGTTTGCAAACCATTTGCGTAAATCTTATTTTTAAAGTGCATTTGAAATATTGCCACTCTGGTGGGAAATTGTGTGAAAATTGGCCGGAAATTCATTTCATAATTTTACATTCAATAAGTGTTTATTGAATCTGACTTTGGTGCTGCGCTCGCTGTAAAATTCTATCGCCACATCCTTCTCTACACTTCCATCCGTTTTACTACACTCCCTGTTTATTTATCTTCCATTCTTTTTTCAGTTGCCTCTCTCTCTCTCTCTCTCTTTCTTTTTTTAAGTCTTTTTCTCTTCCTCGTACCCGTTTTCATTTCCTTTCTACAGCTCCATCGATATTTTCTCTAGCTTTCTCCGTACTTCAACATGTTTTATCCATCAAAATGTTGAATGACTTGTACAAAAATGCGAATGATAAAATAGGCAGGAACATATGTTTCTTTATATTGAGAGAGAGAGAGAGAGAAAGAGAGAGAGAGAAAAAAAAATGTCTATATGCATTAACACTTTGAATTATAAAACATTGAGGTTTATAAAAGCCACGTTAATGTAGCAAATTGTGTCTCAAATGGCGATGATTGCAAAAATAGCATTCATATAAAACGCCAGCACAAAAAAGTTTCGCGATGATTGATGTTCATAGATGATGTCATTTCAAGCGCAAAGAAAGTTATCGCATTATCAATAGCTTTCGGCACTTCATAGTTGAATAATGATTGCGATTGTATTTGCGCAAATGAATTATAGCTGCAAATCGACTTAGATCGGCAAATAAGTAGAAAAATCTCGGTAAATAAGAAAACATTCGGTATGAATCATTGCTTTAAATTTCTCTGTGGGGGCACTGTATTTGGTGACATCTGCGCGCAACAGCGCTCGAAATGGCAATAAAGCAGATGAATTAAACTTGCCAACTTTTTCATGCCATACACAAACAAACAAATGACAGCTTATGATTTATCCGTCAATTTTATCTGTTTGTCGTTAAATACAAATAATCTTATTTCATCCGAGAGTCAATTCGGTGTCCCCGAATCGTACAAGTGGTTGAGCAAACAAAACAGCAAAAGATATACCATACATTTGCACCGCAAGCGCAAACCATCCATCTGAAATATACAATAGAGTTTCAGCAGTATTTCGAAGATTTTGTTTATTTTCAATCTTCTAATGCACTTTATCGGTTGCAATTGCTCTTCGTTGCTGCTCACAGTGTCTTCGCGCTGATAAGAAATACAGTACAATAGTCGCAATTAAATGCATTGAATCGTTTGTTCTGTGTCGAATGAAGCTCACAATCACTCATTGTGTGCTCTGCTTTTGAAATCTCTATTTCTTAGCTGGCAGAAAACATAGATTGAAATCCTTACTTTAGCTGAATCATCACGCTTAATAGCAATGGATTAAATAGATTGACAAGAAATGCTTCGAGATATTTTTCCAAATATTAAGACGATATATGTTTGAAAATATCAAGAAAACCTTCAGAAAAGTTGACTTTAACGTCTGAATCCGCATATTCTTTGAACCCATTTGCGGGGATTTTCATGAAAATACGGCGTATAGAGAATATTGTTTGAAGAATGCTATGACTTAAAGTTTAACCTAGAATTTCAAAGAACTTTTGTGACATAATATTCGTGTTTTCTTCGCAGCACTTGGAAAATGGCAAATGGAGTTCGAATGCTGGCTTCAAGTATACTGAGCACAACCAAACTGTCGAATAGGATTTATAATTGAAACATGGTGCAAAGAGTTTCGACGAAAACTTTCAATTTGGTTGGAAATAAATTCAATTTTCAATTCAATCTGCTGGCAACGAACAATATGTTGTTAGTTGAATTTATGATAATTTGTTTCCCCCGAATTCGACCGAAATTTATTTAGGTGCTCTAGAAATATGATTTCTATTTCGGAAAATCAGGCTTAACCCATCAGTCAGATTCTGAATGATTCAAACGCAACAACTTCATTGATACCGAACAACCATTTCGCTTGTATCGTTTGCTTTTACCGAAAGATTTATTTGCTCGTACATTATTAATAGAGCCAAAATAGCCATTGGCACCTATTATCTGTCGCTGGTCTATGAACACATTTCATTCACCACGTTGTATGTTTACAAGCGGACTTTAGTTGTTCAATATTTTGTCGTGCGTACAGTGAACAGTGCCGTTTGATGAGTTAAATGGTTTCCATTTTGATGTGTAATTAGCTCAACTGATACCAATCAATGGGACATTTCGCCGAACTGTTGCCAACTTACACTCTACTGGCAGTCGCCGTTTCCTTGGCAATATATAATGTGTGTGTATGGGTGTCCGTGAAATGCATGCTTTTCTTTTGACAACGAAGTAAAAGATCGCCATTATCGACGTCTGAATGCCTCGTTTACCTTTTATTGGTTAAACGAAATGGATTTCAAACTGTCCATTTGACGGAGAAGGTAAAACATTTTTAAACGCTATTCGAACATGCACTGCTTTCATACGAATATATTTGACGTTGAAATATCTTGATTGTACCATAAATTCAAAAATATCCCACAAATC
The DNA here is from genome assembly GCA_028476595.1 of Obolodiplosis robiniae. Lineage (NCBI taxonomy): Eukaryota > Metazoa > Arthropoda > Insecta > Diptera > Cecidomyiidae > Obolodiplosis > Obolodiplosis robiniae. The sequence continues at coordinate 4,814,486 of CM052014.1, forward strand.
GATTTCATTAGAATTTCCGATATTTGTGCAATGGATTGCGAAAACACGTTTGGTTTTTTTTTGCTTTGCTTTGGTTTTTGACTGTGAGAAAATTCGGGTGTTTCTTTTCTGGCTTCATCTTTCAGTGATTGATGATGAATTGGCAGAAAAACAACAACTCGATGACAAAAAAAGCAAGTCTGAAATTATCACATCCATCGGAAACAATATCATACATAAATATGCTGTAGCCGCCCACTATCACTTCGAATCAAATTATTTCAAGCTTTTAACATTACGTTTCGCATTATTTTTGTTGAAATTGTCAAAACACGAAAACATTTTGCTGTGCTCTTTTTTCAAAGCACGTTTGATGTGACGTTTTCATGATTAAGTCTCGCAGGAGAATGGCCTTTATGCGAAGTCAAGGTGAAACCAAAAAATATATTTCGCATGTCAAAAGACATGCACGTGAGACATTTGACCGAATTAGACCCATTTCGACCCCAAAACGAATATTACAAGTGTAATATTGAATAACGGTTCGTGAGAAAGTTGTAAACTTGAGCGTTAGCACGGACGTCACCCCAACGTAGTTCCCTATTGATTAATTAAAAAGAAGCAAATAACTTTAGTCACGCTACACCAAAAATTACACCATCGATATTTGACAGGTGAAGCTCGAGAGTGTGTATAGCGCCAAGTTAACTAACTAGTATCATTTTTGGGTGTTGAAAAATCGCCAGTAACCACGGAAACTTTGTTTGAAACTGTGTAAAATAGTCCCTATCAATTCGATTTGAAATGAGGTTTGCTCAAGATTAAGCCAAAAAGACAAAAACAGGTTGGATGACATATATTTCCATGAAAAAATTTACTTGGAAATTATCGCACGTACGTGTATGTGAACACTCAGTCGGATGTTTGTGATAATACAATAGAAAATGGTTGGATCATACAAATCCATGAAAAGCGTGGATTTCGATAAGAAACAAGCTTCGTTTCCAGCGAGTTTCAGTTCAACACTCAAATTTTTAATATTTTGTTGATCCTTTCGTCTGAATTTGTCGGGTGTTACATGAAAATTCAGTCGAAAATTCCAAAAACGACATATAACTTGCAAATTACACAAGGTGGAAAAAAATAATGCAAAGATATAAAAGTGGGGCTGCAAAAGATGACATTTCACACGCATATTTTCAATGGAATTTCATCCGAGAGAGAAAGTTACACACACGTTTTGTGAACCGTTTAACCATTTATAAATAGGAACGTGTTTGTCATTCATTAGCCTTTTGCTAATGAATGACCTTTTATCGTTTCTAGCTGCTTCCGCCCAATCCACTCTACACACACAAACAAGCACGAGCACACAGCCATACGTGGATCGGAAATTCCATCGACAGGCTGTTACCCTGCGGCGGCATTACGACACATGTTTGTCGTTGATGAACGACTATTAATAAAACGATATGAAGCAGGTTGTGATCCGCAATAATGAATTTGAAATTCCCGAATGGAAACTATATCATGAAGTGGATACGATGCATGCACCGATTTTATCTACGCAATGTGTAGAGAGCCTGGCAATAGACAGCACAAAATCGATTAATCGTTTGCTCTCTATATCTTTCTCTTTCTCACATCTGCTTGACATTTTTTTCCATTTTCATCCCTCTCAAAACCATTCGCATGTGCTGTTATTCAGTTCAATGATGAGTTTTATCGATGTATCACACATTTTAACTCTATCTTATCATAATATTGCCATCAAGATATATTTGTTCATAAAATTTTTTAATAGAGACATCAATCTTCCTCGAGATAATCACCCCCAATAGATTTGCACCCACCATGTTTACATGACAGGGTAAATATACAGTGGTCGGTGTATCGGTCAACATGTCTGTTGACGGATTGTGTCCCAACGTTCTTCCTGAATTAAGGCAATGTTCGGCAATGATTTCTGTACATAACTAACTGAAATCAATCTCATGCACAGTTTTCAAAGAAACAATACAAAAGAAGTTTGATTTCACTCCAACGATGGCGTTGACCCTCAATTACTCTTGTATTTGCCGTATGGTTTACATTGATCGTAAATTATATGTCTTCAATTCAAAATAAACAAAACACCAATCAGAATTATCTTTGACAATACAAAGAAGAGTCTACAATAAACAAGTCAATTTGTACATTTAACAAATAATAGGGAAGAACTGACGAAAAATGAGAACGAATTAGTACTAATTAACATCTATTTTCCGAATTTAATGAGGAATTAATTGAAAAGAACATAATAAAAGAAAAGCCAAGAAAATAGAAGAAAAGCAAGTAACTTGTTGGGAAATCTGATTGAATTGCTGAGGAAATAAGTTACTGGCGCGTGAAACAGTTAAGATATTTAACCAGATCAAATGAAATCGCTGCCGCAAGGTTATTGTGCACAAGAAGGATTGATGAAACAAAATCGAATTATTCTACTCTCAAAGAGTTGAAAAATAAAAAGGCATAATCGAAGCGGCCTCGATACTCGTTAAACATTCATTTAAACATGGAAATCGAAGCGGCAACAGAGGGAGAGAGAGCATGTTGAGTGAACATGAAAATTTCAGACACTAACACACGTATTCCGTAGAATTCCACGATGATGAAGAAGAAGTTGCTAATTTCCAAACAAACAAAAAAGCGCTCAGCAATTTATTGGATCAGCAATTTTGTTTTGTGTTTTGAATTCTTTGGATTGACAAATGCTTCTATTTGTTTTTATAGCTTTCTCAATAAAAACGGAAAGTACGCGCTGAAAAAGTTTTCACGCAACGCTACAGCAGCAGCGATAGAGAGTGACTTTTTCGGCATACGGTGTTGCGTTTGTCACTCGCGTTTAAATGGCAACATACAAGATACCAAATTCCGATGGCAAATTTCAGAGAATTCAAATCGTGAACAAACAATTCAATCAAAATAACAAATATCAGTGCATGAATTCAAATGGTTATCAAACATATTAATATCGTGTTACATGTCCATTTTTGTGTATATTTCATATAATTCTCATAGAATTTCCCTTTGACAGATCTGCTCACATATGAATATTCAAAATATTACCGCTTATAGAATATGGCTTATACACCATTTATGAACAAATTTCCATAAATTTGTTGAAAATTTGTCTTCAATATTTGGAGCATAGCGTGAATACACAAAAGCCCCTGAATTGCCACTTTTTTCAAACAAATATTTTCCATGTAAACATTCTGTGATTGAACAGTTGTTGATTTTCACGTTCCGAAACGAAAACGTAAAAAATTATGAATAATTTGGTGAACTTGGATTGTGGAACGTGAGTTTTTTCACACACTGGCTGGTTTCAAAATCCACAGCATGAGCGGAAGGAACTTTTAAAAAATAATACATAGTTTTACCATATCTATTTTCTGCATTTTTACATTCGCGTAAAATATTGGGCTTACTGACTGGATGGTTTACAGGAAAATAAACATCGTAACATGAAAAAAAATTATAGGAAATTCAGAAAAAAAAAAACTTCATTATTGATGTTGCGAAATAAGTGTTTGGTCAATTATTTTCATCGAGCCGTTTTAAAGGTCAGGGCTAATATCCAATCTATTTACGTAATTTTACTAGAATATATTTCGAAAAATTAATCATAATAACGCTTCAAATGTGTTCGATTCAAATTGGATATCGCGTGTAAAGCGCGCCTAAATCCATTAAGAATATCAAAATCACGATGCGATTCGAAATGGAAAGATTTGGAACGAATCGAATGGAACTAAGCGTAGGAATTTACATACCGTCCATTGAACACATAGGATGACACGTGCAATCCATCAAAGTACGCACTATTACTGCCATTCGTGTGACATGAATCATATTACTTTTTCACAATTGAAGAATAGTTTCATTCAGACGTGTTAATTTAAACATTCCACCTCATACGAACTATTCCATTATTTCTTGAACAAAACGTTGAATGTTTTCATTCAACGCAAAATTGGAAACGTTTTCTCAATGACGGTGAATATATTGAATCTTGTATGGGCGCATCATCGTCGAAATACTGTCGATCAATATTATCAATAGAATTTTCAATTAAAATCTTTTTACCGGCTCATAAACCACACGAAATATATTAAATCTAACAGACCGCTAGATTTTTCTGTGCCATCTTTTGTTATATGCAGCCATAAAATTTAGTACGTTTTGCAATAAAATCAAAAGAATTCTTCCCTGATATTTTATTCAAATCCGAATGGTTTTATTATGCCCTTTTTATATCCTCGAAATCCCTGCATTCCGTCAGGTTTCTAGTGAATTTCTCGTATTTATTGACAATTTTACGATCGAATACCCAAAAATAACGGATAAACCCACATCATTTAATAATTCGAATGTATCCTCTTTATGGCTGATTGAGCGAATGATTGATACTCATTTCTCTTGAAATATCCTTCAATTTAATATTCTACGAATTTATGATGAATAGAAAATGTGTAGTTTTCACGGAAAACTCAAAATTTATATTCAAACATGATGAAAATCCATCAAACGTATATGAACATTTCAAATTGAGATGAAAAGTTGGATAAAAACATGAATATAGATGAAATGCATCGATACATCAGATGAATTATTGGAACTTGTTTCGCTCGTCCATCACTGTCGGTGAAGTAATTATGACATCTAATTCTGACAACTAACAACCCAAGGGGTAAAGACGAACATTCGATTCAGATTCAAAGTGGTTCGAAGATATTCAATGAGATTTATTGAGTATCTTTGTGAATTATCAATATTTCGAATGATATGAATTGATTGGAACAGATTTGTATTGATGCAATGTGATTGTGTTTCATTCAGATTCAATAGGTTTAGTGCTTTTTAGATTCGTGTCTACCCCGTAGCTAACGATAGAAATGATTCTATTTTGAGTAATAAACAAAATGAATGTACAAAAATCATTTCTGAAGTCTCTTGTATCAGCGATTGTATATAGAAGCTCAATCGTTCACGAGTAGACTTTGGCTAGTGATGAGTTTAACACATGAAAAATTTTGTCTTTTCGGGCTGCATATAAAAGATGCAGTATATTCACGATTATTTGTAATTGATTTCATCGGAAAATATGTGTTCGAATAAATTTCATGTAGCAGTTTAGCTAAGAGAATAAATGTTTTATTTGATTTTAATGTCCTCAATGCACAGCAGTTCATGTTTTCTTAAAACAAACTTCACACACGTTTGTGTCGTTTCGATTGGACGACGCGAATTGTGTTGTTTTAATTCATTCCTAAAATGAATAGCACCATCGGATCACTGACCGCAGATACACGACTCTAGTGAGTAAAAAAGTCATTGTTCAAACAGAGCCATTTATTTGTTACTCACGATTACCAGATTTACAATGGGTTAATCACAATTGCAGATATTTTCAATGAATAAATATTTACATAAATACAAAAAGCAACATATGCAAACAATCCGTCAAAGTAATATTTGTTCCAAACACAGCCATTCAGTATTTATTGAATGTTCCAAAATGCGCCTATTAATCATCCACGCACCTATTCACTCACACTATAAACAAAGAACCAATCTGAATGCCAATAATAATAATACCTGGCTGCTCATTGAACACGGATCTGGGCTACACCCAATAATTATATAATATCATGATTACATACTCTTACTATCATGAATGTAAATGAATCACGTATTAATGAATTGATATTTTGAATGTGAGAATGCCTTTTTTTCGATAAATTTTAATCGATTACGAACAATCCTTCATTTTGAGGTCTCGATTATTTCATTTTACTGGCATTGAACTTGAGAATCTAACTGGCTCTTGCTTGATATATCAGTTTACAGCTTTGACTTAATAACAAATAGCAAAATAAGTTAATTGAACATGAAACTTCAGACAGTAACTTGAGCCAAGTTAATTATAACAATTTGTAAAAAGCAATAAATGAACGTATGATGTCATCGAAGTGCAAACCAAATAATCATTCTTTTTCAAATGAATTTGTTGCTAGGCTTTTATGTTGGTGCAATTGAAGACCAAAAGATTGACAACTAAAAAAGAAAAATAAAACGAAGCGAGAATATCGTTCGCGGCAGTATCATTGACAATCATAATGCTTGAACTTGAAATCCGCTCACTTGACGATTAAATGTGAATTACACGCTCATTCTGATTGAATAAACGTTTTCATTCAGTTAAATTTAATAAGATAACACCAAAGTCCAAGACTTTGATTTATTGAATAATGGGTGTTATTTTCAAGGAATGAACTATGACGCAAAATGTGCATGAAAACATAACTATAAATAAGCTAATCAGGCTATTGCAAGGAATGGCGATGGAAAAAATTAGATTGTCTTAATTCGATTTGCTATTGTTCGTGTGCACAACTTTTGAAATGTATGTCTCAATGTGAAGTACATTTTTTAGTGAAACATCATATTTTCCCTTGGAAATATGCAACGCGTGGCAACTAATGGCTGATGAGAGCCCATGAAAATTTAATGGAATGCCATAAAAATTCGAACGATTTTTTTGATGTTTTGCTTTCCATTTACCTATTGTTAAAGAATCTACCTTTGACGTTGTGGTTTCGTGTCTGCTTTTGTTACTCCTGCTAAAGTCATTGGCAATGCCAATGCCACCGCTTCTACTACTGTCTCTGTATTAAACATTCGCTTATTACGACTCCCCACTCACGCTCCTGCCTTTTCAACCATTTCCAGACAGAATTTACTTTCACTCATGTTAGTAAAGACTTCTGCTTCTTCATTTTTGCTGTTTGGAGAATACTTTCTTTCCTTGAAAACTGACGATTCGCAGTAGCATTGATTTGAAGGCATGAGTATTCATGAAATTTATAACGAAGTTTGACATTATATAACCTTTCATTCATGATATACGATGATTTTCTGATAATATCATTAAATTACAAGACATGATTGCTTCATTCTTCAACCTCGGCGCAGTATACAAACTTTCTACCGACGAAAATGATTTACAATTTATGTTAAACGCCCATGATGTAGCATGATGTGTGCGCCAAAAAAGACCTCAAATTGGCGTGCAACAAAATTAATTCCTACGATTCTTCGTCACTCAATTATGTCGTCAAGCCGAAAAATGGCCTAAGGAAATCTCATTAAACTTGAGATGTGATTGTTTCTTGTGAGATTTACAGGTTCTGCTGATCTGGCTATTGATAGATCAAAGTTAGACAAAAGAATTGCAATTTTATATGGTTATTCTTGATTAAATCAAGTAGCATAATGTTTAAGTTTAGACAATGAAAGACACACCATCGCACGTTAATAATTGTTCAGTCATTCAGCAAGGCAATTTCAACATGTAAAAAACAATGCTCGAGACTTAATGGTTGTAATGAGAAATAGTAATCGATAATAATTGGATCATCAAGCTAGGTTATTACCGCGGACTGAAAATCGTCAACAAAAAAAGAAATCGATACTAACTCAACAAACAAGTACTTTTAACTTTCCTTGCACATTTTCTTTCCTTTCGAATTTAATTTGCATCGCGTCAATATGTGCAGTTATGTTATATCAAGTGAACGAGAGAAAAAAAAATTATATTGTAATGACATTGCGTGTTAATTGCTGCAAATAACATAAAAATTGTCATTTAAAAAGTGAATTTACCAAAAAAATACGTTTTTTTCACGCGTCGGCAAAGAAACGACCCAATGCGTTTAATGGAAAAAATGTTAAGTCGTCAAATAACATCAAGCACAAGTACGCCGTGATCTATGTGAATGTAAAATTCTCATAAGATAACATGACGGATTTTACATAAACTAGATGCAGGATACTTTTTAATTAAAATTTGCTCGATGATATTTGATTTTATGTATTCGTTAACAGTGAGGCACCGATGCAAATCCCGAAAAATTTCATCACAATGCTGAACAAAAGAACTTGCATGAAACGATAAAAAATGTAATGGAAACACACAGCATAAAATTCCTATAAAAAAGTCATCGTGCAAAAAAAGTGAAGCGATAAAAGAATAAGTAAACGAAGATTAGCGCCCACAACGTCACATTTCATACACTTTCGAAAGCTACATGGAATAGACAGCAATAACAACATGTTCCAAGGCATCGAACAAAAAGAAGACAGCTTGTACTCGAGCAAAGAGAATGACGAGTCAGACATTGAATCGGGTAAGCTAATTCCAACCAAAATTACTTGTTTTTTTTATTCTCGCCATTGCGGCTGTTTCCTTAACAGAACAAAACCCAAGGTCAATACACATAGACTAACGGATTAAAATTGTAATTTGACTTTAAGGAACTCAGTTTTTTGAACTTGTAGGTTCAGCTGTAGGATTTCGTTCGTCAACAAATTGGGTTTTTACACATTCACTCAATCACAAAGTCTAGCAGTAAGATTGGATGTGGTGAATTCAAAGTATTAAATTAAAATTGGTGCCATAATTTCAATTTCAATAAATTTCATAATTCTTTTGACTGACGAAGACGAATGAGTCAAAATTTTCTCACGCTCAAAGCATTCATTTCAATGCGGATTAAATTGAAATAGCAAAGCACATTCTTGGATATAAGGTAGCTCAATTTGACTTTGGTATTTCATTTCATTTGGAAGAAATGTTGATATTTCGAAGGATAACTATGGATTAAATAAATTTCATTTCGAAATTTGTTGGAGAAATATAGATGGATCATAGGAAACGATCTTATGTACCGGACACACGATTTCGTGGAAATAACGATCAAACATTTCAATTAAATCATTGAAAAATAATTATATTCCCTAATATTCATTGACTTAATTGTGTGAGCGCTCATTTTTTATTCAAATTAATGTTTTGAACAGGAAACTATCTCTTTTCATAAGAAAATCGATTTTTTACAATTCGGCGTTCTTCACTATCATGCTTTGAACTACACATATTCACTATTCGCTATCATGGGATTAAAAAAATTAAAAAAAAATGTCACTGAAGTTGTTGATAGCTTAGCACTGTTCGTTTTTTATTATGAGAAGCCATTTTTTTCACCTCTAATGAATATTAACTTGAGCTCTGAAAAATGTTGATTCGCCAATTGTTTATTTAATGCCTTCAATTTTCGATTCTGTTCGCCTTCACACAGCAAGTATGAACCTGAAGTTGGATTATTATTCTGGAAAAATCGAGAAGTTTCTAAAAGAAAACTTGTCGTAAATGATAAGTGCATATAAATTTCGTGTTCTACCTTACTTTTTATGCGATGCGTATAGCTGTAGAAAGATCTGCTTTGCAAGGGAAATTGAGAGCGGAATGTGCGCAATGACAGAACGAATGGAGGTAACAAAAGAAGCCATCAAAACTCTCATTGTTCGTGAAGTTTTCGTGAAGTTTGCAGCAACAACTGTTTTAAGTATAAATCACTTTTACGTTTTGAAGCATGAATCTTTGGTGAAGATTAAATATGAAAGCAAATTGTGAATTTTGATACAATTGCTGCGAAAATACCAAGTAAAATTCAGTTTTCTTTATGATTTGCCGCTCACAAATTCATTCAGTTTGATTCACTTAGACGCCTCGTCAATGAATTTAATGAAAAAGAACAAAAAAATTAGTGAATATTGCTCGAGATTCTGAAAAATCATTAGTTTAATATATATTTTATTGTTGGATTCGCGTTGAATGTGTCGTCGATTGATATGCATTGGACAAATGTACGTCGGGTGAAAAATGGGTCACGCTCAGTTTAGTTGGCAGTTTTACAACATTTCAAATTGCGACGCCAGTAACAATAAATTTTGAAAGGCCATTCAGAAAAATGACGGCGTTAATAAACACAATTTTAAGAGCAAAAACACACTCAGTTCGAAAGCAAAAAAGTTGACGAAAATGATTATTTCATGGTTGCTGGACCATTCATTACTTTACATTGTGTATTTGTTACACTGTCGAAAAAATCGTAGTAAAATCAAAAATAATTTGATAGAATAATTTCCATTCGACACTTTTGCCCCACTTATCAATTATGATAACTCTACAACATATGATTATGAATTATTAATCCAATTGGTAAATGATCATTAAAATAGTGCGAATGAAATTGTTTTCACATCAATTATTTGCTCCTAGTGACTATGGTCTGTTGGGCGCATTTCGTTGAATAGATCTAAAAATAGCCGCGAAAGGAAGCGTTTGAAATATTCGGCATTCAAAATGAAATGACTCAATTACGCAAATGATGATGATAATGACAATGAAAAAAATCATTGCGTTGCAATAAATAGCCATATTACGGCGCACACATTTGGGGGCGGCCATGATTATTTGGTGATTTTCAAAGCAACTGAAATAGATAAATGATCTCATAACCGTATAATAAATTGCGAGTATCTAGCAGAAATGGTGAGTCTAACGCTGAATTGGCTTCACTTTGAGTGAATGCCAGGAGTTTTTAAATGAGAGGAAATCTGGAGCAATACACGCTATTATTCGTGTGGAACGGAAGAAGACAGCTAGGATTTATTGTTGTCAATTAAGACTCAAACTTATTTTTTAGAAGTTCCTCTGAAGGTGTCTGTCTTGTTTCGAATTTTATTTGAAATGTACAGTTTCAAATGTGAGTTGATTTTCCGGTCGACTGAAACCCATTCCATTTCGGCAACAAACGAGAAAGACAGCTTAAATTCAATTTTAATAGACTTCCTAACTTCGACAGGAGTAGTCCAATCGCATGAAGGTAACCAAGTAGTAATTGAACCAATGTTGAATCACGTATTAGATTTAATTGCATTCTGGAAAACTCATTACCAATTCTGATACTTGAATAAGACTGGATATTTACTTCTATGGCTTTGAAACTTGCAAAGTTCGTGAGCATTACTCGCGCAACGGTCAAAACATTTAACAATGTGAAACATTGATTGCATTAGTCCTTGGCATTAGTCCAAACACCTGTTTCAGCTCACGTATAATGAAAAAAAATCCAATCGATTTTTATTCATGCTGAAAATCAGAATGTAGTGAAGCAGTCAAAATAGATACGTACAGTTTTGAATAGTCGAAGCAAGCCATTCACAATTGTATTTTCGTTAAATTAAGTGAAAAATCAACATCAAACTTAAATACTGACACCTAGCAACATTTACTCGACATAGAACATCCCGATATTTTAAAGTTTTTTTTTAAAAAATACATCAGTCAAAGATTGTGGGGCTGGGTAAAATACATCGTTAATCGCATTTGCATATGCTTCATTGCGCCAATGTACACTTTCATTTAACGATTTAACAAGCACCGGAATCGCATTTAAATTCGATGAGTATTTGATATAAATCCATGTCATTTGCTACTCAGGGCAGCTTCGCCAGGCACAAACTAATTTTGAAAAACATTTTTGAAATGAATGAGCGAATAATGATAACATAGGAAGATTTGCGAAAGCTTCTCAGACAATGATAAGTACAATTATATAGAAAATCTCAACGTTTTGTTTTCATTGCAACAAACGAATGGCTCGCTCAGACAAATATATGAACGTTGCGAAGCCGATTTAAGAGGGATAATTCCCAATTGCTTAATTGTTGTAATATTTATGGCAGCAATATAAATACACCTCCGGGTGCATACAATTCGTGTTTGTTGAATGTGCGCTTGGCATGATCCAACAAGCGAGGGTTATCGTCTGATTTCAGTTTGAATGGGTAATTTTAGTCAGCACTAGGGCCTGTGCGTCCCACACAACTTACTCTTTCGTTCGCTAGTTTTGTTTTGCTTACACAAGCAAATTAAATAACCAGAGAGCTGAGTTGCAATGTGACCTACGATTATCGAACATTCGGTAAGCTTCGACTAATGAAATTATACGGCAGGATTTTCTAGTGCAGATTTCTTCATAGCATCTGCAAGGCATCCAAACAATTTTCTCTTCTGATGTGAAAAGAAGTATGAAAATCACCATAAAACTGTAGCCACCCCGACCCACCGATCATATTTATCCGCCGATTTATATTCCAATTTCTTTCTTAGTGTGCAATTCGGTTGATTATCATTAGCACAAGCGGTGTTTTTACGCTTCATTCTATGTCGGAATCTATTTTTTTTGTTGGCACGACAAATGAGCTGCATGGTCGAAAGCGATTCCCTTCGGACAGATGGATCAGACCATTTTATTTTATTTGCTTGAACATTGGTCAAGTAATGCTCGGTCGCCAATTTGCGCGCGTTGCATGACGAAAACGAAGTAAAATCCAAAGTGGTTTGCATATAATGAATAAATCGTTTATCTTGAAATCATGTATTGTGAAGCGCGCGTATGGCAAACATCGTAAAACCGGTGAAACACATTGGTAAAACGCACACAGAGAGATATAATTCCATCTCCACTCACAGCCTCTGCTTCTCTCCCTCTCTCTCTCGTTTCTGCATCAATTTGTGTTTAGATTGGAAATGCAGAGAAACAAGCTTTTTGTTTTGATTAGATTTTCTCCTTCATTGCCTTCTATTTTGGTTTGCGTGATGATATTGTGCGGTTGTTTCACTCTCTTGTACAAAAGGATTTGTTGACAGATGTTACAAGTGGATTCGAATATACAAAAAATTGGACACCATGTTTGAATTTGTTGGTCGGAATTGCATTTGCTATTTCTTTTCGCTGATTCAATATTGACGCTGTTTGATATTAAATTAAATTTTGGACATACAGAAAAACCTTTTGGAATAGGAAGTGTGCATCCATTTTTTCTGATGTTGGCTTTTGGTCGAAACGGCACGCACTTCTATTGAAAGATAGCCAAATGTTGCACAAACAACGTTATTTGAATGGCTCTCAACGACTCTCATTTCAAGAAGCTTAAGTCAACAAAAGCACCGTGTTCGACGTGAATGGAATCGTTTAATATCCGACAGCTATCGTTGAATCTCACTTGAGATTGTAAACCGTTTTAACAAAATCACTTCTTTTTTATTTTGCAAACGAACGATATTTGCCACTGTCGCATGAAAAATGCTCAATCTGATCGTGTGACAGAATGAAATTACTTGAACACACACGTTTTTATTTTGCAAATAATGGCGTTGCTTTGGTTGGCTCATCCAACTTAGCTGGAGGTCAGCAAAGCAAAAAAAAAAAAAAAAAGAATGAAGAAATAAATACCCAAACAATTTGCATAAAATATTTATATCGTTTGCCATCATTTTTATGGAACCATTTTGTGAAGACTTTGCGTAGGAATGAGTGGGTCTGTATCCTGGAAATTGCTCTGAGCAGTTCCACCCTCTGATGTTTATTCATAATAATTCATTCTGGATTTGTTGAAAAGCAAAAGAAATTGGTTTCTTTTTAATTTTGAGGTTTTTATTTAAGAGCTGACATCAGTGAGAAACGAATGCGAATAATGAGCGTATTAAACGGCCTACCGTTTAGATATTTTACGAAACATTTTGCCAATGGAAACAACAAAGTCTTTTCGGTACGGGATTTTTGTTAGTATTCTGCTATTGGCAGATAAACGAAAAATGTTATTAATTCAGAAAATATTTTGGTATTTACCGCAAAAATGTTTTGAACGGCAAAAATAAAGTATTTCATTAGCAGGAAAATATCCGGAATTTTTGCGGCAGAGCAGTGCCAGAGGAAGGAATCCTTCAAAGTAAAACGGAACAGTTCCGCAGGAAAACATACAATGTCTTAAAGTTGACTGTTCGAATGGGATTGTTTGATTTACTTGAAAAACAAAGGATTCGGTACCGATTTTGTACATAGCTTCATGTCTCTCAAGAAGCATTGTTCTTCTTTTTAGCACCCTCGAGACAACGGACGGTTGTCATTGCTCATGGTTTCGGCCAACTTGATAAATGGTGCCGTTCAAGTCATGTTTGGCTTCATGAAAAATAAAATTGCTCACATGATTTAAAATATATACTCATACTTATCACAATCCGAAATGTCCGCAAATGTTTCACATTCAATGCAAAAATTTGTTGGCAAAATCTATTTTTTCAGTGAGATTCCCGTCGACAATTTTTCATTCTGTCACAATACTGCAAATAATTTACATGCTCAAACATTTCCATATTCTCAGCTCGTATTTGGTGAAATGCCATGAGGTAGGTGTACAAATATTTAATCACACGAAGAGTTGAAAATGATTTCTCATTCGTTTAAATCCCAAAACGTTGGTAACCAGAACAAAATCTGTCGCATTTTGTACGTTGAGAGTTTGAAAATGCAGCTTTCAATCATCATGAATGGGAATATGTTTGCGCGCGAACAAGCATACATTGAATTTGTCATCTGTTCAAATGTGAATTTGCATGCTAATAAATACATGTTGATATTTGCAACACTATGACGCTTGCAACGACTGAGTTTCTCACCGCGAATGCTTTGTAACAAGATGGTTGATCCGGAATTCACACGAATCATTTGGAAAGTAAGCAAAGACAGAATAAATATTCAACGTCTTACAAGCAAATAACACGCAAACAGGTATTGAATATCTAAACAGTGAAACATTTCGTAATTCTCATGCTTTCGGTAAAATGTCGTTCCGATACTCAGCCGAATGTTATTTTTGTAGAATGTCAGTACAAATATTTGCATAGAAATTACTTTGAACGGTCTATTTGAGTCCAAACTCAATACACAGGCCCATTTAGTACTATTCGCATAACGGGCGAGTGCTAGCGACAGCCGATATGATTGGATTGCGGTTGGAAGGCTGAAGTAATGCGAACATATAGAAATCAAACGTATAGGTGTACAAAATTGAACCACGACACAGGATTGAAAAACAATGGAAAACGTTTCGGTTTATAAGGAAAGCAACCTAATTTTCAAGATAAACCTTAATTCAGGAGTAGTTTTCTGTGTGGTCATAATTATGCAGAAGGAAATTCTTCCTTCAAAAATTTGTAATTCACATTGCGAATAATTTCTTTATGATAGCAAACTCTTTCAAAACCGATTTAATGTTAATAAATGATTTCAAATTTTAGTAAATTGAAAATGCACAAGAACGCATTGAATAATTCCCGAAGAATTTTCTCGGTTCAAATTTTAATTCACGCAAAAAAGTTGTGAATGTTATTAAATACCAATATGCGTCAGTATGCGCTTCGAACATATTGCACTATGTGCTTCAGTTTGATGAAGCATTCAAAATCGTCTTTGAATGTTGTTCCAAAACTTTTCCATTTCCTAAACGTTATCATTATTCACCATTGAATTTATAAATCTTGGTCGTTTTGTACACTTGCGTATATGAATATTACATAAAAGTTTATGCATTTCTTGAGTGTTTTTCAAAATAATCTTTGAATAAACTTAATTTCGTCGATGAAACTTGATCGCACGATGAAAATTGGTGCAACTCAAGGTTCTTATTTAATTTATGATATTTAAATAATGTATGATGAAGAAGTTCACTTCCTTCAAAGTTTTTTCCATCCCCTCGACACACACACACACACACACACTTTCGAATCTTCATCGCATTTACTACTTGTTTTCAGCAAAAAAAAGAGGCTTCATTGATGAACAAAACTGAATACCATGAGTGGCAGCATTTCAATGGAGGGATATAAAATTCGAAGTTAAACCATTTTATCGCTTTACAAAAATTATTAAGCCGATGACAATGTGTCCGGCTGCGTTTACTTGAACTTCTTCGTTACCATTATTTTACGGTTTAATGAAACAAATAATCCCATCTAAAAAAGCTGTACAAAATTGATCAAGAATGGTATTTGCTGCCATAAAAATGAGCTGAGAGATTAAGGAATAAATTTGATTCCGAGAATGATTATTGCTGTTTCGACTAAAGTTCGTTTTTACCAGGACAAAATTCTTCGTTATATAGAGACCGAACCAGGCTTCCAAAAGAGCAAGTATATAAAGAATGATATTGTTTTCCGTCTGAAACGATGGTCGGCCCCAACAAAGTTAAAACTTGTTGTTGATAAACATCTACATTTAATATGCTTAAACCTACTAATTTGTCAATATCTCAGTTTTAGTGGTACTCAAAAGACGCCTCTACAAAATGTGCTACATTTTGAGCATTGTTTTCCATTCGATGCTTATTTCCGTTTATCGGATCGATGATGTTTAAAATCATCATTTAAATGATTCCAAGGAATTATTTAGGTTGAAAATGATATTGCTATTGCTACCAATATAATTGCTGTTGTTTATTCGGTTTACATTGAAATCCTGCGCCGGAGTCTGGATGTTTCTAAATGAAACAAACAATGTGCTAATACCGATTCAAATGAATGTTCAATGCTTATTCATCATTAGTTATTGCAAGCGTCTCGAGGATATGGTTGATAATAATTTGTATTTCATATTTCCTTTTCAATGAGCAACCATTTACTTTGTGCTGTGTTGTGTAAATAACAGTGGGATTGGTGCTGACATTGTTGCTGCAAATGTTCATCAACACGGCCGACCGAGTCGATCAAATCATTATGATGAAACGCTGGAACAATGGCATTCACTCGCACAACAATGCTTGTTGTTGGGTAATGCGTTGGCTATTAGCTTTTAAATTGAGCTTCCGTTGTGTAAATGGATAAACAATTATTATATAGATTGCGTGCCCAAGCAAACGAATTAATTAAAAAAAGGTAGAGCTAAAGGGAAGAACGAGCTCTCATTTTGTAGCCAGCCCATCACAACGGTCGGCTTCGACGAAATCTCTGTGCTGATAAATCATCATTTTATACGATCAATAAATATTTTATCAGTAATTTTCACTTTGTTCTTAAATTAAATTACAGCTATAACTTCGATAATTTAATAACATCCAAAATATGTTGTTTAGCTGAATTTTAAACTCAATTGCAACATGTAAGCTACCAGTGTGTTTGTGTAGAATCTCCTCCCCAAGCAAAATATACACACGTTTTCTGTTCGGCTCGTTTTCAAGCACCCGATATATATTGAGCATACTTCCGTTTGTTCATTACACACACGTGTGTACGAGTGAGCCTAATTTACCAACAGGAAAACTCATTTTCCAACTCAAATAAACGATATGATTTTATCATGAACGGAACGCCAAGGCATTTATGCACGTTGTAAGAGAGTGACTGTGAAGGTGTGTTTGTATTCTATCGACCTGTGTGATGGCAATCAAAATAATATGCACGAAAAAAATTTCATAAAATAAAATCCAAACACAGTTTCAACCCAACCGCACTGAACTGAATGCAACCGAAGGTATTTTTGGTCTGAATATATAGTTTAAAAATGTAGCAGTAACACTTTCGGTCGCCGTTCGGGAGTATCAAATAGTGACAAGATGTGTAAACCAGAGTAGAATTCTTTTACAGAGTGCCTGCTTCAATTCCGCAGATGCTGTATGCGATTACACCGCTTTCATTGAGTATGTAAATAGTCATACAAAGTATGGGAACTTAAAAAGCTATAAATGTAACCTTGACTTCATTCGCGTGCAACACAATATTCATACATATTCTGGCGCTGAATTTTTATGGGTTGATGAAACAGGAACGACATTCGGTTCAAAGTTTTAGCCAAATTATTTGCTGGCTCAAATAAATAATTCATCATATTAACACTGTTCAACCTTCAACTGATACGTCGATTTCAGTCACCTGGTATCATTTTTCGTTCGTATGCTCGAATTCTCTTTTGAGGCGTACAATTTTCTTAACAAATTTAACTTATCTTCTTCGAACAGAGTTGAAAATCGATTGAATTTCGCTTGAAGTTGCGTCATGCATAAATAGCTCATGGAGCTTGCTACTATTCATGATTTTGCGGTTCTAATCAATTTAAGCCGATCGAATAAGCGTAAAATTTTATGAGCTTACACCTAATTCATTACTATGGTCGCAAAATAATAATCCACTATATGCACATTAATTAGTTTTCCATTCGACTCAAGCGAAAGTGACTTGGGAGAATAGCAAGCGCTGAGGTTTATTATTTTTCGAACAGGATTCAACTTGAGCATTTGCTCGGAATGAAATTTGCTCAAGTAACAACAGTTGAAGTGATTGCTTTCGGTATATCAACTGTATAAATTTTCAATGTGTTGCAAAATTACCGGTAACCTTAAAACGGCACGACCTTGACATAGACGTATTATGGTGATTGCTTTAGAATCAAATTGCTCGGGGAAATACAAAATGTCATATATGTTCATTTCGGTTTTGCATATACCCAATTTTTTAAAACATAAACTATGCATGAGGAATGTTCGTTTATGTGAAAATAAAGCGTTAGCGACGGAACAACAGCTGCCATCAAAAGTGTCTTTATGATATATCATATTTTTAACGGAATGCAAACGGTTGCTTCGAATAGACGTTTCTATCCAAATTATTTTCTTGGCACAATCTACTAGCTTGGAATCACAAGGGAATTTAAGAATTTTTCATTCAATTTTGAAGAAAGCATTTTGCTATACTTTACATTCCTAAGTGCGCTTCTCGTTAATTACATTATGATAATTTTGTAAACAGATCTCAAGAACATGTGTTAATTATTCTAAAACTTTTTAAGTGGTATTTGCTGTCATCAAGTATATTGATGGCACTTTTTAATTAGAAAGAAAGCATTGAAGCCAGAGACACAATGGCATTCATTCAAAAGGGGAACAAATGGAAAAAATGGATGAAACATTCTAAGCCGCACAAAGTAATAGTAATATGTTCCAAAGCATGAGTTTCAGACCATGTTTAGACTATATAATCGAAAGAAAACACTTTGTAAAGCCTTTTCTTTAATTCTTTTCATTATGAATTAGGTCTAGGATGATCATTTTTCATGAGAATGGCGAATCATTTGAAGTCATGTGCATTACACATGTGTTAAGAGTAGTGAAGAGACTTCCTGTACGTTTTGTTTGTTTTTCATCTCTCATAAATACTGAAAATCATCAATCATATTGTATAAAGCATACGAAGTAATTTAACACCCGGAATTTCAACGATATGGAGCATGACGAACACTTTCTATTCACAAAGTGTACGAGATTTCGAAAGAATTGGCACGGAAATTACTTGAATGGGAAGTGAAATCAACACACTAAAATGGCATGAGCCGAAACAATAAAGAACAATGGCGGAACGTGTTTTATTTCTGTTGACCTTTTACACAGATTATATTGGTGGACGTTTATTTGCGCAGAGGAAGGACATCAACCCACAAATTCATTAAAGTAAACCGAGATTAATCTTTGTATTATCAAAATAGACACAAAACCTAAGCAGCATCAAAAGCTGTCGGATACTCATTCTATTTGCGGTCTCTCACATGCTTTCATTGAAAAGACGAGATCCATTGTAAAGTTACGGCTTTATCTACGTAGAATGCAGAAAATTCTGACAATTCTGCCTGAAATCAAGTCAACATATTGTCAGGAAGCAAGGGGATAACGGAGAAGGAACCGAATGTAGCGCCTTCATTAGCAATTAAGAGCTTTTGTGATTTCAAAGTTTTCGGCGATCGTCAACTATTATATCAAAAGAGCGACACTATACGCTCACATTTCTCAGCATTGAATCAGTGTTTCGATGGTGCCATGAAATGAATTGCCCTAGTCATAGCAGTCTTATTGCCTTAATTTTAATTTTATTGCCCATGTTCCGTGCACATGTAGAATGTCATCTGAACGAAACAACTCCGGCGGCTTTTTACCATTCAACTGGATTGAAACTCATGTTGTTATTCAGTCCGAATAACATGATTCTTGTTCATTACATCAAAATTTATGTGGCTATGAAAAAGATTTGTTGCAAGATTTATTTTATTGAGATCTATGCATGAGCAGAATCAATTCTCTGGCGATGGGGATGTGCGGTCATACTGAAGTCACTCAGAATGAATGTGATGAATATTCATTTGGCGTGAGTGATTTTTGCTAGAATCTTTGAAAGCAAAGATTTGGATAAGATTGTGTGAATCAGACAGGCCCATTGAACATTATCTACCGATCGAATATGTCTTAATTTTTTTTCACCAATGCGAACTCATGCCACATATTTGCAAATTCACGAAAATTCCTTGTGTTTAACATTCGTACGCGATGAAATATCCATCATCTGATTTGATACCGAATTTGGTGTTTTTATCGCCGACTAGTTGCTATTGTGCCAATGCATTTGAATGTTACATCATGTTGAGATTTCATCAAAGCCAAACCGTTGCTTTTGTGATTCTACTGAGAATGCGATTGTGTAATGCAACATTCAGATCATTGCTATGCGAATAGTAAATGATTGAATCATATTTAACATTCGCACGTTGCCAACGTTAGTATCCGTAAATTTGTATTTACAATTTAACAATGAAAACCAAGTATGGAAATGAGCCTTCTGTTGCATAGTGAATTGTTTTGAAATTATGGTGCTTTGCGTCGAATCACTGTTGGAAAAAGCCTTTATATATGGCACAACTTTTACCTCGCGCAATATGCTCAAAAGCCTCGCAAACTCAAATGAACCAATTCCCTCACAGAAAATAAAGTCATTAACAAAGTTCGTGCAGATAAGTGACTATAAATCGAGCTATCATCCGATTGTTTCACTCTTTGAATTAAACCGCCACAAAACATGTTTAGTCAAACGTATAGAATTATCTTGATATATTTATGATACTTATCAAAATTGTTTTAAAAAGTCGTACGTTCGACGGTATTGATTATTATTTGCACGTAGATGCTTAAGGAAAACTTTCATTCCTGCTATCAGACATTTCAATGTCATCAGTTCTCAACACACATTTACGCATTCGAGTAAACACTTTCATCAATTGTTTTCATTTTTTTTTCGCTTTTTATAAATGTGATGAAATAATCGAACTTCTTTCACCTCGACACATCCACATAGTGAGAGTTCTCTACATACAAACTGAAAAATGCGTATGGCTTATACTATAACCGCCCAGACGTATTTGCGTTTTGTGTGCTATTCTTTATCCGTAAAATCTCCCAAAAACGTAATAATACATTTTAACCGTCGAAATGGTCTTAGCAAGTATTTCACAATCGTGTGTCAAAGCAGCACAACTGTGACAGTTCCAATGGAGAATGTCCAATACAAACTCCAAAAATCGAAGGAGCGCTAGATTGTATTGGTTGCTATCCGCTGGAACCGTTGCATTGTGTACCATGTTATGATTGCCAAATACACGTTAAGCTGATTACGACTTTGCAAATGTATAATACGTTTTCAGAAGATTTTACGGAGAAATCGCACACCAAACGCGCGTATGGCCATCTATAACCATACGTAAATACGTTTATTTTAGCATTACGTATGTAGAGAAATTCTGTGCAAGTCAATCGAAACAATCAAGTCGAAATCAAGAAAAAACTTTATTGGAGTTTTTTTGAATAAAAATGATTGCGCGACGATAATAACATTGTGTTTGTAGTCAATTGTATTGATTGAAGGGTTCAAGAGGAACAATTAACCAGGATTTAATAACCTTGAAATGTTAGTTTCATTTTTCTCGCTCGTCAATAACATCGAATGAAATATTAGACACGCCATCATCGAGCTTTCTTCAAAAAAATATTCTTTCAACACTTTTTTTCATTTGAAATACTAACATAAATGCGATTTTCTTCGTTTGTCATTGTTTCGTGTCGATTGTGGATGCCAGTCACTGTCGTGGTTCGTATCTTCCATTCAATCAAAAAGGCAACACACGCACACAAATCCTCAATAAAAGCGAGAAGTGATTGAGTTGGCTATTTTTTTTCAAACTTTTTCGATGAAATGTGAAGAAGTGGCATTGCTTGGATATCGGAATTCAACATGTTTTTCACGTACAGCACAAAAGGAGGATATATAACGTGAATTTCATAAAGAAATGCGATGGAAGTGAACATGAGAAACAAATAAAATCCATGAAAACAATGAATTATTGCCCGAAACGAGGAAAAACAAAAGTACATATCGAACAATAAACAGAAAGAAAGCAACTTACAATCGTATATATTAACAAGAATCCAGCTTATTGCTTTCTCGAGCTTTTTGAAAAAATGCGATCAAAAGTTATTAGTTCATGAAACTCAATTGAACGTTGCGTATCTCCCTTATCCATATCGCCACTGCCCACCGACGCACTAGCTCAGCTCCTAATCCCCTATCCATTCCATTCCGAATCATAACACAGCTTCTCGACTATATTTTATCTTCATATACTTAGTTACGTGTACAAATTGATCGGGTGATTGATGCATGAAATGTGCCGCAGACCAGCTGTCATGGCAACGTACAGTTGTGCATGTAAGAATGTGTGTAACAGAACCACAAATCGCTGTCTTTTGCTTCATAGCGGACGGTCAAGCATAATTATCAGCTTTGCAACTGAGCGCAGGAAATTGAAATCGATAACACAAGAATAATGTTCCAGTCAGAAACTGGGTGAAATCCAGGCTTTCCCTATTATATATCAAGTAAAGTCAGAGCATATTAGCAAAAACAAACGTTCAGTCTGCTATCTTATGTATTATTTTTTGAAGAATGAAAATGATTTTCGGTGTAAATGAATTTTGTTGTGTTCAGAATATTCAGAGTTATGCACGATTTCGCTTTCAAAATTGTGAATGCTGAAAAATTGGTGAACTCATATTGGATGTTGTTCGGCCCCGTCGTAATTGTGATTTGAATCCATTTTCCATCCAATTGATCAACCTTTGTCGTAGGATCGTGCTGGGACCTCCGTTATTCACACATAAAACGTTTTTCTCTTTCTTCTTCAATAAATATTCGACGTTCCACGTATAGCAAAGTTGGTGACGGTTTCAAATCCAATATTCCCTAGCCACTTTTAGCGACCGTCGCATTTTTCAGCACTTTTTCTTTCTATTGTGTAGGTCGTGAATGGTTCTTTTTCTCGGATTATTCGGGTGAATTGAAGTACTTTTGGTGCGGTGCAAATGATTATAAGATATTTTTTTGTGACCAAATTGAAATGCGGATGAATGAACGTTGAAGTGGCTTCTACAACATTTCCGCCGAAACAAAATATAACGCAATTATTTCCCCTGTTACGTGAATTACATTGATTGGCCCAACTAGCTGAAGTCAATGAATGTTGTTGATTAATGATTGATCCACCGACAGCAAAAACGTTTTATTTGTCTTCTTTGATTTCTACGAAATGAAAATAGCCCAAACGGTTGTCGCCGTATTCTTCACTGGAAACATAGGCCAATCAATGACAAATTTCAATGTTCAGATATTTTATATTCAAAGATTTTGTAAATTATAGGGGCTTTCAATGTCACCGACTAGCGGTAGACTGCCGCCGGTCAGGTAAAATCACTTGAAATGAAATTTATTCTGGGTTTCTTGGAAAATATCAGGCTAATCAACTGTCGAATATAGAATATCATCCAACGTAAACGCGTGAATGCATTTTCTTGGGAATTTTCGTTACATTTTTCTCAAACGCCAAAATAACGACCCAAATTCAGTTTCTTAATATTGAAGCGTACCTTCCCAGGCCCTAAGACTCCTGAAACTATGTAAAATTCGACAAACTTGTGCAAAAATGCTTAAATAAAAGGCTCTTCTTTCTGTATTCGTTTTTAACAAGATTAAAAATCTTGTATTTTAACAAAAATCTTAGATTTTTCGAATTTTCTCATCCGATTTTAGTCATCAACTAAGCAAACAAATGCAACCACCTCAAATTCCATTGATTGAATTCCAAATGTCGAACATTTTATTTTCAGTTTATTTAATATTCATGGGAATTTTCGTGGCCACAAAAAGCTGCGTTTGGTCATTCATTGCTATTTACTTTGATCATTCCTTTTACGTCAATTCACATGCACATGAATATGTCAAAGCTAATGACAGCCATTTATACACGTCAGACTAAATAAATCCATAAATTCTGAGCACATTCAAGAATAACTTTACCTACGTGTCTCCTTCATACGTATTTTTTCGATCGCTTTCTTTCACTCAGTAAAAATAGATGTGGGGCAAGGACCAAGCCATGGTAGGGTTGAAGTATCTTTCGCATAAAAATGTCATGATAAAAAGGGTTTAGACGATAAAATCACAAATATATGAATGTTTCATACATGAATTATACTTAACTGTATCTTGACAATTTAAACGCATTCGTCGTCATTTGATAAAAAGTTTATCCAATGATTTGGTGTTGTTCCTGGGTGATTTTATTTATGAGGTTTCATTGTAAAATCTCCAGTGCGCAATATTCGAAAGAAAATATATCAAGTTGGCGGAAGCTGAAGAAGAGAATTGTTCTTTTAGCTGTAGGCCACTCATATAAAGTATGAAGTATGCTTATTTGCGGTTTTCATCCCACTCTTGAGTTTCGAGCGGCCATTTTCAGACCAAGCTTAAAAAAACACATTTCATCATGTACATGAAAATCACTTCGAAGCACGAGCACTAGAAAGCTCCACTTCACCATAATTCCATTCATCATCATTCGGCATCATTAAAAGAAATTGCATCAATTATTTCAATACAATAATCTTGATTTGTACGCATTCTAAAGCTGCATTTTAATAATGTGGAAATCTTCAATTACAGGTGAGAATTCACAACTGGATGACTTGTACACAAGGTATCGGCAACGTTTGCGGAAATCTTTGTTCGAATCGGGATTAACAACGGCATTTGTTGCATGCATTATCTGCTTATGCGTTCTGTTCACGTACCAGGTAAAAATGGAATTGCCATTGTTTTTCTTCAATCTTTCATTTTACATGCACATGCACGAACAACAGCATGTCAACTCCTAGAGCCCATGTTTATTTTCCGAATTAATATTATAGTTGATGTTCGATATACTGCTGACATTGTTCACAATCATCATTATATGCGGCGTGTTAATAGCACTTCAATTCCCGATTGTGATGTCGTCTCCAATAACTGCGCTCGGTTTTGCCGTACTGATTACAGTTAGTTTGGGTTCAGTATCGGCCAAAGTGACAACAACAATGGCTCCATTACCCATATTCGCACTAATTCTGGTTTGTATACATACAGTTTTCCTATCTATCGCTCACATTGAGCGGCCTTTTCAATCAATTTCAATCAACCGAACGTGACTATGCACAAAATGCAGGAAAATGTCAAAAATACTGGTTTTTTATTTTCATGTAAACACCAAAAAGGGTGTGCACACAATGCTTCCGGTGTCGTGGCCAGTTTCCGTGGTTTTAGCTGCCATCCTGTCGATTATTCATTTTGGTTTTCGAATCATTTTGAACAGCGATAATTTTCCCGAATTATTCATTCAAACAGTAAGTGTGTGTGATGTTTAAATCTCAAATGCAATGTACAAATCGAATTCGATTTTTCTCCTCTAATGCATTTTACTCTAACTCTCTCTCTCTCTCTCTCTCTCTCTCTCTTCCAACTAGCTCATAGTTGAAGTGCTATTCCTGGCAACGGCTAGTGTGTCTGGCTTATACTATCGCATAATGTCAGATGCAGCGCACAATCGAACCGTTGATGGCACTAGAACGGGCATCCAGCAACGCGTTAAGCTCGAATGCGAACGCGAACAACAAGAGCAACTTTTATTGAGTGTAATTCCAGCATATATTGCAGCTGAGGTTAGTCAAATGCTTTCAATATATGTCCTTTTATCATTTTGAAATGGATTTGAACAACATTTTACTCACATTTTTTTAGGTAAAACGTAGCATTATGTTGAAAATGGCGGATGCATGTCAGAGAGCAGGTGGCCAACAAACACGATTCCATGAAATGCATGTTCAACGACACAACAACGTTACGATTCTTTATGCCGATATTGTGAATTTTACACCGTTATCGGAACAGCTTACAGCTAGCGATTTAGTGAAAACACTTAACGAACTTTTTGGCCGTTTCGATCAGATTGCACAGGTGAGATGCGCACACACACACAAATACATTTCCATCGAAATCCGATATTCATAATTCAATCATCTTTTCCATGCATCTCAATCATTTTCCTCGTATGATGTCAATTAATAAATTTTCAGATAAATCGCCCACGGAATATTGCCCATCAAAACTTAATATTATTTTTTGAATTTCACCTTATTATTAATTCCAGGAAAATCAATGTTTGCGTATAAAAATCCTAGGCGATTGTTATTATTGCGTCTCTGGCCTGCCTATATCACGGCCGCAGCATGCAGCGAACTGCGTAAACATGGGTTTACAGATGATTGAAGCAATAAGGTGAAGTCCTACAACAAAATGCAATAACACAATTTTCTTTGGGGAGCGCAAAGAACCGAAATTTAATTATCGTCACACAATGCGCGAGCCAACTTTCAAACAGCATGAAATCTGATGAAAACTGCAAACCTCCGAACCTACGCAAAGTTTGGTTCGAAAGAAACAGAAGAATCGTACGACCGGGACAATGCATAGATAAATTGAAGAGAAAATGCGTTTACATTTCTCACTGAAACTTTTCACAGTGAAAATCTTTTAAAAGCTTTCTCCCTCTATCGGTGTGTGTGTGCGTGCCTGAAACTTGTTAATATGATTTATCTTCAGTGTGTGTGCACGGGACGATGTGCAATGTTGAAAACCCACTCGGTTATGTTTCATAGGCGACACTTATTTCATTTTACGAGCACTACATTAATTTTCTGCTGCTTCACGTTTCAACCGTCCGCTATGTGCGATACACTTTGCCTGGCCGAGCATTGTCAATTCCACTGAAAAAGCAAACAGAGGGATTGGTGCGAAACGAAAGGATCAGTTGTTTGCAATTTCAAATTTTCTCTTTTCATTAATCGTTGTCGTGCACACAATCGATTCACGATGACAAACCAACAAACGAAATACCACCACTTAAATTCGATATCGAATTGAATATTCAACACTTGGAATCGCACATTTTATTTTCAATTACTTCGAGCGAGAGTGCAATGCAATGAAGATCTTTCAACTGCACGTTGCGCATTTAATTTTGCAATGAGGCGCACGCTTCTTCCGATTTTAAGCTCAGTCCTCTGTTTCGAAGTTTTGACGAGGCATAAGAAAATCATGCAAATTTTATGCAAAAATCTTATGAATAAATGAGTATTTTTGAAAAGTTTATGAGACTTTATTTTGTATGGATGAAAAAGGATGACGGCGAATGAAACTAAATTCCATCATCTCGACAAATATTAGCCTGGAAATATTCGCATACTGAATTGTATTAAGTCAATCCCGTTCACAATATCTCGCTCTCCCTTTTTGCATGCGGAATGCGGAATGTGATTTTCTGTGCGTGGGAACACATTCAAGGCTACGTTCATTGCTATGCAATCTCTAAGCGCATTATATTCACGCGCCGTACAAAACTCCCACCATTCGCATTATGGCCATTGTTTATAACAACAATAAAAAGCGTTCGCGAGCATCGACACATAAACGCACGAGCATTCCTATGATCAGCGCCGCTGATTCAGCGGATTATTTAATAATCAACAATACAATTTTGAGATAGGAACTTGTCGGTTTTCGGTAGCATAACAATGGCACGCTGTCAAAATATATTTTTCTGCCTTTTTCAGGTTCAAATTAATTTCTGATATTTATTTTCCGTAATATCCAATGTAAATCTCACAACGATAATAATATAATATGATTTTATTTGGCATTTATTTGTGCTGGTATCATTTGGCAGGCTGGTGCGAGAAGCGACCGGTTTCAATGTCGACATGCGGATTGGAGTTCACACTGGCAACGTGCTTTGCGGTGTGCTTGGTTTGCGTAAATGGCAATTTGATGTAAGGGCAATTTTTTCTCCAGCTATTTTCATAATTTCAACTAAAATGAATGGTCGATTTTTTTTTTTTTGTGAAAATGAAACGTGGTCGTTCATTTCGCAGGTATGGTCCGATGATGTGACGCTGGCGAATCACATGGAAAGTGGTGGCATGGCCGGGTAAGTATCCAAGTGTAATCAAATTGTGCACATCCTCCTGAGTGTGAGCTCATTTTTTTTATTTTCTCTTTGTTCGAAACCTTTTTGTACCCTCGTTTTTTATTTACTTCCTCTTTTTTATTGAAGTAAAAGTATACTTATCATTATGTTCATCTGTGGATGGAAACAGAGCCGAACCTTTATTGGGCATTTTTGTTTCTCAAAATTGAGATTTCAGCTCAAGTGCTATTTTGTTTTCTACCTTACTATCTATATCTTCTCATCTTAGTCGGTAGCACTTTATCGCTTTAAAAAGTAAAGAAATACAGCTCGATTTAAAATTCTCTCGCCCATGTAAATACGCTTCTCATTTCTTTGATTAATATCTGTTGATCCGACGAACCTCTATCCAAGACGCCGTCGTAAAATCATTAAAAGCGATACGCTGAATATCTCGAGACAAAATGGTCGAGTGTTCCACGGCACACATTCACAAATAATGTGTTGTTTTCCTTTAAATTACGGTTTTATTTGGGTTTGGTCAGCGTGACTTTTGCCATTATATAGACAAATGATGGGCAAAGCCCATCATCTCAACTGAACTATTAAGATTTCATTTTCCTTTCTATGCAATGCTCGCTTTATCATTTCGCTTTCTTTATTGTTACATCTGCCGATATTTACAACAATCTAATCGAATTATCTAAACATTATTCTGAGAAAATGTATGCTAGCATTCTGCTTCAATTCACTTACTTTTATTGCAGTCACTGTTCGAATATTGAATTCAATTCGAATCCACATCGGAATATTATACCCATCAAACGAATGTCTGCTTTAAAAATTCGAGTCGCTATGCAGCCAAACGAGCTCTGTTCCTGAACACTGCACTTGCACTTTTTGGTAGTGCGAGACAAATACTGCTAAATCCAAGGGTGTTGCAATATAAAAATAAAATCGAATAAATGCTGACATCCTATTTTGTGTGAATTCGCCTGTATCTCTTAAGAATTTTATTATTTATTTTGCACAATTTTATTTCTACTAAAAAATTGAGCATTTTATTACGATCTCTCGCAAACGAATGAGATGCAATTTGTCGGATGCCTCAGGGGAAAATGCATTTCGCATGCATTTATTACAATCGCAATAAAACATCAAACTAAATATTGTATTCTGCCATTTCAATTTTAATTTACCTTCGTTTTCGTTTGTTTCCCATTGCAGACGTGTCCATATAACGAAAGCGACTCTTGATTATTTGGGCGATAAATTTGAAGTTGAACCAGGTGGCGGTGCTGCGCGTGAATCATACTTGGCAGATCATAAAGTTGAAACATTTCTCATTGTCCCACCGAAGGTAAGCGCCCCCTCTATTTCCCACTTTTCCCCAGGTCCCAGTCTTTCTGATATCATAAAATGCATTCGACAGCTTTAAACATTTCTTTTGAAATAAGATATAAATTTAAAAAAGTTGTTACGACAGTTTTTCTCGCGCATTCCCTATTTAAGTCAAGTTTGTTTTATTAAAAACCCTTGAAACTCACATTAAGTCACCGCCAAGTCGGATACTTGAGACATTGTTGTTTGCGCTGCAATGATACTTATTGTTTTTGGTTGGCTGTTATTAACAAAGCAGTAGAATTTTCAAAATGTGCACGCAGCACGTATCATTTGATGATGTTTGTTACAAAGTTATATCGGAAGTAAAACCATGGAAATAAAAAGTTTCAGATGCTTTGCACGGAACATCAGCAAATGCATGTCTGTTCCAAATAGGAAGAAGTTTAACATCCCGGGGGAAATTTCATCAAATGTCAATAAAAATGTATGAGATTATTATGTTTGGAAGTTAACTTTTCAAAATATGTTAGCATTTCTCTGATGGCATAATTCACTTCAACTTAATGCATACAAATGCTGCTGAAAGTAAGGAGTTGATGGAAGCACGACATTGTTCGCATCATTGGCCAATGTTGTTCATGTTGAGCTGAAGAAAATGCCGATATTTTCAAAGCACTGCAAGAAAGTTGGTCAAAACTTTGAAAATCGAATTTGTCGAAGTGTTTGAGTGTATGCGTGCCACATCAAAAGGGTGAAGGCCTCAATGAATGACTTGGCCAAAGCCTCAATGCGAAGGTTTTTTGTTTCAATTTCTCGTCTGCTGTCGCTCGAAAATTGGCCAGACTCACGCGTTTTGGTAAGCCGCAATTTAACAACAGCTTATCCCATAAATCCACAGTGGAGAAAAAAATCTCATCAAATTAAATGCAAATGGATATCTCGAGAGGTGCCTTCAATTCGCACTGACAATCTTCAAAATATATCTATGGGTGAGACGTAGAGTGGTGTATGTCTATGTTATTGTAAATGTACATGCACCACTCTACATCTCACTCATCGATATCATAACCTTTCTTCACAAAACTGTCTTTTTAGTTAGGATATATTTATCCGAACTACACATTTCCATCCACTTTTCTCAATTTTTCTGTGAAGGAGCGAATAAAGGACAAAAAATAGAATTGAAGAGACCCAGCAGCAAGTTTTAATTATATATGATTTGTTTTTATGACAAGAAGTTTTTTCATAGCATAAGTCTATCTGCAAGCATTTTGTTTGATTTTCTGTCAGGACAAACAGAGTTTTTTCCTCTCATTCGCATTATGGTGATTTAGAAGTCACTCAATGTCAACTATTCCCTGCCAGTGAAATTTGATTTCAGAACCTTCCCTGTCCGTCTTGCACACGCGAATTTGATGTGTGTCGTCGGCAAATAATTATCAGAGTCTCAGTGCTAGATGATATCGCTTGAATAAAGCCACTTATTGTATTTTCTCTGTTTCAGATAGCGATCACAAAAAAAACCAAATTGTTTTTTAATTGAAATTTTTTTTCTAGGAAATGACATTTCGTATGCGACAGCAACATTTCATTCCATTTTTCCCGGCCATGATGCTAATAATTATTAGCCAGTCATTATAATGACGTTGTTTATGTCAAACAATCATTTTTGAATACGCACAATCCCGACAGAATTTCCATCGAATATACGAAATTAGTTGCGAAGAATTCGCGTGTCGTTTCTGCTAACATTGCAATGTATTGCTCGCAAACATCGTGTCGACTGTCATGAAATTCCACTGCAAAACTTTTTATTGTCTTATTTTGTTGTTTGTTTTTAAGTGGTATTCAGTTCTTGGAAGTTTAAAACAGCATAAACGAGCGTTTATTTGAACAATGCTCAAGTCACTTGAATGCTTATTCACTCATTCCAATTTAACTGTGCAGATCGTCCATTTTTATTCAACACTCCCTTTAAAAAGCATTTCTGCGCATTCACAGACGGAAATAATTATAATTAAACATTAGAGTCAAATGCCGACGATGCTGATGGAGCATTGCATGATATCTCACAGCTAGCTAGCAATAATGGCGTTCAATGGCGTTAATTAAATACGATTGCCGTTTGAGGACTTAAGATTCACATTTTCTTCGAAATTATTTTCGAAACAGAACTTAATCGATATGATACCTATTTTAATGTGCACATCTCCAGAAATTTTGATGAATTCGCACAATCATGAATATTCAAAAATATGTAATTGAATGGCAGAATAATTGCGTGGGAACACAGACAAGTTTGTGCAGGCGTGTGATCAAGTGAAAACTCGGTAAAACACTATGAATATGCTTTGTCACTGAAACGCGTTGAAATGAAAAATATGAAAATACAGAAAAATTGTTTCAGTTGCATTCTATCTATTGAAATGTGTAATATATAGAGTTCTAATCAATATACTTTTTATCCAATACATGAAAATTTGAAATAACCTAGACGAATTTTGCCGAATAAATGCGATGTCCTTTTGGCTAGTAAAATGAATTTATAGAAAAAAACAATCGTACGTTTTCTAATTTAGCAAACGTTATCGATTGTAGTCACTTTTCTACTAATGGCATGTAGTTAATTCGTCTGCAGACGAATTTGATTTCCATCACTTTGTGTAGGATGGTAGTTGAGCTGAAAGACGTTAATGAATTATGAGGAAGATGATATTGTTAGATTGTGGCTTACAGAAGACACTTGGTATAAAATAAGAAAATTTGAAAGGAAGTTTTAAACGATTATATTCAAACGCAAATTCACAAAGGTTCTCGCTTTGCAAAAAAGTCTTCGAAGTAGGAATTTCATAAGATAAACCAAAGTGGATAACAAATCGATTATTTCAGCGTAATTAATCCAGCATTACCATGCACAGCATTTAAATTCCTACGCATTTTCCAAATCACTTTAATTGAATCATGTAATCGACTTTTTGCAAAATCACGCGCACTTTATCTCAATAGAATAATCTCTCATTCTTAATAGAAAACGAATGTAATGGATGTACCGATTCCGATGAAGCCCGACCATTTATCGGTGAAAAAAATATGCATATCGGAACCGGACGATTCGAATCCAAGAACACCACTGACACCGGAAACGATGGATCGCACACCGGTTGATGAGAAAGTGAATAAAAATCAATTGACGCCAACTATAACAGAAGAGGCTGAACAAGACGATCAATCAGTGAGTCATAAATCGTCACTTTCGCTACCAGCCGAACCACCTGTAGCGCCGGCTGAACGAGATCGACGAAAATTGTCCGTTCAAGGTTTGATGGCGTTTGCCGAACGTCGTCGTTCTTCAAGCACATTTGCTGACATAAGAAAAATGTCCGTTTCGAATGGAGATAGCATACATATTCGGTCACCTGGTAAACAACTACCAACTCCTTTCAATAAGGCTGTTTTTGTATTGATTGTTGTTTTTTTCTTGAAAAAAAAAGTAGCTACACCGGGCGGTCCACCAACGCGATACAGGCCATCGTCAAAGATGACCAAATACGTTGAATGCTGGGGAGCTGATAAACCATTTGCAAATATAACCGATTCAAAAATGGCCAAAAATATCGGATTGGCGGTATGCGAAAATTCTATTTTTTTATATGAATGATTATGATTTATGATTTTCTTGAAACAAAAATCAAAATTATGTCTCAAAGGAACGAGATTACAATTAATAAACAAATATTATTCGTTTGTTTGCACAGAGCATTGCGATGATTGAATCAAACTTGTTACCACCGGATCGTCGCTGTGGTGATTACAATTGCTTTGGGCCACCGTCTGAGCTGCAACCGGTTACGATGTGGTATCGAAATAAAGAAAGAGAAACAATGTTTCGCGAGCAACCAGATCCACATTTTCGTTACGATTTAGTTTGTGCATTGATCATGTTTTTATCTCTAGGATTACTTCAGTTCATCGCAATTCAAGGGTAAACTGTTACATTTAGAAGGAAATTCCCTTTCCAAAGAAATAAATCCCGTCTTTCAAAGTGTATTCAAGCTCTTCTGACTTCCATTTCTCCTTCTTCGCAGAAATGTAGCTGTGTTTGGATCACTGGGCGCCACACTATTGTCATTAGGTATATTTTTGTATTTAAGTCATTTACAAACATCTGAATCATCTCAGCTTGGTCGCAGTGCACCGGGCCAAGTAATAGCAAATAGTCGACTCATTCGGTTGGCCATATTTGTAATATCAAATACGCTTATAGCAACTTGCGCTGTATTTAGTGTGGTTCGTATATCCTTTCCCCTCCTCCCTTTAAAAATAACATTCGAATTGTAACAATATTCTCAACTTCCCTTTTGCTCACGAAATGCAGATTAATTTTGAAAAGATGTTTGCTGTGCCGTCTTTTAATGTGAATGCGAGTAGTATAAATGGTTCAGACATGACGAGCATAAACATGACAGGAGCATTCAATTACACCGATATCGACACTCAATACTCACAACCGGTCGAAACGGCTCCAGTGTATTTGTTCTGCTGTGCATTGAGCCTAGCCGCAATTTCCGCTTTTCTGCGGGCTGGATTTGTATTAAAATTTATTGCGATGATTTGCTGCATAGCTGTTCAAGGCTGTGTTTTGTCGCTAAGCGAATTATACGCTTATTACGACCACGAAGCAGAAGAAATGAGGTTCGACACTTTTATTAAATATTTTGACAAAGTATCGTATTTTGCGTAACATTGCTCATTGCAACACTCAAATGATTTTGTTGATTTTGTCCCGCAGTCATTTCGGGTTGGCGAAAACGGGTGTCTTTTTTCTTATCTTAATCGCTATCGTTTTGCATATTTTGGATCGTCAAGGTGATTTTGTGGCGCGCACCGACTTTTTATGGAAAGCAAAACTCAAAACCGAGCAAGAGGAAGTGGAAACGATGCGAGGCATCAACAAGGTGACATTTTATGATTTTCATTTTTCAATATTAACTTTTCAACGGCTGAATCTGGCTAATTTAGACCAAAACTGAGCGCTCTCTCCATAAAACATTATTTCAATTTAATTCATTCTGCGTTCATTATATCTCGGTCTCAAAGGCCATGCTCAAGTTCATCGTCTTTAACACTATGTGTCGCCCGAGGACTAAATGAATGCGCATTTTTTTCTTTCTTTTTCTCATCATAATTTTGTTATATGTTGCACAGATTTTACTGGAAAATATACTACCAGCTCATGTAGCTCAGCATTTTTTGCGGAAAGATCGTTCGAATGACCTATATCACGAGCGTTATTCGTGTGTTGCAGTAATGTTTGCTTCGATACCAAATTACAAGGAATTCTATGATGAGACCGATGTTAATAAACAGGGATTGGAATGTTTGCGGCTGCTTAATGAAATTATTTGCGATTTCGATAAGGTATGTTTAAAAAGAAAGTCCGGACGAGTGCTTTCATCTTGCGGCTCTCCATTTGTCGTATTACACTTGCGATTTGTTTATTTAATGGTTTGTTTTGTACTTTGTGCGGTTTCAGTTGCTGTTGAAGCCGAAATTCAGTGGAATTGAAAAAATCAAAACGATTGGCAGTACTTACATGACTGCGTCTGGTTTGCGGCCAGGCAAAGAGGAGGGCGCAACGGTAAGAAACTCTTCTCTCGATACTGATTTTCGATTAACAAATTTAACATTTCCGTTGTTGTTCTTCCCCACGCTTTCATTTTCAATTATTCTATGCATTCAAAGATTAACAATGAAGCGGTAAGTAGTTTTGAGATTAATTTGTTTTTGAAATGAATTTTAGTCAAATTTAATTTAGCTGTGAGATACAAGTCATGCTTGCGCTCGCATTGCTAACGTATCGCATGGCTTAACGTTCCAAATGATGCTTAATCTTCACTCAAACTAGACATAATGAGAAAGCAACGTCCGATGGCAACAACTGCAATGCATTTCAACGGTTGTGCTTCATCAGACATCTAGTCGAACATGCATTGTAAAGCTTTTATTCTTTTTTCGAACAAAAATGCGTTTCGATCGTACGCTCAAAAACATCTCAATGACATTCTTCATCAACATTCTAGCATTCAACGAAAATAATGCGATGCCATAAACACTGAATTAAACTATCTGAAATTTCTTCTTGAAATTTTCATGAATCCCTTTTAAGCAGATGCTTTTTTGAAAGTATCGTGAATGAAAATGGGGTTAAGAATGTTAACTTTAAGCTGAATAAAATAAGGATTGCTTTAAAACTGAAAGTTGACTGCTCATCTGTGCATAATATTTGTTTGTCGTTCCACTATTGAAATAACATTTCTTCTGTTTGAGTTTCGAGCAAGTTTTTCCCTGCTCAAGATGCACATTTACCGAAAACTTTTCTTTAGAATAGACGCATCAAATCTTTGCTCAAAGCTTTGCCTCGAACTTTTCACTGACAAACATAAAAGGTGAACCTGGACAACCAGCAAATTTCGTATTTTGGATGTTTATCTGGGACCGAATTCACATTTATTTATTTCATAGTCTTGTAAACCTTAATGTTATTTTAAATATTTGACTTTGAATCCGATTTCAATCGGATTAAACTCATGATTATCAAACCTGCCATCTGCTCATTGATTTCGGTTGCGGAAACTCTCTTTTTTCACTGCAAAGTTGGGCGTTTTCATGTGAAAAAATTGCTATATCATGTGCATATGAGACACACACAAGTAAATTATTCCAATTGCTCGATAGCATTTGCTGATTTTGAAGTGGTTGTTTTGCATATTTCCGCAAAATGTCGCTCATTCAAATAAAATCAAATAAAATTGATAAATTTTGCCTGTACGCAACAGCATGAAAATTTCCTATATGACGCGAAAATGCGAGGGTGCAGAGACACAGAAGCGTTTCTTGTATTTCCTTCCCAAAAAGGGGTTATTCTTGGCATGAGTGTACCTTTTATCGCGTAACACGTTCAGTGGCTTTTGTGGAATTCTTTTGATATCTCACGCAATGTAAAGCCGTAAGTTTATGTCAGTAGATATTTTTGACACTTTTCTTGGCGTTCGCATTTCCGGTACGCATATCTGAAATCCATTTGGAATCCATCAATGTAACACACGCATGTCGAATTCGGAATATAGCGCCGCTGTCGATTTGAATAGAAATGAATCGTTTTGAGGTATCCAATATGAATGACTTCGAAATAAATCAACGGCAGAATGAAACCAATTATGGTTTTTATTCAGATCTAACTGCCTTTTCACATCTTGTTCCGGGATTGTTTGATGTATCAATACAATAAAAACGCACAGGTGAACGATATGTATATTGACACAAAGTGGAAGTGGAGAACAGTATTCAATATAAAAATACCATCAAAATGATGTGTATTCATTCCAATACAACAATGCCAAAGGCATGATTTCTTCAGAAGTATTGGTGAGAAGAAAAATGTGGATTGACTTGATATAGATCATCTGAGTTGAACATGATTGAGAATTTTTTTGTGCCTACATTATTCAATCGGCAATATTTGAACCGCATTCCATTTCGCAGCATGATATCGATTTTTATCGAGAATAAATTGAACTATAAGTTCATTAAGAAGCCAAATTGAAATATTTCTATGAATGGATATTTTGGAGTAGAATAGAGACTACATAAAATGAAGAATGAAATGAGCGCATTTTTCATCTCAACATTACGCAGTTAATTTGATAATTCTGTGCGCGGGATATATTTTAATTTGAGATTCATGTTGCACGCATTTCAATTGAATCTGCATACAAATTCAAACTGTTGTTTCAGCCAAATGCCTTCATTTTGCATTGTTGATAACGGCACTACTCGCTCTGATTTATAGGTTGAATGGCAGAATAGCTAAACATTTCATATCACAGCGTTCTCTTCACTTACCATGCTGAAATCTTACTGGGAGTACTGAGCCCAATTGAGCCGGCATAAATTTACGTATGCACAGCATTATCGAATAATAAAAAATGATGAGCTTTTGTTGAGATTCAGCATATGAGTGTATTATGTGTAGCGTACCATGTTAAATTGTCACCGTTTAATCAAACGACTCACTGGATCATATGAACATGTGCGTTGAATTTGATTTCCATTTTTTGACGTGTCTTTCAAGCGTCAAAGTCATGGGGTAGTAAAAACGAAACCATGTACGGAGAATTCTTCCGCTTTTATTGCTGCGGCAACTTGGGTTCATTTGTTTCGCCATGAACATTCGGCTGTCTATTGTATAGAATATTTTATAAAAATGTGCGAGTTTGTTGATTCAAATTTTTCTTGAGGTCGTTTTAACTTTCACGATATCTGTGTTTGACTTCTCGAAGCAAATATTTTTTTGTACCGCATATTTCCGTGCTTCAATCACTACAATTCAGCGCGAAATTAATAGAATTAATCATTTCAAATTGCTGAACAGCTATAGACAAAACCGCTCAAATCTTTATTTTGTGCGAAATGAAAAAAAGAAGCCCAACATTGATTTATCGTTAAATATTATTCTTTGCGTTATGAAGGAAACATATAAACGATTTAACTGCAATCATTTCAATTCAGTGAGAATTCTTTGAAACGGGCGATGATGGGAAAAGAATTCACCGCGAAATTCGTGCGCTTTATTCACAGACGGAAAGAAATGCCATTTATTTGATCTATATCTCCCTTGGATTTCAATTGACATCGCTTTCTTCTGTAGCTTTCAACGACTTCTTCCATTTCTTCGGGTGAAATATATTACAATATTCGGAGAAAAAAAACATGGGATTTCCATTCGTTTGAACATTTTTGTTCTCAGTAATGTACATTGTAATACATCGAGTGAACAAAGAAAACCATAGTATTTTCAGCTCATCTTTAAGACAGACGAGTCCAAAATATCAATGCTCTTCGAAAATGTCGTTGTTTCTATTGTTAGATTTTTCATCACTCTTTAGGATACACTTTCAAGTTGCAATACAATTCAAACTCTCGTATGTTTTCGTTAACAATACGACAATTCATTCAAGTTGGTTTCTCGCCATTCTTGTTGTTTGCTTGGTTTGTACGCTTTTATATCGAGTTGCCCGCAGTTTTTCCAATAAAATTTCATTTTAATGTCACATAGTTAAAATGCATCTGAATTAACGGTATTTTCATGAAAAGTCAATGAATTCTTGTTGCTACTATTGTTACCGTTTCAACATTCCAATGAATACTCCTTCGGTTTGTGACATTTTTCCTTACATTTTATTATGCTCGTCGTTATAATCATAAGTTCGTTGATGCAATAAAAACAATTGACTTTGTAATGGAATTTATCGATTTTGCTTACATCATTTTGTCTCTCTATCTCTCTCTCTCTCTCTCTCTCTCTCTCTCTCTCTCTCTCTCTCTGTTTCTGCATGCTTTCGGAACGACAGGATGAACGCCGAACCGAAGAACACAATGTTACCGTCGTTGTTGAATTCGCGATAGCTTTAATGTCTGTACTTGATCAAATCAATCGGGAGAGTTTTCAACGCTTTCGCTTGCGCATCGGATTGAATCATGGACCGGTCATTGCTGGAGTGATTGGCGCTCAAAAGCCACAATACGACATTTGGAGCAATACAGTAAATGTTGCATCACGCATGGATTCGTGCGGTGTCATGGGACGAATGCAGGTAAATATTTTAATCATCTGTTAACTTTAAGCGCCCTTTGAGTGCTTTCGTTTTATTGCAAATGATGTTTTCACGATCCTTTTACTTCATTTTTCAAATAATTTCGAATTTTCTTTTTGAAATTATGTTAAAACAATTTTTTTTTTCCATTTTACGATTCCGCATCATCTGTATTGTCATAATTAAAGATCAAACAATTTGGTCGCGGAGAACTTTTTTCAAAAGAAAACATTTTTTCCATGTGAATATCGAATTCAATTCTGAATTGTCCAATTTTGGGTTCGGTTGCCTTTTTATCTCTTATCAATACTAGAACATTTGTCGAATTTCCAAATGGTTATTTATTATTTTTTCACTTTAACGATCGACACGGAAAACATCTATTTTGAGTAGAATTGTTAAGATTGAATCTAAATTTCGATTTGATTGATCCAATTAACCACCATATTCTAATTGGCTACGTACAATCACTCACGGTATTTACCGCTCATTCGCATTTTCTGTATTTTATTATTTTAATTGAACGACTCACTCCAAATGGGTCGATGAAATATCCACGATTTCTGAAATATCACATAATTTCAAAATCATTTTCATACTTTTGTCAGGCAACCGAGAGTACCGCAAATGTTCTGATGGGAGCTGGCTACACCTGTGAATGTCGTGGTCCAATCTATGTGAAGGGCAAAGGAACTCTAGTGACATATTTTGTGAAAACACCATTCGATGATAAACTATAAATTGTCATGTTTCAATTTACATTCATTTTAATATTAGATTCTATTTATAAAACGAGTCTCTATTATAATAAGAAACAAATGTCAACATACTTAGATGTCATTAATGTATGCATTCATAAAGCAAATCCTTGATAAATCGTTTCAATTCTAGTTCAATATTAGACAATTCAAAATGTGTTGTAAATTAAATCATTATTCATTCTAAGTCATGGGATGAGCTTAGCACAAGTTGATCATTATTATTTAAAACTACTGTATGAATATTATTTTGCAAAATAAAACGCGATTAAAAAATTATTATTTTTAAAATGTCAACGAGAAAAAATACAAAATGTTATTAAAGAAACGGGTAGATAAAAGAAGTGAGCCCAGACTATAATAAGGATGTCGTAAAAGAGAATATCTGTTCAAACTACTCATGTCACAAATAAATTCAATCTTATTTTAGACTAAATATTTATGAAATGTTAATTTAAGTGTTTTTAATATTTGACAAATAAAATATTCATTCAAACTATAAATCAGATTAGAGCCAAAACTTAGAGTAATACATATTTTAATGATGACTAAATGTTTTATTTTAAATGACAAAACTGAGCAAAAAAGTGAATACAATCTATTTAAAATCCAACTAGAATCGAATTTGGAAGTTTTAATTTACGCTTTTTCTATTGGTGCTGAAAGACACACTTGGACATTTATCGTAATCGTGTAAGGCTGAATTCGAAAGGTTCTACATTTGGGTATTCATCAAAAGCTTATCCAACCACCTGTACCCTGAACTTAAAAGCTTCAATTTGAGAACCCATCAAATGTCGAGTCGTTTGCAACCAGGTACAAGAACCGCGGTTGTAATCACCGCCAACATGAGAAAACATGAGCCTTTCTCTCTGAATTAAGCTGGGTTAGAATGTAAATCGTCTCCGATCCAAAGTCCGGAAATGCGTACAAATTCCGGAAAATTTTAACAAATTACACCGAAAATGCAAAAATATGCGAATTGTTGCAAAGGGATAGACAGAATTGTTGATGGTTTGCTCAATAACACCAGAAAGTTACATTCAAATGAACATGCACTTTTGCGGCGTATGAAAAAATCCGATCTCAGAAAATGATTAAAAAAAATATTTTGATGGCGGACGGGAGTCAAAGTTTCAATCTAAAGAAAAAATATATTTTGTTGTTTTTGAAAACTTTATTTTTTTTAATGCAACTTCTAGCAAAACTAAATTTTTCTGAGATTTGAACGCATTTGTCAAATGTCGAAAACACGGCTATTCCAAATTTGTAGAAATTGATTTCGGCATGCTCACTCCTTTTTGTTTTCTGGATTGTTGACTACTAACACCTTGTAAAATTTTTCACATATTTCCATTATATGGATTTGAAACGAAGGATCTCTAAAAGTATGAAAATTGTTCGTATTTAGTACAGATTTGTAAACATTTTTTCCATAAGGATTAGTTCGCCTTACGCTTGGATGCTGAGTGTTGCCAAAACCTTAGCATGACTTTCAATTTCTAATTTAGCTCTGTCAAAATTTCAAAGTACAGAGATATTAAAATAAAAGAATTTTCTCTCGAGAATAGATCTTTTTGAAATTGAATTACTTACTACAACACAAACAACAAATTACTTACTGGCTGAACATAATGTTACCGTTCGCAAACTTATATTCGATTTCACCATATATACCGTTGATTATTGGAATTTGTACAAGTTCTGCCTTCGGATTGCTGAAATAGATGCAAATAAATTTGGTAGATGGTCAATGCAAAGAAATTCGTGATGAGCTGTTTCAACTTACAATTTTAGTTTTACTTTTTCGCCCTCAAATGCAAGTGGTGGACAGCACCTTAAAAAATGTAATAATTCGAATGATCTTTTTTTAAAATATTGGTATAAAAACTATTACTTGGACAAAAAGTGTTGCCTGTCAGCCTCATGGCCATCGTAATTAGTATTAATCGCATTCGTGACCTAATAAAATGAATAAAATCAGTTAAATAAATTAAATTATAGAAACGAATGATTTTCACTTGCCGCTATGAAAGCGAAAACACTCAAAATAAATTGGTCTAATGCTTTGTGCATTTTAACTTATCAAAGTTTACAATAAGTTAAATAATATGCTTTTCGAAATGCACAGTTCTTAACGGTTAACAGAACCGATTGAAAACTTTCCGAAAAATCTGCCAATTTATACTTGTTACTTCTCCACAAAACTCTGTGTGCGTAAAGGTATTGCGAGCGGTAAAAAAAAATTGAAACATTCAGAATGAGCTGTCTATGTATTTTGGTACTTAAAAAAAAAACGAATGTAACCATTCCCGGAGCGATTTGTTGTCCCTATTCGGCACATTGTACGCAAACATTTTTTACTCGATAACTCAAAAAAGAACATCACAGATTTAGTATGGAGAAGTCTCTTTCATATAAAAGGTTTGAAGTAAAGTTTGTTGTTCTTTAAGATTAAAATTAATCGTACATATACGCGCAAATTGGTCTTTGTTATGAAGAGAAAACTATTTATCTTCAGCTCATTCAGATTATGTCTTTCATAGTTCAGACAAGATCTTTTCATTAAATGAAAATTTTTTCAATGCAATTACGAAAAATTTGTTTGAGAATGTGTTCAGTTTACATTGTGTCATTATGAAACTTTCGTAATCTTATTTTTTTTTTTGTTTTTTTTTTTCATGAAAACAAAATCATATAAAATGTCAAGTTTAGAGATTTGGTTCTGACTCTTCAATAACATTTTCGATTTTCGGGGTTAACATGAATATATTGTAGTGGAGTTTGTCCTAATTTTTATCCGAATGACTTGAGTTTTTGCACAACATTTTTTTTATAAAATTTTTTTCATCTTTGATGATACGATAAAAAATAAACATAGCGCGTAAGTGGACTTTCGAGAAATGTGCGGAAAAGTTAGTTTTCCGTATTAAAAACCATTTATTTTCGCAAGGAATTCAAATGTCATATGACCTGAATATCTTTGAAATTTATAAATAAATAAATTTAAATATATTTCGAATTACTTTCTGTTTTCAATCGGAAACTCATTTTTTGTGTACAATGTTTTCCCTTGTTGTTAGGAGTCCTAAATACCAAGGCTCTATTTCAGCAAAAGAAAAATTTCATGTTAATGTAAAGAAGGGAAAATATTCGCAGAATGATTTCTTCCATTTAATAGTCATTAATAAAATATGGTTTAGTTTTGGCGTATCGTTGTGTATATTAAAAAGTCTGTTTTCAGGCTTAGGCTTGGTAACAAATAAAAATGCATAAGTCATGGATGAATTGATCAGTAAATACCATGCTATGTTTGTCACTCACACACGCATCATGTGATAAAGATATAAGGGTATCATTCCAAATTAGGATCTAGATCGGAATGACTTGAAATTTTGCATGACTTATTTTTTTCATAAAATTTTTTTTTTCTGAAAGTTTCATAATGATACTGATCAATTCTAAAATCAATTTTTTGAGTTATCGTGTTAACAAATTTTTGCGTACAACGTACAACGGACAACGTACCACACACGGACAAAAAATTTCTCCAGGAATGGTTGCAATCGTTTTTCCTAGGCTCAAAACGCATAGAAAACATATTCCGGGCGTTTTGAATTTTTTGGACCGATCTGGATATAAGAGATTGGATTAGTGAAATCATGAAGGATCCGATGGATTCCAAAGACCTGTACGAATAGTAACTTAAAACGCCCGCAATTATTCACATCAATCGCATTTGTATTAGAAGTATTATTTAGTACATTTTTGAAGAAGATTTAAATCGATAAATTTAATGCAATTTTTATCTAGGTAATCACAAGCATCAATTTTACCAAAATTTCAAAAATGTCACTTACTTGGCCAATATTCAATTAATTTGATAACTTATAATAATAAAAAAATTAAATCGGATTGTAACGAAAATATTGAAAAATAAAAACGGTTATAAGTGTTCTATAGTCATCGATTTGTATTCACTGATTGAAATCATTATTAAAATTGCTATAATCAATCCTCATGTAGTTCTGTAATTTAATATTTTCCTCGATAAGTTGTTATTGACAGGCAATCAAATATGATGAGTGTAGCGAATCAAATGTCGCAAATTGATTTATGAAATCACAAGTCTAATGACAAAATTGAACGATCTATTTGCATATTGGAGGAAACTTTCAACCCAATTTCACAAGATATCTAAATAAAAGGGCCAACATCGAAACTGGTTCGAAACAAACAAAATGGAAATGTATCGATTTAAGGTTTTCATGTGAAAATTAATCTTTAATCTATTGCATATTTTTCTGCTTCGTATATAAGGAGAGCAAGTTGAAAAGCTTGTTACAGTCCATATGTTGATGTGTTATTTGATTTTTGCTTGAATGAAATCTTCAGTAAAAGCGTGCAATAAAAATGAAAATGAGACTTTTGCATATTATCCTAATTTTTTCCGTGTTTGGACGACGCGAACTTCAGTCGACTGAAATTGGAATCGAAAGTTATATAAAAACTGCATTGGCTTATTATCAAAAACGGAATGTTTGGATCTTGACGCACTTCACATGTTTCTCATCGGGTAAGTAGTAAAAGTGTAATATTATGAAAATCAATCATAAATTCATTGAAGTAAATTGAAGAAGAACTGACTTCGTATTAGAAAGAAACGTAGTTCAACCGAAGAATTTGATAATATTTTGAGTTATTTCATAGTTTTTGAGGTATTGTGGCGCTTGTGTTTTGTCCATCATAAATTCAATAACCTAACACAATTTCAAAGGTCTTTACCGATTTTTGTATCGTTTTAATAGGTGATAATGCAAAAATATTACATGCTTTTTCAAAATCAAACATACAGTCTCGTTTCATGAGTAAATTTGAGTTGATTGGACGAGTTTTCGATACGCCCAAACACACTGTACAAGGATTCATCGTCCAAAAACAGTGCGCACACATTGAAAAATTCTTTTTGCACGAAGATCATGGCATCGTATTTAACAATAACAACTTATGGCTTTTCATCGATAG
Organism: Obolodiplosis robiniae; assembly: GCA_028476595.1. NCBI lineage: Eukaryota > Metazoa > Arthropoda > Insecta > Diptera > Cecidomyiidae > Obolodiplosis > Obolodiplosis robiniae. Next base: position 4,859,174 of record CM052014.1, read on the forward strand.
TGATGCAACCACTGAGATCAACGAAACGATTGTAAGTGTGGTTTCAAGTACGAGTTAAAAATTATGTGACAATGAAATGATTTCAGGCTCAATATAAAGTGGAGTTCAATGGATTTGATGCGATGCCCATCAGTGACTTGTTCATCGCCAAACGAACTCAAAGTGATATTTTGCAATGGAAACTGTTCGATGCCTACAAATTGAATCGCGGATACAATATTGACATTTCGGCAAACGGAATGATTGAAACCATCGAAAGAAACGATGAGCTAGAAGTGGTGGGAGCGAATTTTTCCACGGCACGCAGACAAAATTTGAAAGGAGTTAATGTTACTTGTGGATTAGTGGTAAAAATATGTGTAAATAATGTTTTTCAGGTGGGGCATCACACGGAGTTGTTCGGAATAGTTTAACATTGCGCTTAGGCATTCTGAACTTTATAGCTCAAACAATTTCAAATCGAATTCGAACATAATTAATCTATTCCGCATGGTGGTCAAAAGCTTGCCTTCAGTGTTCAGAATGATGATATATTTTTTTCTCCTTTTTCTTCCTGATTATTTGCATATTTTGAGATTGCATACCCTGAACGGTTCACATATATCGAAGATCCAGCTAATAATCACGTGGATGTTTTTACGAAGGCCTCGATCAATTTAGGGTATAATATTCGTGACAGCATGAATTTCAGGTCTTTCACTCTGTTTCCATCCTCTACAGTTTTCACACAATTTTTCCAACGATTGACTTAAAGCTAAGAAATTTTGCATGATTTCAGTTGCAAAATGTTTCAAGCGGATAGCTACGGTTGGCCTAAAAATGGAACTTTCGATGGAGTAGTCGGGTTGTTTCAAAAAAGAAGAATTCAATTGACAACACATGGTGTAAACATGCGAGTTGAGCGGTTAAATTATACTGAATTTGCGGGTGATATTTTTACGCCAAGGTAACGAAACTCTTGCCATTTAAATGAACTTTGCTTTCCCATTGAAAACTATTTAATCGACTCTTTGTTCTCCATTAGAACTCCATTAATATTTCGTCAGCCACCATTGTCAGCTGTCGCAAATATTTTTGTGTTGCCCCTCGACATTAGTGTTTGGATGTGTATTCTAGTCATGCTATTTATAGTTTTCTTTATGATGTTACTCCAATTAATGCATCCCATTCTGGAATCAATGTCAATATCCTCCATGGATATAGCCACATTTGTGTGGGGCGCAATTTGTCAGCAAGGCACACACTTACACATTCCAACAACATCCGGTAGATTCGTTGTTTTGATAACGTTTTTTGCGACGCTTGCTTTGTTCACTTCATATTCAGCAAGTATCGTTGCACTCCTACAAAGTCCAAGCAATTTTATAACAACCATTGATGATTTGGTTCGATCGCCATTGAAAGTGGGCATGCATCAGGCTGGCTATGCTCGATTTATTGTTGGCGCTAATTATTCTGGCGTGAGTGAGGTTTATGCAAAAAAAGTACAACCACAAGGTGAAGCGGGATGGATTTATGATCCATTCGTTGGCATAGAGAGAGTTCGAACCGAAATGTTTGCCTTTCAAGTTGACAGTCCTTCTGCTTATAAGGCAATTAGTAGGACATTTACGGAGTCGGAAAAATGCAGTTTGAGCGAACTTCAAATGATCATTTTACCGAGAACCACGATTATGGTGGAACGCAACAGCGGTTATAAGGAACTGATAAAGCAAAGGTGGGTGATGAAATAATCAGTCATTTTTTTATTTCAAATAAATATTAATTCTGCAAGTGAAGTTTGAAATGACAAAGTGAAGTTGGACTAATGAACAGAGAGGAACTTCGATGGATTCCAAAGAAACCAGACTGCGAAGGTGGACGACGAGGATTCTTGACAGTTGGTCTAAGGTATTGAATCCATTTCAGTAATTGAATTTCAATTAAGTGCGGTTTTTCTGTTTTCTACTAATATATCCGATGCGTATAATATTTGCAAAAAAATATCGTTTACACAAAAACTATTTTTTTGGATGGAAAACGAAAGTGAAATCAAACCAGCCGTGTTTCTGCTTTTCATGGGGTATGCATTTTCTGTTCTGATTCTTATAACAGAAATAGCATATCGATTTATAAATGCAAGATGTTCCAGAAGGCAATGCACTGCCTCTTTTCGAAACAAGAATCGAAAAAACCATTCAAATTTCAGAAGAAACCAAATATTCTTAAGCAATTTATTCAATACTGAGTAGTAAACTTAGCAGGTTGGCTGTAAAGTTCATATCGATTCTATAGTATGAGAAGACGCCACTAGAAATAACCCATACCATTTGTAGTTAGTACCAACTGTGAGCTATAGCATATAATTATGAGAAAAACGTTCAAATGAATATCAAAATCAAGACACTCAAATAAAGATATATTTTGTTAAATAAAAACAAAAATGGGCAAAATAATAGAGAGAAACTAATAAATATTGCGAGGTAAACACAATGTGGGACCAAACCCAGAAGTTTCAGAAGTTCATTACAACTTTACATTCTGTTAGACGATCACGTTTTTATTTTCATTACTTGAAGCATAAAGGAAATGACAAAACTATGATGCTTCACCACAAATTGTTTTATCCCTTGAAATCAGGGAAAATCACCCTTATTATATATGAAATAAGAAAAATCATAAACGACAATAATCAGAAAAAATAGCCAGAGCAAAATTAGCAACAATATGACATTGTATTTGAACGCGTATTTACGCAAAATGAAAAAGAGCATATTCACGAAACAGTATAAGTTGGAATATATCTTGTTGAATTTGTTGCATGAATTGCAAATGTTTGAATTCTACACACGTTTTTCCTATCAATTAAAATTTATTTTCCTATCAATATGTTCGCTTCCAGTAAACAAATCAATCTAGCTAATATACCGATAAATTCAATAAACGCCCAAAGTTTCAAAAATACGCATATAACCAATATTCACTGATAAAATCACCTCCGCCATTTTGTAATACTTGAGACATTTATTCAGAACAATAATGCGTTTGAAAAATATTTTTAAACAGATTTTCCCCAACAATTAAATATTTTATGAAAAGAATAATTGAAAAGTCAACTCGATGGAACATTCTTACGAAAAAAATGTTGAAATTGTGCAACATTTTCCAATAGTTAAAGGTTTTTGAATTTGAATATCGGTTATTATTGGTGTATATTGATCGTTTTGCTAATTATTATAATTTATTCGCGACTATAGATATATTTTACATAATGCATATTCGCTTTCTCATTCATTTATTGATAATAGAGACATTTTATTTGTTCTATTGGTATCACATAAGAGCCCCTAGGCTTTCAATATTGCAATTTTATTACCAATGTTTTTGCTTTGTTGTGGCTTGATGCATTATGATAATAGGTAAAAGAATTTAAATTTCGAAATCATCATAATCATCTCGTTCCTCCTATGAAGTCTCTTCGTCTTTGTCTTCGTCTTCGTCTTCATTTCCTTCTTTTTCTCCATAATCTGGTTGGTTCCATGGCTGCTTATTTTCCGAACCGAAACTGAACGAATCAGGGAATCGAAGGAATGAATTGAAATATACCTGGAAAATGCTCTTTGATGAAAGGATCTTCCAAAATGTGACTGGTTTTTCTTTCCGAAACCTCTTGGAATTTATTTGCATCATTTTGTTCATATGCCATTGCCCATTCTTTGAAGTCGTCGCATTGTATATCATTTTCCAGCAAGTGAAGATTGACTTTTAAATGCTGTAACCTTGAAAATAAAACAAACCAAATCTGATCAAAGTCAATTGAATATTCAATATATCCATTATGAATTCTTCTTTACTTACATTTCAACAAGTACGAAATATTTTCCACACGTGTTTTGTGCATTTGATCCATCTGAACAAATACAATAATGAGCCATTGCTTCGCAAAAACAAGTTTTGGCTTTGAGATAATATCCACATTCCACTTTTGCTTTTCCTTTATATTCTGAAATTAAGTAAAATTAGTTACTTTTGTACTGTGACTGAAAATTAAAATTTATCTTACCCCAGAGAATACCCAGAGCCAATTGATTTGATTTTATATTCCGCGTTTTTTGGGCTTTTCGAAATACTCTCATGGCCATTGTATGATTCTTTTCCGCGATAAACATTCGAATTTCCAACGCATAAATGTCTAATGATTGCACAGCTGTTTCTTCATCGATTCCATTCTAAAAATCTATTCAAATTAGTTGGGAATTGATGAAAAAAACGGTGTGTTGGGTTCACGTACATTACGTGATTACCGCAATTGTTCGAAGATCTTTCGTAATTCGCTGATATTCTTTCCTTCAAAGTACAACTTTGCCAATCCCATGCTATATTTGTACCGCATTCGATCATATATAGAATCTTTGAATGCCTCCAACGTTTTTTCGTAGAAATATTGACGCATTTGCATCTATTCACAAATGAGCGATTGAAAAAAAAAACATTGAAAATTCATGCGATATATAGGAAATTCATTCAAAGTATATATAATGACGTTCTTACATTTTCCGAATTAGAAATATGGACCAAAATGGAATCGATATCGAATACTCCCCACTGAAATCACATATCATAGCCGATTCACTTCGGAATGTGGTGCGAACAAAAAACGGAATTTCATCGTCCATAGTGCACGTTCATGTTTTTTGATTGCTTACCTATTTTTTAATTTTTAACTTATTATTTAATTTCTTTATGATTTTAATTACATGAAGTAACAAAAAACGGATAGTGTATATACAGTTTATAATAAATGACAGTTAAATTGTAAACACAGTTGAATGGTTTTCTAAGCGTTCATTTTCATTTCGACTGTATATTTCATTGCCCACAAATGTTTGTTCGACTGTCATTGTCAAAAGTTTTTGATATTACCACTTCAAATGGACTACGACAATACCAATATGGGCAACATTCAATGCTTTGGACGCAATAATTTTTTTTGTGCATGAATTCTTCGTATAGTAAAATAATAATCGAATTCAAGAATAAGTGGTATCAAAAATGTCCGAGAGTAAACAATCATCTCCTTCAGGCCGCAGTGACAAAAGTCGTGAATGTGAAATGAGAGTGAAAAATTCTCCAGAATTTCAAGAAATATACGCCAAGTATCCAATTCAAACGAGAACAATAAAGCAAAAATATAAAGTATTTGAGTTACGCCATCGTGCAATGGGGAGATTAAGGAGAGAAGACGAAGAAAGAGCAAAATCTGTACGGAATTTAATACATTTTTGACTTTAAATATCAATGGACCTGTTTGATGCATTTGTTTTTCATTTTAGTTGGGCGAATTAGAAGAGAAAACTGCCAAAATCGTCTGATAAGTCTCCGGCCTAACCAACAGAGGGCACCTCTAATCAAAAATCCTTCTATGGTTAACAAGTACCATCTGTCTCTAGTCTACTGTCAAGTTTTGAGCCCATTCTGACGAATATTAAACAAGTTAACAGTCATTGGTGTCAATCAACTTTTGTGTTTTTTAAAATCATGGAAAAAAGTGAATTTCGTGTGTTGATAAAACACTGCTTTTTGAAAGGAAAAAACACTGTCGAGGCAAAAGCATGGATTGACAAACATTACGGGGACTCTGCTCCATCCGCTACCACCGTCAAATATTGGTTTGCTGAGTTTCGACGTGGTCGTACGACGACAGATGATGCTGAACGAAGTGGAAGGCCAAATGAAGCAGTTATACCAGAAATCATTCGACAAGTCCGTCAAATCGTAATGTTAGATCGAAGAGTGAAAGTGCGCGAGATAGCAGAAGTCTTGATGCGAACCACTATTCGAAAGGCATCGAAATGTTAAAAGATCGTTGGACCAAGTGTATTGAGCTCGACGGAGAATATGTTGAATAAATATATTGATTTCTACCCAAAAAAATGTGTTTTTCTTTGTTAGGCCGGAGACTTATCAGACGACCTGGTATAACTTTTGGTCAACATATGAACAGTGTTTGAACTTTTCACACTATTAATAACCGATAAAAATCAACTACATGTTTTTTCTTTAAAAAAATGTGGAATATGGATACAGAATAATAAAAAAATATTATCTAGGTGTGCATTGTGATCGATGAGTTTTTATTCAAGTTCGAGCTTACAATTTAGAGATCTATGGACAACCTTTCGAAAAAATACGAGACAAAAAAATAAAAAAATATCTACACTTAATAATTTATGTATATCTCATATTTTATATTTATGATACTGAATATCAAAGCAAACGGCATTTCTTCTGTACTTATTCTTTAATGTTTTTTCAACAGTAAGCATTTATTATTACAATGGAGTTTTTGTCTCTCTAAAATTTCATCGTCCCTTTGTAAATGCCGATTTCATCATGCACAAATTGTACACTCGTTCAGAAGCAGACGAAAAATTTCATTTTCGCTTCTTTATTTTCATCTTATAAAGGCAACAAAGTGAGATGAAAAGCGAAGGGCCAGTGAAAATAAATTGGAATGTTCGACTATAACGAGAGAGAGAGAGAGAGAGAGAGAGAGAGAGAGAGTGTGTGAGAGAGTTTTAAATTGACCTTGAAAAAGGGAAATAATTAATGCGGGATGAAACCGCCATAAGTATACTACTATACTGAATTGTTTTTAATTTAAAGTATGTACAATAAATTAACTAGTTCAATAAAATGTCAATAAAGTTTTAGTTTAGATGAAGCCAACAATGGGAATATGATTAATCGTAATTATGTCTAACTTGTTTGTTGAATCTAATTTACATATCACGTGATCCACCTCGTGCAAAAAGTGATTTCGAATTGGTTGACAGGTAGTAAATGCGGGCATTACTTAAAAAAAATAATTCAGAAAGTTAATCCAAATGAGTTGCTTCATAAAGGGTGAGCGCAACTGGTAATAGATACTCACGCTTTGTAATTGCCTGGTTCTCCGCCCATTCGCAAACCTACACCTTTGCAATCGCCTTTTTTCATGTGCTTCATTGATTCACATGGATAAGCATAGAATTCGAGTTTTGAGTAAAGACTTTCGGTAAAGTATTTGTAAGCCCGTAAATGTGAGCATGTGCCTGTTGGATCCCATCGACAGCCGGTTTGAGTCAGGCCATGATTCGGATAGAAACTTACGCTGCCAATCGGATCGTGCATTCCTAAGAATGCTCCATTCGTATGAATAATTTCGACATACCTGAAAAAGAATTTCAATTTAGAATATTCATCAGAATTTTCGGTAGGATCAAATTGCAAGCTTACTTTGCATCAAATTTGTCAAGTCGTTCATGTGGCGCATCTACGGAAAAGAGAGGACTGGCTGGATCGAGGCCAGTTATTTTTGGTAATTTACCAGAGTACACGTTCTTTCCAGCTAAAAATTCAATTATTCCAAATGAAGTTCTCACTACAATAGCTTTTAATTGATGATCCTTACCGAATCCGACAATATGAGCGCCTAATGAAAATCCAATTAAATTAATATCATTGATTGAAGCTAAATCGTTTTCCACGATAACATCAATCAACGTGGCAACGTAAACACCAATCGACTCAACGTAATTCCGTGCTGCGACGTAATTCAAAGTTTGTGACGCCTTTTCCCAATTTACAGCAATCAAATTCACATCTAGTTTCGCTTTTGAGAAGTACGCTAGAAATATCGACACATTTATTTTTAAATATTGCATTGAAAGTTTGGCTACCTGCAGTGACTCTTGAAAATCGAAATCAAGATTAGGTATCTCCAACTTACCGTCATTGAACAATTGTTTCAAATAGCCTCGCTCTTGCCATCCATGGATATAAATGCGGGTTGGAACCTTTCCGTTAAAGTTGGATGCAATGATCGATGTCAAATTATCTGGTAAAAGGATTTGTGGCTGGATTTGATTTTTCGGTGTGTACAATTCAAATCTAACATCATTATTGACCAGAAAGAATGGTTGAGGTTCCGCCATGGCCTCAGCCAAATTGACACGCATTGGCATTCCAAAACGGTTTGGCACGATAGCCCATTGGTGTGAATCAGCCAAATTTGAACTTGTTAAAGCTAAAAAGTATTTGGAAAGAATAATCCAATCAGTTAATTGTTTTTTCAATCATTGCCAAAGCAACAAACTTTCGTGGTCGTGTTTTTTGAACAAATGAAAACAAAAGTTTGAGGACACAGCACAATATATTGAAAAGAAATAAAGCGCATACATAGAATAGTAAGTGAAATGTAGATCAAAACAAAGACAATCATAGCTTCTAAATTTTCTTAATTAAATTCACCAAAAAGAACTCAATAAATTTCAATAATGAAGCTCAAACGAATTGTCAAATTGATTTAACCACACTCAGGCGCGAAATGACACAAGCGTGGCCAAGCAATGCGTTCTTTTATAACCGAATCGCGAGTATCGGAATAAACAATCAACAAAATATTGAAGAGTATATGATAAAAACCTAATTTGTTTGTCGCTTGATGCGTAATAAAATTGAATGGGTGAGAATGAAAACCAACCTCTAACTTTTGAGAGAATTAAAGTAAGACCAGAAAAAAGAGAGCATTAAAATGAAACCCAGCATTTTTTTATCTGTTGCCTCATTTTTATCTCAAAATTTTCCGGGCTAATATATGTTTTCAATATTTTCTCGTTTTATTTTTATTTTCAAATTTTTCTGGGCACGTTTTAATTCTCTCAATATTTAGAGGTCGGTTCTCATTCTCACGCATTCAATTTGAAATTATAAGATAATGTTATTATTCTCTTTGTGTTTCCAAATAATGGCCAATCAAAGAAAAGGCCGAGCCTAGAATTGAATGAAAATATCTAATCTTGCTAAATAAATCGTTCGATTTATTCGACTATTTGCTTATCTGCTGCATTTCTGTTTTATCAAGTCATTCACTGCGATAATCTCTGGTGTTTCCACGAATTCGCGAACAAATATCATCGTTTGAATTCCAAATAAAAGACAATTGATTGCCTATGAATTATAACTATTTATTATTAACAGCGATTTTATACGATTCGGGTGTGTAGTTTTGATTTCGTCATAGTTCAGTGATAATGCTTACAATTCTTATAATAACTAAAAAAATTTCAAACGACAATTAAGAAATAGCAAATTGATTGATTTGTTTGCACATGATCTTGAGGTTAGTTGTATCATATTTTGATAAAAGAAATAGTTTTCCTTCTTATCGCTCAATACTTGACAGATTACAGCGGAATATCGAAAATATTCTTGTTCGTCATACGATCACCTCATATTTAAGTGTTAGTTTTCGAATTGTTAAACAGAGGGTTGGATTGCTAGCTACAAGTTGAATATGAATCACAAAAAAAAAAAATCTTTTTAAAGTTTTATGTTAATAAATTAGTAGTTATTGGCAGTAATGGTGTTTAGATAGTTGAACTCCGAGGCAAAGCTACTTCATCAAACCTGAAAGTATTTGAATTTAAGAAGCAAAAAATAAATTGTGATAAAGAGAAAATGAAGTCTTAAGTCTCTTACTGTCTCTTGTGACAGCATTACCGTTCCCAAACTCTTGACGGTAGTGTGCTTCTGACTTTGACTGTTCCTCAGAGGAGATCTCCAGATAGCATATGCCCTCCGGTCTAAAAAAATTCAAAATGTCGTTTAATGAGCTTTGAGAAAGAATATTTTTTAATATTGTGACGACACATATTTCTCGGAATAGCGTCCAAATTCCAGAAATCATCAAAAATGTGTAATGCAAATGCAAAATTATATTTCGATGCTTGACTCGATAACCCAAGATAAAAGCATTCAAATATAATAACAAATTAAATTGATAAACGATTCTCGGAATTTGGATGTTTTCGATATTTTCATGGTATAATACATGACATACTGCTCTTTGGGACCGGGCTCACCACCAAAAACGGATTTGCGACCAATCGTGGAACAATTTCCTTTACCAACATCGCTCAATGAATCGCAGTAGTATCCATAAATTGGATTTTCAGAATAAATTGATTCAGCAAAGTATTTGTACGCTGTTTGATGTGAGCAAAGCTGAAACAAAATGAAGTTTTGAATAAATATTTTGTATTAAATTGAATATGTAATAATATCCCTATCATCATAAGCTCACTATATTCCATGAACATCCTGGTTGCCAACGACCGCCGTTTGGATAGAAGCTCACCATGCCCAGTGGATCAAAAAAACCGAGGGTGCTTGTATGGATAGTTTCGACATAGAGAGCATCTTCCTTATCCAATCGATCTTCTGGGTTATTTATGGAAAATAAAGGGTTTGCCGGGTCTAATCCAACTATCTTTGGAATTTTTCCTTTCGTCACCATTTTTCCAGCTTTAACATATTAAGATATTTCATTATTTCATTGTTCTCACAATATATTTGTAAACTTACTGATGCCAGCAATATGAGCCCCTAGCGAAAATCCAATCACGCTCAATTCAGATAATTCTATCAGCCTATTTTCGACCTTGAATAAGAAGAGTTATCAAATTGAATGCTTACTGATTGTTCACCAACTTACCAAAAAATCAACAAAAGACGCTGTGTAAGCGCCAATTTTTCCGACGTAACGAGTAGCATACAAGTAATTTAAAGTATCCGAAGCATTTTCCCAATTCACAGCAATCAAGTTGACATGGTGCTTTCCTTTGATGAAGTAAGCTGAAATTTTTTTTAAGCATTTTTTTGAAATTCTCGTAGTTCTTTGTCCTTTGTCCATTTTTGACACAGAGAAAAAAATTACCTTTATTTAAACTTTCCCGGAGTTCTCCTTTCGACTGAAAGCCATGGATAATAATTCGCGTTGGCACTTTTGCATTAAAATTAGACACCACAAAGGAATTTGTGTCGTTCATAAGGAGGATTTGTGGTTTAGTTGGATTTTTTAGCGTGTACAGATCGAATCGTACATCTTTTCTACACTCAAAATTGAACAGTTGTGGCTTTGTTTTCATACCAATGGCAGGATTTGCTATGAATATTTTCGATTTTTAATATAATTACATCAAATAATATTAATTAATATTTTCCTCCTACCCAATGTGAGCATGAACAATAAAAATATGTTATTCCACATCTTGTCTGTTACAATTTGAAAAATGATAGCGGGAAAAGAATTATATTCGTTATCGAATCGTGTGAAACTGATAAATGTCAGTGATCGCAATGAAATTAAATTGAAATTCATTCGATTGCCTCTTTGATATTGATAACAGGAATCACATTATATGAATCGGTGAGAAGAAAACTTACCTTCAGATAAGATGAAGAAAATATTGAAACTATAACTATTTAAAAGAAATAATGTATCAAGGAAATATTGGAAAGTAATCGTGAAAAAATAATTTATTCGAAATGTATTTGTATTTACATATGGCTTTTGTTTCACAAATATTCCGAATAAATTCCTTTTTCATAACTATATTTTTGGGTGCATTATTTTGTCGAAACAGTTTCAAGCTTCAGTATTTTTCCCATCCAATTTAAAGGTAAGTTTTGTTCCTACCGATTCATGTAACACCACACGATCATAAATTTTGGAATATAAGAATATGGACATAAATTAAAAAAATTGACACTTCAATTGTGATTTAGTGTATAAGAATGATATGTGGCATGCTTTGAGACAACAAATTTAAGCTTTTCATCGAATTTATAATGTCCAAGAAAAGGTGTGCAGCGTGACGACTACACGTACCACTATGTTAAGTAATTCACTCTGTGTCCAACTTTTGGTGCTGGGTCACTTACTAAAGGGCCCGCATGCTCTGACATTTGCTATTCAAAGCCATACATTCAATATGCTTAAAGTTACTTCTTTTTCATTTAAAAATCTCACTGTAAGTCGACGTATCAGTGGTGCCGAAAAAAGTATTTTTTTGGGTATGAAGTCAAATACGGCAGTTCGTATGGTCAATCTAAAAAATCTCATGTATCTGTGACTTTTATTGGCGTCACTGAAATATCAATTTCATTCAATTTACCATGAAATATTCAGCACAGTCGATTACAAGAGTTGCGCTGTGCGTAGAATTTCCATATCGTATATTTTCAATATGGAAATGTTATAGTTCACATAATTTGATTGGTGTAAATAGCAACGAGTTGTTTATCGAGTGAGAAACAGTTACGCACTCATAAAACAACAACAAAACAAAGCTATATTTCCAATATTCAACGAAGATGAAGAGGTGATATGCACAACCAATGGCGATGTATGGGAAAATAGCGAAAATCGAAGAGATCCTCAAGAATTTGGTTACATATACGCTACGTATGTCTCGTAGCGAAATCAAGAGCTTTCATTAAATTCTCAACAAGGATATCAACAAGAAATAAACGTCCACTTTTATGAAATTCACTTGGTTTTATTGCAATGAAAAAACAAATCAATTTTTTTCAAAGAACATTTGTGATCCACTTTTAAATCACAAATAAGAATATAATAATCAACGCAAGCACCATTTTTGTAAAATATTTTCAATCCAGGAGTTGCTTTTACCAAAATGTTCTGCTTCTGAGTCATATAATTCGTTTGAAGTATTTGCAATTGAGATGTGATAAATACCTTCTGGTCTGCAAACAATGGATTTCAAAATTATATATTAAAGGTTTGATATTGCTTCGTAATGCATGTGATGTAGCGATTTAAACTTACTGTTTTTTTGAACCAGGCTCACCACCAAAACTAGCAGTTCTATCATTTTTTGTGCACTTTCCATTTCTAATATCGTTCAGAGAATCGCATAAATAGCCAAGAAGTGGCTGACCAGATCGAATAGTTTCAGAATAATATTGGTACGCTCTCTTATGTGAGCAGACAGGCGTTTTACATCCTGGCTGCTCTAAACGACCACCATTGGCATAAAAACTAGCAACTCCCAAAGGATCGAAAAAGCCAAATGAACTGGTATAAAAAGTTTCTACATATTTGGCATCTCCCTCATCGAGTCTCTCATGCGGCCGGCCTAAATTAAAACATGGCTTGGCTGGATCTAATCCTATAATTTTCTCTAATTTCCCGGATTTGATATTTTTGCCGCCTGATAAGATTGATTCAAATCATTTTATATCATACAAACAACATAGATTTCAACATGTTTTTGCTTACAAATTCCAGCAATATGTGCCCCCAAGCTGAAGCCAATCACGTGTATGTCAGGCAATCCCACCAATCCGTTTTCGATCTTGAATGATAAATGTATTAACAATATTGGTGCTTGAATCCAACGAAGCCAGTTCACTTTACCATGAAGTTTATGAAGGAAGCGAGATGAAGACCAATATGCTCAACATATTCTCTAACAACAGTAATGTACTTCGGTGTGTTCGACGCATTTTCCCAATTCACATAAATTAAGTTGACGTCATGCTTTCCTTCAACCAAGTACGCTAGATTTTTTTTTCAAATATGAACAATTTTTTATAGAAAATATTGGCACATCAAAGCCCATTGTAAAACGTGGTCGACTTACCTTCTCTTATAGTATTCCGAAAGCGTCCATTTATCGATTTATAGCCATGAACAATTACCCTCGTCGGAATGCTTTTATTAAAGTATGAATAGATGATGGAGTCAATATCGTTTGGACGAAGGATTTGAGGTTCATACGGACTGTTCAATGTATACAAGTCAAATCTCACATCATTTTCAACATCAAATTTAAGTTGAGGTTCTATTGTTGATGTGCTGCTGCCTAAAACTGCAAAAAACAAATTATGATGATACATAATATGTATACGTTGTATTTTGAATTTCTAACAATCATTTTATCTGAATAAAATATTAGATTGTTGAAATAAAAAGCTTACTCAATGAAAGAAAGAATGCCGCACAAACTAATTTCATCATTCCAATGGATCTCGTTTAGTGCAAATAATTCGATTCGAGAATTAATAAACACTTTAAGTAGATTTTTTTCTCCAGGACAAGCTAATATCAGCTAATGCGCATATATTCGCAACTGCGACACTAGTTTTAATGATCACAGAAAAAATATTTCCAATCCATTCAGAAGACTTTTGAATAATAGATCGGAAGATAATTGCGATATTCATTTTATATTGATAATTCATTTAATCTCGAGCTCATATCTATTGTTTTTTTAAAACGTAAGTAATTAAAACACATGAAATCGCAAAATTCCCCTCCGGCTACAATTTTTCACAATCTCCGGTTTCCACCTTTTACACAATCGACATTCAAAATTAATCAAGTGTAGGAAAGTAATTCAACATACTTTTGAATGACTAAGTTAAATGGATTATCCTTCCATTGTGGAATGGCGACTTATGATCCTCGAACTGGAATTTCAAATCGAAATCAACGTTCTTTGGCACATCAGTTAAACTGATTGAAATGCACAACAAATTGATTATATTGTTTAGAGACTGATGAGATTTTAAACGGGTGAATGGTGCATGGGAAGTGGTGTTGAAGATCACGGTCTGATTGCAAAATATAAGAGCAATTGTCTGGGAAAACGGTCTTGTGCCATGTATAAATGAAATTGAACCTGAGGATCCGAAAAAAAAGAATCAGGAAAATCACCTGAAAAATAACTAACAACAAAAAATAAAAATAAATAAAATCCCGAAATACTCAAGAAATGTTTCGTTGATCAATGACACATACTTGTATGACATTGGCATTGATTTCATTGCAATGAAGCAAAACATCGGCAAATCTTGAATGTCATTGAACACTAACACTTCAGATTCATTTGAATTGGATGGTATTTTCGGTCATCATCAGAAAAATAAAAATAATAATAATAAATCACATGATAAAATGAGATACATAACTTTTCATAAACTAATCGCATAAGATGTCGCTTAGGTAGTACTTTCATAAAAAATGAAACACCAGCAAAATAAAGAGTTTATTTTACTAATGCGCTCACGTGAAGACTATTATTCGGCGTTACAAATATGCGCCAAAAATTGGCCCATTATTGAATCCAAACTGTTGTTGTTCGGTTGGATACGAAATATGTATAAGTAATTTTATTAGAATTAGGAAACTATACTGTAGTCAGTACCATTTACTGTACGACTTTCGAAGGTACAAAACTCGTACCCGGTACAACTTTTTACCGGTACTGTTTCTTTTCGTATTCAATGACTTCCTTTGATGGATAAACATATTATGTCCGAAATGCTTCTCCGTGTATTTTTTTTACGAAAATAGTCAACCGAATATTTTGGGACCAAAATGGCTAGATTTCAGTACAGAAGAGAATAGCTAAAATTGACTTTTATTTGCTCAAATCGACACTCGACTAAAATGTCATTCATCTGATTTTAGGCCACTTTTGATGATTTTCGTTGACGGATGCAGGGTCATTTTATTATTCTCAGGCAATTGATTGAGATGAAGAGGAGATTATGTCCATTTTGAATGTACAATTGAACATACTCGCCTCTCCATCTCACCAATAGATTTGTAGGCACGTTTTTTTTTATAATCATGATAAGGTTGATTGAACACCAAAAAACAGTATCAAAATTGACGTACAAATTATGTACAAACAATATTGAGTGTTTCTTGGTTTCGATGCGTTTCGTTTTCTCTTTCTAACCTCGTCTGATTCATAATCCAGAATATGAAGAAAGAGGATTGAGTGATTTATTGCATATTTTGACATACACTCATGATCATTGCTCTTTCAAACAAATATTTACGTATAATATATCTTGAGTATCAAAACATTTCTACGATCGCAATTTGCAAAACTTTTTCCATTAAATATGAATAAAAATGCAAAAGCAGACGAATTTTAATGTTAAGTTTAAAATATGATAAAGGGCTGAAAACCGCTTTTTCCAACTCCACATTTTTGAAGCGACTTAATCATCAATAGCTCTTCTACTCTACAGAAGTTTTCAGTATCTTTGTTTACAAACGTGATTTTTGTCGATTAGAAATGGCCTTACTATTTCCATGCGATTTATTGCGATTACTATCAACAAATTCAACGTATTTCGATAACAATACAATTAATATTACATTATAGATTAGCAAAAAGCCAAGTGATCAGGTCATAATTTTCAGCTCATCGCTTGCTTCCCTAAAACGTGAAATACTCCTTATGTTGAGAACGAGATAAGATATTCGAGTCGAATAAATGTCTGTACATACATAACATACGATGCATTTCTAGTTGATATGTCAGTCGTTATTGTCGTCGGTTTCATCACCATTCTATGTGGTCTAATAGGTACTTTATAATATATTCGTTTCTATAAATGAAAAATAATTGTTCATTTCGGTATTTTCAGTACGAATCCATGCGGATTCGACGATTTTCCGACCACCACCAGAAATAGATAACTCGAATGTCACATACATACGCGATGATGAAGGGAATATACATAAAATGGACATAGAAACAGCGTTAAAACAAATGCCACCCACTCCATATTGTTTTTCGGTTGAAAATGATGTACGTTTTGAGCTATTCACACTATCCAATCCAGATAAACCAGATATTTTGGAATTGAATAATTTCACATCAGTGCGAAAATCACACTTCAATTGGAAACGACCAACGCGGATCCTAATTCATGGATGGAATTCTGAAGGATTGCTGACGCCACGCTTCGCTGATGCGTATTTGATTAAAGGCAAACACAATGTCAATTTCATTGCTGTCAATTGGCAAAAAGGATCAGACACCTATAATTATTTGAATGCTCGATATCACGTGAATGATATGGCAGAGCATGTCGCCAAATTCATTGATTTTATGTCTAGAAAGGCCTGGCTCCGAATGGAAGAACTCACAATTGTCGGACATAGTTTGGGAGCACACATCGCCGGTATAGGTGAGCCTCAAAAATAAGTTGGTGATCCAAAATTTTCAACCGAGTAAAATTTTTCAGGTTGAATTCAATTTTGATTTCAAGTGTTTACTGTTAATCTTTTATCGTATTATCATTATTTTTCAGAATACAGTTTAATCTAACATCATCTGTTCTCTTTCTTGTACAGCTGGAAAAAGAGTAAAGAACGGCAGAGTTGCGAAAATAGTTGGTTTGGATCCGGCATCACCTTTGTTCAAATTCAAAGCAGCTGAAAATCGTTTAGATGCAACCGATGCGAAATATGTCGAAGTGATTCACACATGTGCTGGTACATTAGGATTCTCTGAACCTTTGGGACATACGAGCTTCTATCCTAATGGTGGTAAATCTCAGCCAGGGTGTGGATGGGATTTATATGGTGGATGCGCACACGGCCGTGCCTATGAATTTTTCATCGAAAGCATCTTTAATCCACAATTCTTTGCAATTAAAAGCGACGCATTGAGAGATTTTCAAAATGCCAACGGTGGCTCGATGGCAAATCAACTGGTTCAAATGGGAGGAGAACCGGGCAATTTGAAGTAAATTTAATCAAATAATTCAAACCTTCAAATCCAATCAAAATGGATTTGTTATTTTAAATTCGATCAAAATTTATCATCTTTTCAGGGGGTATGGGATATTTTATCTGGAAACGAATTCTCAAACGAAATATGCGCGTGGAAAATGGCTGTTTGCAGAAAGCTTCACAAAAGAAGTTGACGGTGAAAAAATGATGAATTTTCTCAAAACAAATGCATGAGGAATGTTTAACAAAATAAATTGCAGAATTCAGCAATAAATTTATAAATATCAGGCTTCACCTAATAATGTATGATTTATTATTCACCTTTCTATTTTTAAATATATAAATGAATCAATTATGAAATATTTTCAGAAATTCTGGTTCCGCACATAAATCTACCAAAAATTGTTGTACAATTTATTTATTTTTTTTAAGTTCATGTTTCCTACAATCAAATTAAACCACAAAAAACGTTCTAGTTAATATTTGCTTTGCAAAGTGCTTTCGGACTTCCTTTTTATAGCGTTTAAATAAAATAACTATGAAAAAATATATTATATACACAGTTTAATGACTTTTTTATGGTCTTCATTTAAAACGTAAATTATTTTCGTTCACATTTAATTGTCTCGTTCAATAAAGTTACAAGAGCAACAGAAAGAAGTAAGCGCCATCTTTTGGTGGAGTTCTACTTTTGCGATTGAAAAGCTGTGAAAGTTTCTATCGAAAGTCCTCCCTCCCACAAATACATTTGTGCGATGACATTGGCAGCTGAGGCAATGTGTCAAATCCAAAAGAGCAATAACATTCAATTTAGGTTAAATTTTCGGTTTGTAATATCAGTTCTATCGATAAACTTTATTTCGAATTTAAAGCAAACTCAATATATTTTCCAATTTTTGCAGATGCACCCGAAGGCAGTCGCAAATTTAATAATTTGCCCAAGGAATTTCAATGTATCGCACTGAAATAAAGTTCACGTTAGCTGAACCGAACCGAAAATAATGTTGCCAAATTCACTGGTTCAGCGAATTCTCCAGCGATTTCCCGGGAAATTACAATACTGTTTTGCTTATGGATCGGGTGTAAAGAGGCAGGTCGGCTACGATGACAAAGCGCAAAAAGATGCGATGATTGATTTAGTGCTGTGTGTTGACAATGCCTACGAATGGCATGAACAAAATTTGAAGAAAAATCCTCGTGATTATTCATGGATGCGATTTCTTGGGCCAAAATTGATTACAGAATATCAAACAATGGGCGCTGCCGCCGTTTATTGCAACACTTTGATTCCAATTGACAATCACACCACAATCAAATATGGAGTGATCGAAACGCAAGACTTGAGAGACGATTTGTATCATTGGTCGCATTTGTACATTGCCGGTAGATTGCATAAGCCAGTCGAAACACTGGTGGAACCAACCAATGATAAACTAAAACAAGATATCATAAAGAATCGAGAATATGCTTTGCATGCGGCATTATTGATGTTACCCAAAGATTTCACTTATTTCCAATTGTTCCACACCATCGCAAATATTAGTTATCATCGGGATTTTCGCATGTTTCTCGGTGAAAAAAAAGATAAGGTGAAAAATATTGTGGAACCGCAGCTGGACGCATTTCTTGCGTTATATAAGAAAGAATTGAAGGCAATGGATGATTATGTTCATGTGCCTGACTTTTCGAAGCCATGCGATACGAGAATTGAACAGGATAAATCGCCTGAAGTGACTCTGAAACACTTGGAAGCTCTTCCAACGAATATACAAGAGAAAATTGAGGACATCGAAGCGGGCACACTCACCGATCTTATGAATAAACTTGAGCCTGGCGACGTAGTTCGAAATATGATTGGTAATATCAATTGGGAAAACAGCATCGCGCAATCGATTAAAAATATTCCAACTGCTGGCCTACTGAAGGCAGTCATATACAGCTCGAGGAAAGTGCTGAAAACCTTCTCAAGATAGGATCGATTTTAAATTATAGAAATTTGAAATTAAAATTATGAACAAAAAATCAAAGAAAACATTGAAAAAAATAATAAACTGAAAATGGGCATTTTTTTTTTAAAAAACATCAATTATTTGAAATTTCATTACTTGTGTCTTTTATTAATTTTTTCTCTTTTTTCATGTGAATTTTTCTTCAACGAATTTGTTCTGACAAAAATCCTGAATCTTCTTTCAATAGCTTTAATATAAAATCGAAAAAAAACATATAATTTATATGAACATTTCATAAGACACTAATATACTTAAACCCTCGACAGTATACCAATTGACAAATCTATCTCAACACTCAACGTAGAAATAGTTACTTTTGTGTTTTCTATTCTCTTTATAAAAATATCTTCCAAAAAATGCACTTAAACTATAGAAGCCACAAAGGCTTGCAATATGGTAAAATATCACTAATAAATGGGTCGAATTGTATTCATTGATTGGTGATTGGTGAGATTGATGCGAAGCAACCACATTTGATGGCTTTTCACTTACTAAAATAGAGCTAATGGTAACATAACAATCACAATCTAAATGTTCTTCAAACGTCTTTTCAACATGAAATACGCTAATGTTTTAAATAGAACCAAATGTAAGAATATCACTGACACATCAAGTTCATAGTTCGTTGCATTCATTCCCAGCTCACGGAGTATCATCTTTGGATTCCTGAATGACACACAAAATAACGAAAATTAATTGCCGCTAATGTTTAAAATTGTAAATGAAATGTCATTCACAATAAAATTTGAACTTTTAATTAAAGTTAATTTTAATTGTGATTTAAATACGTACTTGTAATGACAATAAAGAATGTTTTTCGGGCACGACATGTCTTCACGATCGTGATCGTAAACGGACAAAACAAGTGCTTCTAATGTGTAGCTATGCGTTGAAATGTATGTAAATGCCCGCATTGCCGGGATCATGTGAGACCAAAGTGCTAAAAATCCACAAAATGCCAATTTAAAAGCAGTGATTACCGCAGCCCAAAATGTCCCATTCTGCGAAAAATAGAATGGATTAAATTATGGATTGCAAACAAATGTCTTTTGTGTCCTTACAATGGAGTTATACCGACAAATATCAAAACCAAAATATGCAGATTATGACGCACAAGAACAAAATTAACAACAAAATTTTGTTTTTGTTTTTTTTCTCCAAAATTAGAAGTGTGAATCACAACTGCCCAGAATTCAATGCTTTCCTGTTATTATCTTTCAATGTCTTTGATTCTCATTTATTGTGGTCGGATTTTCTCATATTTTTCGAATAAAAAGCTTGTTTAGCACGGAACTTGCACAACTTCTCAAGACGAAGAGGCATTTTTGAGAATTCCGTTGCAAAGTTCATTCATTTCGGAAGATAGTAAATGTTAAAGATAATTTAGGTTTATGATCAAATGTGCTAAAATCTCGCGCTTTGCTTGACATTTTTAATTTCGGAAGCGAAACAGGTTTTGCAAGGTATTCAATTGAATCAAATAAAATCAAACTGAAATTCCGCATCAAAATTTGTATCTCATAAATATTTCATCGGAAATGGCTAATATTAATACTTACAACGGGATTTGCAATAGCACCCAACAATAAGCCCAACCCATCGGCAACTATCGTAACTAATACGTAAACAAGTGTAAATCGTGCATATCTATTCAATTCCCACGGTTGATCAGTCAAACAGAATATGATGGTGGAATAAATGCTCGCAAATATAACCTGTGTATTGGAAAAGGAAAATCAAATATCTTGAAATCAAATTACACTTTGGTAAATCGTCATGGTATCTCTTACATGAATTGGTGTCGTTGTAAAAGTGTTAGCTAAGAAATATGTTCGAACTTTGTACCAATTGTTGAATGTTTCCTTCCGGACGATTGCCAATTCGGTGGGAACTGAAAATGGAAGAAAGAAATTTATTGATTGAAAATATCAAATGACTGTTTAAAGTGAACAAATCCAATTGAAAAATCATGTTTCTTACATTTTAAAACGCCAGGCATAACAGTAGTGTACCAGAGATAAGCAACGCCAATCAATAGAAAGCCAACATTTTCAATAGATTTGCTTGCGTTCGATCCCGAATCACCATATAGCAAACCAATAAGCGTTGCACATAAAATATGCAGAACCAGCTTCATGTGGGTAACCGTCTGCAAGATTCAAACTAAACATTAAATCGTGTTCTTGATTTGAAATTCAATTTTATTTTTACCCAATCACGGTAATAATAGACTTGGCATCGTCCAACCAGAGTCCAAAATTTCGACCATTCGGATGGTGGTTTGATTGCATCTTTACCATCCATCGATTGTTGTTTCTTTAGTAAAGGCATATCTAGGCAGCCGAGCGTATCGACTTTAATAACTGGCGTTTGATCATCGGCATCGAAATCGGTTGACTTTTCCGTTTGATAGCACAACGATCGATTCGCGGACGCCGCTAATTGTGGCACAAATTCACCGTATTCGCCATTTGCCACTTCAATCACTGCCAAAAACATTGCCAACAATTAATGAGCCGTCATTGAATTGCAAAAGTGGAACGCAATCAGTGATTGAATACTTACAGAAATCAGCCAAACTGTGATACATTGGACACTGCAGTCCATTTTCGGAAAGATAAGACAATGTATTTGCCGCCGGTCCGCGATACACACATTGGCCTTGAGCTAAAACATAAACTTGATCGAACATTTCATAAATAGCAGCCGATGGTTGATGAATGGTGCAAATGATAGTACGACCTTCCCGAGATAAATTGTGCAGTAACTGTATACAGTACGCTGAAGACGAACTATCCAAACCGCTATGGAAAAAAGGGAATGTTTGGTTGAAAAAAAGAATCCATCGATATACAATAACTGATTCAATAACACAATTTAACAGATTTGCTTAACATACGTAATGTTATTTAGTTGATGTTTACCTGGTGGGCTCGTCTAAGAACAGTACTTGTCGATTATCAAGCAACTCCAACGCAATGGACAGTCGTTTCCTCTGACCGCCAGAAAGACTACCGCATTTTGTGTACTTTGCTCGAATCAGTTGCAAGGTATTCAACACGTTATCTATCTGAAGGAGCAAAGAAAAAATGGAGAACGGAATAAGTGATTTGAAGAAGACAGGTCAAAGCGATGCTTGAGGTCTCAAGTGTGTTTCATTCTCAGACAAAGAATTGTATTTCAATTTTGAAGTACCCAATTAACGATCGAGGCGCTCAAGAGTTAAGTGCGACACTTGAAAAATTACAAAGTAATTAAGTACGGGCAAAAGCAAAACAAAAAACGAAAATAAAAATGGTTTTTCGGTTGAAATTGTTTGATTTAGAAACAAACAAGTGCCCAATTAAATTGTCATAACAAAAAGCAAAAGGAACTCTGAACTTTATTTTTTTATCTTTTTCATTTTTCTTATTTGCAAGAGCAAAGATCACACTGTAAGTGCGTGAACACACATTACATGAAATTTTATCAAATTTGCGGACTCGTGGCATTTAATTGGAGTGAAAAATGAAGTGAAAATTTCACAATGTAGGCGTTTCAAAACACTGAGTTGGGCAGTCATAGTTTTTCACATGTCGCCATCGATAACAGCAGCGAAATTATCGTTTTTCAATCCGACCGAAATATGCGCCTGAGGTGTTTTGCGCCGTTGTCTGCATTTGGTTCGAATTAAATTGCATGTTATTATTGCATTGCTGATTGCAAAAATGCTTCACGCACCATTGCCCATTGACATTAGCAATGAATATACAATTTTTGCCGATTTTTATTCAAGGCAATTTATCCGATCTGCTTGACGTCTTTTGATCAGATATGAAATATTGCATCATAATTCAAGTGCGTGTCGGAAGTGACACAACAAGTTCTTTCTTTTCCCAACGATAAACACTCGGTTTTTTGCAAACTCAACTTCGCGCGATTTCATACAATGTCACCATACAAATACTTACAATTAGATTTTTTTCGTCGACTGACATATTGGCGATTTTCAAATTGGCGGCTAATACCATCGTCTCATGCACCGTAAAATTAGGATAAAGATTGTCATCTTGCAAAATGTAGCTGCATTTTTTCGCATACTTTGGGTGGCCCAATTTGACATCATTCATGTGAATCGAGCCGCCAACCCCTTTTTGACTGCAATTAAAAAAAAAATAATTGTGATTAATATTGGTTCTTTGCACGACAAAAAAGAAAGATATGTTCAAAATGAAACTCACATGAAACCGGTCAGAATATTTAGTAATGTACTTTTTCCGGCTCCCGAAGGCCCCATGATGGCTGTGAGTTCTCCAGATTTAAATTCACCGCAGACCCCTTTCAAAATTGTCTTTTTGGCTGTTCGAAAAAATAATAAACAAAACAAAATGATTATGCATCGAGTTTAATGACTATTATAATTGCTATTATTCATTCACGTCGTTCTTGATAATGATTTCATTTCTTTGTTTTCATATGGGGGATACCGCTGAGCCGCCGAATGTGTATGTGAAAGCGAAAAATAAACAAAAGTGAAAACTGGACGATCGACCATCGATCGTATAGCGTGCGTCTTTGTTTGTTTCTTTTTTCACATGCAAATGTTAAAAGTAAATTTATTCAACGGAATTCATTAGCAATGGATTAGCCATTTGAAGTGCAGTCACATTGCATTTTATACACGCTACAACAAATTGAACATCTTTCGAAGAAACAGACACAAAACAGACGAAGATGATTGACGATGTTATTAAACTTTGATCATTGTTGAACTATTTTTATGGCAACAAATTGCGTTCCAACATATTTTTTACTCGAGCAAACAAAATACAATCTTCTCGGAATATATGAGTCATTTTTTGTTTCAATGTAATGACATTTTTATGGATGCTCATAATAACCTAATGTATCACTATTGCCAATGCTTGTGACACAATTACATATTTCAATGTGCTTAAAAATGAATTAGCTGGTAAAACCACCGAATAATTGCGATAGAAACCGATTACAATCGACTTTCTTCAGGGCTTAACTGTCAAATAGATCAAAATGCGATAGAAACAAGCGTTCACATTGCGCAAGCGTAATTATCTACCGACAAAAAAGTACAGCAACAGCAACAAAACGACAGAATATTGTTTATGTATGAACTTGATTTATTGTTTGCACGTAGTATCACCAGCAATCGGCTAACGAACAATATTTCGTCGTCTGCGGTGCAACCATCATCATGTCTGACCTTCACCATTGCGCCGTAATTACGCACATTTGATTCAACCAAATAGACTCGCATGAAATCCGAGCTTAATTAATTCCGAGATCAACAAATCGGTTTGATATTATATAAAATCCGTATATACATTTGTTAACGGTATCCATGTCATAAAACTGTCGTCGACCATGTACCGACTTTAGAAGTGACAGAGTTTGTGTGTATGTGTGTGAACCAAGTGTTAAACTTCAAGTATAACGACTTTTGCAAACATATGTTCACTTTTCGTATGGACGAAGTCTCGCTTAAACCGGCGATATGCGTTTTTTTGTCGTCTTCCCCATATTTGTGTGGTCAATTGGATAAATAACCGTCTGGATCAGAGGTTTATATCTTTGTTGTTGTTGTTATTGGCTTAGTTGCAACAAGATCTAATCAGCAGCTTGATAGCATCTTCTACGATTTAATGTCAACCCTGTGCCGAAAAACGTGTTATTATCTACCGAAAGTCATTCTCAAGTAGAATGACAATCAAACTCAGCAAATAATTTGAATAAAGGTCATACAAGCCAACATCACAGCAATGGCATGGATCAGAAAACAACAATGTGGCTCATCATCGCTTGTTTCTAAGCCAACGCAATAAATAATTCAAATAAAAACGTTTGGCATATGGTCATAGAATATTATGCTTATCTCTTCAACACTTGGAAGCCGTTCAGTATTAGAATGTCAATTTTTACGGCCGGTCCATTGCAAATGCTCAGTTTTGGAATAAAGAAACTGCTTTGAGAAACTTGTTTCAGAGAACTAATATTTCCGCTAGGTCACTCACTAGTCGCTAGTGCGATACTGCGGATAGACCGAAAACAAATTGTTACTCGACATGAAGACATGCGGAAAAGGTAATCTTCAGTGTGAACAAACCTGATTCATCTCACTGCTACGCACAATGTGCATTTTACTTTCATTAACCTTGACCATGAATCAAATTTTTTCACTTTTCATTCATGATCTCCAACTTTCTCTCGTCGCACTCTTTTCGGTACACACACTTCTCAACGTACAATAGCGAAAGTCATTTTCATCTTTGTCTCTTTTGTAATAAATGTCGATTTTTTTTTTCAAAGTAATTTCGCTTTAAAAATTGTTTCACCTTTTTACTAAAAAATATCAATCATTTCACCGCCTTTTGTATATGCGTTAGCATTCAGTTGCCATAATTATGGCTTGAGTTAGCTATTAAACGCTTGAAACGATTATGTACATAATCAAATTGTCATCATCATTCATTTTTAATCGCTCAATTTATAATGAACATTTTATCTGATCGCAGAAGATGCGTAGAGCTGAACCGTCAAGGTTAGAGCCGGCTTAAGAGCGTGCTTCAATGAAGTTCGCACGTTTTTGTGTGTGGTTCAACTATTTTGTTTTATGATTTGACGACGAAAAATGTCTTATGTTTATGCGCTGAGTTGGCGCGATCTGCATCTTGCTGTGCCCGTTTGCATATGGGCCGGCGCTGATGATGGTCACATGTTAATGGAATAAATTCTATTGCAAAAATTAGCAATTTTTTCATATTTATTTTTGAATGCCAATGACACATGCCAGATTTAAATATGTTCACAATGAATACAAAGATGCGCTCTTGAAATTGATTTCTTTTTTTATGATTTTGCGCACATCAATGAAATCAAAGACGAGAAATTTTACGGTGACATTCACTGAATGATATTCGCTATGGATTTAAATGTTTATACGAAATTTAGCAAATGCAAGGAGGAATTGAAAAATTGTCACGTCAATATCAGTCGAGATTTTGCCCTGCATCCGCACTGTAATTGATACAAATCGCCGGATTTTCGACTGAAAATAAGGAAACGAATAGTATTCCATTCGCTTTTATGGGGAAAATATATTCTGATTTCATGAAAACGTCAAGTGAATTTATGTTTTCGGTAATGAAATTCAAGAAGTTCGATTGAGGTTGAAGAACTTTTTTTTTATTAAAATAGTATTGTAGTAAGTTTGAGTGAATTTCGTGCAAGTCATGGCAGCCCAAAGAAGGAAACAATTTAAATACAATAAATTTAAAGAAACAAGCACGGAACAATGCATGTGAAGTTTACTGTCGATGAAAATATCAAAGACTTTATGTCTTCATTCGGCTGCTGAGTTCAAGTTCATGATCGAAACACAGCGAATTCGGCTTTAGTGCATTGTTCGCAAATGGTGAGTGCTAAAGAAGGCGAAAAATATTGAATGAAAAAGATTGAAATCATTAAAAATGATCAAGCATGATAAATTGACAGTATGTCGGTAGAGCACAACATTCTTTGTTCGCTCTTTTTCGATGCCGATGTTTTTCCTGGTTTACTTACCTTTTTCACGAGTGACAGTGTACGATATATTTTGGAATTTAATGTTTTGCGGCTGCAGTTTCAAGTCCATTGTGATGTGTGTGTAGGTTATTGCTTATATTTTTTCGCTTGGTGCTTAAAGTTCAATCACTCGAACGATGATCTGGCGGAAATTCGATGTAAAACACTTCTGAAATAATAAAACAAATAAATGTTACGTTACTATAGCCTTCGAAAATATGCGTATTCAATGAAATAATGTGTAATGGTGATTTAGAAAACACAGCTTCATCTATTCAATTCGTATCCGCGTGCTTTTTAAATTTTGAATTCTTATTGAAATACCATCGTTAAGTTGAGCAAAGTCGATCTTGTTTCAATTGGTTTGGACGATTTTGACGTTAATCAACCGGAATCAATTACGTTTTCATGCCTTCGACTCAGGCACATTTCAATAAGAACATTTTGGATTCAACGATAAATTGCCTGCTATTAAAATTGCGTTTGCATGATTTCAGCAATTTAGGGAGAGGCCAAAAGTCGAATATTTCTTGAATTTACTCGAATGAAAAATCTAACAAGAATTCTGAAAAGCTTTTGGAATTTCTGAGAATTTATCACTAAGCCTCATTGAGCATTAACATTTTTTGTGAAGCTTAAAGACGCATTTTCATCAAATATGGGGAAAAAATGATTTGCAGAGCAATTAATTTCATTTGAGCTCCAATCCAATTAATGGCTTCAACTCGAAAACACTTTTAAATCTAATCACTCAAATGTCCGGCACAGACTTTTGTCATTTGAAAATAATTGCTGATTTTATGATCACTTGAAAAATATTTATTGTTCGTTCGCTTGGTTTAATTGCTTTGGCCAGAGTATGAATGCCGCTTCAATTTTTATAACCTTACAAATCACCGCAATTTAAATAGTTTAGATTTAGATTTTAATTTAATGATCAATAATTCAAATCAAACACAACAACAACATGCAAAAACATAAAATAACGCCAATCACTAAGATCTCGGAATGGAAATGGCACGTGTCATGAAAACTTTATTAAATATGTAAAATGCATTCCAGCGTTTTACACAAGTTACACAAGTCACCTTATCTGCGCTCTATTTCCTAGACTTTTAGTTCAAACAGCAGTTTTTATGATACTTTCGACTCAATTTTTCTGTATGATTTGTAATTTTTGTCGCTTACAAAACAGAATCTCTGTGAAATGAAGTGATGTAAATTTAGAGTCGCCTAACCCCGGAAACTCGAGCAAATGAAACAAGACTGCAGCTTGATAAGTCGTCGAAAATGAAACCATTTCTCAAGTCAACGCGATGCGTATCGATAAACCGAATAACACGGTTTTACATTTACAAATGTCGATGAGACAGGGAAAAAATGAGAGACCTCTGTCCCAATTCACATCAATAATTTGAGTGCAACAAGTTATACATTTCAAACTGCATCTATTCACTGGAATCTGCCTCAGAATTTCGTCAAGCATCACATTTATTCTGTTCAAAGTATGTGATACTTTTCCATTCGAAAACTGGGTAACACAGTCATTCAACGGCTGACGCTGTTTTGCGTGCAAATTCGAACGATTGAGATAAGAGATTTCATCGTTCCTCGAAACAGTCGGGGGCAATCAGATCTCTTTTCTATTTTTCTCGAGCCTAAGTCGATTGATATTGTGTTTGCAAACAAAATGCACTTCCTTTCACAATCTGAATCTGTGCTGATAATAATGCGGTTCGGCGTTAACTTTGTTGCGAATTAATTGTGAAAGAAGAAGAATTTGTTGTTTTTTTCTTTCTTGAACGACACTCAAATCACACATGAATGAATTTATGAATAGATTATAGGTTATTTCTTATTCAAAACCACACACACGCACACAATTTTTATTAGTTTGATAAAATTTCCAAAGTCATTCACAACGAGATTTACGTATCAAAGTCAAGCATTGTCGTCACAATATCAGCGTGACAGGGACTGGGCATTAGTTTAACATTAGAGATAAATGTGTAGTGTGAATAATATTTTTTGGGGGTCATAAAATGTAAAAAATACATAAATATTCTTACGATGACGGCGAGCATAGAGAATGCTTCCAACTTGTTTTCATTTAAATTCACGAATTCACAAATGGCATATTACCGCGAAAACACTGAATTCAAAATGATTTGCTGAATGTTTTCGATTTCTTTTAATTGGCATTTTTTCTTCAATTAACTATAATTTTGTTTGTTTACTTGTACATGAATGTTACACAATTGTTGTGTATTCGATTGCATCTTAACTCTATTTAGAATCGCAAAAATATGATTGTTATCGAACATTATATATTGCTGTTGTGACGAGAGCGGCGAATGATCGAAAATCACAGTTTTTAACATCAATTGAACAATTGCATCGCATTGAAATTAGAATTATTAGCTGCACGATACAGAGAGCAGCAGCACACGCTCACATTTATTGTTTGAAGGAGACACATGAATTGAGAAAAAATAAAATTGCAACACGAATTCGTGCCGACTCCACATCAGCTTGTCAACAAATGTTTGAACTTTTCAAGAAACGAATAGAAACAAACATTCGATCATAATTATTTATTCGACGAAATTACGACAGACGGACACAAAGAACGTTTTAGGTGTTAATGATATATGACTTGTTGATTATTCATGCCGATAATTAATATGTTTCTTTAAGTTCAACGCGTTTCTTTCTTTTTGTAATTTAGATAATCTATTTTTTTTTCGTCATAACTTTTGTATCGCGCTGAGTGTGTAGAAAAAAATCTCGTGCGCATTAACCTAATGCACCACAGCTTCCGATGACATTAAATTGACATAGTTCGATCCGTTCAAATCGTTGCGCGCAACGCGATGTGTAAGAATGCACTTGCACTTACGATTATGTGTGTCACGTTGATGTCGTAAATGGTCGCTGGCATAATAATCCATAGAACACAACTATTTGAATTGAATATGCGCGCCGCGCAGCGATTGTGTGTATGCGCGTTCGGAGAGTTCAATGATTATCTGTGCGAAATTCAAGTGGCTTGGTGGTTCGCCTAATATTCTTATTAAGAGATCCATTGAATCTCCGTGGATGATTTAATCAAATATAATTCTCCAAAATTGCCATTTCAATTTATTCATACATAAGAGGCTAAGAGCTGGTTAAGTATGCCGGTTGCGACAACAATTGAGCGGCCGCCGCTCTTTTTTTCCGTTGTTGCTGCAATTTTATGTTATTGAAACGTTGAACTATGTTGCGAAATGATGAGAAACGTGCCATTCAGTTGAATTAAGAACCGAATCAAGCAAGTTTTTCCGTTTGTGTGTTTTTTTTTTATTTCGGCGTGAAACCTGCATATTTCATAAAGCTATTTCCGATATTTATGCGAAGGAATGCAGACCGAGATTTTAAGTGGTGAGAACGCCAATTAGATCGTGAGAATGCCGATCAACAGTTCAACAGCTGATGAATGATGCAAAACTTGTTGAACGGTAGGTTTAAGCGCACAGCTAGAGAGTGGGAGAGAAGGCGATGTGCGTTGGCAGTGAATGAATATGTCAACTCTATTCCGAGCTCTTGTTTATACAGGAGCAACAAAAAAGTGTGTGCGTGCCCACAAAATTGCGGTCGCTTGATGAAATTCTGCACAATCTTAATCATAGGCTTCTATTGGTTTGATGTTGGTTTTTCTTTCATTAAGCGCGCTTCATCAAAATCTTCGCCTCAATGAAATGTATTTTGTCTGTGTTGCATTCATTGTAGCAAGAAAACAAGAATGAAACAAATCAGCAACATGCAACAAAAACATTATGTTTGCAACGTAGATATTGGTCGATGTTTGTTGAAAACTGAATAAAGCGAATGAGCTCGCACATACACACAATTCTACTCTCTACACACAAAATACGCTTAACGGACCGATCGACAAAATATGCACACAGCAACACTATTTCAAATTGCATTTACCAAACAAGTTGGATTGCATGTAACGAGCTGAGTGTGCGTGCCTATAAGCAAGTTCACATTCATACTGAAATATTCGAAACTGAAATCTGATTTGAGTATGAAAAACTCGGGTTGAGAACAAAAAAATTGGGTCAAGAATCATCAATGGCATTCCATATTTTTCGCATTGCATTTTCTCTAGCGCGTACTCAAAAAGGATCATCAGCTTTGGAATCAAATTCTTAAAATTTTTTTTCCCGAAAAAGTAGAAAAAAACAATAGCGATTTTAATGGCCAAATGGGTCGTGATTTTTCTGAAATCAAACGCATAAATCTATTGAAATTGTATCGTTATTTAGTTGCTTTGGTGATTTGTTTCCTCATTTGTTTTCAATTGCCAATATAATAAAGCAGAGAACAACAACAGCAACCACGAAAATGTTGAATGTGAGAGAGTTCAGTGAAATTCAATAGATTCGATTGATGCGTTTTACGTATGTTGAAAACGAATCGCTCTATTTCCATTTCATTCGCAATCATTTTAACTCCGACATACAATCGTGGACGTTTTGCGAGCCGCCAAACCACCAACTCTCTGAAAATAATTTGATTGCATAATTAAATATTTCAAGTGCAGGTGATTTCATGTGAAAAACGATATACAACGGAAAAATGAAAGAACAAACGCGAACGTGAGTGCGAACGAAAATATAATTGCTGCGGTCGCGTCTGAAAAGAGTGAGCTCGCGGGTACGATCCGTTGCGCTGGAAAATTATAAATGTGAAATTGAACAAAAAAATACACCACTTTTAATGGCACAATACATTTTGAACAGCCCGACAAATGGTATTGTGTGGCATTTAACCGATTGCGGCTAGGCATTGTGCGTGCACCCGATACCCAAATGAATTCCGAATGGAATCGCGCACACACAGACACCGACACGCGCACGTTCTGTGGTAGAAGACAAATGAACGCAATTATGAAATCCATACAGATAATTTTTAAAACATGTGTCAATAGAGATTTGTAAACGACCAAAAATGGAAAAATATCAATTGGTATATGCATTGCCAAACACAAAACACACCGGATGCTCTCTGTACGCACTTTGGCCGATACAGGCACGCACGCACACATTCGGCTCGTGCTCGGTGGTTGAAAATCCGTTTATTTTCGATGATTGTTCATTCAACAGAATACAATAGAAAATTCAACAATAAATTGCTTTCTAAAAAATAATTGTTTTTTTGGATCTGTTGTAATGATTCATTACTAATGAGCATGTGAGCTATGCAAATATGATGTGGCGGACAAATTTGTTAAATTTTTTGAAATCTTTTGTTTTGTGCATTCATCACGAGCGAGTCACTATCATTTTCGATGAGATCCATCGTCGGCGCCGACTGTTCACGTTGCAGAAAATGCGATTTCGTATCGCCCCATCACACTTTTCATGCGGTTCAGATAGTTTAATGAATCGGTTAGAATGAAAGCGAAACTTCATATTTAGTCTCTTGCTCTTTCTTATGAAATTTTCTGTTAGCGAGAGCTAACTTTTCTCTCACTTTCATTCTAACCGATTCAAATATTCGACAAAAAAACGTCGAAACAGCTGATTTTAAACAATTCTGATATAAATCAGTCATTGCGATAAAATTGAAGCCATTCTTCATTCAATATATTTCAATAATTGAATAATTTTTCAATTTGCATTTTTTTAAAACATTTGCAATCTATTTTGAACTAATTTTTATCTCAGATTTCCAATAATGCCAATAATTATTCATCATTTTCTTTTTAAATTTCCAATAATGCAAAAGAGATTTGATTGATTCTGCGTTTATTCCAATAGCTTAGACTAATGATTCATGATAAGATGTAGCAAGGGTATCACAAAACTGTGGCTTGCAATCAATTTCGAAAAATTCGCCTCTATATTTTATTGCTGATTATATTATCCGCTGGAATTTTTAATGTCATTTTAGGTTTTAAACATGCACGAGCAAATGCATGCAAATCCAAATTCCTGAAAACAGTAATGTTCCATGTCGGTTGACATCTTTAATAATTCTTTCCGCGTTTATTGATGGTAATGGTTTCTCGCCACTGACTCTATATCGGCTTCAGTATCAATGTGTTGGGAAGCTGATTGAATCGGTTGGTTATCTCATTGCATTTAATAGTGAAATGATTTTAAATTTCCGGTTTTCGCAGAGCATGTTGCTTTCAGCACGTTGTCTCGACTGAAATTACAAGCACTTGACACAATTGTCATTTTTTTTAAAAGCGAAATAATTGAGTGCAAGTATTCGAGATCACAATATCCAGCCAAACCAGTTATCAGATGATGATGAAAGAATTTATCGGAATCAATTGCATTCTGGCGAACGATTGGCCCCGGAAATTTAATAGGTCGAAGTGGGAACACAAACCGATATCTATCTTTCAATATAAATCAAAATACATGTGCGATAGACACAGAATTCAACGGTAGCAATAACGAATTGACTTCAAACGACGTGATAATTGTTATCTATTTATTCGAGAGATTGCTTGTATGCATTTTACGGTGTTGCATTTTAATATTAATGATGATTGCGTGATTATACATTAATTAAAATTTTCTGATTATATGGAAAATCAATACCAAATCTCTAAACTTGTAGCTGACAATTTTAACAATTCAGCGCAATTTCAAGTGCCCACAAAATAAATACACTTAGAAATAAATTGCACTTGGAAAATGTTGATGTAAATCTGATAATGTTGCTCAGTCCAAATCTAATCGGATGTTTACCAGAAATGGAAAAACAAAATCTTTAAAATGGTTTTTTCCATTTTGCATGAGGTCCAGCCTTTTATCGTGGAGGAATAAACAAACAAATAAAATCAAGAATAAACAAAGAATGGAGTTGAAGATCGAGTTGATTGGCATTTTTATTATTTCCATCATTTGCATTTAAATCTTAGTTCCGTCTATTTTTTAAAAGTGTTTTTTTACTATAAAAACTTTGCTCTTTTCGTAAAAAATCACGAAAAATCATTTATAGTAACCAAAATCAAGTTTTCGTATATATTTTGTTGTGGCTGCTCGGGCGAGGCGGTGAAAAGTAGTAAATCATGTCGGTGATCGCTAGCTGTAGCTGCAGCGTGGCTCCAGCTTGTGCGCATAGTGAATGTGAGCGCTAGCCGATTAATAGGATCGGAGGTTACTTCTAATGATTACATCATTGTTTCAGAATTAATATTTGTTACCATAATTAATTGCAAATAATTGCACACACGCGCGCGCGGCACACTCAGTAGGCAATTTCAACTGAATTGTAGACAATACGAATTGGTGACTAAATCGCAATGTGTATTTGCAGCGAAATCGACGGAATGAGTGCATTGAATGGAACAAAACAAAAATGGCCAAAAATGTTCTGCTTTTTCGTCTAGACCGTGTGCACAGTCGCTGGTGACGTCTCGCCAAACCGTATTTTTCACCGTTCAATTTTAAACACACATGAAGTGTGAGTGATTTTCGTAGCTTTTGACTTTACATAATATAATCATCAAAGCAAATCGGCATTGAAATGAAAGCCAGTTTTGTTACTATCCTACACTCGGGCGAATACGGTAAAAAGTTTTTTTTCCAAACAGCTTGAATGGGAACAAATAGTTGAAAATCAGTGCAAAACATGCATGTGCAACTAGATTAAGTGCGTCAAAATGTCATGCCGATAGCGATGTACATGTGCGTTGATATTACATAGCAAAACGGAAGTAATTTAATGGAAATGCGACAAACAATGAAGCGCACTTTGTTTTCATGGTTTGAGTTGAAAAAAAAAATGCTACATTTTTTTTACAGTTGTGTCGTTTTATGACCGGTTGTGCGACTTAAGACTCTGAATTTCAGAGAGTTAATGCCAACGAATTTTCAACCAATCAATATGTTTGATTCAAATAGATTGTATGGTGGTAATTTTCATTGAAATGCTGCCTTAAAATGCTCTATCGATGAGATGGAGAGGCGAGCATGTCTGCGTTATTTTCAACATATAAAATCGATTCTCCATCTCACCGATAGAGCTCTGACCAGAGCCGAAAAAAATACAAATGAATCGAAGAATTTAAAGCCAGAAGCAAACAAGGATTTTCTATTATATCAAAAAATAAGGAGAGTCGGTGAAGTTGTCATCAAGATAAAATCCTCTAATAGAAAACATTTCAAATCCAAAAAAAAAAAACATCGAAATTGCATCGAAAAAACCTGAATTTTGATAAGTTTTAATTAAATTTACACTGTTTAATTTAATGAGTTAAAGTGGCAAAAATTGATAAACAAAAACATTTGAAATAATCTTGTGAAAAAAGCACACACACAAAATTCGCAGGAGCTTCACTGGTGTCATATAAAGAAGTTAAAACCTACCGTGTGAACTGCTGACCGAACGTCACAATGCGAAACGTTTGTCCAACGTAAATAATAAATATTTAACACTTTTCAATTACGGTTCTTCGTGTGTGTTTGTTCGAAAATCAATATGTTCAGTCAGTTTCATGAAAAATTCCGAAGTTTAAATTGAAACAAAAGAACAGGGAACTTCAATTAAATAGCGATGAAAAAAGTTCTTTTTTATCCATTTTATGCATGGAAATCACCGCTTCTATAATGGATTAAACGATCAAGCCGAAGTGCCGAGTAATTGCGAAATTGTGTGTTGAAATTTCCCGAATTTTGAATATGTCAATCAAATTATTCGGCTTTGTGTTTCGCAGAATTGATTTAAAACAAAAATAAAATGACGAATGTCCTCAAAATGTCCGTAACACTTTAGTCATCCTGCTGCTCAATCAATTATTTTGTGATCGCACGTTGAATATCGCGAATAATTTATTTATATCAATGTCATGACTAAACTTGACTCTATTTTATGCTGGTTATTTTGAATCAAAATAGAACGAAATTCCGATAAACAAGGAAAAAATTATCATACACAAGAACAAACCGAATGAAGTCAAGTAGAAACAAACGAAGGAATGAAAAAATAAAATATTAAGTCTGAATCTACCACAAGCGTACGCATCGCCTGTCGACCGTTTTTATTTAAACGAAGTTTAAAACTAAACTGAAAAACCAAATCGAACTGTAGCTATCTGGTCGTAGTTGGCGTTTTCATTACTCTATTCAGTTCCTTTCTTGTGTTCACATTCGCCTGTCGACTAGAAAATTGAAACAAAAATCAACGATTTGTTGTTGTTGCCCTTTTCCGAATCGTCACTTACGTGCGCCGTACGTTGGCTTAGTAGATTTTGTGAATGATATTCTCACACAGTGGTTGCAAGTGTGCGTATGTTTATGTCAGTGTCAGTGTGGTTGTGCGCGCATGTAGCCGCTTCGCTTCGTGTGCGTACACTTATTTACCTTGCTGCTTTTATATTGATCACAATTTGTATATAGATTTGATTTAATTGGCGACTTTGAAAACTGATAGAGAAAAGAGTGCAAAACACCAAGCTATCGCAAATGATCAAGACATTGTCAGCTCTGCAACGCACACATACTTACACACACACATCGTTATTACGAAGTCATCCAACAGGTATTCAAAACGATTTGCGTATTAGCAGAAGGTGTAGAGCCCACAGCGCTCTAATATAATCTCAACAGCAACAACAATCGAAAAACAATGACAAGCCACTCGGCACACACAAGCTCAAATCCAAAAACATCATTTAAACAAGGCAGATCATTCGACACGTTCGGCCAATATGTGCGCGAACCAGCACAAGATAGAGCGAGATGCATTTAAGTCGTTTGCATAGACCCCGTACTCACAACACAGTGTCTGAAAACAAAAACGATAAGCAACACAGTTGTTCGCCTCTCTTCCACATTTCATTCGTCATTGTCAGCGTGTGCATGCGGTATGGACATTCGAAACGAATTGCCTTTATCAATAACTTTAAAGCATAATTATAACAATAAAATAAGCATAAGGCAAACCACATACAGCCGGTCGCCCTCTTTTCAGATAAGAATTTGACTTTCGCTCACTCTCACACTCATCTGATTTACACAAAAATATTACAGAGCAACTTTTCATATAGTTTATTTGAATGAATGCGAAATTTCAACGCTTGTATTCTCCACTAACTGATTGTTCTGAAACTGTATTCCATTCGTTTTATCATGAATTCATTTGAAATTTAGATAAAACTATATGCTTTGAATCGGCCTTCATAATTTGATAAAGAATAGAAATATTTCCTTGAGAAAAAAAACTTCCCTTGAATGTATTTGTCTGCTATTCTATTATCGGCTGCACTGTTTCCCTGGTGGTTTTCTATCATTCATACGACGGTAACCGTCGGACGGTTTGATTCACATTTTCATAGTGGTTTGTTCCGAACTGAAACGAACCGCAACTGCCGTATCGGACATACAAATGCCTTTTTTCAATCAATTAATATAATTGCGTGTCGCCAATTAGAATCTACGTTCTTCGTCGTTCATTCGTCCGACAATAAACGATTTTTGATATTTTCATAGATAATCGTATTTGTTCGGCACTGGCTATTGCATTTTTAATAAGCGGCGCTTGTCCTTCCCTTATTTCACTTGAATCGTGAATGTGCGGCATTTAACGAGAGATTGTGGAGCATTTCAATCGATAAATGCGCTTACACATTCCACTTCTGAAAACTACCAACTCTGTTAAATGTTTGATTTTCGAAATTGTCTCGGTCATTTTAGTTTTTTGGCTTTGGTTTGAGCGTCGAATAACAAACAACTACAACTGAAATATCGAATTTTCAATTTTATTTCAGTTAATTGTCAGTCGATACTTGCATTCACTTGGGTGCCAGTGCAAGAGACAGTATTTAAAAAGTGTTGATTTCAGGGCCGAAAATATTTTGCAACTAAATGGCTGAAAGTCAAAAAACAGGATTAGAGGAAGCGATTGTAACATCTTTAATTCATTGTCGATCGATGTGCGTCATATTCATATTTTGCAAAACAAATTGCATTCACCATCAATTTGTGATAATTGGTTCGGCGAGCCGAATATTGCACGAGATTATTTTAAGATCCCGAATTCGAACAAGGCCAATACAGAGGGGGCCAGTCGCAAGAGCAAGTGAGTGTATGAGTAAATCAGTGAATGAATGCAATTGATATGGTGTGAAAGCTGTGACGAGCGGCACGTGTTTTGCTGAACATGT
Source organism: Obolodiplosis robiniae (assembly GCA_028476595.1). Lineage (NCBI taxonomy): Eukaryota > Metazoa > Arthropoda > Insecta > Diptera > Cecidomyiidae > Obolodiplosis > Obolodiplosis robiniae. The sequence continues at coordinate 4,897,299 of CM052014.1, forward strand.
GATGCATGATGTGACATGTTGCATGGCCAAGTTGTGTTTGTCGCTGCGTTACTTTCGTGCCATGCTCTCTAGAGCTGAGGACACATTGAACACGTTAGATTCCACGTACCGATACATGAGCGTGCATGCTTGCTGCTGTTGAGCCGAAATATATGCAAAGTTTCAGTTGACATCTGGATGAAAAAGCGATTCGTGCTAAAGATTTCCATTCGATTTGCAAGTTTTGATTTTGAATGGTCAATTGAGATTATTGAATTGCATGTAAGTCTAAAATGAGTTTCACGTCTTTGTATCTTCTTCATTGCAATGAATTTCACAACAAATTCAAGAACAGAATTGGCTTTTGCGATGCAATTATTTAAAATCCGCACTTAAATGAAATTCTACATATTTATCTTACGCTCATTGAAAATTCTGCAATTATTTACGTCTTTGGAAAATATTCAGATGATTGATTACTTTGTACTTACTTTTTGCATTCCCATCCAATTAAAAAGTCAATTATTATCTGACCTACTGATTGGAAGATTTAAATTGACTCACATAGTTTTAAATCATTGAAATGATCAAGTTGTTGTACAAATGTTTTAATCAATACAAATTTTGATTTATCTGCGGCGGAAAAAAAACTGCACCCACAATTTAATGATGATGAGATCTCAAAGGTGACAATTTACGTGCTGCTAAACGATTTCCTGCACTTTAATTGCATTCGATGCCTGTATGCATTTATGAATGCTATGTTTTTTTTCAAGACATCTGTTTCAATTTGCCAACGGCCAAAGGTGCACGAAACCCATCAATCAAACTAATTAGCCATTACAGCGTACTTCTCCGTTTGATCACATTATTTGGTGTGACTTGATGTGTGCTCAATCAATTTCAATATTGCATACTTTGTGGCAGTCATTAAATTAAAATGAAATGTGCCATGGATTTGTGAATTACTTTGGGGCGAGTTTCATTCAGTTTTTGCATTTAATTCTTTCGAAATTACGTTTGTCATTCAGACATTTTCCCATCTTTTTTATTTATTTTTTTTATGTTCATTCTACACTTTATTTGTATTATTCTCTTTTCTACTTTGCTTTATTACATTTTTTTACAGTTTTCGATGAATTTTTTCAAATCATCTCAGATTTCTATCGGTTGTGTCGATTTTGCAATCTGAGCAAATTTCGTCGTAAAACTCCAGAAATGATATAAGAAAACGTTCTATACTGATGTATTGGATTTATTTTGTAGCTAAAATCGGTTCACTTTTCAAATCTCCAGAGCCGTTTTTTTTCTCTTCATGAAGCCTCACATCATTCGAATATGAAACAGTATTTCATGCGATTTGGTACCATTTTATGTTGATATGGAATTGGAAATATGGCTTCGCACTTCACATGGATCATCGTCAGCCAATTTTCATCCATTCGAAACGATATGATTTGATATGAATATTATTCGGAGAGAAAAATCCGTTTGGAAAATGTATGTAAATTTTCTCTCAATCGCATTCTTACTATTGCTTAAAAAATATTGGTGATGCGTTGCCCGGTATCCGCCATGAATAATAAGATGATTTAAATTGCGTCTCATTTTCTATCAGATTCCCATCATTTGGACCGTTCTTCAGCTACTTTTTATTTCCATTGATATTTCTGCTCTCGTTTTCAATCGATGTTGAGTTTTCTGCTGATATCTGCTGTGTGTGTGGGTTTTTAATTTGATCGCATCGACTCGGATTAGATTGCAAGCGAGAATATTATTATTTTCTTATTGGCTATGAGATTGCATGGAGACATGGAGTGAATAAATAATTGGATATTTTCACACATTTTTTTCTTCTTTCGCTTTGAAATATATAGAGATATCCATATCTTCGGGGGATTGTTAACCGATTTCCGACATATTTTTCTCTCACTCTTAAACATTTAAGCACGTCTTTCAATATCGGTGAACAATCTTGTGTGAGATTTGCCTCAAATTCAAAGCTGAAGTAGCACAAAAACAGAAGAGAGCATTCAAAGTTCGTCTACAAATGAAGTTCAAAGCCAATGTTGAAAGTTTCGCATGATTCATCATTTTTCACTTCATTTGAATATATGGGAAATTCCAACAATTTCTTCGTCAATATTCAAAAATGAAAATTGTCAAAATCAGCGAAAAGTTATGGCGAAAATTAGTTGAAGTTTCTCTCAAAAGTTCATATTTTATTATTTCATGTTCCTTTCATTAAAAAATTCCATAACATTCCCATTTGCTTTGGTAAAATATTCGATAGCAATAATATATGAACGTAACTTCGAAAGTATAAAGCTCGAAAATTATCTTTGGAGAATGATTTATCCTGAAAATATCGTTAGTTCTTTGGCAATAATTCATTGCATGTTTCAAATGCCATATTTCAAACTATGTGATTTCGAATTCCAACTCTTTTCTTCGTTGCATTGTAGCAAAGTCAATTTTTAATTAAACGCCAAACTTGTTGTGTTCCAGCAAAAATATAATTGTTATCACATCCAATGATTGCTGAAGATCATAAAGCAATGCGAGAAATTACAGTTTGAACAATGTTAAAAAAGAGTTGACAAAAAGAATTCGAGCACACAGAGGGAGAGAGAGAAGCACACATTCTCTCATAATACATTCCAGAGATGAATTTATCGTCTGCTAAATGATATAGTTAATTTAAGCGCTTTAAAAAAGATTTATACACATACAAAGTTAATATGGAATGGAAAGACATCATCCATTTGCTGAAGGCATCGGAATCGAGAAGGAGCGAATGCGGAGCAGCAACGAATCGCGTTCACATATCCACATATTAATGCATTGCAACTGTATGAGTGCGTTCACAATGGAGCATTACGAATTCAGCATGCAAGTAAGTTGAGCTTATTTCGGATTCTAAGTAGCATTAGTGTCTGTTAAATGAATGGATTTTTCACATTTCCGTTCATTTTATGTGTGCTGATTTTTTTCGCATTTGCTTTTGTTGCTTATTCGTTTGTCATCAACAGAAAGTTCATTTATGTATAGATGATGTTCGCGTTGTGCTAGAGAGAAATAAGAATCTGCAGAAAATTAAGTGAAATGTTTGTTTACATGAGAGGAGCCGACGCAACTGTAGCTCGATAAATGAAAAAGCAAATGATAGCGGGAGAGTGGGAAGGATGGCAAAAAACAAGAACGAACACGAAGGGATAGCGAGATCGAGGCCGTGCATGAGAGTAAGAGAGACAGTAAAACCGGGAGAGTATGAGAAAGCATGAGCAAAAATTACACTGATTAGAACAAAACATAGCCCATATAAAGCAAACACCAAACATACAAACTGGCATGCATTGCCAGCCGAATTTTTTCGAGTCATTTCTCTTATTTGTGCCAACACTGAATGCTTGCGCTGCTACTGCTGTTGAGGCATACGATGCTCGGACCAAAATATATGAGCGAATTGTCGAAAAGAAAAGTTCTGTGCATGAAAGAGGGGAGTTGCTAACAAACCAAATGAAAATAGAAAATTAAATTTTGTTCATTTAGCTGTGTGAATAGCGAGAGCGAGTCTGCAAATGTAATGCGAGGCCGCCGTTGAACAAAGAACTTCATTCACAATTCATTTTTGCTATTTTAGCCGCCTTCTAATTACAATGATCCGATTTAAAGCTCTTGACGATCATTGCATTTGCACGGAAATCGGGCAAAGTGCAATGCAGTGCGAGTGCGAGTGTAGTCTTCATTGAACAATCCAAACGAATATATATATCCTCTTCGCCGAATGAAATTTGAGCAACAAAAGTGAACTGTACTGCGTCTACGACGCACACCGACAGCCACTTGTTTCGGCTCGTATTCTCTCGTTGCATGCCAAAAGATGAAAATTACAGTGTTTCTTCACCAATTATCGTCAGCTGTACAGTGCAAATCTCAAGCCAGGGCTAACCCAAAACAAAAAGTTTATAATCTCTGTACTTCAGCTGTGCCGAACAGTGTTGCCGTTCGCATCATCAAATTGGAATCAAATTCAATGAAAACGGAAATGTTAAGATGTTAAAGGGAGAATAAACATCGGATAACGAATTTCTTCTTATCGAAAGAACACAGACAAACAAATGCGGATCAAGTGAATATTTGGGATAAGCTTTCGGTTGATACCTCGAACGAGCGCTCACGCACATCTTCGTGTTGTAATGATGTTAGCAATCGGATTACGTTAATATTTGTGCTTTGCAAGCGGACGATGCTTTGTATCTTCTCCTATGTAAAGGGATAGTGAATGTCGTTAGACCGCGCCATCTCTACCTAAACGATTGTACAAAACGCTTCAACATTACACCTTCCCCGCCTTCCCCTTCTTCAAACAGCGAGTTTGACAGGCTCCGCATCTTTGCTGTCATTGTTTAAAGAAGGGGAAAAAGTGTTAACCATCCATAGACGAATGGTACAGAGAGCGCTGCTGTCAAGCTAAGTGTCAAAATTCAATTTTGCATCGTCCGCTTGGTGCTTTGTTTGCGAATGTGCTGAAGTGTGGAAAAACTTTGCTTTCATCCTTGTTCCTTGCACTCACACTTGAAAAATTGTTACCGCATTCGGGATTTTGATTGCACATTGATCGCAAATAAAGTAAGAATAGAGCGAAGCTCGAAGCAAAACACCAACCGGAATTTCACTCCGTTTTTGAGCTGATTGAATTGAAAATCATAACCATTGTTTTGATCGTGCCGTAACCAATTAAATAGGGATTTTCAAAATATTTGTTTGATTGGTTTTCACTGCTAACCCTCACAAAAGCATGCAAAAAAAGTATGAGGATTTCGTGGAACATTAAAAAATGGAAGATTCAGGAATTGGCACACAACTTCCAGTTTATTTCTTGAAACATTTGATATTTTTGCATATTCTCACTAAACTCGCTATGACATTCAAAGCTATCACATACATATAGGCGATTCATATATAAACGCCGATTTTGAGATATTCGGTTTTTGTTATATATTTTGCTTAATTTGATCCGTTTCTATGCTGCTTTTTAAATGATCTCGATTTCAATCGAAAAGTCTTTGCTCCGAATATTTGATTTTTTTTTTCGAAAAACTCGATTTTAACATACATTAACCAAAAAGTTTCGATTGCAAAAGCAAAACATATCCTCCATTGAGGCTAAAATATTTTTTCTGCTTGAATTTGTCGAAAGGAAATTGAAAACTGAGCTTTTGATCCACAAGAAACGTTGATTTTCTTGATTTCAATCAAAAAATATGGTTTCCTCGGCAATTCTCTGTGGTGGACGCATATATCAGTAAAAAAGCTATTCCCTTCATGGATGTAATAGAAATGTAAATAAGAGTCGTTGTGCCCATATTAACTTGAATATTCAACACGATGAAGCAGGAAATTGCGAAATAAGGAAAATAAAATACACATTCAATTTAGTAAAACAGAATTCGCTGGATACTCTAAACGGTTTTCTTTGCTGTTTCTCTTTGATGTTTTCATCAAATAGATTTCAAATAAAACAACCATTTTTTTATTAGAAGTGAATCGCATCTATTCACTAAATATTCCATAAAAACGTGACCAGTGCCATTAAAATTGCAAATGATGATGAATGAATATTTCAAGCCCATTGTACTGCTTTGTTTAGCTCCAATTAGATGAAGTGCTGAAGATGCAATGCAAAAGCGGTAAATATACCAATAAATAATAGAAATTAATGCATTTTTTAAGCCGTTTGTTAGGCTTCAATATCTTTTTATGAAAAAACCGTACCGTAAATGAAGAACGGCTTTCCTCACTTATTTTACACAACAAAATGTTTGCTACATTCACAACAACCAAACAACAATCAAGATTCTCTATTCGAAAGTTCATCAACTTTTCTCAACCAATTGCTTCCAACCAAATTTTTTCCCGCTAAAATATTGTTTTCCGCTTTTTGTTGTTTTCTTGACGATTTTGGAGATTGACATTAAAATATTCAGAATAATATGGAAAATAGTCGCATTGCAATGAAGCTGGCATAACGAGAAAAAAACGGTGCCACAATGTATTTTATTTGGAGAACAAAATGAAGGGTGAATACACAACGCGTTAGACGATGATGGCTTTTCAGTATTTCGTGGCATTATGTAATGCACCAAATGTCTATTTTCTTTAACCATTTGCGTGCTTTAAATGTCTCTCTCTTTCATGAAAATGCTAGAAAATTCCACAGCAGCACACAAAATGAATACAAAATTGTCTCTCAACCCCAACATAATTTCGTGTGTTGTTGTTTTTTTTTCTATTGTGTATTTTTCGGAAAAATTCCACCGTTGCCACTGTAGCGTCGGTACTCGAAACCTACAACTGGAGCAGCTGAATGGATGTCATCGTCATTTGGTGTACAGGGGGGCATGTATTATTAAACAATCTTCGTAAATAGACCTCATAATTTGCATATTTATGCCATAAATTATCATAGTGCAATTAAAATTTCCTTGTGTTCAAGCGGAGATTTTCATTTGAGTGCGATGTGTTTTTTTTTTTCTTGCTGTTTTCCATATTTTCCGGTCCTTTTTCCATCTCAATTCAGCTGCGTGAATGCAGCGCACTTCGGAAGCCTCTTTTTACCCTGCGCAAATTGACGTCCCTTTATCGGTGTATGTGCATGGGAAAAAGAGTGAAAAAAAAACGTTGTAGCAATTAATACCATTGCAATATAATATCCTTGTAGTCGTTTGTACACGCTCTGTCTGTTGCTCTTTCTCCCCCCTTTTTATATCGATATTATATTTTATGGTTTTATTGTCGATTTTCGCTTGAGAGCCGCACAATTAAAACGAGTTGTGCAAAAACCCATCCATCTCACCCGGCACACACACAGCAGTCGAACATTTCCAATGACGCATCTTTTTATGTTTCATTGGGTTTTTATCGAGTCGTTTCTCAATTACTTGTAATTTGTAATTTTGCTGATAAAAACGAGAGCTCATAATTTATGATTCCATAAATTTGTTATTCTCGGCACATAAATTATAACATTTTTGAAGTGAAGTGGTTATACAGCCACAGCACAACGTTCGGAATCACAAGCAATTATATTGTCGAAAAATTTGAAATTGCAAGGAAACAAATATCGATTATAAAATCCTTTTCCGTTGAGTGGGCACATTTCATTTTTTGCACAGACTCTCTCTCTCTCTCTCTCTCTCTCTCTCTTTCTCTCTTATTATTTCCTCTGTGCTTATGAATATATTTTATTTAAAATTCCAATGGGTCGTTACTCGTTCGTTTTGATTCTGGCATTTCATCAAGAATTATACTCATTAAAATCGGATCAGTGAATATTTTGCTTTGATATCCTTTTTTCTACAATTCCGCTTTCATTCTCGTCGACAGCAGTTACCGATGGAAAAACATAAGCTTATTTTGAATCTTAACAGGAGATTTTTCGTCGCCCTTTGTTCTTCTATCATTCGACATACGAAAGCAATGAAAAGCGGAAAGGTGCTCCACCGATTTCTAGTATATGATTCACAATCAACTGAATGAAATGGAAAAGAGTGTTTTTCATCTTAAAAGAAGGAAATCCTCAGAGGTTATTCTTCCATTTTTTTTCTACTGTTTGACACATAGCAACCATGTTTTGCCGAAGCATTTTCTGTTTCACTGAAGTAATCTCGAAAACATTGCATCGATTTCTGCATTAAGTGCAAATGTTGTAACTTGAGTTTAGTACAGTTTAGGATTGGATTCCTTCGGTTGCCTCGCAGCACATCTGCTCAGCAAAACAAATACAGCCTGTCAATAGAATTTATGTAGAAAGTTCCCGGGAAAAGAAAAAGAGTTGTAAACAATAAGCGATGTGATTATTTGATTGTTTTTGAGCTTTGTATTTGTATACAACGCACTTTAGCTTCGGTTACGACTTAACACACACAAAAAAAACACTCTTTCTTTCTCTCTCTCCCTCTCCCTCTCCCTCAGGACGTGATTTGTGATTTTGAATTAAGTTATTGTTTAAGCATGCTCATACGTTTCAATCGCAGATAAACAACGACATTGCCCCCCGAATGATATCATTGCATATTTATCCATATGCCCAATTTTTTTTCTCGCAGAACCAAACACATGTTCCGCTTTGATTAAATTTCAATTTAAACTACAGTTCAGCTGGTTGACAGACAAAAAATAGGTACAGACAGCTGAAATGGCGATACAATCACCAGCCTCCGAAATGTATTGTAAACAGGCAAAAAGCGAACGGTGGAAAAATTTAATCTGATTGAAAATTCAGTTCAGAGCAAAACGAACACTCTTTCGGGCAACTCCAACCAACAAAAAACAACGGGGATACACAATTTGAAATGTCAGCGAATTCGAATCGGCGCTTGGAAAACAAATTGAATTATGGTCTAACATATCCTTCTGGCTTTGATGTTAGCACACAAGTTAAACCGAACGCTCTTTAGTTCAAATTATTTGATGTCGACTTCCTACTTTTTCCACATCTCTTGTTGAATATTCATCGGGTCAGAGACTGGAAAAGGCTGGAAATGAGATAAAAAACATGTTTTGTCTTTCGAAGAATGCTTTTGAAATTTTACCAAAAATATTTTTTACGGGTATTTACCGTTGTTTTAGATTCAAAATTGAAACAAAAAAATGGTATTTTACATAAAATATGATGAAAACGAATCTTTCAATTGATTTGAAATTAGTGGATTTCCATAGGCACAATCAACTTCTCGGCCAGACTTCGTATTTCTTGGCCAGCCTGCTGCTACCTGACGCATTGCTTGCTGCGATGTGCAAAGCTTAAAGCAAAAATAATTAATGCTCAAATATTGATTCGATCAAATAGCTGGAATGTTGGAAGTAATTACTAGGATAAACTGGAAATGAAGTGGTGATTTTAATTTTCTCTCGAAGGCATTTTTGTTGTTTACATTAAGCAAATATGCAGAGGTGTAATATGCACTTCCGATCTTTATGTAAATAACATTTTTCACACCAACTCAACGCAGAAGCAATCCAAAGGACGGAAATCGATCGCGGTAAAAACTGAATTGAAAGAGCAGTATTTTGCTCGTTCCCTGTTCTGCACATCACAATTTTTCATAATTATTCATGGAAGGGAATTCATATTATTTATTCTATTTGTTGAGCACATTAACGTGTGTACGAAGGCTTTGCTAATTGATTTATTAGTAAAACGTACATTGTGATTGCAATTGTATAAAACACACGCGCATTTGAAATATTTGTTTTCGTTTGAAATGTGTGATGGTTTATTTGCTTTGTTGCAGATGCATTGATGCCAATGCGCTGGCATGTTTCAGAAAACTATCAATGTAAATATACAGATTTTTGCTTGTACAGAGATTTGAATTAAACAATGAATGAATCCGCTTTTCGCGGAAATTTATATGTTTTTCGTGTATTCATCTCGTATACAATGTTGAAATATTTGTGTAAATAGTGATCGCAGATGTGAATTTTCGGTACATACAATCCGCGAGACACAATCGGAATTGTTGAAAACTTTTCCATTTCACAAATATGCGAGGCATCAACTGTTGATGATAATTTTTGTGTTTTTGCTATTTACGAGCATGCATGCACACAAACACACTCGACACTTTGCCACTATTTGCATTCAGCCTAATAACATGGCTTTGAATTGCTGAAACAAAATAATCATGATTGAAATGTGAGTGTGTGTATTTGTGAGCCACAACACACAGCCAGATACAGTGAAATCGCGGTGGCCTGCGGGGTTTTCGGTATTACACCAAAACTTACACAACTAACCATTATTTGTGTGCAGTCATTTTGAGTTTATGTGTAATTTGTTGCAATAAACGAGCCAACTGCACACATAACCGGTTCACATTCTTTCTGACATCAACCGCAAGGAGCAGATAAATCAAAGTGATTCACTTTGTAATCCCTCAAAGTAGCGCTGGATAGTTGGCTGAATGAAGACATGTAACAGCTCTTCGGATGACTCGATGACATTGCTTGAGCCAAGGAAATGTCAAAGGTACAGTTCAACACCCGCAAAATTGACTCTGGATTGGATCCACTTTTAAGCAGAAAGTTACTTAAATCGAGCGAAAAAGTTTATTCTTACACAAGAACCCATCTAATGACATATGTATGAAAGTCGTGCGAGCGCCTGAGCACACGAACAAATTCTGAATCGGTGCGATTTCTTTCAAAATCGTGCACATGAAATAGAAGTGATTCTCGGGTTCGAAAGCCATCGTCGTCATTAAAATCACGTTCTCTCAACAAAAATTACGAAACTTTTGTTTATGCGTTGAAATAGCACGAAATCAAAAATAACACTGAACCCAGCGATGAAAAGTATTTGACGTCTCTACTCACACCACCACCATCACCATCTGCCAACTTGATTCCATTCGCCAAAAACAAACTAAAAGAAGAAAAAAGAACTTCGTACATGCAATAATACTTATTTCTTAAGAAGAAGTGTAAGTTTCAGTCTTTGATATCCCGAAGAGAGAGTGAGAGCAGGTGCTGTCAGTGCGCTTCTTTAATTTATTCCAGAGAAATCTGCACAAACTTCCTTCGTAATCTAACAAATTGATAGGAAAACACTTCTTATGGCTGTAATTCAACACGTTCATGAAATTGAGTTTCCATTAGAACACAATTAGTTTGCTGCAAAGCAACACAAGTCTTCGGATCATGTTTCTTTTACGAGGAAGTCTATTTCGCCTGAATCTGTCCATCATTTAGGAGAAGTTGAATCATCTTTGTTTGATTGTAATTAGCTTTATAGTGTTCTGCTTCTGTTAGTAATGCTTTGAAAAGTCACAAAAAAATTAAGCACATTTTCCAATGGAGTTTAGTTTAGTTTTATTTTCATATTGAATGCAAGCACTGCAGCAAAAGCAGTTGATATTTATGGAGATTGATAAGATTTTAAGCAACTAACAGTCTTTGATATTTCAATAAGATTTTTTATTTTTTTTTTTAAAAAAAAACATTAATTTTATCGATATTTCATCTGTGTGTTTTTATTTAGGGGAAAAATATTTCACACTAATTATTATTGAATACGAGGCATAAAACTGGTTTTCCAGGCTGGCTCTTACATCAGAGAATACACAAAAAACAAATAAAAAAAATGTGGTTGGCAAAAAGTAACATGTAATGCTTTCGAATAAGAACTTGTGGTTGTACGCTCAAATGACTACGTCTGAAGTTTGTGCTGCTCTTTAGAATGTAATTCTGAAACTGCTTTTTGCTTTCGTTCAAACTGTGAAACAATTTTACCCGGGTATTTTCTTTCAAATGTTTACGATGTTGACTCTAGCATCATGATTGAATTATTTTACTATCGCATTTAGTTGAGTGAAAATTAGCAAATCATCGTTCATGCCCGTTTTATTTCGGCAATTTTTTTAAGAAAATGTCTCTTGGAGAAATGTGTGCTGATTTTTCAAATTTCTCTAACAAATTCATAATTTGTGCCATCCAGATCGAGCTCTGTTTGAGATTGACAAGATTCAAATAAAATGATTTGCAAGTAATGTTATCGAAGTAGCACATAGCGCATTCACTTTGCCAACTGAATTGCGACATATTTCCATCCGTATTCTGTTGATCTTCTTAACTAATTAAAGTTTTCGCTTAAATTCAACTCCAAATTCGGTTGGAGTTTAAGGCAAATATTTGAAAATAGTACAAAAGTAGGTGAACGAAATGTCTGTTAAGTTTTCAATTTTTCTTCATCAAACCAATAGAGATTTAATGAAAGTAGAATGCACAAAGTAAATCATTTTCACCAACTGAATTTGTGTTTGGCTCGCTAAGCAAATAATGGATCTTGCCATATACACATTTCATGTGCTTTCATCCCTTACAAACAGATGTTTTGACGAATTCTTGCATTTAATTGGAAATCTCACCCGAAACTTTTGGATAATATTGCTTTCAACCATAGTCAAATAAAATCTATAGCTCACAGTCTTGACGCGTTCATAATGAAGGCAAGAGACTCTAATAACACTTGCGTATCTGCGAATGATTTGATATCAACAATTGAATTCGTAGTCAGATGCTCAACGCCCAACGTGGGTGACAATGGAAAAAGGAGAGCAACGATGATGTAATTGCTTTCGTTTGCATGGCCGGCATCTTGCGGGTAACATATTTTCGAAATTAAACAAAAGTTTTGGCCGTTATTTTAATGGTAATTGTTGATCGTTGGTTGCGTTCATGAGATTTGACCGATGGTAGCGAGTGAATGGCATGAGACACGCGCTCCACTTCGGGTCATAAGGATTAATTTGAGACAATTCAAAATAATGATCACCACAAGACAAACATTTTGCGAGCGATAAATTTGCACATCTCAACATGAAACACCCATTGTCGTTTTCCTATCTTTTTTATGATTCTTCAAAGTTTCCATTAAATGAAAAAGTCAGTGCCAAGTTCCTTTTTTTCTGTCGCTATCTCTACTCTCCCTTCTTCTCTCTCTTTCTCTCTCTCTCTCTCTCTCCCTCTCTCTCTCTTTCTCAAAACGCATCAAGTAATTGAACTGGAGCTGCCTTGAACATCGCAAAATGTTTTCACATTTTCAATGCAAATCAGTCAAAACAAATTGATGGCGTTTCGTTAACACCCCCACATATATCGCATTACGAACTTCAGATTTTTCAATCAAACGAAAGTAAACGATATGTCAGTTTACTTTTAGCTAAAAACCCTTGCGCTTTTTTATTTCATGTGCGCGCGCGTCCTCGCGAAATTTGTACAACTTGCATTTGTTGGCATCAAAAAGCCATTTAACGATTTTGAAAATGCCGAAACGTTATTTGACTTACACTTGATGGTTTTTGCATTTCTTATTTTTTCTTCATCATTTCAATGGAAATGTTGGTCCAAATGCAGATAGAAAGAGGATGAAACGAAGGGAAGCGTGAAAGTAACGACAAAATGTGCATTAAGTAAAATAACGATTGAACGCGTTGAGTAAATTGTAGATGCTTTTTTTTTTGTTGGTTGATTCCGACGATCCAATATTGTGACAACGACATAACATCAAATGCACACGAAAAGAAAACGATATGAGCTCGAATACTTAATCTCGTTTGCAGCAGACTGTGTGCTTCGAAGTGGCGAGGGAACAAAACCATCACGCCATAGGCATTTATTTTCATTTTTCAAATGGCTTGGGCTCGTATACAATTCGTATTAAAATGTCATTGGATAATCCGTTTTGTCACTGCGTTCGCATTCACGTAAGCAAAAGCAACAAAATAAAACGTTCCATTTGTTCAACATAACGATTATAGAGGGGTTTGAATGATTTCCAGTCGAAATTAAAAACGAACGTTCGCGTTGGAATTGAAGTTGAGTTGCGCTAATCCAATGACATTGCGATTGTAGAAAGATTACAGTCATTGCCGAAATGATTTATTGATGACTTGTAGAGAAAATTGTATTTATTTGTTTCGAAATTATAATAAATGACAACACGTTTCATTTAGTTGCTGAAAAGAAGAGGGAGACAATTTTTTTCAAGAAGATGCCCTACCATAAGTCCGGTGCTCTTATTATTTCGAAGGATTTTCAGCCACTCAACAAAGTGTCCAAAAAAGTGAAACGCATCCTTGAAAGAGTTAAATAAAACCAGGCTGAAAAAAGTGAAAGAAAAACACATTTTTGCGAAAGAATGTCTCGTGTTTCGAAATAAAACTCTCACACAAAATTTTCATACAAGTTTCAACTTCATTTTAGTTAGAAAAAATAAATAGTACAGCTTATAAAATATAGAACTAGGTATGCGTGGTGTGTGTTATAGCTTAATTAAGTTTATTATATAAAATGACAAAATGCGATTGCAACGAGTTTGACGCGGTTATTGGAAATTCGTCTATAAATATGAATGATACACTCGAACGATGTACTCAAAATGACTCAAGAAATGCATCCTACTATCTAAAATGAGAATTATGGAATGCATGATTTCTGTTCATTTATTTTACAATTGGAGCTTGTTGGTAATCAGGCTATTGTGTGGGTCGCACAGCCGCTGGTTGTGGATGTAATGACGATAAATTGTATTGATATTTAAGATTGTCTCCGGCTAAACGTCTCACACTGTGCTGGTTGACATTATAGGATGACTGGTGTCCATTGTATAGACCACCGCCATCGTTGGCATTCGATTCTTTTTGTAATGTGCGCGATTGAGGTAGTGGCAAATATGTTGCATATGCGGCACAAGGTGGCCAATAATAGTTGGATCCATATGGTTGAGCTGAAATTGCGTGGGAATATGCTGGTTGTGACCGTTGGAATTCCGATGGCGCGACACCCTTTGACGCATAGTTAACGCTTGGTGTTTGCAATGGACTAGTTTGCACTTGAGGATATTGAGGATACTGGCTATATTGTACAGATTGCCGATACTGTGGCGCATAAACAGGTGGCGAAACGCTAGATGGAATATTTTGCTGCGATACTTGAGCATTCTCCTTTTGCACATTGTTGACATAAACAAAACCATTTTCATCCAAAAGGCCATGTGCAACGGCATCATAATAGGAATTTCGCTCATTTTTATCATTCAAATACCAACCGGGAGCCTTCACAACTTTGATGACAACCTTTTCGCGTGCACCGCCAGCCGTATAACTTTCTCGATTGCTGTACGTCGATGTAATCACCGGTGATGAATAGCTTTGTGCGTTCAATGAACTAGTATATGCTGACGGTACATTTTGAATGGTGGCAATTGTATTGCTGGGCTCATGAACGATTGAGGGCAACGACGATGGCAGCACGGGCGCCGTATATTGGCGCAGATTTGACGGTCGATTGACTACTTCAGATTGAACATTATTTTGAATTGATTTTGGATAAACGGTTTGCAATGGCGGATGTGGTACATCGTAATTAACAGGAGGTTGATTTTCAATTTCGGCATAAACGTATGCTTGTGCCGTTGGCTTTTGTGAATCATGCTGTTGCTGTTGCTGCTGCTGTGCGTTGATTGATTGGCGATACTTGATTGAATCCCTTGCAATGTTTATGCTGTCACTTTTTCGGTGTTCTTCGGATTCCTGTGAGAACCAAACAAATTTCAATAATACGACGAAAAACTGTAACAATTTTTGTTTGTTCGCATGTCAATTGTTAATAAACTTGTATTAAAAATCTATGGGCGTTTTGTTGTTGTTTAGCGTCTGGTGGAACGGCGGTTGCTCGAGTAGTAGTTGTTGTTGTTGTCAATGTCGATTGATAAATCGTTTTAGTGTCTTTTAGTGGAGCGTTAGCACTTTTGTATCTACTCGATTGAATCGTTGGTAACTTGGCATTAGTTTTTCTGTATACCTCTCTTGTTTTATTAATCAAGGGTACTTCCGAAACACCAGTAGAGAATTTACTGGTATTTCGTGAAATGGGAACAAATTTGTGCGATGTTTTCGTGGTGGCAACCATTCGCTTTTTCAGCTCAGAAAATGTGCTAGTTTTATAGTCGGGTTCGTTCAAGTCATTATTTTCGTAAAACGATAAATGTAATCCTTTCAAGAACAAATCTGTCGATTGGAGGTCTATCATATTGTCTGCGTGGCGGTTCTTATCTGTTGTACAAAATTAATTTCTTATTTAAATAGCTATATATAAATGACGAACTTTCGGGTGTGTGTCAAGTCAAACATACCGCGGGAAATTGATGGATGCTTTGTATTGTGCTTTGCATTCAGTTGGCGTCTGTAGTCGGTGTCTCGGTATGCTAGACTCGAATTTCTCACCTCTTGTTCATTAATTAAACCCTGTTTCGTCATGTCAAAAATGAATTATTCCATGTGATGTTTCGATAGAGATATGAAGTGATGTTCGTATGTTTTGAATTCGCTTTTTGCTTTTGTAAATCATAAATTGAACTGTAAACTCACCGCAGGATATGTGAAAATTTGCTTGGCAGCTAGCGTAGGTGCGATAGTGTAAGGTGAACGGGTGGTATGAGGCGGAATGTATGTATGCGCTGGAAGTGTAGAACTCGTTACGCTTGATTGCGTCTGCTGAACCGGAACCTGCTGCTGATATGGTATCGTTTCTGTTATTTTATAACGGAATTGCTCTGAGTTCGACGAAGTTGATTGAGATCGAGTTTTATGAGTTATTGCAGTTTTTGTATATATATTATCTTGTTCTCGGTACACATTCTTCGTTACTTGACTTTGTGTTGACTGTGAATGTTCGTTTGAAAATTGGCTTTGCTTATTCTGTTCAACAGAAAAGACCGGCTTTCCAATTATTGCTGTAGAACTATCGTATTTATTACCATTCGAATATTGGTAATAGGAATTGAGTGAAGTGACTTGGCCTTGCACTGACTTTGGAACTTGTGCCAATTGATTGACCTACACAAATAATTTGAAAATTGTAATTGTTTTGGAAGTAAGTGTTAATTTGATTTGAATAAATTACTTGATCGAATTTAGCTGGCTGAGTAGGTGCGGGCGGTGCACCATATTGAGCGGGCAAAATGTTTTGAGTACTTTGATAGTTGCGTCTGTATTTTTTTAACACTTGATAAATGGCATCCAATAAATTAGCATCGCCCGAGCTCACGCCAACCACTCCGGTTGGACTTGCACCGCTTCGCGATTTTTCATTCAGAATCTTTAAAATTGTGTCTGCCTCGTTCGATACTATTATGGCCAATTGATTTTGCGTAAAGTCTGGATTGTTTTGCTTGATCAGCTCGATGAATTGTACCAAGTTCGCTTCGCCAGAGAAAATCGGAACCAAGGCTTGCTGTTGGATTCGTTGTAGAGCTAACAACAAATCACCCTCACCAGATTTCACTGCATGTACTGCTGGCTGCACTTGTGGTTGAAGTTGCGGTTGGATCTGTGGCTGTATTGGCACTTGCGCAACTACTGGAGATGGCACCGAACTTGGAATACTATGTCTTTGGAGAATAATTTCGATAGCTTCCAATAAATCGGCTTCAACAGAAATTACTGGAACGCCGTTGTTTTTATTTTTCCGCACTTTTTCGAGTAGAATTTGTGAAATGAGGTCAGCTTCACCGGATAAAATTGCGATCAACTGTTCAGATGTGAAATCTGGATTGCGTCGCCTAATTTGCTGGATAAATTGCACTAAATCAGCTTCACCCGAGAAAATTGGGATGGACTTCTGTAGAATGCGTTGAATGACTTGAATTAGATCAGCTTCTCCGGATTGTACTGGCACTTGTGGTTGAACTGGCACTTGCGCTGCAGTACCTGGACTACGATGCCTTTCTAAAACAATTTCAATGGCTTCCAATAAATCGGCTTCACCGGAAATCACTGAAACGCCGCTGTTTTTATTTTTCTGCACTTTTTCAAGTAGAATTTGTGAAATTAGGTCAGCTTCACCGGATAAAATTGCGATCAGCTGTTCAGATGTGAAACCTGGATTGCGCCGTTTTATTTGCTGGATAAATTGCACTAAATCAGCTTCACCCGAGAAAATTGGGATGGACTTCTGTAGAATGCGTTGAATGACTTGAATTAGATCAGCTTCTCCGGATTGCACTGGCACTTGTGGTTGAACTGGCACTTGCGCTGCAGTACCTGGACTACGATGCCTTTCTAAAACAATTTCAATGGCTTCCAATAAATCGGCTTCACCGGAAATCACTGAAACGCCGCTGTTTTTATTTTTCTGCACTTTTTCAAGTAGAATTTGTGAAATTAGGTCAGCTTCACCGGATAAAATTGCGATCAGCTGTTCAGATGTGAAACCTGGATTGCGCCGTTTTATTTGCTGGATAAATTGCACTAAATCAGCTTCACCTGAGAAAATTGGGATGGACTTCTGTAGAATGCGTTGAATGACTTGAATTAGATCAGCTTCTCCGGATTGCACTGGCACTTGTGGTTGAACTGGCACTTGCGCTGCAGTACCTGGACTACGATGCCTTTCTAAAACAATTGCAATGGCTTCCAATAAATCGGCTTCACCGGAAATCACTGAAACGCCGCTGTTTTTATTTTTCTGCACTTTTTCAAGCAGAATTTGTGAAATTAGGTCAGCTTCACCGGATAAAATTGCGATCAACTGTTCAGATGTGAAATCTGGATTGCGTCGCTTAATTTGCTGGATAAATTGCACTAAATCAGCTTCACCCGAGAAAATTGGGATGGACTTCTGTAGAATGCGTTGAATGACTTGAATTAGATCAGCTTCTCCGGATTGCACTGGCACTTGTGGTTGAACTGGCACTTGCGCTGCAGTACCTGGATTACGATGCTTTTGCAAAGCAATTTCAATGGCTTCCAATAATTCGGCTTCACTGGAAATGACTGGAACGCCGCTGTTTTTATTTTTCCGCACTTTTTCGAGTAGAATTTGTGAAATGAGGTCGGCTTCACCGTATAAAATTGCGACCAACTCTTTGGATGTGAAATCTGGATAACGTCGCCTAATTTGTTGGATAAATTGCACTAAATCAGCTTCACCCGAGAAAATCGGAATCGATTTCTGCAAAATGCGTTGAATGACTTGCACTAGGTCAGCTTCTCCGGATTGCACTGGAATTTGTTGACTTGTCGGCGCAACAGAGATATCTATCGGATGTGTTGTAGTGCTAGGGGCATTTTCAAATGCAACATATTGTTCGACATAATATTGAACGGCCACTAAAAGATCATCGTCGCTATCGGTAAAATTATCAAAGTTTTGATTGCTTCGCGCTTGTTCATTGATTTTTCTCAAAATCGATTCAGTTCCGTCTGAGATAATCGTGTTCAATTGCGTTGTCGTTAAAGTTGGGTTTCGAATTTGAAGCTTCCGAACAAATTGCCGCAGATCAGTTTCACTTGATGGCGATCGAACTACACTTTTCTGTTGAATTCGCCGCAGCGTTTGGATTAGTTCATTTTCACCGGATTGCACTGGCACTTGAAGCACAGAATTTGGATTGCGTTTTTTTTGTAGAACAATTTCAATGGCTTCCAATAAATCGGCTTCACCAGAAATTACTGGAATGCCGCTGTTTTGATTTTTCTGCACTTTTTCAAGCAAAATTTGAGAAATTAGGTCGGCTTCACCGGATAAAATTGCGATCAACTGTTCAGATGTGAAATCTGGATTGCGCCGTTTTATTTGCTGGATAAATTGCACTAAATCAGCTTCACCCGAGAAAATTGGGATGGACTTCTGTAGAATGCGTTGAATGACTTGAATTAGATCAGCTTCTCCGTATTGCACTGGGACTTGTACTTGCGCTGGCCCTGGTCGAAAAACACTGCCAGAACCATTATTACCGCTGTTCCTTTGCAGAACCACTTGTATAGCTTCTGAAAGATAGTTTTCTCCTGACAAAAGTGCTACCGTTCCAAAGCCATTGTACTGATTCCGTTGCCGTCTCTCGTTGAATATTTGCAAAATTAAATCCGATTCACCGGATATAATGTAATTCAATTGTTCAGGCGTAAAGTTTTGATTGCGTTGTTGAATTCGTCGAATGAATTGCAATATATCGGCTTCACCAGAGAATATTGGAACTGCAGCTTTTTGTTGGATTCTTTGTATAGTTTGCAATAGATTGGCTTCCCCGGAATTAACTGCTCCGGAAAATATTGGCTGTGGCAGTGGTGGAATGCCACCGGCATTGCTTTGGCCACGGTATTTTTGGAAAACCGTTTGAATGGCTCTTGAAACATCGTCTTGGTACAATCTATTTCCATTCCTCTGCCCTTTATCACTCAAAATTTTGACAATGTCATTTGTTTCTCCCACAACCATGGAATTGATCTGACTGACGGTATAATCGATATTCTCTTGCTTAATTCGATCTATGAATCTCAGAAGATCTGCGTCGCCTGAAAATATTGGTTCTTGTTGATTTGGAATGCGTTGTACGATTTGCTGTAATGTCCGCATCAGATCGGCTTCGCCTGACTGTACAGAAACACGCGCCGTTTGTGACAATAAACTAATTCCTTGATTAGGTGCGATTGTTGAAACTGGTTTATTGACGTTTGCAATAAGCCCATTTTTATCTGCGTTCAATGAATCAGCAACGCCATTTGGTTGACTCACAATTTGATTGGATGTTTGTTGATTTCGGAGCAATGAACCAGTTTCATTCGGTCGTGATTGTTGACTAGCAAGTCCAACATTGTTGCGATATTTTTGTAGAACTTGTTGAATGGCTTCTAAAAAATCCTCTTCGCCACTGTTTGCGGCAATCACATTATTTCCTTGTCGTTTTTGATTTAAAATAAACGTAATCAATTCCGCTTCTCCAGAAATAATGGATGCAAGCTGTTCTCTTGTGAAGTCGGGATTTTGTTGGACAAGCCGTTCGATAAATTGCACAAGATCAGCTTCGCCCGAGAAAATCGGAATTTGGCTTTGTTGGATGATTCTTTGGATGGCTTGTGATAGAAGATCGGCTTCACCTGAGAACACTGGAACAGTTTGAGCAGCAGGTGCAACTTTATATTTGTTCAAAATGTTCTGAATGGAATCCAAAAGGCTATTTTGATCTTGGCCTCTGGGCAAACTGTTTTTATTCCGATTCACAGCATCGTTTACAATTTGAAGAATAGCTTCACTTTCTTTCGACAAAATGGCATTCAGTTGATCTGGTGTTAAATCTGGATTTCTTTGCAAAATTTGTTGAATAAGTTTAAAGAGATCGGCTTCTCCAGACAAAATTACATCTGGATTTTGTCGTAGCACTTGTTTCAGACCACTCAATAAGCTATTTTCACTTGCAGTATTGCTGTTTTGGCGATTCTGGAATGATTGTGATAGTGAGTTTCTGAGTTGATTATTCTGTTGTTGCGGTTGACTTGGGAATTTGGTCGCTTGGATGAACGGTACATTCTCGTCGGGTTTGATAATTCGTGCTTTGTTTATATCAAATTTGCTATTGGAATCTATAGACAGTTCGCCAAGATTCGAAACAAAAATGGGCTGTCGCGAATATGTGACTTGGCCATTGATTCTTGTCGTATCTATTCCGGTTGTGGAATTAATGAAAAAACTGCCGTCTCGGGTGATATTGCGCACTCCAAAGCCAGACTGTATCGGTCTCAAAGTAGGTCTTGTTATCACTACGTTTGGATTGATCACAGGAACTATAGTTCCAAATTGATTAGATGTAGTTTGCGAAGGCGATGTTGAAGTTGTTGTGGTTGGAAAAACGTATGGTTGTGTGATGAATGGTGGTCGATCGGGAGTTTGTTTTGCAGTTGATATGGAAGAAATTGGCGGTAGAATGGTGCTTATAGCATTGTTTCGAATTGGGAAAGTCATCATATGATTCACGGCCTCCATCATTTCAGTCATGCTACCAATTTTCATGCCAGCGTTTTTCCCATAGAAATTCTCGCTGGCACTGCAGTCAACGTGCTGATACCAATCACAAACGAAGACTTCCTGGTTGAATAGGGTGCCATTGGGACAAATAAATGCAAATCCTGTGGGATATGAAATTCATTAGCCAATTAAAAATTGAAATATGCTTACAAACCAAAACGCAATCCAGTTTTTTTATTCAATGGATGGCTTTAGTCTAGCCATTCCGCAACAAAAAAAACCTCTTGAGATTTTCTATTATTATCGTTGTGGCGTGTGTAAATGAATATAAAATGATGAATAGTAAAACGTTGAACCTTTTCCAGTCAAGTCTGTATTCGTGCAAACTCGAAACACCTGGCATCTTGCTTCAACATCCGCATAGTACCCTAAAGCGACCGACAAAAGAGAATCAACGAAATGAAAAAAAAAATGTTAAAAATACCACATTGAACGAAGAGCATAATATTTGCATATATTTTATCAGGTGATCTGATCTGGTGAGTGTTCGGTCATCTCACGTCTTCATTTTGCCATGCGATGTGTATTTTGCTTTTCGGAGCCATTGCGGGAAAAATTCGCGCAAATATCAAACAATATCGAAAAAAAAAACAAAAAAATGTATTTAAAATGTGACCTCTATATGGATATGCAACCAAAAACATTGGATTAAATTCATTTCGGAACATGATTTATATGGGAGAAGATAATATGAATATAAATTAAATGTATCATATCCATTTGAAGGCAGCTGTATTTTGCACGGAATATTTTTTTTTTCGTAAAAGTTAAATCAATTTCTATTTTACTTTATCGCCGATTGTCAACCCTGAATCATTACAATTAATGAACATTTTTTTTGTTGCTACAAACATACAAGTAGAGTGAGGTGATTGAAGATTGCAAATGCAAAAAGCGGTAAGTTGTAAAGAGATAATATTTTATCACCTCTATCGAAATTATTGTTGGCCAAATTGATGGCTAAAATCAAGATTCATATTCGGAATGAAGCTGTATAAATCACTTGAGTATTATCGAAATAATGTGATTTGGTGTTAAAAATTCCAAATTTCAAATGGAATTGTGTTTTGTTCGTATATTGTCATCGAGCGGGATGATTACTATAGTGGGATTTTTTTGGTTAGATTAAAAATTACCATTTTTGTAATAAAACTGTAAGTCAAGTTGACACAATGTCAACCAGCAAGGTTTCATGCCACAGAATTGTTTGCGGGCACTGACACAAGCGATCTACCAAAAATTCCCCAGTGAAATCATAATGTGACATGAGACTTGACCGTGTCGAACATTTAAATACAGAAATAGAATAAATATCGAAATGGAAATAAATAACGAATATGAAGCTAACCTGTAGAACGGCTGTTGCAGGAAAATTCCGTATCGGGAGGTGTTCTGAAAATCGGATAGTCAACATCTGGTTCGCCGGGAATGCTTCTCCTAAGGTTATCCAATTGCTGGCTAGCACTCAATTGCGAAATTTCTCCACTGAAAATCATAACATTTCGATTCAATAGGTAATAAATCATTCATGAATAATGAATTAGGTCACGCGATATCGCTTTTTATCGATTAATAATATACGTCAACAGTCGCAGAGCTAAACGTGACAAGATTTTATTCGTTCAAAATATTCACATTTAAATGATTGAATGATTTCATGTCAGTCTGATTCGTCTGATTTAAACGATAATTCGAAAGTCAAATCTCAATCGGACGCCGAAGAGTGAATTGGTTGCTCCAAAACAGCGTCGTATTTCATGAGCAAAGAAAATGTATTTCGATTTTACTGTTGAGCTGTTGCACTAGCCGATAGCCTTCAAGCGGCTGTAACCAATTTGTCGCTAATATTCAAAACATTACCTCGACTTTTGAGAAACTGGTATCAGAGCATCTTCTTGGCCTTCCAAGTCATTCACGCTTAGTGCATCGGCTGGATATTCAAACAGCGTGCGATAGTGTGGTGCTGAATTTCCATTTGAATTTGCTACAATCAGCAGTGTTAACACCAAAACTAGAAACAAAATGTCATGAAATTAATACGACAATATTATTAAATCACAAGTGCAATTAAACGCCAGGGGTGATGCTTTCAACTTCAAAGTGAATTTCACGCGCCAATGAGTGACAATCGAATGTGTGCTGCAGATCGAAAAATGATGATTCAGCATAATCGTATTCATCTGCTTGAAGATAAATTTGGCGTTTAGGAAAGCGATAAATGAAAGCACGTGGGAATCCGCATTGAAAGCAACTGAATTTCCATCGACCGAACTTAATTTTATATACGTATTCATAATACCTGCCGCAGTCTTACATAAAAAAAATATCAGCACATAAATTCAAAGTTTAAATTCCGATTGGAATAAATTATTGACGAAAAATTGTGTGGTTGCCGTTCATTTTCGGTTGATATGGCAAAGATTATCATCGTTCGGAACGACTCAAAACAAGCCGCCACTTTATCGAAACATTTACCATAATTTTGTCGATAATTTCCAAGAGGACTACATCACGCATTGATTGTTAAACGAGACTTTTGGCTAAGTATAGCGTGTTAAATGCGTGTCTATCGGCAAAATTCAAATTTGTTTTTTTTCAACACGAGTGTTTTATATGACGTTCCATTAATATTTAACCTATTGCGGCGAGTGCTGACGAATATCGATGAAAACTAGCAACAACGGTGATGCGCTTAGACACAAAAACGGTGGTACGAGAAAAAACTAAATTTGATCCCTAAAACGCTAACGGATTATATACAAACGATTTTATGATTTTCAAACGGAAATGAAAGTGCATCGATTTGTAACTGCTTGACCACTGATCCATTTGACATATTCATTCCGAAATGATGAACTGAAAAACTGAACAATACTTGAGATTATCATTTTTTCAACGGATTTTTGGCTGTTGAAGAAGCGGGCAAAATGGCAAGTTCCATTCGATGAAACAATGAAAGATCAATTTGAGACTTTTTTTTATATAATCATGACAATCATTTGTATTTCAAATTGAAACATTAATTCTCCTAAATATGTCGAATATTTGAAAAGTCTTCGGCATGAAGTTGAGCTCCGATGCAATATAGGACGACAATTTTGATGAGGTCAACAAATTCTTTAAACATAAAAAAACTATACAGATTTCCGCTTTTATCAATCCACAGACAATTTTATGAACTATTATCACAATTGGTACACCAACGTAAATGTAGTCGCGGGATAAGACAAAGGTGTCCGTTCCAACTTTGGACATCAAGTTTTCAATAAATCACCTGACTGCGTCTCTATCGAATGCCAAGTGGGTGGTTTTATTTCGATAAACATTGTCTCACTGGAAAAGAATGTTGGCAGGAAGTTTACAACGATATTTTTAACGTAAAATTGAAAACTAGCGATAATCCGTTCGATCGAAGCAATTGACTTGCAGCATATTTGTGAATTTGTTATTATCTAATCGCTTTCGAACGCATGTTTAATGTTTCTCTCGTTGAACCATTGACCTCTTCGCATCATCTCAATGGCATTTATCTCTGCGCTGTCAAAATTATTCGAGTGATTTTCAACCTCTATATTCAACTCACCGATCGTTATGTGTCCCATGATTTAAATTGGATGAACAGTTCGTGCGTTGACGTACGATGTCACTCCTGTATTTGGCTCTTATTCTTGTCTCTTTCTCGTGCAATTTCAATTAATTATACGCTTCGCTACTGCGAGTGGGTGTAAGCAATTGAGCGAAAGCGAAATATACACATTCATTTACACTGTTGAAAATCTTAACTTATCACACTAATGGCGACGAAGTGATAAGTATGTTTTGACTATAAATAATTGACGCACACAATTTATCGCGATATTTGTTTTGACCGCTTAATTCTTTTTATTTACAACATTAGCCAGTAATCGGATTTCTGAAATGAAATGCAAGAGACTGCTTTAAAAATTGATTTATGTTAGACGGATGAACAACGGCATTATTATTGTTGATACATAAATAAGCCAGTGATTTGTCAGAATCTAGTGAAATTGATTATTATGAGGAGAAAAAACGTAGCAATTAGCATGATTCACGGTCAAAATGTCTTAGTTGAGAAGTAAAAAAAAAGTGGTTAGGTATGCAATCGATCATTTATGTTCCGGTGCAATTCTTCCTACTGAAACCGATCATTTTTTATCGCTGTTCTGGTGGTCGCTGACAAAAGAATGCAAATACCAAACGATTTTGGCGATTTAGAAAAACACCACGTGACACTTCAGATGAATTAAT
Organism: Obolodiplosis robiniae; assembly: GCA_028476595.1. NCBI lineage: Eukaryota > Metazoa > Arthropoda > Insecta > Diptera > Cecidomyiidae > Obolodiplosis > Obolodiplosis robiniae. Next base: position 4,922,916 of record CM052014.1, read on the forward strand.
GAATGAAAGCTAGTTTTTTATCTTTGGTTCTTGGATTTAGCTGAATTTGGCTCCATAATCCGAAGAACAAAAGTCAAATAAAACACAAATTTCAGATGATTAGATGATGTGCCGCGAATAACGTCATAATCTTAAATTATTCGAATAAAGTTTATAGTATTTAATGCTTATTGACTCAATTTTTATGACTTTATCAAATCCTGCATATCAGTTTGGGAATAAAAACTTCAACAATTCTTGCTTAAAAGTGTGTTTTCTTCTTTTTAATAATTTTGTTTCTTCGTTTTCTTCTTTTTTGTAAGAAACGTAAATCCCGCCGAAATTTGCTAATTTAAACCTTGAAAGCCTCGATTTCTATCAAAAACCGTCATTTTTATCGAATAAGATTGTAAAATTCATTTGATTTTAGCCCAATTCGCTCAAGTAATAAATTCAAATATTGCACAGTGAATTGATAGTTTGACAAAAGTGAATAAAAAATCAATGATAGTTCAAAGTCGTAAAAGATGAAATGGCCAATAAATTTGAATTAAATTCAGAATTTGGGCAAAATCGCTGAAATTTCACTTTTCATTGGCTACATTTGATCTCATCTCTTTTTGAGTCAATGAATGCAAATTAACTTTCAACCGATTAGGGAAAGACAAAGAGCAGCATGAAATTGTATGTTGCAAATATAATTTTTTTTTAAATTCAACACTAGTTTTGTCTATATTTGTTTCCAACATGTATGATGCTTAGATGTTGACAGAAATTTCACTCTCAATTTGTATATTTGAATAAGACTAACGCACTTGTTAAATAACATTTGAATATTTCGGGTGACTGAAGCACAAAACAAAACAAACAATCGGTCGTAAAATGGCAGATGAAAAAAGGTGTTCGACCGTGTGAAACGATGGGTTTTCTTGCGAGGGTAAAAATCGACTGAAACGTGCGAATGCTCAATAAAATATAAATGTAAAACGGCCACAAAAAATCATCGACGTATTATATGCGCCGGAATTTAAATGGCTCGGAATTAATGATTAATGAAATTTTTTGCGCATTGTTCATTCTCACTCTCTTTTTTCTTCTCTACCTCTCGCTGGTCAGAGTGAGTAATTGCTCTCTCCAGATCAATCGGACCCACTCAACTCGCTTATTAATTGATGTAACCCAATGAACGTAATATTATTAATTGCTTCCAATAATAATTGCGTATGATTATGTAATTGGGTAAAGTTGCGCGTGTTCGGCTTTTAAAGAGTAACTGAAGATGAGATGCCGGTTGGTCACAATCACTTTCGAATAATATGCACGGTGAGATCGCGCACGCAAAACGCTCTTATCAAATATGCTAAATATCGTACCATATTTCTAACATGGTCAAACGATATTCGGATATCACTTTAAATGGTATTACGAATCATTTATATTTCTGGTGAATTTGACGACGTTTGGATTTAATATGTGAAAGAAACGCATTAATTTTCAATTAATTTCATCGGTTTTGGCCGACTTATTCAGAAATCATATAATAAAATTAGCTGAGGTGAGAAAAAGAAAACATTAAGATATTTCAGCTGAGTGAATCATTAGAGAGGAAAATAAACTTGAAGTTCCATTGCACATGTATCCCCGCGATCAATCGTTGGACTTGTTTGAGACTGTTTTCAGCGGGGGGCAGGGGGTGGGGCAGCCCAGCTATCTAATCTTTTAATATTTATACACAGCGGCTTTTCAAGAGCGGTAATCCAAATCACGCAACATTAATATTAATAAATTCACTAACTTTTCCGTTGAAATTCCCAAAGGGAATCAATTTTTTCGAATTAATACATAAATTTTGTTAATCAAATTGACATTTTTCGATAAAACATCTCTTTTTACCTAATTGAATCAAGATTGGAATTTCAAATTGATGGACGGGATATATTTAATGGAAAGTGTTTTCTTTTATTTAACATAATTGAATTGATGGCATTTCCTCTGTTTGGCCACACGTGTTACCAAGAAACCGGTCTTAATTATGGAAAGATTTCCGAAAGTTGTCAACAAATTAAATTGTCAAAAAAATTTAAGAGTTAATCAGCCAGCGGTGAATCGATGTTGTTCTTGAAATGCGTCTCAGCGCACAAATTGGCTGCATTGGGCTAGGGGAATGTAACCGAAAAGAAGTGCACACTTTTCTTAAGCATTCGTCAGTAATACTTTGAATTCAAATGCATATTTGAACAGATTATTTTAAACATTTGTGAATGATTTGTTCAATTGGAGCCAATGAACTACTCAATAAGTACCGCTAATCTCATCCTCATCACGAATATTTAAGAAATATGCGAAATTATGTAAATATTAGAACGTTCCGTGAAATATTTGTGCGAAACTACCACCAGACAATTCGATAATAGAAATCTAATAGTTTTCACCATTGAAATTGTGTCCTTTTGTTTGAAATTATATTCAAGCGTCCCGCACGATGACTAGAAAACTTCACAAAATAAATATAATTTAATTGACTTCTAGATTAACTTTGTTTTCTTTTACGATTTGTTCTACATATAAAAAACGATGATGAAGCGGATCTTCATCGAAATGGAAGCTTGGTGTTTCGTACAAATTTGACACACGTCATCACACATTTGCGCGAAACGTTCAAACATTTGCGTTATAATCAGTCCATTGCTTAATATTCTCGTGAAACTACATCATTTCTTAGAATTTGAGTTACATTTGAATATTGTTATTTTCCCCTGTACTATGCGTAAACCCGCGACGTTTGATCGCTCCAATGAAAGCCATTTGTCTGCCGAGTGTATCGAGAAGATCCCCTGGTGTTTCACAATATTCGACTGTTTGTCTTATTTAGCCGATTTATAAATATACCGTATTTGTTGGGGATTACGAACGAGCAGATTAAAAAATGACAGCCATTTGATTATCCATTAAGGCTAACAAACAATTGAATTTTATCCATAAAAGCACTACGATAAAACCAAACGTGTTGAACGAAAATATTATGTCGTGCTTTGCTAAATATGATTGAAAACAATTTCTCCCGCTTCACAGCAACCCGTGAGACGTGGTTCAAAGATGATTTCAAGCTGAAATTATTGATATGACGTTATGAAAGTTGATTCTTTATGTAACACGTTTGTTCTCTTACACACACACACAAAATATACACAAATTACAAGTTGTAGCAAATATCTTTTTGGATCTTTGCAGTGAATTCGTGTGACTTTCAATAATCGTGTTAAAATATACCATGCTGTAAGGAAAGTTCAGCTCAATATTGCGTATTTTAATATTTATATTTATTATCATGCATTTCCTTTACAAGTTTTTTGAATGTTACAAATAAACTGCAAAGATAAAAAAAATTACTTACTGTGCAATTTGTTTATATTATTTCTTTGTGTGTAATCTTTGCTTTTAGGAATCGTAGAAAGCGTTTTATCTTGCTCAATGACGCCTAAATTTGTATTATTTTGATTATTGATGGCTCACAGGAAAGATATATTACAAAAATTAGACACTTCAGTGTCTCAAAAAAGAATGAGACGCATAGCCAGACACCACTTGCGACTCAATTTAGAACATTTTTCATTAGAATGAGACGCCTGTGTGTCTCTTTCTCTTTTGAGCCACTTGAATGTCTCATTTTTGTAATATCCGTTCTTCTGTGCTGTTGGTGGTCAACAGTTGTACCGGAATTTATAATACTTGTTCGGTGTGTTGCCCTTTTCTATGCCGCGTTACAAGCCGCGAAAGAACGATTTTTATCTTTTTATTGTCGCAATTAAGTATGCATAAAATTGATATTCGAATTTTGTATCCGGTTGAAGATCACAAAAATATGAACAAATAAAAAAACATCTAAAATTATGAGAATATACAAGACATTTGCGTGGCGATGAATTTTAATTAGGCAAAAATGAGATTATGCCGCTTCTTGGAGAAGATTTTTAAATTTCAATTCAACTAACGTTCGTTTGGACACGAGCGTGCATTTTTTGAATGCAGAGAAAAACGGTTAAACAAACACACTTTCGAAGCAAATACACACTGAATGTTTATTTAGACGAACCATCTTCGTTTTTTCAATTAGCTGAATTTATTGTTATCTTTTAATCACGCCAATAAAAAACGATCTCACTAAAACTGAATTCAAATTTTGCTCAATCAGCACCAATATATTTTCAATTCAATTATTTTGATTTCTACTTTTTATTTCTTAAATCCATTTGTTTTAATTTTCAATTTGAATTACATATTTTGTTTATCCCAATTTTTTACACATACATTTTTCTAGTCCATGTTTTTTCTCGAGAAAAACCAAATGTTGCATTCAAAAATCACAAAAAAGTATACTAAAGTGCATGCAACAACAAATCCGTTGATAAATGTCGATTGAATGAAATGTTGTTTAATCAAAATCACAAAAACGTAAGCAAGCAACTGATAACTGAATGTTTCAAGCAAATCCAAAACGATCATTTATCAGATCAATATCTTCACGGTACATCGGTTTGTTGTATCACCGCAACACACCGAACGATGAACAGCAACAAAAAAGATGGCACACTCACGCTGTGTGAACGCGTATCAAGTTTAAGCGCAAAGTTTAAACTGAATCGCTAAAAATTGTTGGGCATCCGTAGAGAGATCATGATCGGTTTGAAAAACCATCTCTCGCCTATATATGATCGCATTCATTGTATTTATCACGCAAACAACGCATCACCATTTACGGATATAAAAACACAATATTATTATACAAATGACGAAATCTCAAAAAAAAAACTATACATTTTCACACAAACACATAAAATAGCAGAAGATGAGATATATGGGTATTGCGGGCTGCCGTCAACGACGTGCGTGAGAGAGGTAAGAGAACGGGCAGCGAATGATATGTGTGGCGAATATACGGAACCGAAATGCAAATACACATCATATACTTGAAATTGATTTGATGACCATCTCCATTGCCGCGCACAAAAGCATTTATTGTGTCTGTTTCGTCTTTGCACGATCTCTTGCCATTCAATAAATGAAAAGTCGTTGGGTGTACGGTCGGACGTTGCACAGCAAAGCAATCGCCACCGCCGCCATCTCTGTCGTTAAGGCAGATGGTTAAAGAGAGATAGAGTGAAGAAACATGAATAAGAAGTAGCGTCTTCTTGTGTAATATCATGTGAAATATGGGACATTCTCATTGATGAAATCAAAAGTAGATGATATTTTATAAAAGAATTATACACGCAAGTCCGGGGGAACAATCGCGTGCAGACAAAAAGGCACGAATAATCGATGCACCAAAAGATGAAACACGGAAAATAATAATTGGTTAGTTGGACCCTGTCAATCTGAATTCACAGTTTTCCCTTAAAATATTCAAATTTAACAGAAAATTGTGTAATCATAACATGAAAGAACTGTCAAGTCTAATTTCGACAATTTAATCGGTACAAAGTGCAAAATTATTTTTGTGAGTGTATGCTCTTGAACCTGTTATTTTGAGCGCAATTTAAGAACATTTTTCTTTTACGACTTCGACCGTATGAACTTCGTCCACTCACTTTCGTTCATTTGATTGAGTTCTCACTAGCTTCGCTAATGAAAACTAAACGTTGTTTTTGTCACACAATTTTTTTTCATCAGTGGCGTTAATTGAGAAATCAACGAACGTAACACACGAACAAGTTAGGGAAGAACCACTCAAATCCCATTAATTTTTCGATTAATTTTATGATGCTGCGATAAATCGCTTTTTCAACTAAGAATTGTGAGTGATTTCGTGAACATTCAGTGAAGAAATGAAGATCGATTGTTGATCAACTTTAGAATACTTTTTCATAGATTTTTTTGCGAGTTTCTGTAAAAACACAACATTAATCAAATATGTAGAGAATGATTTCTGCATTATGATTAAAGGATTTTCGCATCGCTACTCTCAAATATATAAAAGTTCTTCGAGTGTTTGCACATGCTTTCTGGCAAAATTCGTACTTAAGGTCTCCTTCACCGGATGATATTGGCTGATTATGACATTTTAAAATGAAATTCAAATATTTTCTAAAAAAATTTGACCGATATATGAGAACTAAAGTAAAGATTCAGTCCAAAAATTCGTTCTACGACGTATTTAGTTCATCAACAGACCTAACACGTACTTTTATGCATTTGAGAGCATAACATGGTGTAAGTTTACGTTTCGTGATTTAACATGAATAATCATAATATAAAATGGATATTGAAAAAAACGTGTTTTTGAGGAGACAAAAAAAATGCGGGCTCTTTGTGGATGCACAAATGTCATTGGGGCAGCGAGAGGGAAGTGAACCGACTCAAAAACAATAAATTTATTCATAAAAATGTTTATAAGATTTGACTTATGATTGGGATTGAATAGTCATCGAATAATTTCAGCTTAACGACAGTTAAATGTGTGATTTCGAAGGAATTAAAACCAACCTTAACATCTTAAATGTATAAATTAAGTGACTTTATTCAGTTTTTCATAAAAAAGAGCGTATATTTGGATTGTGAATTCACACCAACTATTCACACCAAATTTTAAATGGAATGCCCTTCCTATTTGACAAAAATATTTTTATTCAGACGGATTTTTGGCAAAAATAATCTTATTACTTTTAATATTGAAACCCTTTGGTCGTTGCTGTTGCTTGATGCTTTCGCATATATTAAAGTCAGGTGATTGGTGTTGTTTCAATCGAAAATTACTTAATTTCGACGGATAAAAAAAATCGCGGTCATTTTTTGTTGACGGCTCTGTGAAATAACACAAACCATCAAATTCGAGTCAATATAAAAACACTTCAGAAAAATTCAAGATTATTTCGGACAATAAAAATCCATGAAAAAGCATATTCTTAGAGATCTCCATACCAAAAAGCTAAGCTTAACATCAAATAAATTTGTTCAACTAAAAATTAAAACTCATTTAAATATAACGTTACTTAGTTTTGATAAGTTCATGTATTCAAACTGAAATTTCCCGTCCTTCTTCCATACTAAATGTTGATGAATATATTTTGATAGTTGTTTGCTTCTCCGGTGCACCGTTCATCACATGAAGATTGAACATTTTTTTATGATTTTGGCGATCGCAAAACTGAACACATATTTCTTCACGTATCATCTCATGGGATTTTGTGTGGTTTTCATTCAATATGCTAAATCGTAAAACAAAAAATCACAACATGCAAGATTTTGTGATTTATATTAGCACCTTGAATTTAGTCCTATCTTTTCGACAACTTCCATTTTGTGAGCCATTATTTCATTTCAGCTATTAATTCAGTTCTACTTTTATCTCACGTTGACCCTAAAATTGATAAAGTAATAAAAACTGTTTGTGAGCTGCTGCATAAAGAGCGCACAAATTTGTACTTGTTCATCTGGTCACTTTGACTGCGAAGGCGCAAAAGGTAACGGCTCCGAAATCATAAAGAATGGCTTCAAATGTGTGCTACATCTTGCTTCTAAATTGAAAAAAAAATGCAATCTCAGAATCTATGTTGTGTTTACTCTGTGTTCCAGTGCATGAGCCTTTTGGGAACAATTTCAATAACTTACCTTTTGAACGCTGCCAAGAAAAAGGTTCGGTCAACGGATTCGAGCAAATGGCATTCTGCCTGAAAAATTGGATATTACGGATAAAAAAGAGATATTTTGCTGTGAAAATTATAATAGAATCTAATTTCACTTGTGTCACAAAATTCATTTGTGGAACCGATAAAAATACGAGTTATTTCCACTTAAGGCTTGCTAAAGGCTCCTCTCTTTTTCAATAGAATACTTCATGCTACGTTCAGTTTATTCGAAATGAAAGAAAAATAATCCCTTTAAGCATTCTCTCGGTGGTTGTTATTAGTATGTATTTTATTTTCAAATAGGAAAATGGTCGACAACGTCAAATGTGTGCCGCGATTGAGGCGCATGCAAATCGAAACAAAACATCCGAAATTAACCTCAAGCGTTAACTTTTATAGAGGTTTTGCATGTACTCGTATCCACAAATAAATGAGTTCATTAAATTGAGCTTGAAAGGCTTTTCTTGGCCTCATCATTTCTCTTTTCGGCGCTGATTCTACTACCATTTCGGTTGAGAATTGCACTCAGAGAAAGTTACACACACCCAGAAAGAGAGAGGGAGAGAGAGAGAGAGGGAGGGAGAAAGCGAGAGGGAGAAAGAAAGAAAGAGACACCCGAACAACTTATTTCTTTTATCTTGTGGCATGGCATATTCTTGGTGCTGTTCGCATTTGATTTGCCGAGGGTTTTGTTTGTGGTTGTAGTCGCTTTTTGAGCTTTATGCCATTAAAAAAGGCTTATGGGCGAAACCAAAATGCTAATGTATACGATGAATATTTTCTTCAAAATGCTCCGACTTAAGCTCCCGAATCGTTTAAATGGCGTATGTTTTCTTTTTCTGGTTGAAAGCGATTTTCGACTCTCCGCTATATTTTCCATCACTTGCATAATAGCATGCATTTAGAAATGCTTATGTTTGTCATTGTATTCAAGTAAAGGCACTTATGTCAGTTTTCGCTTGCGTTCCGAAATTAATGTAGGTTTGAATCGCTAGAAAACGGAAATACCACAATAACGTGAAAAACGAATGAACAATATAAAAGAGAGCGTATAAGTTTTTGGCGTCTTATGTACAAACGCTCTATGCCCATTCAAAGATGAAGGATGCTCAAGCTTTATCAAAATGAGCCACTTTGATGACTTTAATCCACGAAAAATAATGAAACGCATTTAATGATGGAAGACCAGTTATTCATCGGGTCGTTTTTACTTTTCTCTAAATCCAGGCAACTTCGTGCTGTCCACTGCTGCGGTTAACTTTTAGCGTTGCGTGATCAATTCGTGCCAAACTCACCCGCATTCTTGTTACAAAATTATAGAATGAGAAAAAAAACAATTTTCATTCCTGTTTATGACGTTGATTTATTCAATGAACAGTGCACAGTGTAAAACACTAGCAGGTTCTCCAGTGGGGAAAAGTTGCTAGTTAGAAGTAGTGCCATTTCAAATTGCACTCTTACCAAATAGTGAGCTCTTTTGAAATGGCGCTCCCGATGGCCGCTGCTGAGTTCGCGTTCCACATCATTTCTTTTCATTCTCACTTGGCTATTTTTTTCTCATTTTTTTTGTAAACAGTTTGCGCGAACAGGTAACATTCATTTCGGCTGAAATGAAAAACGCAAAAAAAGCCACGCAAATAAATCATATAAATTTATGGACAATTTTCAGTCGACCGCATTCAGATCTTTGGCTATTCTATTTTCTCGCGTTGTCGTTGCGCGTCATAGACTTTTGGTACTTGGCATTTGCATCTCTTCATCTAAGCCGAGCACTTGTGTATGAGCCGCCCTTTTTTTGCCGACCAAAAACTAATTTTCAAATGCACTGCATTCGGGCATTGAGGAGAGACAAAAATAAAGCGCGAGTGCGATGAAAATTCAAATGGAATTTGGGTTGTTTATTCAAATTAACTCATTTTTCGCATTGCATTCACATGCAAATTTGAAGCAATCATAACTCGCCGCTAAAATATGGCTGCAGTATTTCCTCTCAATGCAAACAATAAGGCCGAAACAAATCGGCAAACACTCGACTGCATTCTTTTTATGCACTTTTTCAGTGCGTATCTGCGAATGATGCATGCACTTTTAGAACGTTCCAGGTGAATTTAAAACATCCCATATGCTTCCTAATGATTTTTTTGCCACTGCAATTCAATTCAATTGATTGCTTGCAAATGAAATGAATCGCTCCATATTTTGATTTAATATGGTATTTTGTAATTAAAATTATCGGGCGTTTCGATTCGAGTACATATTTGGTGTGCGCGGAACGCGGAACGATTTCTCTTTTTTAAATGTTTTTCTTTAAATATTTTGCATCATTTAAAGAATTTCTTAGTATCGACTCGATACAATCGACTGTCCATTAAATTAATCGAAATGGAAGTGGAAATAATTATTTTTCACAATGGCGTAAGATATAAGTATTTTCAATCAACAATCCGAAATACTTTACTATCAATATTACTTGTCTTCGAAAAATGTTGTGCAAAAAATTCCGGTGGGAAGAAATGCACGACATTTATGTTGCTCGCAAGTGTATCAAAGAAATTAAATTCCTTTCTTTCAATTTCCCATGCTGTTGCTGCTCGTTCCCAGACACTATGTCTACAGCACTATACATGCGTTGCAATACACTGCACTCCATCCGTCCACCCGAAAGAATGAAAAGTAATTCTGTGTATTTGTGACCACTATACAACTGAATCAGACATTTTTCTTTTAAACATGTGAATGACATTTAATCTTTTTAATGGCACTCCCATTGCTGTTATATTTTTCACATTCATTTGTTTGATTTTCTCTTAGTCCCCAAACAATTTCCACATTTTTAGATGTTTATGAAGCAAGTTCGGCGAATAGTTTGCTCTCCATTGCGCTATACATCATTCAGGCGGACATCCATTTTCATATTTGTACTCTATTTTGAAATGGTTTTTGTACTCGCGAACAGCGAGAATGTAAAACATTTTTTGCGTTTGAGCGGCTTTTTGTCATCCTAAATCGGCACATACTCTTTCCACCAAGTAAAATGTCAGTGTTTTATCCGTTTATTTGACACGTAATTTGTGGTCCGCATTTTATTTTACAAATTGCTTCTGTTGAAACGTAAAGAAAACCCCAAGAGAGCGCAAAAAAGCTAGACAAAAAGGGGTAAAAGCAATACTCATCTACAAAGTCAAGCTCAACGTTGTATAATAAGTTGATCCCATGTCGGGAATCTTGTGTGCGAAAAAAATGCAATTAAAGTGGGAAACCATCAACGACACACTTACTCTCAATCACCTTTTTATTTCATTCTCAACAACAAACAGACGAAGGCAAACATTTTCTATGTTTTGATGAGGAGAAACAAAATGATTTAGGTTTCAAACTATAAAAAAAACATTTAATAAATATTTGAGAAAACCATTTAATGGAGAAACATTTCCGATGTTTCCGCCCGATGTGAAAAACCAAAAATTGGAGAAAAAAAAATAATTTTCCACAAATGTGATGTTTATCGAGAAAATCATGAAATTCGATATTAATTTTAAGTCTTTCTCAAACCGAAATGTAATTCAAAAATGATATAATATCTGAAGAATAAGGCATTATTCCAATGGCTCAAAAAATAGCCGGAAGCACTTGGATGTGCATTAAAGTGGTTTAAAGTGAAAGGTTCCGCGGTGTTGCTTCGAATCGTTTGTAGCTCAGACAGTTGCATTGAATGGAAAACTCATTAGGAGCGTCGACTTTCATTTCACCGTTAGTTCAACAGCACTTGAACTCGTTCTACGTCCTTTGTGCCATTAAATCATTGAAAAATGTGTCGTACACAAGATTTATGTGCTTTATTTAATTTTACAGTAATTGCGTATTTATTGGACACTCAAATGCAGCAAACAAAGAAAGTACTTGGGAAAGCAATCAACGGGTTTTAAATTGTATATTGAAACCAATACGCAAAATTGAAACTCGTATGGCTCATTAGTTCAACGTGTGAACCGTAAAATGGGAAATTTATTGAATTATATTGGAAGTTCACATTCTATATAAAAATACTTTACACAAAATTGAAATGCTTCATTAAAATGTTACAAATAAATTCCGAAAAACACATTTTGACTGCGTGAATTCGAACTCAAGATACAAAATGAAGAATATTCAAAATTGAAAATTGTTTTTGAATGAATTTAAAGAGAAAAAAAGCGATAATTTGAGAACAAAAAAAAATTATCAAACTAGTTTTTTTCTGAATTTATAACGTAATTTGAATTGGAAATAACACATGCTCTGTGTTTGATAGATATTTGACCTAAATCGAGACAAATTGTTTTTCAATATCCATTCACTTTCAACTGTCGAGGTAATTGTGGTACGCTTTCGTTGAGAGCTATAATTTGTTGCGCATGATCTTTTATGAAAGTGCTCAAAAGCGAATCCAATTTTTCAACCGCCACATTCCAGCTTCTCAACCGCTTTGGACCTTTTTCTTTTTCACTTTTCAGAAATGCTAATTTATTAATCACCTCAGACAACACGTTCATCATTTTACATGTGTTCATTGATTTTTCCAACATCTGTACTACTTTGGGCCATTCATTTTGCGATTGCAAGAGATTAGATTCCCATGCCACAACTGTTTCCCTTACTTCTGCATCTGTTTTTATTATATGTGTGTGTTTACTTTGGACTTCTTTGAGAGAAATGCAACTACGTTTATCCATGTCGATTAGCAATTTCAACCGTGTCACCATTGCTGGAAACAGAGCAATTACGCTTTCGAATTCGGTGAGTTTTCTTCGTGATATACTCTCGCCATCCAATTTGAAAGTGAGTTCATAGAGCCTTTTTAATTGTGTGCTTATGGTAGACTCTTCAACCAGAACGCTCTGTTTCAGCATACGATTTTCATCGAATTCACCACAATCAATCGCGAACAATGGATTAATCTAATTGTATCATAAAAAAACTGTCTTAGAAATCTTCCTTTTCACCTCATGAAAAATTGAAGGCTTATCTTTCTTCAATTATCGATTGATATGGACGGATGCACCAATACTTACATGCCACGCAAGGACAACAGCAACAGGGAAAAAGAACAAAATTTTCATTTTTTCAAAATAAATAAACAGCTGATGAACGATGTTACATCAAAGAACGCACATGCTATAATACCGTTTTTAAACACTTTTGCGATGCAATAAATAGTATGCATTAAATACAAATATTTTGGAAATTTCAATTTACATTCGTCAGGAATACTAATATAATGTCAGAAATGCGAGTTGTTTGCGTCGATATATTCAAATTTGTTCATTTAAATTCATAAAAAATTGTCAAAAATTCATTGACAATTGTGATACGCAATTGCATATTCCCTTGTGAAGAAAACTGACTAGCAATCATTAAACTGTAATCAAAATCAACAGATTTTAGCTGAAAATTTTTGTATTTTCAATCGAGTGATCTTTTTTTATACAAATTTGAAATTCAATCACGGTTAGCCAGTTATAGTTGACATAAGTCAATTTGAAGTTAGTTATTTTTTGCACACGGGAAGCCAGTCGAAAAAAATTTCACAACGATTATTATTTTATATTTATTTATTTATTCATTTATTACGAAGCCTATTTTTATACCAATATGTGAACACAGCAAGCTGTGCAAATGTTATTCAAAGACCCAATACGGAATGATTTCGCCTGTGGTGTGACTCTATCTGTTAGCTACACTGTTCAAAAATATCGGTTAGAAAAGCGCTCAATTTTCATTTCAGAAGATCAATTTATTTTATGATTTGTAATGATTTCTTTCGTATTCATATAATATGATGAATAAATCCGAAAATAAATGTATTCAATCGACAATGATTTATGTAGAATACTTCATCAAAATGTAGCATTTGATATTGTCATCCAACCGCATTCAGAGAACATTGGACAATAAAATTATTGAGTACTGCCTCAAGTTGAGAATGAAATGAAATGTTCCATTTTTTTCAAATTTCAACTTTGAAATCCAATTTTATCATATCGAACAAGTAAGGCTGTTGTTTTAGCCAAAGAACATAAGTTTCTCAAAGCACTGTTATCCTCTATTTGATTTTACGTATTCTTGAATATTTATGTTCTCTTTGAAAATCTAGATAAACTCTGGATTTGCCCGAAAAACGCCCAACCCTGACATACGGAGAAAAAACGATGGAACGCAAGAAATAAATGGAATGACATTGTAAATAAAAGCCTATACCAAGCACAAAAAGATGCGACAAATGCACTCACAGAGAGAATCGTAGCAAAATGTGATTTTATTCGTATGAAAACCTTTTTTTTCAGACCATTTCGTTCTTTCATACGATGAGTTTTCTCAGATTTTTATTCAATTGAAAATAAATTTATTGCCCGAAACTCAACGAATAAAATTTCAATCTTTTTTTCTACATCCAAAAGCTGTTCTATGCTTTGCTATTGACTGAACGTGTGTGATTTAGGGGATGAAAATAAAATTTATGGAAGAAAATCTGTTACTGACTCATTGTGCCATTCAATTTTCATTCGGCTTTCCAGCAACATTGACTTCGTGATTAAGCAATTCTGAAACGATATCAGAACATGTGAACTCTTGTATAAGGATTGGGAATTGTTAAATCCGGGAACGTTTGTTCAATATGATTTTTGTTTCAGCAAACTTGTTCGGATAATAAGTGATTAAAGTTTGCAGTATTTTTTGTTGGCCACATTATGGAAGATATAAGCCGTTAGTAGGTGCTTCTCACATGCCATTCCTCCCAGATCAAGGAGTAATAATTTAAATATACAACGTGCGGAAAATTGCTGTGCGTTATTTTTGGTGACCAAAGACAAAGGATGATACCATAAAAAGTCTCATTTAACTTTTCGCTTTTTAGTAAACAACTTGATCTTGGTGGCCGAGCCAAACACAGCCATTTAAAAACATGCAACACATGAATATTCCGGGATTGTTTTGAAGCAGTTGGGCGAAGGAAACGGGCACTGGGTCGTCTTTTTATTCGTTCAATAAAATGTGCAAATAAATTTGAGAAAAACTTATATTGCGTGAAGACAAAGAGAACGGAAAAAGTCAAACAAAAGGAGCCAATGGGCAACATGTTGAAGAAAAACGTGAGAATGCCAGGAAATATAGCGACACAAAACATGTTCTTATTTTTTCATTCTTTCGTTTTGGGATAGTTTATGACTATGGCTGGCTTTTATTCGCGCCGTCCATTATTTCAGCGGATCGGCGTGTTCATGTGTCTGTGTTGGTCGGTTGCCATTGGGGCGCATGAAACATATTTTATTGTTACGAAGCATGACGTACGTGTATCTGGTGTCCTTCTCAAGCTGTCATTAAAGTTGCCACCAAAAGCAACATAATACAAAGCGGGTCCGCAACCAGATCGCTCCATCTTTTTGCTGTTGCTTGTGCTTTTATTTTAGCCCCCCGTGCCACAATTTAATGTGAAATGTGTGTGCATTTTTATCACCATCAAAATGAAACACACGTATTAAGAAGATTAATTCCTTTTTATGGCTGGCTGAAACAATGGCTCGTCCCAACAAACTTGCAACCATTTGATACATTTATAATATAAATTGTTTGCGTCTGTTTTTCATTTGCGCGCCCATTCACTCTCCGACAGAGATGGGCGCGTGTGGATTTGATTTTTCGCAGATACATCCGGATCTGAATCGGAAGAGAACTATTCGAACCAGACTAATGTTAAACGAATTTTCAATTTCTTCCAATGTTCGTGTTTGTACGGAAGAATAAATTATCTCTTTTGCCGTTTCAAACAAAAAAAAAAAAAAAAATACTTGGACATTTTCCAGTGGGACATCTCTGCTTCTTTTGTCATAGTAGCCATAATTTGTCTGATGAACATGTTATACATGCCGAGCTAAATGTCATTTTATGGATCGTGACGATTCCTTTTTCAATTTCATTCGAATAATTGTTGTTCTGTTTCTTTTTTAGCGACAATTTTCGACCATAAAATTCAAACACACCCTGAATCATAGCAAAAATGTTGCATAAAAACTCCTGGAAAATATTTAAAGTCAAATGTTTTTATTTGAATGCGACAAAAAAGCGTTGAGAGGCATATGCCAGCAGCAGCTTTCGTTAGCAAAATGTCTCCTGCTGATAGTTGATGTTCAGCAATAATTCACGCAAGGAATCTGGAATAAACTCGAGTGTGACACAGTATAAAAAATCGTTTCAATATAAATGCACATAATTCAGAGGTTAGATCAAGTTAAATTGCCAAACAAATACGCAGCGGAAATGACTCCTTAACTGACAAAGTGCGCGTTGCTCATTCTCGAGAAAATGTTTATTACATTAACTGTGAATTTAATGCCTTATTTTCTGGAACATTTTTCGTGTACAAAAGAAAAAAATCCATGGCATTTTTCCATCGAAAGTGTCTGGTTGGGTTTCGGTGGATCGGTGCCCTAAATTTCGTTTGCTCAGGATATTTGGCTTCTTCGAAGGCTTTATATGAATACATGCGGCAGTCACTAGATTCGTTCAAATCAGTAAATTATGCATGATGCGGCCAAACATTTTCCTATTTACGTGTTTTTATGCATTTTCATTGTAATTAAAGTAATAAATTTTACTTAACGTACATTGATATGCTCGGATGGTATTTAAACACATCACCAGAGCACTATCGAGCTCTCGTGGTTTTACGAAGTGTGTCTTGTTTCGATATTTCATGAACCTGGTATTGCCAATGAGTTGGCAATTTTTTTTTTTTCGCATCGAGAATCAAAAACGTACACGCGCATGTATTTGACGTTGCCTAAGAGAAAAGGAAGAGAACGAGAGAGAGAGAGAGCACTTTTATCGCTTAATTAAAATTTATGCGACTGTACGATGTGAACTTGGAGTATTCACTTTTATCTAATTACGAGAAGTAAAATCACGAGCCTCAACATCAATTAATAAAAATAATGTTTTGCTATGGAATGCATGGCCGGAATATTGCTGATATGGGAATTATTCTCATATACATTTAACTGAACGTCAAATATGCGACGATCTGGGAAACAACGCCAATCGAATTCAAGAAAGAGAAGAAAAGTGAGAGAGAGAAAGAGAGAGAGAGAGAGAGAGAGAGAGATAGTGAAAAAGAGGAAGATAAAAGAGAAAGAGGGATGGAGAAAAAGGCAGATGAAACCTCATTTGATATTCGCAACGCGAAACTTTTGCACATCTTCGACGATATCAGGTTTGTTTGGTAAAAACCGAAAAACCAGCCGAGTATCAAGCTGATAATAAAATACTAACTTGAACGAAGGGCGCGCACATATTATTTTTCACCTCACACGTAAAATATGATTTTGTAATTGGATTTTCAGTGTTCTATGAACCATCAAGCCGCACGTTTTCTTAACGAACGAACATTCAAAATTGGCAGCAGCAGTTTTTTTTTGCTAACGACACTTGCTTGCCCCGTAATGCCACTGCATGTGTACTTTATACTTTCGTTTCAGTCAATGAAATTGAACACGCACATTCATTAGTCCAAATTAATTACTCCTGAAATTTTCATTTTCCATATGATTCAAGCAAATTTTCAGTGATTTGAATCGTGAGCTGCATATTTGTGCCACGAAAAAGTTATTTTGATTCGATTTCATTATATCTAATTCATTTTGAATTTTAAATGCGTCGTATAAGAAAGAAAACCCACTTCGGTTCGGTAAAAAACGCCCGCGAGAACAAAAGAAATACTCACAAAAAAACAGTTCTTTACATATTATACATTTCATAAACAGAAGCGCAAGAAAAAACTTAAATATCAACTTGGCTTTTAATATGATTAATTGTAGACATTTTCATGATACGCCCCAAATGCTGTTCATTTTTGTTCTCACATTTCGCCACTTTTTATTATCATAATTGACTCCGTACGCTTACCGCGAGCGCTGTACTTGCAAACAAATATTTGTTTGTATTTGTGTTTCAGATTCGAAAGAGAGCGAGAGTGAGGGAAATGTTTTATCAACTCCTTGGTTCTACCTTGAAGAATAAAGATAAATTTACAAATTCGAAGTTTTTTGGCAGCTCGTCGAAAATTACGTTCAGGAAAGTGCGACCACTTCGAGTTAAACGAAAAACATACTCTGCCGAGACATCTAAATGTTTGCGTACATTATAAATCATTAGCGAATTTCATCATTCACACCGAAATATTACCCGGTTGGCGAGCGAAACAACGCACATGAAATTTGAGCCATCGAGTAAATAAATACAAAGAAATGATGCGTTTGGGCGGCGCTAAAATGACTGCGAACACATAATACACGTATATAAAATACATCATATAATCAACGATTTCTGTATATTTTACGCAAACACTCGTTGTTGTTCGAGCACATAAATTACAAATATTCATTTTGATTAACATCTCGAAGGGTTCTGAACACATGCATTTGTTAAATACATTTAAGCGTTTCCATGTTACCGATGCCATCATTATATATGTGCCACACAATACAATCTATTTCATGATGGAAATTATTTCAAATTAATTGCAAAGTTTTATAGAAACATATTTTTTTGAATTGAAGCGATGGAATGCTGGTGTGTTATGCAGGAGCACCATTTTCGCAAAATGACATGATTTGATTAGCAGGTGAAAATTAAGCGTACTTTCATTTAATGTTTTCTAAACATGTTTTTGTGCAGAATATTTTCCAGAAAAGTGTAAAGTTCAAGTTAAAGTAGAATTTATATATGAATTCGTTATTTGGTTGTTTCGAGTTCATGTACAATCTGACGAAAGGGATTCGAAAACTGTGCGTTTGTTACGGCTTTTCCACCTTCAATTTCAGCCAAGTTATTTCAATTACAAATAATAATGGAAGCAGCCAACAACTTCGCCCCAACAAACACATTTCTTCTTCTGCGAACTTCGGTCATCACTAGGATGTCACCGTGATCAACTAATCAACAGTAATGTTTCTTTTTTTGTATTTGAACATGACTCGTTCCATTTTTCCCGGTCATTATCTGAATATCGTGTTATGCTTTGTTTCGTCATTCCACTAGATTTGATCTCCTGACGGCTATAAATCAAATATCCTCAGATCGGGCTAATTTCCAAACACACTCAGCAATAAAGCTACCGATGGCAAATGACATGATTATTCGACAACAGCGTCTGCTGGTATTTCTGTTCACTAAACCAATGCTATTTTCATCTTCTTCTGCACTGAATTAATTATAGAGTACCACAATAATTTGTCCTAATGTCGGTCACAGCACACCACCGAAACATGAATGAAAAAAGCGTTGAATCGCAGCATCAAACCGGGAAAAAAAGACAGCAACATTATGTATGGCCATTTCACGAAGCTATTTCTCAAATGAGCTATTAACTTTCAATTTGATTCGAAGCAAAAACAGCAAATTCACATTAAACCGTCGGATGTGACGTGGATGCTGAGGGGCAAGAAATCAGCAAGATTTTACAAGTAGTCTTACGAAAATAGATACGATTTTGCGAGCACGATTGGAATTTCTTCATGTTCAATCGGAAGACACTAAACATTTTTTTCATTATATAAATTAAGAATTGCGATTCAAAAAAAAAAGTATGTAAAAAGTGCATAAATTATCGAAATATTTCAATTTTTACTTTTTTCTGAGTGTGAAATATGTTTCTCCCTTGCGTCTTGCCCCTTGAACAAATGACAAAAGACAGCTACATTAATCGCACAAAAACGGAAAATTTTGTGACGAAGAAATGTACAATTTGTGTATAACATAGAATTCATTTCAATATTAACGATTGAGAAATGGAAGAAAAGAAAATAGCAGAGGAGAGAAGAGGGAAGAGATGAGAGCAAAAAATAGCAAAACAGAACGGACAAGGAAAAAAAAGAAAGCAACAGCAAGAACATCTTTTCTATTTGCAAAGAGGGAAATCGGCAAATAAATAGGAGAAACGAAAATGGATGATAAAATTGTGGAGAATATTAGGACCGCTTTGGCGGAGGGTGCAAATTAATCAATAGCTAATGGATTTCTAGAGTTACGTGAATTCATTTGATCCCGCGTTGACATCTAGGCTGTGCAACGTGATGAATACGCGCACCACTACGTTAGTAATTCACTAAACTTAGTGGTACTCGTAGTCGTCACGTTGCACAGCCTAGGTTAATATTGAAAGTGCAAATAGTATTCATTTTCAAACGAACAAAGTCGAAAATCATTGGCGAAAACATAAAGTCGAAAATCATTCGGTAAATTGATATCGTTAGAACGAATAATTTCTGTATTTTGCTCCATTGCCATTACGTTCAATTAATATAATTACTATTTCGTTCGTTGTACTGCAATTTCATCGGTTTTGAAAATCGGCACAAACGAATGTAATCGTATCGACCACACCAATCTTTATTTATTCTGATGTTGGGTAAAAAGACGCTTTTTGAACATAATTTATAAATTTTGCTCAATTTTGTACCCTCGCGCGACTCACAGCGCCCAACCAAATGATTGAATGAGCTATAATTTTCAAATGAGTGAGTCTGAATGAGCGCGACCTTTTTTTGGTGCGAAGTTTGTTCCTTTTCTCATTGGACAAGTACGTAATATATGTTAATTTGGGGATTACCAAGCTTTTCCTATATTTTCTTCAAATTGTAAACTTGAACTTAATTATGTCACAAATTACATCGCTAAACAGCTCATAATTTGTCCATTGCGAACATGGACTTTCATGAGATTGCAGTAAAAAAACATCAATTCCATTTGACATTTTGTGTTGATATCTTTTTTAGAAGTTGCTTAATTCGATGATTTCGAAATTGCACCGATTTAATGCATTCACATTATTTTGCACCAAAAAACCGTCATATCCGATTTTAGCGTCGCGAACGACCGTAAAAAAAGTATTATATTTGAGCATCTCAAAGTCCATGGCAGACATAAGTAAAAGAAATGTTATTAAAATCTTCAAACTGCACATTTCATTTGAATGACACCCGGCTGTTTCTCTAGGAATGATGGTTTCATGTAAATGAAAAGCACACGTTCCATGAATTCAACTACACTTTGACCTGAGCTTGCAAAACGGTTGGAAATTTAATTAAATTTTTCACTGCTCCCTCGATCTCTCTCTCTCTCTCTCTCTCTCTCTCTTTCTCTCTTTATTCCGATGAAGTCATGTGGGTTTTGCTCATATTCGAAACCATGCCGAATACCCATGGGTTTTGTGCATACCGCCTTCTTCATTATCAGATGTTGATAAGATTTCGAATCATACAATGTAGAGCAAAAAGTCGTCAGATTAAAAGTGATGGAACGAAAACGGACATCCGGCTCGGAAATTGGTTTTATTGCGATCCAAATGAATTTAAGCTGCCATAACATTCAATTTAAAATTCTCTACGTTCACCTATCCTCATCCATATTCCACGGTGGCATCGATATGTCACCGGATGTGATGCTCGTATGGAACGCATCTTTCATTTTCTTGCCAATAAAATTTCGAATGAAATCAAATTGCATTTAAGCCAACCGACGGCGCATCTACTGCACAGGAGTTTGTGAGGGTAAAGAAAACGTATCACAAAATCAACGAACAGCCATTTCACTGCAACGGATTAATCGATTCATCGGCACGATTTCATATTCCAATTTAGCATACTGTTTACGAAAATTGATATTCTATGTTGAAAATATGCGAGAGAAGGCGAATGAAATCGTTGGTTTTAAGACATTTCCAATTCAAATGGGAATGGTAAAATCGAGTGCAGCGAAGTGCTCTTGTGCAAATCAACATAACCGGTTTATTGCTTTTTTCATTGCTATCCTTCGGACATATCTCATATTTTTGCAGCACATTTTTCAATTAAAATCGATGCCACGGAAATGCAAAAGCTGCAATGCCTCAGAAGATGTGATGGCAGGAAAATGCATGTGTAATTGCAATATGCCGCGATTGAAATGCCATTTATCTTTCTCTTTTTCTTTCTCTTTCTCATTATCTCTTCCTCTTTCTGACTGGTTTTGTTATGGATTGTCACGAACAACACTCTACAATCAGATTTGATCCGGATTTTCTGAATTTATCATTTTTTTCGTCATATTTTTTCTGTCGCTCGCTCTCCATCAATTTTGCATTCACATGGAAATCGATCAGCAGTATGATTGTGATTGCACAGCATATTGTAGCATTGCATCGACAATCAATTCACTTTTAATTAAACCACTTATACCTTCGCTTTTCCCGTTTATCGCGTTCAATTTGTGCTATATCGACCTCGTTTCACTGTAATAATGCTGCCTCAATAAATCAATTGGATGCTATTCGATACACTTAAACACAAAAGAATGCCGAAATAACCACATGTTCCATGTTTTTCATCTGAGTAAATGCTACTGATTTCAACCGACAGGTAAAACAAATTGTTTCATTCAGGTAATTCACTGGGCACATTTTTTCGGGGGAATTGAAAACTGTACGAAAATCGCTGAAATTCTATCGAGTTTAAGTGATTTTTAATTTACAATCGTTTCAAATTCGATGTCAACGGCTGCAAAAAATATGCATATTTCGAAAAAAATGTGAGTGCTTTTTCATGCGAATTTGATCGAAATGATTAAAATGAGTCGAAATGCTATTTCAAATTGGAAAATTGTAACTTTGAACGTTCAGTTTGAAACACAAGCAAAAAGACCCGAATATTCCGCCTTAATTTAGATTCCCGGCAAAGAATCATTCTATTTCATTCGCGTGAAAGAGTTCGGTTAATTTACATTTCAGAACAATTCAAAATAAATGAAAGGAAACACTGACTAACTTTCATTAACTTCATCGTAATTCATTCACACTCATCCTACTTCGCCGCCGTCGCACAAATGTCATATTTGTTCGGCTTGAAGCGTTTGCAATTTTTCAACCCTTCACTGCGTTTCGGAACTTTCGGGCATGAGGAATGTGTCACTTTCTTTTTGTTGATGGTGTGACTGAATGTGAGTTTCATGGAGCAGGTAATATGTTACCTCTTCGTCATATCTATGCAAATGTTGTTTGTTTTGAACGTGAACAGACGGCTACCGACTCATTAATTTCCCTTCGAATTTTCTCTCTCGGCAATAACACTTCACGTCACTCCATTCTGTTTTACACGATGAACGCTCACCAAAGCTTTAAGGTTGCCAAATGAAATTTTCATTGCCCCGCTCTCATTCTGGATGCAAACATACAATAAATTAGACAATGACGTGGCAACGATAACCGCATTTCGATGGTGATAACGTGCGATAATATGCAAATTATGAGTTTCAATTTATTAGAAAGGAATTTGTAGCGGTGACATCTGCTTTTTCTTTTGTTTGCATTTCATCAACGCCATTTCATTTTCTATCCGATCATAATAAATGATTTGCTTTGCTTAGTCGGTTGAACAGAACCAAAATCTGGGTGCAACCACTTTGTTCTTCATTTTCACTCATATTCAGACGATATTGGATTGCGTGTCGGGTTTTGTTATCAAAGTGTTGTGTCCGATGTGTATTCAAAGTGGCCAAAATATATCCTTAATGTTGTTTGCGGTGTCGATGATAAATTCGATGCTTTCTCCGAAGAAACGTCGATATTTATTTAGTCGATCCGTGCTGAAAATGCGGTTTCCTTGTAATTTATTACCCAAAAATTTCCAATTATATTTATGGAAACCATAGAAAATGCGCAGCAATCTATTTGATTCCATATCAGCGTTGGCCAACAATTGTATAGCCAAACTATGCCGAGAGGCCGGGACGTTGAATGATTTGCGGAAATTTCAAGTGATTTGATCGGACATATTTAGACAATTCGATTCAGATTTTTTCGCATTGTCATGCTTTGACCATCACAACATTGATCAAATTTTCGGCATCAAAATAAACTGTCCCTTCGGATGGATGAAATTCAATTATTCCGCGGCAACAAACACAGTATTCACTGCCGATATCCTTTGACAACCGCTCTAAAACATAACGAATGTGCTGGATTCTCTGAGCATAAGATTAGCAACACACGCGTCAATCCCCAAATCCATATTTTGGATCGTCATGGAAAAGTTTCGGCATTCTGTGTACATAAAAGGAAGATTTCTCATGATGAAGGTACATGTTGTGTCTTTGTTTATTAAATTACTGTTTATGTGCTGTCAGTTGTGATAATGGAATGAAATGTCATTCATGAAAGCCACCAAAAATTGAAGCACATTGCAAAATAATCGCTTAGATTGTGTTTGTGTGCCTGGCAAAATTCATTATATTTAATTCAGCTTAAATTCCATGTCACAAGCTAATATTACAGTTGCCCGCAACAAGAAGTTCGGGGCCAAAGAATTTCAAGACAAAACCAAAATGTTCAAATTCATTGAAACTAGTTTTGGATAAGGAAATCCTACGAAAAACAATGTGTCATGTAAATTGACATGTTGAAATGCAGCCTCATGAACAATTTATAGTTGAATGTTAACCGAAATTTGATAAGACTGTTGCCGGAAGATGTTGGAAAATATATTAGTGATTTATTGGGAGAACAAATTGAAAACCGCGCATTCGTTACTAACTTCATATCTATCATAGATGTCATTATTTTGACTTTGACAGCTATTGTATCTTAAAGAGGATAAAAAAATACATTGAAAACGATCTGTCAAACTTATCATTCAGTTGAATACACAAGTTTATTATTGCGTTGAAAATGTCGAGCTACGTGCCTACAAAACAGCATTTGCGGGAAGTTTTACTTTATTGGTTTAATCTGAAGAAAAATGCTTCCGAGAGTCATCGTTTGTTATGCGAAGCATATCCAGAATATGCTCCGTCGATTAGAACGTGCCAGGAGTGGTTTGCGCGGTTCAAAAGTGGTGATTTTGAAGTGGAAGACATAGAGCGTCCAGGCCAAGTGAAAAAGTTTGAAGACGAGGAGTTGGAAGCATTACTCGATGAAGACTCGTGTCAAACGCAAGAAAAACTTGCAAAATCATTGGGAGTGACACAACAATCCATCTCCTATCGTTTAAAAGCCATGGGAATGGTTCAAAAGCAAGGAAATTGGGTGCCATACGAATTGAAGCCGAGAGACATCGAACGCCGTTTTTTCACTTGTGAACAGCTGCTTCGAAGGCAAAAACGGAAGGGTTTTTTGCATCGTATTGTGACTGGTGATGAAAAGTGGATTCATTACGATAATCCGAAGCGAAAAAAATCGTATGGTTACCCCGGCCACGCATCAACATCGACGCCAAAGCCGAACGTTCATGGCTCGAAGCTAATGCTGTGTATTTGGTTGGATCAGCTCGGCGTGATCTATTATGAGTTGTTGAAACCAAACGAAACCATCACAGGAGCATTGTACCGAACTCAATTGATGCGTTTGAGCCGAGCACTGAAAGAAAAACGGTCGGAAACGGTCGCAAGACACGATAAAGTTATTTTGCAACATGACAACGCTCGGCCACATGTTGCTCAGGTCGTTAAAACCTACTTGGAAACGCTTCGATGGGAAGTCCTACCCCACCCGCCGTATAGCCCAGACATTGCCCCTTCCGATTACCACCTCTTCCGATCAATGACACATGGCCTGGCTGAACAGCATTTCCATTCTTACGAGGAATGCAAAAAATGGGTCGATTCATGGATAGCCGAAAAAAGCACAGATTCCTTTCGACGCGGAATCCGTAATTTGCCAGAAAGATGGGAAAAAGTTGTGGCTAGCGATGGACAATACTTTGAATAATCAATTTGTAACCATTTTTCCATAATAAAGATCGAAATTTTGAAAAAAATGCGCGGTTTTCAATTTGTTCTCCTAATAGCTATGCAAAAAACGGAAAATAAACTTTTCAAAAATAGCTTATATTCGATGGTATTTTAGATATATCAAGATAAAAATAAGAAGAATATGAAATTTTTTGATGGTTGGAAATGTCTAGTTAAATGTTACATTCACCATGAAGCGATTAATGATATCATTTTATCTAAATTTACCAAATTTATTATTTTCAATGAATGAAGCCAAACACTCGACCAAATGAATTACTGGAGTTGAATTCAATTGGATCACTCTTTTGAAATTTGGAATTCAGACTGACATACGCTTGAAATAGTCCTAATCAGAAATGGTTTCATTCCAAGAAATCATTTACCGTAAATGGAAGGATTTGTCTTGAATAATAGTATTTTGATAGCTCTGATATATATTTCATGAAATCAGATCCATTCATTTCAGTGTGTGTACGTGTGAAATGCTATGCAGAAATACATTAGCTTTATTGTTGCAGGTGCAACAGGAAAAGGCGTAAAGTTGCAGCTTCCAACCGATTTCGTGGCAATGTGCGAATGTGCACGAATATTTACTCACACAGAATAGATTTTGCGATGTGCGCCATTTCTATGGATGAAATGTCAAATTACCTCCTATTGAAGCGTTAGTAATTTTTTTACGCAATGAAATTCATATAATGTTAAATATTACTATCAACCATAACTACATTGGCAGTAAAATTAAACAACCAATATATTGAATTGTTTATATGCATACACAAATTACTACGTCTGAAATAGTGATGGTGGCAATCTGACATTTCACTAATGGAATGTCAAATATCACAAATGCAGTTCTGTGTGAGTACACATGCAATTCTAATGTTAAATGATTATGAGCTTTATATGATATTGCATTTCCATTGTGTTTATGGTTTTGCTCCATAAATTGTACAAAAGAGGTCTGCACATCAACCAATTCGAATATTCCATTTCGAATGTGTGCAAGGTGCAAGCAATGTGGCGTTTAAATTGCATATTTTATGTGGCCATTTTTCCAAAACAAAAGATTTCATATTTGCAACATTTCGTTTGCCAAATCTAAGTTGGAGGAAACTCCTTTGATTCATTTCACTTTCGGGTGTGTGTGTGTGTGTGTGTGTGTGTGTGTGTGTGAGCTCCCATTGCAGGTGTAATAAACGTAATCTGTAAAGCGCTATTGTTTTATTGCACAGACACTTCTTTTGTTTGTCATTTCCTATGAACGCATAAAATGTAAAAAATTTGAACTGAATTCCAGTTAAGTGCAGTCGTCGCAATGCTACAACGAATATATACATTCACATTATTTCTCGTGTTTTTTTTTTTTCAATTTATACACTTTGCGACAATAATAACTCAAATATTTTACAGCTTTCAGGATTGTGCACACAAATTTCGCTTGTTTTCATGAGTTGATTGCTAAATGCGATGTTCCGCAATTTAAATGCGCACATATGTGCCGACAACCATTCATTTTGCGGTAAAAAAAACTAAAACCAACTAGAAATAGTTGCATATATTTGAGAGCCGAACTAGAAGGAAATGTTTGTTCAAACTTCAACGAACTAATTTAAATATCTAATGAAATAATAAATGCGTTAAATTTCTAGTGTGTAATATAGCAAACATCAGTTATGCTACATTGAAATAAGCTTCGAACATCGACATGTTTGGGAAGCAGCAAACGAAAAATAAAATCGAAAATTTTCCAAAAATACACATCAAATGGCAGACACAGTCCGGTTTTCGAGAGGAAACATCGGTTTGGAATCCTGCTGCTGCTGCTGCTGGCCAACGGGAATTTGTCCAAAAATGATATTATTTCATGCATTTTACATCAAAACGATACATTATTACATGAAGTTGAAAACACATGCCAATTTGTCCAGTTTCGTTCGAATGGCCGGATTCTCGCTTCCACACTTCGCATAAATTTACTAACTAAAACATTTGTATTGTGATTTTAAAGTTTTCACACGAACATTTGCTGTTTGTTTTTTGTGATTTTTCATTCGAAATTCCGTCCGGTAAAATGAATTTAATTTGCTGTGTTCGTTGAAAAGCCTGCACATGCAATTCACTGAAGAATTAAAATGAGAATAATCATTTATATCTTGTTGTGATTTAATGTCTGAAAATGGAAATTAAATTAAATGCAAAAAACCCGAAAAATCAGAATTATGTTCGAGCATGAATTTGCAGTTTGTGTTTGCCAAAGCTGTCCGCATTCAGGTCATTGAATAGGGAGATTAATTTTCACACTTATTATCAGTGCAGCAGAAATTCAAACAAACGCAAAGCCACTCAAAAATTAATTATTCATTGTAAACAGTAATCAAATTCGAGTGACAATTATTTTGAGCAAAAACAATAATCATGCTGATCAATTGAACGATTGATGTGATTCCATTACTTTACTAAAAATTAAATGAGCGCATTTCATGAGAAAAGTGAACACCATTTATTACATGCAATCAAATCCAAACAATAGATGCAGATCAGCTTTGTTGGCGTCAACGCATAGTATTTATGATGGCGTTGCATCATTTAAGAGTAAATGCATTTATTGAAGCACAAATCTCGATTATTTGCCATTTTGTATGCTAAATTGGTGAATGTCATTCAAATCAATGAAATGCATTGGATTTGTTGATCATATTTCTATAATAATTATAGACATATAGTATGATTGAAATGCGAACGTGAAATGTGACTAATTATCGAAAATACGAACCAAATCATGCTGAATGGAACCATGACAATTTCCGAATTATGGTCGTCGCATGTTTGAAAAATCATACAATTTGGACAATCGACAATAAAATTAAGTGTCACATTCATCGAGTTTGTTTTTCAATCAACAATTCGAAAGTCAAACAATGTTTAATTTAAAAAATAACACCTGCATACTTGCAACTCATTTGAAATTGACAATAAATTAGATCTAATGTACAGTTGCGACTTGGCGTGATTTATATTCGAATTGACTGCGTGTGCTGTTTGGACTGTCCTGTTTGATACAAATGACACAATGATTTTAATATGTATTCATATATGTATGTGTGTGCGCAAACGAGCGTATTTTCACAAGCATAAATTGTAGTTCACGAACCGTGAATGGTTGACCGCGATGAAACCGCTTTTTGCGCGCAAAAAGCAAATACAATCTCAAACACCATATTCTCGTGTTCATAAAATGGTTTTATTTTTCTGGTTGACTAGATTATGGCAGCTGGTATTGATTGTGTATTGGAGTATCCAATACACATACATCAACAGTGATTTGCAGGCTTGAGTGTGAATTCAATGAGCAGATGTCATATAATTTGATGACAAACGGCTTTGATGTGCACAATTTCCCACATGCAAATCTCAACCAATAAATAACTACGGTTGAATATGATGCTGACCGCCACACCACAAACTCAGCTTTTGCATATATGTTGATTTTATTTTCGCGTGATTGAGAACAACATTTCGTTTTTATGTCAACATTCGGGCACAATCCCAAACATTTCAATATTATACTGCCCACAAACGTTATGTTTCCCATTATTCGGAAATTGCGAACTCAATGTAAACGTAATAAAGTTCCATGATTATTATTCTGCTTTTCACTGTAATTGAGATTTTGCACTGGCACTCGATAAAATGAATTCCATGTTTCGGTTCAATTAAAATAACAGCACAAAATGCCAAAGCAATTCGATTGAAAAATGTCTTTATGATACGACCAGACCTTTGGCTTTGCTGAGTTGATAGCGAGCGGCTGTTGAGAGCAGCTCCGCTATTGTTGACAATGTTTCCCAATGAATAAGTGGACAAATGATACCGTGAAATGTTTTCCATGAGAAATGCATTGCTAGCGGCTGGCCAGCCAAAGCTGAGCAGAAAATTCGCTTGACAGCCACTCAGAAAAACTAGAGGTCTTTCATGATCATATCAAAGAAATTTCATGATCTGACTGCAATGGTAATAAATGGTTGGCCGATTTCGGAATACAAATCACATCAATATATTGATAATATTCTCTAATGATGCTATTCAGTTAACACTGTTCATTGATTTACCGGTAAAGAATGGACAGAATTGGATAGGATAGAATGTATGTGATGTATTGATAGAATATAGGGGTAAATATTTTATGAAATTATCGGTTTGATTCAAATAGCTCGATTACTTGTTTCTTTTGATTTCAAAAATCTGGAGCAAACGTCTGTACCAGGTCATCAGAGGCGTTCGAACAAATCCTGTTAGTCAGTTCATTTATATAACAATATTGAATTATTTTTCAATCAATCTTATCCAGTTTCAAAAGCACACAAGGATAAAGACACAGGAATATGATCCAGAAACAGCCTAAATTTACTTCGACACAGTGTACAAGCAGTAATAGTAGTAACAACAATAGTGGGGGGCTTTTCAAACTAATCGAAGAAATGCAGTCGATGTTAATGGAATTTGTGGCCCACTTGGGTCCTTATTCATTTCAGCGTTGATACTCTTTCTGTGTCTCGTTCGGTCTTAAACTGGTTATCAAACGGTTTGTGGAATGTTTCATGCTGGATTCACTTTTCTGCATAGAAATTATTATCCATCGTGTATGGGAAATGTAGCATATATATATCATGGGATTTCATGTTTATTATCAACATTTTATTCACAATCGTCATGCTTTTTTGGTATGTTTGTTCGTTCGTTTGGTCGAAAAAGTAATATTTGTGCACTTGAGCTTTTGTATTGAAATTCAAGCGTGATGTTTGTGTTAACAAAGTTCGGTGGTGATCAACTACCATAAAGCGCAACGAAATGTATGTAGCGAAACGAGGTCTGCCTGTGCACACGCATGCATAAATACAAATAAACAATGAATAAGTACAAGTGTATATGCAGAACTCTTGCTTGTTTGTATATTGAGAGATTGTGAGAATGAGTTGTATTTGTGTGGCATGCATGAGTTTCGAATGAAAAGTTATTTTATTAAATTTTCATGACAATGCAAAATAATTTTGCTGATGCAATAAACTTCACGTAGCCGCTGCTCTTCATCTATTACACCCAGCAAATACGCACACAAACGCTCAAACATACGCACACTATATTTCTGTCGTTTAGAAAATCGGATCTTTCTGCTTTCCTCAATTTATGCGTCCTCTCCAAAGATACGATATTTCATTCTATCTGCTCGAATTCCGATGAAGTTTTCCATTTTCGGTTGTTTTTGTTGTTTTTTGCATGTCAGCTTCCATGTGATTTATCGGGATAACAATTGCTATTGTGTAGATGCATTTTCATCGCCATTTCATTCGATGAACGAGGGAGAGAGAGAGAGAGAGAGAGAGAGAGAGAGAGAGAGAGTGTGTGTGTGAGAGAGAAAGAAAAGCGATAGAGAGAGAAAGCGAGATAGAAAGAAAATGTTGAATATGTTCAGCTTTGGTGTGCTGAAGTGTCGTTGCCGAGCAATGTTTCGAAAGAGACACGACAAATAAAATAAAAATATAATGTAAATCGGTCGTTCAACGAATTATGCCGATTTAGTTTGTGACTTGTTACCATCGCTCATTGTGACATCATTTTTCGTAATCGTGAACACACCTGATATTACATTGAATAACAGTCTCACTATAAGCATCCGCGCTGTATGCCATCCTTCGTCGCATTCGATTTTTATGTGTGTTCACATAAAAAAATCTTATCTGCTTTGTGTATTGTGCAAATTGGGCTTGAAATATGTCTACTCCATTTTCACACTCTCTAGTTATGCATGTACCCTTGTCTGTGTGACTAGTTAGAGAGTCTATTGAGAAACAAGCTGTGCGCGCGAAGAAGAGAGACTCACGTTTCTAAATCATATCAAGAATTGCCGATATTTGCTTATATCACCACACAATCAAAAGCCGAATGTAAAATCACGTGCGATGTGAACATTTTGGGTTGAAATGCTCTGAAAATGTTGGAAACATTCATTGATTTCGTGCGGCTGTCAAATTAATTTCGTACCAATTCCACCACACCAATACCAGTTCCATCGATACTTGTGAATTCAAAGTTCACTTCCGACAATATAATCAAATATATTTTGCTTTTCTGTTGAAAATCAATGCGGCGCGCAACGGCAATAGTGTGGGTAAAATTTTGCCATGCTGTGAAACATGTCTATCGAAATCATTTGAAGGCGAGCGCTTCAGCTACAGCATCAATTAATAAAATTCGTCTGGTTGAGGCTTCTGATTTTCAAGAGATGCATGTATCTGAAGCAGAATTAATACAATCTTATGTGATGAATCAATGCAGATGATACCTAATAATTTCTACCTCTGGAAATGGATTGTGTGAATTTCACATCAATTTGATGTAAACAGCTGTTTTTGTGTCACATACGAAATTGCTATGGCTTAATTTAATGCAAGCTCTAATTTCGGATCAAAGAGCTCAAGATGAAATCCGAAAACTTCAAGTAATTGAACATTTGCATTATGTTCCTTTTAACTAAGTTGGAAATTGCAGCTTTTCTAATGCTAAAAACTTTTTTGTCTACCGAATTTTGATATGTTAATCGCGAAACGTGCTTTATATTAATGCAATCATAAAATTAATCATTGTTCGTAAAATTGAAAATGTGCACATTGCTTTTCAAGTCACTCTTTCGATCGTTTTGAGAATGCTGTTTTTATGCCATATGACAATACGAAAGTGAAATGTTGTCCCAAATATTTCATGCGTTCACCGTTTTATTTGTTTCACTGTATTTTTTGATTCACATAAACGACGTGAAAATGATGTGTGACTTATCGTAATTTTAGCGATTCAGTGATAGGATTAGTGGAGCGTTTTTGTTTGTGTTAGTCAAAAGTGTGTAAAAGATAGAGAGAGAGAGTGTGCTGCGTTCAGTTGATTTAGGTGTGTACGAATGGCTTCGTGACTGAGATGAATCGCATGGATGTGTTTGCGGTTTGTGAATGTGTGACTGTCTTTCGGAAATCCTATAAATGTGAATCGAGAGAAGAGGGAGAGAGAAGGAAAAGAGCAAATAATGTCATATCGTGTTGATTTGAGCCTTAAATAGCAATAAAAAAAACACTACAAAAATATGGTCGGTCGCAAAAAGGAACATAACATAAACCTCCGATTTGTTCTTCGCCCCATTTTCACATTTTGGATCTTTCCATACATTCATTTGCTCGCTCAATCGCTCGCGAATGCACACACGTACTTACCCAGTGAGAGAGAGAGAGAGAGAGAAAGAGAGAGAGAGAAAGAGAGAGAAAGAGAGAGAGAGAGAGTGAGAGAGAGAGAAAGAAAGAGATAGAGAGAGATAGAGCACAAATAAATGAAAATCCAACATGTTGTTTGTTTGTTGGCAATAAATTGCCTCACCCGTTGTTTGCAAATATTAAATGGGTGCTTATATGTTTGTCGTATGTTTTCTGCGTTAGTTTCACGATATCTCATCAGGACATTTCGTGCAATTTCGTTTCGAGAGGCAACACAACAGAATTCAACCAAATGGCAAAACGACGAACAGTAAAACGTTGAAATGACAAAGTAAAGCGCAATTTGTGACTGAGAATCACAGCAATTGAGAGCGAGTGAGAAGATGAACATGAGGGTGCAAACGAAAGCGAGAACGAGTAAAGAGACAAAGAGAAAGAGCAAAGCAGAAAGAGAGAGTGTGAGAAAGAGGAAAAAAATCGGTGTAACAATGTCGAAACAAAAGCCGAAATGGTTTTATCATTACATATTTTTCCGTGCGTTCGAACAAATTCAAACATCTGACGCCACGAAAAGCAGAGGTTAAATAATGCTGCGGCATTGTATTCTTTCATGCATGTTTTCCTGTCGCATATTTGTTTACTTGCGTGTTCACACACTTACACGCGTATGAAACATTCCAGAAGCAACGGCAGCAAGAGAAGCAGCATCATCACCAGCGCATTTCTATGAAGCGCGTCGGCTTTAGCATTAGCGCAATTTCTTTTAAAGCATATATATTGTCGCCCTCACAGCTTGCCACTGTGCTGCGTTTTGTGTGTGAGTCTAGGTGACGAGTGACTGTGCCATCATGGCTTACATCGGTAATAATATCAGCGACATATCGTGCTAAAAGCCTTTGTAGCTGAGAGTACACACCATTTCATTGTTCATTTTTCCCGTTTCTTGACTTGTTTCCATTAGCATTTCGCAATTCATTTGTATTTTAACACAACGAAAATTTCGCTCAATTTTTTTTTTATATTTTTTTTTGTTTGTTCGTTCCTTTTCATTTTGTTTTGCTCTTTTATTATTATATTATTATATGCGTGCTTATGTTCCCTTGATGTGTTTTCTTTCGCGTGATTACATGAAGTCAAAATGGTTTACCTTCGCCATCGCACACCATTTTTCGTTCTCATCATTCGTTTTTGTTTGCATTGAAAATTGTTTTACTGAAGCATCAATTTGCTAACTAAGATTTCAAAATGAAATAGAGCCTTTGGTGTATTTTCGTGTACTTGATTTTAATATCGACATTCTTTATATTTTAAAGTGCATTACAAAAGGATATCTGAAGCATCACCAACGCTCCAGTGAGTGTTTCCATTGTATGTAAATTGCTTGTCATAGCATTAATTTGATCTAAGCAATTGCCTTATCAAGCTCATATTATTCTCGCAAACAAACGACTTTCAACAATGTCGATGGAAAACGAAGCAAAATAAAAAGCTGACCCAAAAAGCATTCACGAAATGAACAAAACTTTCATTTTGTTGAACACAGAAGCTGTGTTTAAGCATCAGCATGATCATCGCAATTCATTGCATTGTTGCAGATCAAAAGGGCTAACGCTAAATTCAAGAACAAAATATATGGAAATGTTCTGTTGTCGAGTTTATAATGTTGCGCGTTAACATGAGCATGAACAACAGAATATCAAACATCCATTTTCATTGCAAGCGGGCACAAAACTCCACCTGAATTACATACGAGCGATTATTTGTTTGAGATTAGGATAGGGAAAAAGCAGGCAACGGATAAAAGCATTCTACAACACTTTTATATTTCCATTTGTTTTCTCATATCTTTCATGAAACGAAATCATGCGTTGGCGTGAATTTTGCAATTGTGTTCGGAGCATGGAATCGCAGCTGCACGAGGAAAAAGCGAATATTCAAATATTGCACAATATGAAAAACAATCGCTTTGAAAGGTACAGTATAAAAAGACGTTTGCAATCGAGAAAAAAAACACTGGTGCATTGTGAAACGTACAGTGTTTTATTCAATCATAAATATCTATTAGTTTGGCCCGGAGATCGGTTCTTTGTGCCATATTTCATGTCCAATTCCACCAACAAATTTAATAACAACAATACGTAAAATAAAAAATTGAAATAAAACAGAAATTTAATAAAAAAAGGAGGTGGCTAAAAAAAGTCGAATGGAACGCGATATAACAACCCACTTCTTTGTAATACCTTTTGCTGCCATTCTAGCGCAAATAACAAACAGTTATTGCTCTTGTATCCACGTTCCCATATGTCAAGTTCTAAACAATATTTGCAAAGCAACGATACCAACCAAACAAGAACCAAATCAACGAAACAAAGATAAACCGGATCTGGGGCGATCATAAATAAAGAATTCTTTGTATGACAATAGGTAAAAAAGAAATATGTACAACTTGATACACACACACAATTTTTATGAACAATGCAATAGATGTAATACACTATGGATTTATATTGCATAGCTCAAGAATAAGCTCATGCATATTACAAAATGTTTTTGCTTTCTTTTGTGGAAATTTCATATTTTTTCCGTCGTTGCTCGGCTTGTAGTTTCGTTGTTGACATAAGATATTCAATGGAATCGATTCACACATGCCCGGCGGCTATCCACTAACAAACACACGGTCTAATCCAATGCAACTGAATTCATATTTTATTACTTATCCGCAAGTTTTTACGAAAATTAAAAAAAAAAACGAAAGCTACCTCACATTCTTGGTCGACAAGGGCCAGTGTTACTCTTGCCCTCTCTCTCTCTCTCTCTCTCTCTCTCTCTCTCTCTCTCTCTCTCTCTCTCTCTTTTCAGTCGCTATGGGAACAATTTTTCTACTATTTGTGAGCACCCGTAAAATATTTTCAGCATCACTGCAATCGGAATAATAAATTCAAGAGCTCCAACGGCGTTTCTCGCTGAAATTATTGTTGTTGTTCTTTTCCTCTTTGCAATTTCACGAATCATGCACAGAGAGAAAACAGTTTTTTCCCATGTTCTTTTTTTTCAATCTCATTTTTTATTCAATTCATTTTCATGAATCCATTTTCAGGTGTCTTCAATAATCAACAACTCTTTTTGGAAAATGCCGTTGATATTGCATTTTCATTGTGTTTTTCACCCATTTATCTATTTGTTTCAGGCATTTGTATTCGCAAGCACGGACACAGTCTTAACGGTAAATCACATGCAAATTACAAGAGCAAAGAACGAATGCCTCGCAACAATTCGTTGATTCAACGGTATTTAAATTATGTAAAAATTGCTTGTCGAAACATGTTAGAGCATGTAATGATGGTAACACACAAATTGGACGTGTAATGTTTCTAACCTGACCCATCACTTTCCCATTTCAACGCACATCGCGCTCTTTATAATGTTATTATTGCAACATATTGTTGCCAGCTCAACTGTTGCGAACGGCCATGTTCGGCAACACAACAACCATTTTCAATATGAAACTCAAGAGTCACGTACATTCATTTAGCCACATCTTTTCCAACCACTTAACAGCGAAGGATTTTGTGTTTCGAATTATGAGAAAATGTTATTTTCAATATTTAATACCCTTTTTTCACTTGGAATTTTGGTCAAAAGCAAATGTGCTGCAAAGGAATAATGTGCTGCTCGACCTTATTATTCAAGCAAGACTTTTTCAATAAAAAAAATCGTCCCGAAAATCAAGCAAAAGTCGAGCTAGAGACTTGCGACGTAACAAAATCCTCATTCGCCTAAGTTAAATGTTTCCTACAATATTCCGCATCCAAAGTGAAAAACTTTTCACATATTTTCAAAAATAATGTTTGCAAATGAGGGCAAATTGAATGCATAAATTCAATGATATGAATTGTGTCGAAATGGCTTAATCAAATTAGAATAGCAACCGTGAAATTGAGTTGGGATGAACAATAGACCTTCTTTCCATATCACACTGAGCAGTGATTTTTTCTGAGTGAAACAACATTTCCATTTAAACAAATGGCCATTGAATTGAAACGCGAAAATATAAATAACCGAGTTTATTGAATCCGCCATAAATAAAAAGGATTGGCAACAAAAAGAACGGAAAATATCGATCTCACTTTATGGATAGATCTCTTTTCATTTCTTTTAGCAGCACGTTTCCCCAAACATGCAGTTCGTTCAGGATTGACAAACGGTATTAATATCTGTTTTCCCTCACATTTGGACAAAGAAGGCCATTATTAGCGGCACGTAGTTTTCTATATAATATTTTGTCGACCAGACTTGTCGTTGCATATACGAAACATAGACCTCATACTAATACCAATAAGCTCACTGCAAAGCGACTGTTTCAGGTGTTTCCCTTCGTTTTTTCTAATATTCAAATAGCGATTCCAATAAAAACAACATTTTCTTTTATGATATGTCGCAAAAAAGAAACTGATAAAACACCGATAGTAGTTCACTCGCATGCACGGCTGCATTTGAATAGTTCCAAGAAAGATAACATTATATTCTTCTCCTAGCAAATCATTGGCAGTTCAAGTATTAAAAAGAGATATGAACTATTTCGAACTTAGTAATTCCAAGATTGTGATGAGGTGATTTGATTTTATGTGCTTTCTTTGGAATTTTAATCAAATCTCATCAAAGGTCAAGAAAGGTATGAGATAGTTTTTATCATGAAATCTTCATTGCAATGAAAATCAATGATTAACATACTATTTGCTTGCTTGCTCTCACGAGCTGCTCTGAAAAAGCGGCTTGCATCATCAAGAAAAAAAGAAATTGATGTTCAGTGTCAATTACACGTTATCAAAAACAAATCGCCAGATTCTTCAAATTTGTCGTTTTGACATGTTTGCTCATGGTTCCGGAATAATAAGATTTTTTGTAAAATTTGTCTATAACATTCCAGTCAGTCGATTAAATTGGGACATTTTGACTGAAAATTGACTATAGGTGTAATTGATCGCAGAAGTCTATTTTGTTGGCGTTCAGTCATACTGACTTTGTCTGGCGAAGCCAAAATATCCCGACAAAAATTAGTTCACTGGCTATTCAGTCGAAATAATTCCATCCAGGGAGTTCTAATATTTAGCATTAATAATATTTCCCAAATATTGCTTATTTCGCATTGAAACGCATGAAAATGAAGAGAATTCCTTGTTCTATGTGTGCGTTTATGCAAAATAAGCAACAATCTGGAGATACTTTTAATACTATCGATATCGTTTTGTATTCCTTGGATTTTTCAGAAGATCTGATTGACGCATATAAAATGTTTATAAATTTTAAGTAAATTTTACATAAATTCGAGACATTTTAAAAATAAGTGAGATGAAATTAATTCGAATTTTTGCTTTCACCAATCGCAACATTTAAAAACAAAGTGCCATTATAGGAGTCGCTCTTCTTTGAATGTTTTTTTTATTTTGCGAAAAACGCAGTGAAAGAAAAAAAAATGCAGTGAGATAAATGATCAAAAAATTGGAGAAAATAAATTGTTAACTCCGTTGTAGAGCAGCATAGTGTGTAATATCAAAGTACACACAATATAAAGGGTGATTTTTTAATAGCTTTCGAACTTTTTTTTGAAAAAAAAAAAACACAGAAAATTAAGAAAAATGCATAAAATCTTTATTTGAATCGGTAGAACGGTCCATATAATTTAATGTTTGAAGATAATTTCATGTAGATGTTGGCCGCGACTGCGCCGTCGTGAAATAAACTGTTCACCAAACTCGCCTCTCAAAAGGTCCATTGTTTCGCGTGCTGTGTGGCATGTGGCACCGTCTTGTTGAAACCACATGTCAGGCAAGTCAAGCTCTTCCATTTTGGGCAAGAAAAAGTTTCGAATCATCGCACGATAGCGCTCACCATTCACGGTAACGTTGATGGCCGCATCATCGTCTTTGCAGAAGTACGGTCCGATGATGCCACTGGCCCATAATCCACACCAAACAGTGGATTTTTGGGATGCATTGGTAGCTCTTGCAATGCTTCTGACTGGTCTTCACTCCAGATGCGGCAATTTTGCCTCCCTCAGAAGGTCGACCAAACTGACCATAAAATGGAAGAAGCGCACGATACACTCTCTTAACCGAACATGAATTTTGATAATAAAATTCAATAATTTGCAAGCGCTGTTCGTTTGTAAGTCGATTCATGGTTAAATTATAGACCAAACTGAACAAGATTGAAAATGACACAAGACACGAATCACGCGTGATCTGTGAAAAACAGTGCTGCCAAAAAGAAAGTCGCTAAAAATCACCCTTTATTTGACTATTATTTGAAAATTAAATATTTTAATAATCCCACAATAATGTAATTAATGGCGTTGAACTAATAGTGAAATTAAACAATTAGGCCATCTATGCCAAAGCGAATATTTTAAGATACGGATTTGGTTATAGCGATGTTCGGATACATTCATTCAACTCAGCGTGATTTAATCTATTAAATCCACTTTTATTTTTTACGGTTGGAAATGTGCCGAAATCAAATGCTGCCAAAATTATGCAACAACATTTAAATTCATATTTCTTTAAATGAAATAATAATAATAGAGTTTTGAGGAGAAAACTACAATTTATGAAACATTTTGAAGTTTGATCATAACGCAAATCGCATTGAATTTGAATGCCCCAGGGGAAGATCTGTTTAAAATATATGAGTCAATCCGAGTTTCTGCGTTGGAAAAAAAAATCTCCTATTCAAATGGCACTAAGAATTATTCAAAGAGAAGCAATTTCATTGAACTCGGCTTATAAAAACTATTTTTCCAGTTGTTTTGCAGCCAGATCCCTTTTAAAAAGAAAATTACAATGTTTTCGAATTTTATGTCATACATTTGAATGCGCCGAATAAAATGAATATGTTTTCTTGCTTTCTCAAATAGAAAATGGACAGTAAAAATTGTCAACATTTGATATAGGAAAAAAGTAGGGAAAATTTACTACAACTACTAGCTGGTACATTGATAAACATTTTCAGATATCGCTCTCAATGGCATTCCTCTGTGAATAAAACCTGTTTCACGCTGAGTGTGAGAATAATTGAATATTTTTATGGCACATAGCCAAGACAATAAAAAGTTGTTGTTGATGGTCCCATCGTGGCTGTCAACTTGGTGGGGATAGACATAGTAAATGAAAAATACAAAAATAAATGGTCTAACATACGTAAAACTAACTTTTCCGTACATTTCCCGAAAGTCTATGGGTTTACGGAATTTTCATTGATTACTTCAAATTTGTATTGGAGTCATAGGCTGGAATCATGATTGTTTGACGTTTACACGCTATGCGAGCGCCTTTCACATTTGTAGCATTTCTCTTAACTAGCAATACATGACAAGTTCGAAACGTGTGGAAACGCAGATTTGAATTTTGTGTCACGCTTTTTACGTTATTATATTTTATATTTAGTTTAGAAAATTGGAATTCTGTATAGAAAATTAAATAAATAAATTTCATGAGCAAGTCCGATTCGGACAGTATTTCATTAATTTGTGATGGAATCTTCTTGTCGCTCGCATTCTTTTCTAGCCACATCAAAGCAAATGATTTAGCCCGACAAAGTGTTCACAGCTGACCTAACCAAATATAACCAAACCAAATCATATTCGAACGATCAGTAATGATCAGTAGCTGCCATCTAATGGCAAACACTTTGGTGCCCATTCTCTGACCAATCCACACACCCATGCAGCCAACCCAAATGGGCATGCATTATGAATTCAAATTGTTTCCAATAAATAATGAACAAAATAGAAAACTTCAGATGCACTCTAGGTATTTATTTGTATTTGTCGGTACTTATGGACGTAAAAAGGCATAAAAAGGAATATTTGAGTTATTTATTTCTCGCTTTTGTTTATTTGTTAAGCACAGTTAAGCAAGTATCTTCATTTTGAAAATAATGTAACGAAGCTTCTCAAAATCAGTTGAATTTCTTCATGCAGGTCACACAGAACACATGAGCCTCGTCGTTTTTGATGAAAACTTTTGCACAGGCTAAACAATTGAAATATTCATAGTTCAATCTTGACGGTCCTGATCTAGCCCGGGAAGTAGTGATAGCCGCAGGTCCGATGTCATCTCTTTTATGCTCTTCAGCTACTTCACCTATTATAAAAACACAGAATAAACAAAAATTAAAATAAATACAAGGAGCTTTTAGATCAGAGCATTGTACGAAGATTTAGTTACAATCCATCCGATTCTAATGACGATCCGATGCAATGTTCTTGCTCATAACAGTTTACCTGGTTCTTCTTCGTGTTCCTTGCCGTTGTTTTCAGCTGATTGATCATTGGCTTGATTGGTGCCATTCCGTTCTGGATGTTCGATGCCATGGTTTCCTGGAAGGTGAAGTGGATGTAATGCGCGTAAATAAATTTAGTTGGAAAACTTAAAAAGCACTTGAAATTGGATGAAATGAAGAAAACATTGCGAAGAATCCAAAATTCCTTAAACAAAAAGGACAGGAGGAAACGGACAGAATTTCTTCAGATTGTTTGCGTTCTGAAAAGCCAGCTTAAAAATATTCTTCTACGGTGCGGCTGTTTTGTTTCACTCTCGATTATAACTCCCCAAGAGCATATGACTACATTTGACTACATTCGTTCGATTTTCAATGATTTCCAATTTAAATTTGTTAAACATGGTTAAACACGTGTTTTCACGCGAATCCATCCGATTCTAATGTCGAATCGATGCAATGTTCTTGCTCATAACAGTTTACCTGGTTCTTCTTCGTGTTCCTTGCCGTTGTTTTCAGCTGATTGATCATTGGCTTGATTGGTGCCATTCCGTTCTGGATGTTCGATGCCATGGTTTCCTGGAAGGTGAAGTGGATGTAATGCGCGTAAATAAATTTAGTTGGAAAACTTAAAAAGCACTTGAAATTGGATGAAATGAAGAAAACATTGCGAAGAATCCAAAATTCCTTAAACAAAAAGGACAGGAGGAAACGGACAGAATTTCTTCAGATTGTTTGCGTTCTGAAAAGCCAGCTTAAAAATATTCTTCTACGGTGCGGCTGTTTTGTTTCACTCTCGATTATAACTCCCCAAGAGCATATGACTACATTTGACTACATTCGTTCGATTTTCAATGATTTCCAATTTAAATTTGTTAAACATGGTTAAACACGTGTTTTCACGCGAATCCATCCGATTCTAATGTCGAATCGATGCAATGTTCTTGCTCATAACAGTTTACCTGGTTCTTCTTCGTGTTCCTTGCCGTTGTTTTCAGCTGATTGATCATTGGCTTGATTGGTGCCATTCCGTTCTGGATGTTCGATGCCATGGTTTCCTGGAAGGTGAAGTGGATGTAATGCGCGTAAATAAATTTAGTTGGAAAACTTAAAAAGCACTTGAAATTGGATGAAATGAAGAAAACATTGCGAAGAATCCAAAATTCCTTAAACAAAAAGGACAGGAGGAAACGGACAGAATTTCTTCAGATTGTTTGCGTTCTGAAAAGCCAGCTTAAAAATATTCTTCTACGGTGCGGCTGTTTTGTTTCACTCTCGATTATAACTCCCCAAGAGCATATGACTACATTTGACTACATTCGTTCGATTTTCAATGATTTCCAATTTAAATTTGTTAAACATGGTTAAACACGTGTTTTCACGCGAATCCATCCGATTCTAATGTCGAATCGATGCAATGTTCTTGCTCATAACAGTTTACCTGGTTCTTCTTCGTGTTCCTTGCCGTTCTTCTTCTTAGCGCTTCTTTGCGATTCTCGCTTCACTTTTCGTCATATTTTCTCGCCGCGTATCTCCGCGTATTTCGGCGTATTTTTTCGTATTTTTGTCGGCCATTTTTAAAGACCATGGTACTCGATGTCCGTTCTAGCCGGTGCTAGGCGTTGTTGTTTGTATGTGATGCAAACACGACGGAACACAAGTGAGCAGAAGATGAACCAAGATGAACACAATAGAAAATTGTAATTGCAATTTGAAATGAACATTATAACATAGCGAAAGTAAACCTTATTGCTAACATAAATAAAGCATTGGCAGGCATTGAGTTAAAAAATCTATAAAACTTACTCTTCATCGGTTGATTTGGAACGAGTACGCCGGTCAAGCAATTGATCAAATCATTTGCGTCCTCCTCGAAATTCCTCGAAAAAAATGCCGGTTTCCAAAGATCCATGTTTAAGCACTTGTTACCGTGCGAAACGATAACTGGCTGGCCGCGCTTCCATAGTTGCTGGAAAATTTCC
This sequence comes from Obolodiplosis robiniae, assembly GCA_028476595.1. NCBI lineage: Eukaryota > Metazoa > Arthropoda > Insecta > Diptera > Cecidomyiidae > Obolodiplosis > Obolodiplosis robiniae. The sequence goes on from CM052014.1 coordinate 4,965,831, forward strand.
AAATTATTCGTATCGGCCGGATCCAGTAATTGTAATAGTTTGCCTTTGCACAGCCACATATGCTTGACAGTTGGATACAATTCTTGCGCTTGGCTACTGCAGGTTTTCGTCTGTTTTCGTCTATACACTATCTACTGTGGAGATGTCTGGAATTAGTAAAGCAAAATATGTGCATTAAACTGGTTTTGGGAGTGTCGCAATCTAAACGAACAAACAAAAACTTAATCAATTGCTTGTACAAAGCAAAAGAGAATGAAAGAGAACAATTTCTTCTGGATAAACAAATACAGCAGAAATACTTTGATTGTTACCATGTGACTGTACATAACCAAACATAACTGAATTTCATTCTGCCACGTTTTGCACTGGATCGAAAAAATCTTTTCTCTATCGCGTGAAGTTGGCATTAATGAAAATTGGCCGCTGTCATTTCTTTTTGTAAATGGAAGATTTTCAAATTCAAAAAAAGACTACATTGCACATTGGCGCTAGTGTTCTCTTCATGCTGAACTATTCACATATATTTATATGTAAAGGTAGAAGATAATGCCAGGCTCTGATTGGAGTTATGTTTATTTCGTTAAACATTACGATGTTTTGTTCAGGCAACTAATTCCGCTAGAAATAGTAGCGATAAACAGGGAAGCGCACTAAATAGCAACGCTATATATTATGTATGAAACTTATGTATAGCGTTGCTATTTAGTTCGCTTCCCTATTTTTCGCTACTATTTCTAGCGGAACTAGTTGCCTGGTTTTGTTTTAAAAACATAGCTGCCATATAAATAATTTATTTTCCAAATATCATCAGATTGACTTGGAATTGTATACGAATTATTATTTATCTGAAAAGATGAGATTAACGATACGACGTGAAAAAGTGCCCATAATTTTTGTTTCGATCCCGTTCTATCGAACGTTCATTTGGAAGCAATAAAACATAACCTTTGAAAACTTCACGTTCATGAATACAAAACTTCACGCATCCATGGTCTGTGTTTTTGAGAAAATTCAGTAAATAATTTCAAGACAATTCGAAAAGAATTAAGACTACTTCCCGTACAAAAATATTTATTTTGACCCTCAGAATCGAAAAATTTGCTAGGTAGTCGAAAAGTTCATTCTAAAGATTCGAAATTTTGTGTGACCCATTTTTTGTATAAAAAATAAGAATATAAGAATTGATATAGGCAATCACCATAATGGTGAAAGTATTCAGAAAGGAATTACATTTCATCAACATGTAGTTATGATAACATTTTATACTGTGTTCTATGCATAGCATGCGAAACACCCAATTTGCACACAATCTGCGACTGATGAACGTGGATCATGATCTGTTAAGCGTACTTTACATGTTCGAATTGAAATAAAATAAATGTCCATCCATTTGAAAGGTGGACATAGAGTTTATGATTAAAAAACTTGTAAAAATCAAAATACAGCTGAAGAACTTGCTGTTAACATCTTGTATAAAAGCCCAAAGGAATTTTTTTATTTTATGGTTTGTTTAATTTGAATGGCTTAGAATAAGAATGGCAACAAACTTTGGTGCAAATGAAAGAGTAACATGAAATTTTTTATATGAAAAAGAAAAGTTTATGTTGCTATTGTTTGCACCAAAATTTGAGGTCATTCTTATTCTAAACCATTCATTTAAAACCATTGAATCTAGAGCTGGCATACACATTTGTTAGCCAGTGTATATTTATCTGGCATATTAGCCGGCTAATTTGCTCATCACTTCTCATCAGACGGCAATATTATCATGAATTACATCAGAAATTAATAGTTAAATTGCATTGATTTGTCCATTAAATTGAGTGCGCTCGCGTCGATTCGCGTCTGATGTAGCCGCCCGATGGAATGAATATTCAAATTTCTCTTTAAAACATCGTATTTATTTAAATAACAAAATGAAAGCATATATTGATCAAAGTATTGTCCATCGCTAGCTACAAATGTGTCCCTCTATTCTAGCAAGTGACAGATTCTCCGCAGATTGTATAAGGCAATATTCATTTTTCCTAAATTCAGAAGTATTTAGTAAGCCCATATTTTTTCATAGAGATTTGTCACCATTCAAATGATTAGCACTCTGAATAAATGATGTCTAGAGATTACAACGGGAATGAAACTACTTCCCTAGTCAAAGTTTGCTTGAGAGCCGATATTTTCGATAATTTTATTCCACCAAAATCGGGATCACATCTTCAAAAATGTTTCAATGGCATTTCAATATTTGTGCGGATGTATGCAAACACTTGAAATTGTTCAAAAAAATCAAAGTTCAAATATATCGTATTTAAGTTAAATTCTGGAATAGAGCATTGAATGTACATGCATTTTCCAGCACTGGCATGCACGGGTTCTTATTTATCTTCATTTTTTAAACATAATGTTTTTATTTTGTTGAAAGGAAATGGCGGCTTCATCAAAAGACATCACAAAAATATGTCGAAAGGTTGTGTTGCGAAAAAATTTAAGAAATAAGAATAATTGCTTTGGAAACAATTGGGAACAATTGCTATTACTCATTAGCAAATAATGCCTGTTCATCAGAAAATCAATGACACTTTTTTAATTCATTCCATCGCCATGTTGTCATGCCCATCCATGTGTTAATGCCCCAAAATGCGTATAAAGCCCGATAAGAAAGTGTCTAGGGTCAATAATAATGGGTCATGATATAGGAGGCTATTGGCTCTGTCGTTTCTACCTTCTTTTCGTTGTGAACAATATATGTTCTTATAAGAAGAATATTGTTTACAACAACAGAAATAATAAACTCCTTTTCTCAAATTCATAAAAGTACGTGTTAGGTACGTTGGTTCACGCTCAATCCGTATTTTTGTTCTCTATATCGTGTTTCATCACGTCATTCATGTCACTGACAAATATTACAAACAAAACAGAGCCCAAATTGCTGTCAGCTGGAACACCCGAGCTGGCTTTGATGGAATACGATGAAGCATATCCGACGGAAACTCGCTGCCATCTTTCCGTGATGCTCATATAGCTGATGAATGTATTTTCTTATAAAAAATATATTGTTTACAACAACAGAAACTATAGCCTCCTATGGAATTATTATTGAACTTTTTTTTGACAAATTTTGTTTCTCTTATTCCACCCAATGCAAGCACGTGTTATAACATTGAATTGTCCAAACAAAGAAAAACGAAAATAAATAAATTAGTTAATATAGTAGGAATTCAATGCAAGGATATTTCATTTATTCATTTATCAAAATAAACACATTTTGCAAAGTATTGTATTATCGTAGGTTACAATAAAATTTAATTGATATTTGTTTTAGTTTATTTTGATTCTCCATTGATGACAATATATTTATTTATATTTAGCAAGTTTATCCATGGTTGATGTGCAGTGACTTTTGTATGCATCATTTCATTGAAAATTCTACGTCCTGTAAATATGCTGAACAATACATCCTTGCTATACGAAGATCGATGTATGGATTGACAAAATGTATTAAAAAACACCATACATAGAATTCATTTCGGTGAAGAGCTACAGAAAAACCTGTAGAATTGGCGCTTACATGATAAATCCTGTTGTGTTTTAGTTTTTCTACAGTGCCTTTATTTAGACTTTCATATACAGAAACGACACTTTACGGCTGCTGCGAAATTTACAAGATATGAAGCTGTTTTATTTCATGAAAACCACACAAAAGCCGTGTAGAAATCTAAACTATTGCAAAGTTTGTCGGCACTCTCTTTTTCCTGTATTCTATTCATCCATCTCTTAGCGGTGGTAAATAAATAAAATAATATCCGTTCAACATCAATCAATATTCTTTGTAGTATTGGCAATTCAAATGAAGATCAACTTAACTCAATTAGTTTGTTTTCATTATATTGATTGAATATTTTTTAAAAAACTACGCGATAAATCAAAAAGTTCAAGCATAAAATCAACCGTGAACGCGCAATTTGGTCTTCATTGGCTATTCATTTTCAGCTCATTCAGATAATGCCTTCAGATAGTTCATTTGAGGTCTATTCACAAAATTATTGGTTTTTCAATTTCATTACGAAACATTTGTATTAGGACTAAGAAAAACCGAGATCTTGGAAGTTTCATGATGATATGATTTGAAATAAATTGTATAGTCACAATAAAAGTTTGTCATTTTTGGGGTCAAAACAAAAAAGCAGGTGAAATGGAAGAAGGTAAAATGATTTTTAAAAGTAATATGTAAGGTATGAATATCGTCACAATGCGGAAAAGTTCATCTTATGGATTTAAAACATTTTTTTTTCTATTGCGATCATAGTTCTATGGCCATAATGCAAAATAAATGTCCGTTCAGCACATCAGCTGTATCTTTACCAAAAATATGGCGTTAATGCTCAAATTGTTTTTTTTTTATGTATTAAAAAAACTTTTTTTGTACAATTCGGGAAAAACGTTTGAATTTAGTGATTTATGAGTGTAACGAAGGCTAAATGCTTCCGAATAATGAAAACAACTTGAATGGGCAAGAACATTGGTGTAATCGTTAAAAATTAATTATTAAAAACTAACAGTTCTTAAACTTCAACTCCTTATTTATTCAATGAGATATCAAAGTCTGATTCATCATTCATTATTATTGACATTCTCATACTTAAATTTAGAATTGAAAACAAGTGATTTGAAACACGAAAATCACAGTCATGATTAAAGTCTCGATTGGAATTAGTATTTTTGCACCAGCAGATTTATATGAAAATCGAATTAAATCATGTTCATCAAATGATATTTTTTTGCGCATTTCAGTTGTTGATGCCATCTAAAAATGAGTCAAAATATTCTATAAGAATTGCATTGCCAATCAAATTCATTTTGATATCACCTGAACGAATAAATCACGTTGTAGTGGATGTGCATTACGTGATTTCACGCCTTCTTTCGAAATCTCAAAACTTACTCCTGCATATTCTATTTCATTTAATTGTGAGTTTCTCGCCATTTTGGAACTGGGATGAAATATATATTTGCCTCCATCATCCACAAGCACTAGATCTGTGAATGGAGTACATAGATCATAGATATTTTTTTTGACAAGAAAATTGTTTAACTTACCAAACACATTGAAAGAATTTTCGAGTCGATGAATTTTAATATCGGAAGCACCTGCTGAAATTTTAGTTACTTGATAGTATTCTAGTTGTTTTGGAGCTTCCTTCTGACTTTGAGTTTCTATCCGCGAAGTATTAAAATGTTTTGAAAGAAAAACGCCCCATATACGACGTCTTCAAAAAATTTAGAAAAAACGTCAATTTTACTCGCCATGAGAATTTGAACAGAATGGTTAATTTTACTTTGACACCGTTTGAATTGATTCACCATTAGCTTTGAGTTTTTCCACATTCACACATTCCCCTTGTTGGCACCATAGTTTTGGGCCGCATTTTGTTCCATCAGCCCACGGTAATTTATATGAGATTCTTTTGAATTTTTCTACGTCACACCACAATTGCTTACACAACGACTAAAAATGCATTCGATGGATTTATTTTTTCATCTTGAACTTGTAAATCTAATGTCATTTACTTTGGATACACTTTTACTGGCCCTTCCAAATTGCCAGCGACATTGCTGATTAGCGTCAAACGAATCGTTCAATAATTGTGACTCTGATTCGAGCAAATTTTGATTTGGTTTATTCCACAAACAAGAAGCGCTTAAACGACTTTTAAATTGAAGAATGAGACATGTAAATTCTAAATAAATCATGAGGTCCGTAATTGACAATTTATAATCAGCTGATTAAGCTACATAATTTTTTTTTTTTGTAAATTCCTCGAAATAAAGGATTTTCTGGTTTTTTAGCTCAATAATAAATGAACAAATACATTTTACTGTTTTTTTAAAAGAATTTCGACTCACTTAAAAAATTGAGAGAAATATAGACGGGAGCAGGGCGACCATGACCACGGATATTTGGCGAGAGATATTACTGAAGTCATCACATGTAAGGAATTGCTTTGAATCTTTAAGCACGCCGGATGATCATCATGTTCCATACTTAAACTAAAAAAAATGCATAGAAAATGTCAAATATTGAGGAATTTAATTCATGTAAGATGGCTCGAACGTACAGATGCCCGAGCTCATGACATATCGTATATGACGTAGATATGCCTTGATCTTGTACAATTGCACATGAAAATTGAGTACACATTGTGCCCATCAGAGCATTTCCTGAAATTTCTCCTCCGTCTGGACGGAAAAGATTATTTCTGTAAAAGAAATAGATAAAGAGTCTAGGAAATGAAAGTAAGATTCAAAATATTTACCTTGTGAGAAGTAGAGCTGCATCGTAATTGATTTTTTCATTTCTCACAAATTTACAGAATCTGTTGATCAGTTCATAAGCGTTTCCACCTGAACACAAAAATAAGTTTTTGCAATTCAATATTTTTTTTTAATTCATTTATTGTACGACGCTCGACGTATGAAATAGTACGGATTTAGCCAGAAAGTATGTGCAACACCGTATCTAACGCGAACTTTTTCGAACTTGAGAGCAGCACCCAATGCACATTTGATTTGTATTAAAATTTGTATATACAATTAAGAACGAAATTTTGTAAGTTTGTATCACAATTTCGCCACTGATAGAATTGAATGGGGTGGAATAAAAACTTCTTCTCGCAAAACAGAAAATAAATGCGCGTTTTTTGCTCAAGTGGTAAGAGATAGGCTTGCACGATGTTCTACAGAGTTATAAAGGATATTCTTCTCAGCTCAACTTTCTGCAACATTGTGCAAGCCTATCTCTTACCACTTGAGCAAAAAACGCGCTTTTATTTTCTGTTTTGCGAGAAGAAGTTTTCATTTTACCCCATTCAATTTTAAATATACCTGTTGCTTCCTCAAAGTTTAAAATATTGATAACGGCCAAGTTGATGGATATTCCAATGCTGGGGTCTGCGAAAACTCTGGTCGACAGTGACATCAGCGTCAAAACGTATTGCTTGATGTTCTCTTTATGGTAATCTTTCATTGATTAGTCAAAAAATACTAAAACTTCCATCGTATATGCTTCATTTTGGGAACTTCTATGCACTGAGCTGGCGTCTCTCTTTTGTCTTGACGTATGCTCGTTTATTGTATAGTTTCCGATATTCAAGTCATCTATAGATTTTTCAACGATATCAAGACGAGTCCCATCCTGTAGAGGAATCCAGTTGAACAAAGAGAATAAAATTATGATAGCTGAGTATGAACGAAGCAACATTTTTTTTTAGAACTTATAACTGAAAAAGAAATACGATGATTATGAGATTGAGCTTGCAAAACATACGAGAAATTAAATTTCACACATAGCACGCTTACTTGAAAATCCCGATAATTCAAATGAATCATTGATTTCTTTGATGAAGAAACCAGACTTTATATATCAACCATTAAAGCATTTACTGTTTTCTGCTTAAAACACATTGACATCTCCGCGTGCGGAGTCAATGCCGAAGCTTATTGTCGCATGCATCTCCGTGTGCGAAGTCAATGTCGAAGACAACCGTGGGCGCCTTTAAGGTTGACATGTACAGTCAATGCGCCACTATTGACATACATTTACGCATGCTCTTGAATAAACGCTAAAAGTTTATCTAACAAATATCGGTTGACAGTTTTTCGCTGATTCAGGGACTGGCCCTTTAATATCTGATGGTTTCGAAATAATTTCTGAGTATTGGGAGATAAATTCTGTAGAAATAATTTCTTAAATTAATTCTCCATTTGCGTTCTTGCATAATTATTATATCCGATTCTAGGCGATTCTGCGTCGCTTGATTCATCGTAGCTTGTGCGACATGATTGTTTGTTATCAACAGCTGGTTCTGACTGTTTGTATTTGCTATCGAATTATTGGATAAGATTCAATTTCGATATCGGTTTTCCAGAATCATTATGATTCATGTAATTGTATTCATTCCAAGCGGACGATGCAAAATTGAATTTTGACACTTAGCTTGACAGCAGCGCCCTCTGTACCATTCGTCTATGGATGGTAAACACTTTTTCCCCTTCTTCAAACAATGACAGCAAAGATGCGGAGCCCGTCAAACTCGCTGTTTGAAGAAGGGGAAGGCGGGGAAGGTGTGAAATGTTGAAGCGTTTAGTACAATCGTTTAGGTAGAGATGGCGCGGTCCAACGACATTCTCTACCCCTTTACATAGGAGAAGATACAAAGCAACGTCCGCTTGATTTATTCAATGTTCTCTGATTCGAAGCTAAGGCGATAAGCGATACAATTATCAACATCGATAAAAGAAAAATGTTATGAATCAATTTTGAAATTTCAAAACGAAAAATCATACACCGCAGGCTATATGCAAAATGAGTAGTGTCGAATATGAAAGCAAGAAATCATAAAAACGGAGAGAGAATAAAAACCACGAGCAAAAAATACACCTTCCGCTCATGACTTATTACTTTTCCGCACACACACAGAGGAAGCATTGGAACGGTCCAAAAATTAGGGCCCCTGAAATCAATTTTGAAAAGACTTTTATCTCACTAAATATTTTTATGGGAACTATGTTAAGTTCACATTATATCATGATGCAACTCTTGGAAATTCTATTTTCATATAATTGATGTCGCTGTTTTTTCAATTACCCAACGCTTCGAACAAGATGAACAATTGAATGACAATTTTGGATTTTTGAACGATATTTCGAAAACTAAATTTGAAAATTGTGAGAATTTAGAAGAAGTATTAACTGCACCGATTAAGGAAAAAAATGAGCTTCACAGAGATATCATCGCTGCCGAACTTTTCAATGAAATAAACATTTTCAATTAGACTTCTATTATTACCGATTTCCAACCACTAACAATTTTGAATTATTTGTCTTTAAATTCTTTGCTTGAACTTTACCCAAATTTAATAACTGCATTGAAAATTTTGTTAACATTGCCAGTAAGTGTAGCCTCTGGAAAAGGCAGTTTCTCAAAACTTAAATTACTTAAAACATACCTTCGCTCAACAATGTCGCAAGATCGATTAAATGGTCTGGCAGTTATTTCAATTGAAAGCAATATGTTAGATCGAGTCTATATAGACGAACTGGCAAATAAATTTGCGCATATGAAAGTGCGTCGTGCATCCTTTTAAATAGACTTCACTATGTATTGGAATATTCGATGGATTAAATAAATTTCAAAGTCAAAAAATTTGCTTTTTTATGTTTTCCGGATTTAGGGCGGCAAATTGAAGTTTTGCCCGGGGCGGCGAAAGTCCCAGGTTCGGCACCGACTAGAATCTTATTTTTTTTTGTGAATAAAAAGGTCACATAAAATTTCAAGTCATTCCAATGATATGTACGACTTCGCCCGCAACAGACAACACAGATCGTTTTTTTTAGGTCCGACAGTTTTTAGAATACTCGTTTTGATGGTTTTGAACTTTTTGGATCGATCGCAATACTTTTACGCACACAGTAGCATGTGCGGAAAAGTAATAATAATCAGCGTCAACGGATTGAATCACAGTTCGAAATCTATCTGGTTAAAAAACGGTCGTTTGAAATGTTAGAGAATATTCGAAAATCGAATGCAACATAATCTCTAAGTAAGAGAGAAGTTGATACGACTGGGCTGCTCTAGAAAAAGTCATAATCAAAAAATCAAAGACGAATTAGAATAAATATGTTTGTTTTTTAGAATTTACTTTAGATGAACATTGAATAATTATCAAATGAAACAGAAAACTCATTATTATAACGGTCAATGATGCATCAATGCTTCAACGATCCATTGCGATAAGAAGTTCTCTGAGGCTGGCATTGTTCAGTAAATATTGAATGAACTTCTATCAAAGCACAGATAAATGTATGAGATGAATGAAGATAAATGCGTTGAGTTCTGTCATCCATGGTGCTGTATCTTCGTCACTATCTCTCACAACAGATGCCGGTCCAATTTTGGAAGTTCGAATGTGTGTAATATCCAAAATTCATTCGTATGCTTTTGGTGTTTCAAGAGAAAGTTTTTTTTTTCGCTTGTTGTTGATCATACTCAAACGACGGTCACGTCTCCACGTACGCTTTGATTTGATTATCCGCTCATTTATTATTTTATTGAGTCCTCGAAATTCGTACAATATATATAATCCATGTGTTTTTATCTACATGCCACGCTGAGCTCAGCTTTTTGTGTGATTATTTTAGCATTAACACGTCTATTCATTGGACGTGCATAATTGGATGTGAGAACGGTGCGTGGGTGTAAAAGATGGATCGATTTTGTATCAAATTAAAAATACCGAAATGAGCACAAAAAATGGTTGAAGAGTTCACTTGAGAATTTTAACGATATTACATATTAAAATGTTGTATCACGTAAAAAAAAAAACGTTTTTTCGATGTTACACATATACATTGTTTTATTTCATATTGTTTCACTGAAACGGAGTCGAATGCCAGTATAAAGCCATATTTGTTGTTATCTTCAATATGCGGATAAAATATACAATGGGACCATTCGATATGAAATGTGTTTTAACCGTTACGTCTCTCGTTAGCATTAACTTTGGATTACTTAAATCAGACCGAGCGCCATCCAATCCAAAGGATTTTTTATTTATATTACATCATGTTATGGGTAAGATCGATATATGAGATTTGTGAATGCTTCGAGATGAATGATTTCGAAGCATCAAGCAATTAATCCTCGAATCGAAAGTGTCAATAATATATTATAGTAATACATTTAATTCCAATGCGAATTATAGCCGTGAGGAATGTCAATTATACGAAAGACACTCGAAATCCAAATAGGGCAAACTAATTTCAAATCTATTCATTTGCCCCACTGTGTGTGTGTATTCGGCTCCGAGATAGTGCTAATATGATTCTAGTCACTGATTAACATTTTGCCAACGCTGTCTCCCCGAGTTGTGTTCATGTGTTACAATATCAGCACCAATTCTCCACTTAATATTTCATTCGAATAAAATTTATCGAATCCGTCGATTCCCCTAACCGAATTTCGAGCAATTAAACTAGCGTTCGAATTGCTTTTCGAAATAACAACCCAACATTTCAAGCCAAATTCTCCTGCAAAAACATATCATTGGCTAAATGACTTTATACAAAATGAGTTTGTTGCAATACGATATAAAATTTATTATGAAAAGAGAAAAAAATCGTCGCGGCACCAACACTAGTTTCATTTTGTAAATTTTTTATGCACATAATGATAAAAAAATGATTGTGGAACGCTATTATCGTTTTTACCAATCACGTTTTCATTGAATGTGGCCTAACGCTGAATATATTTCAGTTACAGTTCGAATAATGTCCGATAAATGGTTTGCATTTTCTCACGAATGGTGGTTCAATTATTTTCACATGGCATGCACATGAGTACTGAATGATGAGTGACTCCGGCAAAAATATGGTTTTCCAAACAATCTCCCTTTTCAGATATTCAGTTGACAACATACAACGACAAAAAATGTTGTGAAAATTGCTGTGGTCACACTGTGAGAAAGTCTTGCACATAAAAAGAGAGAAATGAGCACGTGTTTTGACTATTTGTTCACGTTCTTTTGTGATTACATGCTCGATGTTGAATGAAAGGGCCGCAAGCCATATCGTGGAAAATTCTATAATGCCATAATCCATCGGAAATATTCGTGATAATGTGTGAAATAGATGGAACGCCCCATCGCCAAACCAACAACTATAACTAGCTTATGCTACCTACAGATGGATGTGTTTTACTTGTTATATCAGTTTATTGCGTATGCGTGAACATATTTCAATTTAACATAAAAACAGACAAACTCGACGAAAAAATATTTTCAATTAAACAATCCCCAACTGAAAAATAGAAGAAAAAGAGTACAACGAATTAATTTCATGCGATGGACATTGTGTTTTTTGTTTCATGTTGATTTCCAATTAGAATACCATTTTTGCAGCCGAAAATGGATTACATCTCATTCGATTTTTTTCCCCTCGCGGGCTTTGTTTTCAATACGCATTGCTGTTTCGGAGGAAATTTTTGATTTATCCAAATTTGCGGGATTCATTTGAAAACAACACATTCGTTAATTAAAATTTGGAATTCGGATTACGAAAATATATCTTCAACAATATGAACATTCAATTAAAATCGTAAAAATGTGACAAGAATACAAATTCAAAATCTTTTAAATTAAAATGATTCATTTATAGTCTGTGGATGGTAACGAGGACCAGCGCCATCTGTCGATGATCGATGTCACGCCATCATATTCATATCATACTTTCAAACAGCTGCGCGAAATACTTAGACACCTCCCTCCATCGGAATGTGACAGTTGACATGTCACTATTGCTGTTGCCCAAACAAAGCTATCCAAATTGTTTGTTTGTTTGGTTGTTCGTTGTTATTGGTAAGCGTTGATAGTGTTGTGTGTATTTTCGACAAGGAACCGAATAAAAAGGAGACGAATTCAGACACAAACTAATGAAATTGCATTAAATCAAGTGAAATTTGTTGAATAAAAGAACAAATATTTTTTTGTGTTCTTTAATGTGAATATTTCGACTGTAAAAATGAATGCCGGCAAAAGTGATAATGATAGTAAACGTGAGTGACGCACTCTGGAATATAGTTTTTTTGAATTCAATTGTTCATATGATTATTTTTCTGAACACGGTACTAATAAACAATCCTCATTTACAGATGAACAAACGTCAAATCAAATCAACAGTAAATTTACCAACGCAAAAAAAGTCGTTGCAGTTCCGGTGTCTTCAACTAAATTCGCCGCTTCCGCGAATGTAAATGCATCGATAAAAACGAAATCAACCACAGCAACGGTATCGAAAATGACAAAATTGGTGTTGAAGCCGAAACCGACTCCAACAAAAAGTTCATTAGCGTCGACAGTGACAACTAAAAAGTATACCACAAAACCGGTTACAATTAAATCAAGGTCTACCATGATTTCGCACGAGTCCACATATCGCATACGAAACATAAAGAAAACGCCACCGCATAAAAAACGAAATGTAGAAAATGCACAGATTTCAGTAAAAGATGAGCGAATTTCGCATCAGTTAGTTGTGAATAGAAGTGTTTCCAATGGGAATAAAGCATTCGCACTAAAAAATCCACCATTTGAAATGGTACAAAGTGAACAGAATATAGACATAACCTCTTCAAATGTTGCACAAGTGATGGAAGGGGCAATACTACAGGAAATTACTTCGTCTATTGTTAATGATTCGAATGCTGTGAAAACTGTGAAAAGTTCCGTGAATGAATTTAATAATATGAAGGAAAATCCAAAAAGTCCTCGGAAAGGTGAAACACATTGTGAAAATGATGCGGAATGCAAACGCAGAACGTATAACCCAATTGAAGCGAGACAGTTTATTCGCATGCAAAAAGAAAAGCGAAAGGGAGAAGCTGAGAAAGAGAAATCCAGGGCTCCAGCAACTAAAGAAGAGATTAAACAACGTTTGTCCGCTTTGAAACGCAATTCGCTGAAGATCGTCGAGAAAAATGTACAAAAAGCACGCACGAGGAATACTAAGCCGTCCGTTACAAAATCAAAAACATTCTCACACAAAATCAATAACCATGAAGTCAAAAAAGTAACAGGTAAACAAAATAACTTCAGTGAAAGTGAGCTTAATTATTTGCGCGTTTTAAATTAAATATCATTGGTATTTTGAACACTGGAATTGTATGAAATATAGTAGCTAACGAAAATATACTGAAATTTCGATTTTTTTTTTAAATTTCAGATAAAAATGTGCCAACTTCACAACAAACTTTCCGAATGTTCCACACACCACAATCTCAATTGCAGTCAATTGCCGTACCGGAGCTCGCCTTAACGCCGTCCAAATTCTTGCCATCAATTAAGTCTGATAAAAATCGCATTGGAATTCTTCGACGTCCCGAAGGAATTTCGCCAACCATCGAATCAACAACATTCATAGCACAAACGCCCACCATATTTAGTAGTATTAATATCAACCATCCAGTATCAAATGTCGACGATCTTGCATTATCCATGAAAGAGGCTAAGCAATCTATTGAAAATGAAAATATTATTGGACAGAATGAGCATGAATTCGGGCTGAAAGTACCAGAAACGGCACCTTTGAAATCATCATTGCTTCATGAAATTTCGAGACACATCGATGAACAAGCGGTTTATGAAAGGAGAACAAATGAAATGGAAATTGAAAATGGAGAAAGTAGATCTAAAGAAATAGTGGGAGAAGTTGGTGATTTAGGCAATTTCGAAGTGAAATGTGCATCAAAAGCAAAGGAAATTCCATACTGGCTTCGGCCAACGCCCGTTCAGTCATATCCATACAATTTCATTATGGCAATCAGAAAGAAACTGGAATCGATAACTCATCCAATTTTTCCAATGAAACAGCCCGAAAGGCCAATATCGTCTGCACAACAGCCTGTCAATGATAATCAAATGTCAAACTCTTCATTTTATAGCCCTTTAGCACGGCCTAACACACAATTTCTACCGCGCTATCGCCGTAATTTGGATAAAAGGCCAAGTGAATCGGAGAAATCAGAAAGTCCGCCAAATTCCGAATACAGGCATGTTGTTCCAAGTGAGGTGTTCCCAGAGCAAACATTAGAAAAACCCGATAATTCCATTGAACAAGAGGAATATTCAAATGATTTCACCTTAGATTCATCTGAACGTAATCAAAGTGTCGAACATTCGAGATCGAAACGAAAGGGTACTGGAGCTTCACAAGACACATTGTCCATATCATCTGGAATTCTGTCGCATTCAAGCCCCGAAAAGAAAATGAAAAATACTGCAGACGAAAAAACTGTGCAAAAAAGCGATGAAACACGGCAGCCGAGCCCATTGACAACCGACAATGTCGATGGATTGCAAATTAAGAGCCGCAACACGTCGCAAAATATCTCGCAGCCCATTTCAAATGCAAGTAGTGCTGTCAGTAATCAACATCCAAGTGTTTCTTCGTACATAAACTTCGGCAGAGGAAATGATTACAATAGCAGACGTCAGATGAGTCTGAACAAATTAAGTCGAATAAATAATGTCGAAGAGCTGCTAAGAGATTTCAAAGAGAGTTTAACACAAGTGATTTCAGTTAATCAGCAATTGCATGATGCTTTGTCAAATTCGCCATCGAGCCGATTCACACAGTACAGTGATGATTTTGAAAATACAAATGAACACATTCAAAGCCAAGTTAGTGAACGCATAACCGGTACACCTGGAAGCCAATCTGTGCCGACAAAATATACGACTAGTGTGATTCAATCCAATGGATCTCAAGTTGGTAGTGTTGAAGTTAGTCATAGAAATATATCGACTGTCGTTTCGAATGCTACTAAGACATTTGAGCATAGCAATTTGGGATCCAATGAAATAAATTCGATTAAAAAAGGTCATAGCAAAAATACATACACAAATAATTTGGATCGCAGCAAAAGTACTTATTCGAACAATTTGGATGAAAGTCAATTGACAGAAGAAATTTCTCAAGCGGCTAAAGAGTCATCGACAATAATTGATGAGAAAATCGATGACTATCAATCCAGCGAATCACCAACAAACAACGATTTTAAAAGTGTTTCGCTGTCTATTGCAAAAAAGTCAGTTGCGACCAGCGATGATACCGATCAACCTTCAAATGCATTCGAGACGTTCAACAAGCAAATAACAGGCGATCCAGATGTCGCAAATAAAAGCATTGGCAGTCATATTCTCACCATCTTCAATAAGACTTCGTTGAATGTGGAAGATGATGAAAATGCATCATCGTCAAAATGGCCTGAGCATAATATGAGCTATTCAACTTTGGGAATGGTAATTATATGGTTTTTTTTCTCCTAAATTTATCATTTATTATGCTCTTTCGTATCTCGAAGTAAAAATTTTATATTTGTTTATTAATTTTTTGAAATTTCTTATTTCAATAAGTGCGACCAACTTTTGAAATCTGAAACTCGCAAAAGCGAAGACCTTGCATCTCTATTGAAAATCCGCGAAAAAGCATTAATTGATCGATTCAAAGGGCAATTAGCTTGGTTGGAATTGCAAAAGCAGAAACTTCGTGAAAGTGGCTTGACTGCTGAAATCAGTATAATAAAGAAGAAACAACGGGCACTTTTACTTCGGCTGAGTCACGATCGGAAGGAATTGCATCGTTTGATGAAAGAGCGCGAGCTCACCAATTCCACTCGAAATTCGTCAAATGTAAATTTCAATATTTCACACATGAGTACAAACATGAGCATTCGCCACACATCCATTTCCAACAAGCAATTGAACAAAACTTCATCAAAACAAGCACTCAAGGCTATTGAATTGCCGGGAGGCGGAGTTGCACTTGAAAAGTATGTTTTTTTTACAAATTAATTGAATAATTTAGCTATAAACAATTTTTTTTTCATTTAACGTAATTAAAATTTACATCATTAAATCGAAATATTGTAAATTGATTGCAATCGATTTCATTCGCAGCATGTTACAAAAGCGGGAGAATGAGTTGCGTCGCCGTCGTGAGCACGTTGAGAAATTGCTGCATTGGCATCAACGTTTGGATATTGAAGAGCGTGAGGTGATTAAAATGGAGCAAATGATTATGTTCATCTCAACAAGTGACGTTTATCAAACGACAACGTCGCACGAACAAATCGAAGACACTTTAGCAATAGCCGTGCATCACCAAACGAAACGAACGAACTGTCAACGCAACAACAAGAGTTCAGTACATGAACGTTCGCTGGCAGCAAATGTCACCGATACAATTACAATGGACAAAATACGGTTTGAACAGAAAAAACAAAAGCAAATTCAAAAGATTGAACAAAGTTTAAACACATTGAAAATGATTTCATCACAAAGCATTTCATCGGATATGGATGGTTCAACTGGTGATGGTGTTGTGGAAATATCCGGCCGTCAATTGAATAAATTGTGGAAACGGCTAACGGGCGAATTCGAAGAGAAGTATACACCAGACAAAGTGTATCGATTCAGCAAATCGGATTTAGAACGAATGTATGAACAAGCAAAATCAGTGGTTCTAAAGCAATTTCATGCAAACGATGAATTCAAACGGCGTTTAATTAATAATTCTATGTCAATTATTGATTGCAATCAGAATAACAATATTTCAACTTCGAAACTCGAAAACGCCGAAAAGGCGAGCGAAGTGAATATTGAAAGAAATTCGAAACACGATGCAATTGTGCCTGCATTGAACTTGGCCAGTTCGCCGGAGCCAAGGGAAAATGTGATCTCAGACACAGATCAAGGATATTACTTTTCGAATAGTAACATCGAACAAATTAGCGAACAGCAAAAACTATCGGAAACCGAAACTCATGTCGAAGAACAGACTTGGGACAGCAAATCGGAGAATCTGGATTTGGCGAGTCAAATTCAAACCGAGGAACACATTGAAGACGATGAGGCAAATGAAAATGAAGATAGTCTTCAAGAGGACATTCAATCCGATATCACTGAAGATTCTCTTAATAAACCGCGGCCGTTTAACAGCGAAGATGTTAGTCCATCGGAAATTCAAAGTATTTCCCGCGCTAACCAATCTCGTGAAAGTGGTAAATCTTCGGAAATCTCGTCAGCTCTTGGATCCAGCCATTCCAGCGTTCCCTTTGAATTGGATCTATCAGGCAAAAACAAACAAATGATTGAAGAGACTTCATTCCCACAAATCGATATTCATACAAGCGGCTCAAGTGTTGTGGAAAGTGAAATTAGCATTGAATCACAAAGTTCAGTGTCACCGGTGAAGACGTCAACGAAAAATAACAGTTCAAAGCCATCTGAAGATCAAAATTATCCATCCGATGATTTTGAAGATGGGAAAAGTGCCAATGATCTAACCTCAATTTCAACGGCAACTGTCACCAAAGTAACAAAAAATCAATCATCTGAAAGAACAGCTACACTAAAAGCTGAGTCTCCAAAAGAGTTGGAACAACGTTTGATTTTAATTGATGAAGGGCTGAAGGAACTGAATGATACACTCTCCCATTCACCGATTTTGAGATGTGAAACCAAAAGTGATGAAAATGAAAAATCATCAGCTACAAATTCACCGTTGCCGGGCAGTGACAGCAAATTGGATACGGAAATTAAGACCGTGACTGAAGAAACAGCTGCTGAAAATATGTCGTCTACGGAGTTTAAATCGGGCATGGAAAATAAATTAGACGCTGAAAGTATTTCGCTTGATGAAGATGAAACAGCAGAAAGTGCACAAAATGAAGAGAATTCGGAAAGCATAAGTGAGAAATCCAACGAAAATGGAACATCAACAGAGTCAACATGTAAATCGGAAAGTGAACCGATTGTGGCGACAAGTGATGCTCCAAAGGTAGATTCGGATGAGAGCACTGACAGCATTGCAGCTGAAATTGCAGCTAGCAAAGGCGATACTCAAATATCCACCGAATCATCAGCTCAAAAACGGCAATATCAATACACATTGAATGCCAATTCGATTGACTATAACAAAGTTCTTGAAGCCGATGCATTAAAACGTTCCCAAATCCCATTGGAGCCGGAAGTATGTTTGATTTTTTATAGAAAATATAGTTGAACTGTTCTTTAAAAATATGCTTTTAATCAATTTCAACCCTTTCGACCTATTGAATTTTCCAGCAGCCAAATTGTTAGTTCAAAATCGAAACAATCTTTATTGATTTTTCATTCAAAAGCACACCGAATTATCAACCATTTTTCAATTTTTTCTTTCCAAAATTTCAATTTTATGATAAATTTCAGATTAAAATGGTCGAGCAGCCGTCAGGAATATTTCCTATCCTGCGTGAAATTCCGAACAAACCGCCTCCACCATATCCAGTGCATCGTCAATTACCCAAATCGCCTCCATTCCCAAGTGATGAACGTATCAAAGAGATTGTTTTCAGTCGCGTCGGGGAATTGTATCAAAAATCCAATTCCGAGCAATTACCTGAAACTCCAATCCGAAGTGATGCAACATTTGTGAAATCACCATCATTGCCTATGCCGAGTCCAGAGTCGCCGGTAGTCCAAGATGAAACCAATGTATTTGAACGCATTATTTTCGATTGTTGCGGAGAGATAATGGCGGAAATTAAGGCACAGGATACACTAACAACTGGCGTATTTCGACAGCCACTTGAATTCTATAACCCACCGAATCGGCTGCTGTGTCATCAACAACACACAATCAAGCGCATTTTCAAACTGCTCAATCGACCAGTCCCACACGACATTTCGAAAAATGATGAATTCAGATCATACACTGGCATACGTTCATTTTTACCCTCCCAAGTAGCTCAATTGACATTTAATAATCGTCGCAAACGCGACGCAGTCGATGAAATACTGATTCAGGAATTGTACGAAGATGAGGCACGATGGACCAACTTTGATTTGGAGGAAAAGGAAATTCGGGAAAGTGTGCCCGATTTGCGGACTCTCTTGGCTGACGATTCATCTAACGTGCACGAAGTCAGCACAAATGCAACGAACACAGAAGAATAGACTTATGAGCCTTTTTTAGTATTTGGTACATATTTTTTTAAATGGTAATTTAGTACTTATTTTAGTTTTGTTCTTTGTCATATTGTTTTGGTAATCATACCAATTTTATAGCTGCATTTTTCAGTTTTTTATATTTCGTCCTGAATTAAGACTCATTACTACTTTTTACAACTATTATTCTTTAATCTTTCAAGTTTTGAATATTTTGAAGTTTCGAATTTTGAATATGTTTTCTCATGAACATTTTGCACGAATAAGTAAATTAAATGAAACCGTCCGTAAAAAATATATGTTCGTTCTCATATTTCCTTAATAATGTTGCCTTTCATAGGAATAGTAGTCACTTCTAAATAGAATTTCTCCAGGTTTCTCTTTGTTTCAAAACAATTTCCGTACATTGCCCGACCGCATTTGAAAATTAGTGGGACAAAATGTCGAAATATGAAGCAATTTAACCGAACTTTCTAACGATTATAACGACACAGTTGTCAAAGCATTGCATCAATTTCTCTGGGGCCACGAAATTTGTATCATTCATGTCCATTTGGCATATTTGTTGGGTACAGTTTTTTGTTGTTGTTCTGAAAACAACTGCATAATTATACAAAGTGTAATCTGATGTCATTACGAAGCGCAAAAAATCCCATTGGAATAATAAAGTTTTCCATGGTCAGCTACTGAACATTTATGTGGACGAAATGATCGACAATAACCGTATAAAACAATCACTTGGACTTCGTCAGTTGGTTGTTTTCGACTGAAATCAACTTGCATATTCACTTGGCTAATACTGAATGGTACCCAAGAGACCCAATTAATGAGAACAATGGTTTTGAATGTGAAAATAAAAGTAGGGAGGGGTTGAGATGGGATTATGCAAACACTAAATATCCATTACAACGTGCATTTCGAACATTGATTACAGATGCGATTGTCAGCACATCAAAAGAGACTTTGAAGATATAAAATCAATTTTAACTTGTCGAATGCAAATGAATATTAGAAATTTTAAATGAAATTTACCCGATGGCAATTTACAAAGAGAAGAAGAGAGACAGAGAGAGAGAGCGAGAGAGAGAGAGAGAGCGAGAGAGAGAGGGAGAGAGTGAGAGAGAATCAATTGACAATGACAATTTTCTTCGATTCACAAATTCGATATTCTTCTCAATGGAAATGTCCAGCAAAATGTAATAATAGATTTGTGGGAATAGTTTTTACTTCGACGTCGAATAGTGTTGAGAATATTAAATGATGTCTATATGAGTTTCTCGTGTTCATGTTGGTCAATGGACATGGGGTGTGACGGAGTCAACTTTAAATGTATAAGTCAATAGGAGTGAATATGGCAATATTCCAGTTTTCTATGGCTGATGTGCGCCAATCACGCACACTCCCACTGTGCACGGGTACAACACTAAACGAAGCATTAAAGAAATGTTCAAATGGATCAAATTGATTTTTGCTCTTTGTTTTATTTTAGTAACGTCAACAGAAAGCAATCTTGTTGTTTTGACTCGAGAGTTATCTTCAATTGATTGCATGTTTTGTGCGCGTCGGTCGAAACTTCACAACATGATAGTGAAGAAGAAAGATTAATGCTGAATCGGAAACAGTTGGAGATCGTTTGGAATGCATATGTGTGCGCTTGTATTTGTGTTAATCATTGTGTTCGTCGAATAGAAATAGCCTATTTATACTGAATCGCTTACAAATTGTTCTTTTTCACAAGACCAAAAGACAAATCACTCTCACATCTAATGTCAATTTGTTTGGTCCCTCGTTTCAATGAGTGAGAACACATCAAATCCATACAATCATTGCCAATCGCCGATATCAAACAATACAAAACATATTTGAGTGATTTTTCTTCTCGGTCAAAGTCATATTTATTATTGTGACTATTCTTGACGTCTTGAGTTCGCATTGATGAGATTCGCCAGCAGCGGAAGCAACAGCAACAGCAACAGCAACCGGGACAACGGTAGACCGTGCCTGGATTTGATGCTCGTTGATGTTCTCCACACCATGGCAAAGCAACAAATAGCCACGCCAAATTGAATGTTTACGAGACAAGCATCTCGGGTGAATGCGAAACGTACACGAAATAAAAAATGCTTTTTGCTGATTGCAGCAAATTGAATATCTTTTCACATCAGAAAATTACACAAAAAAGACGGAAATGAATGGAAAAACGTAGCATATAAGAAAACCTATTTGAATCATTGTGAATAGCGGCCAAACATCGTGCATGCATCCACACATACATATGAGCGGCACGCCGTTAAATTTGAATGTAATGAAACGAATCGAATAGATGAATGGTGATTCGAAACGTAATAAACATTTTAATCAAATTCTATTCATATGAAAATACGCATGAAAGTACGGCGCACACAATACGGTATATGGTTAATCAAATGCACGAATGCAGAGGATGAAACGGTTCAGTGTCGAGAATGCTAACGCCGAATTAAAGTGTTTGTACGTCTGAGTGTGTGTGTATGTGATTTCAATTGGGTGCGAAAAGTATTAAGTTTCTTTTTATTTGAATGAATGGCATATAAATTAGAATATCTCAACCGAACTGAAATTACCGTACATTTAAGGATGAATTGAATGCTGTTCCGGTAGCTTTAATATGAAAATATTGTGACAGCCAAATAATAACCGTTAACGTTTATTGATAAATTTTGTATCGACTTTTATTTACCATATACTCATGTTGGGAAAAATTCAATATACCGTTCATGTCAAAAATAGAGAGAAAGAGCAAAGAACAGAGAATACAGAGAAAAAAAACCATTATCATCGGTGAATACGCAAATTTATTGAGCCTGCCGTTGCCATCCTTCGCTCGATTTGAATGTATATTAAATTTTTTTTTTCAACAAAATTGCTTTTTCTCTTCTTCAATATCAAAAACAATAAAACGAAAGCGAAAAAAAAGGAGTAACGAACGACGTTCATGCATTAAACATATGAGATTGTAAACATGCCTATTCTATTCAATTCTCATCCTCGTGAAATTTGTATGATACGAAACATGACATGTTATGAACTCGTAGAAATACCGAGATAAAGAAACAATGCACACGAACCCAAGTACTCTTGCTAAGTCGTTCTTCTTCGTCGTCCTGAGTTCCCACCATCTCGTTTCTTAGCTCGTTCACATCGACTTCTCTCTTTCGTTCGTCCCTCTGCGGCCAAGAAAAACATATACGATGAAATAGTCGCAAGCAAGCAACATTTTTGTGTGAATAAAAAATGAACTTTTAAGTGAAAAAGTGAATCTCGTACGGAATTACACGCAAACAATATAAATAATATTCACTATTATTTATATGTTTTATGTGAATTCATGAAAAAGATATGGGTATCGAGCAGCCGGCGATGGTGTCGGGCACAATTATGTTTAGCGAAACATAAGAAGTGCCGTAAATATTCATTTTTTACCGTCTTATTACTGAAGTGTATGGAGTGACAAACGATGAAGATATAGTTGATTCAAATGCAATAAACCGCAATACACGTTTTCACATTCAATCGAATATGAGTACGTGTTGGAAATTCCGTGCATCAATGTATCTTGCTTTTGTTCTTCTCAACGCAAAATCGCATTTTTCTCTTGATGTGAAAACAAAAGAAAAAACCTCAAACTATTTTGTTTCGACGGTGAGAGTGAGAAAGAGTGAAAGAGAGAGAGCGACATGATTATCGGGTATCGATAGAGTGTTCGCTATCGAAACGCTTGTAGTGTATGCAGTGTTTTATTGTGGTGGCCGTACACCAAGTACTTACTCATAAACTGCTCGTATTTCTACATAACTCTTATTTATTTTGCATATTTGAAACCGAACTGTATTTCGATGCATGTCGTATAAATAATGCACATGCAAGATTCCACTTCGGCTTTCATTCGAAACCTCCTCGCTCAGCGAACACTATTCACACATGCTGAATTCAGCATTCGGTGCATGGATAAGTAATGCACGACTTCGGGGAATTTATGTTTTCCGCTCAATGTTTTATCCAAAAATGGAACATTTTCAGCCAAAGCTCTGGTTGTACACAGATATCTGGCATACTTGGAAAGAAGTTATGCAAAATATTTGGTGAACGGAATGTTGTTCTCAGAATTCGATATAAATGCACGGAAAAACCCGAACATTTTTCCAACATACACTAGTCAGTTGTTTTGCAAACGAGTCCTAAATAAGTTTCGGTTCAGAGCAAACAACTCCAAATCTTTTCTCGAACTTCAAATTTGATTGTGTGTTAATTGTACCTACCCAACACAAAATCCCATTTTGCACAATTATTTCATTCAGATTCACATAATTTTGATTGAAACTCATTAATTGAAAATGGGTTAATTTGCAAACAGACAGAGCAATGAATCAATTTTTTATAACGGCCGTTAATCATCACTTTGCAAATTAAAAATTCAAACCATGTTGAACATTGGTTAGAACATCTGAAGTTTCAAAATAGCACTAAATTGACCGAGCCAAATAGAACTAAATTGGCGATGATTGCTTTAGATAATGGATTATTTTGGATTCATTGTTCGGCTGATGTTCGGCCAAAATGAAATGCATTCCAAAACAAAACTCCGTAGAAATTAAAATATTCAAGTATTCGAAGAACAATTTTAAGCTGTCTTCACAGCAACCACTGTTGTGAATGAGCGCATAAGAAAAAATGTGAATTTGATGTTTAAATTCGTGCTCAGAGCGGAAAATTGCAATTATATAATTAATGCGTTAGGACTGGATTATTGTATGGAATGTCAGTCGACGAATAATATGGCACTGATAAAAGCAATTCAATATGGCATAAAAACATGGATGCTGCAGAAAAAAATGGCAAAAGCAATGCACTCGAATGCGAATGGCAGACATAAAATGTAGAAAAAAAACCAACTAAAATTAGCTTAATCACCATGTATGGATTTATTTTGTTTTATGTGCGAGGGAAACAAATAAGCGTAGCCTCCGGAGCGGTGATGGCGAACCGAAAAAAATCGAGAGATGGAATAAAAACATGCATCAGACTGAAATGGCACGTGAACATTGACTTGGCTTTGCAATTCGAATTTCAAAATGATACATTTTGTTACATTTTCTCTCTTGCATTTTAATCTTTTATTGAACAATGTTTTTTTTTTGTTACATTTTTTGTCGAAAAAGTCGTTGGCTGGCCCATTTCTCTCTCTCTCTCTCTCTCTCTCTCTCTCCTTCGCTTTTTTATTTAATATTATGTGAACGTTTGTGCTGTTTCGACGTTGAGTTGCGACACTGTTTCCAACCAATAACCAAATTTATGTGAAAATAAAAGCAAATAAAACTTCTCTTATCGAATCAGAAATTCTCTGGGATCGAGCATAAAACAATGCGAAAAAAGCGCACATGAATTCGTCGATGAAACCAAGCAGAATCAAAGCCTGGTCCAGAGCAGAAACGAACAAAACAAAACATAAATGTTTTTTTCTCCCTTTAATAAAAAATGGAGCTTCAATACTATCGCACGGAGCGAAAGAGCCATTGCTCGGAGCAAGAAGAGCCATTGCTCAATAAATCGCTTTGTGAATGCCATGTATTTTGGTTTGATTTTTTATGCACGCGAATTACTTTTATGAATATGATATTTCTGCGCAAATTATAAACGCTGTGCTTGGTGTTATATTCAATCATTATTGGTGACCATTATTTTCCGTGTATTCACAAAAACACGAAATATTTTCGCTATTTAGTCCCATTTTTCATCTTTTTCCCGTGCTTTGTCGATGTTCGAGTTTTTTCTCTTGTATTTCCTTTGTTATCCCCTTTTGTTCTCTCTTTTTCAAAAATAAAACATTGCCAAACTTGACGAAGAGTTCTGTGTTTTTTTTTTCGTTGAAAAATTAATATTTGTTTGATAAAGAAGTTAATCGAAATTCGTCGAACAATCGGTGCATTTTACGTGCTTTAAGTGCAGGTTTGAATTTTCAGAAGAATTTTATTGTCAAAATGGATAGAGAAAAGGGAAACACAGAATGGTGGCATTGAAGTATGTTTGTGGTTAGCATGGCCATGTGGCCATGAGCAACATAACGAAAACAATGTACGTACAGTAAAGACCACACAATTCGAAATCAATTTTTACTGGCCTCTAAATGGACTTGAATCATTTCCGCAAGCGATACTCTTCGCGAACAAAAACGAATGGCAGCAAAAGCAGATATAAAAAAAATGTTCGGGTGATGGTTACACATGTGCGGAAATTTCATATTTGATGCAGCATGATTTCGGTTTTCAATTCGTGAAATTAAAAGCATTTGCCAATGGAACGCACGATGAACAATAATACATGTAGCAACGATTTAATAGGTTTTCTCTTTTTAGAGGTACTTTCGAATGCAATGATTTTTAATTCGTTTGAAAAAGCATTGCAGACAATTTGCTTCATTCCTCAATAAATGCGTCGGATGTCTTTTTTGCTCTCTTGCTCCCATTCTCTGGTTTGAAATTCCATAGAATTGTAGAATGATTGTAAACGGTTGCGATGTTCACAGATGTTTCAGCAGTCACATTTTTTTTTCTTTAGAAAATGGTTTTGTGGTTGGTGTTCTTTTTTATCAACTGTGGCAAAAATCGGTTGGGTTTTGAATTGTCGTTTCCGAATGCATGAAATATGTTTGAAAAATTGAGTTTATTATCGTCAAATATACCCGATAATACGATTCCTTTGGATGTTTGGCTCGCCAAGTTATTTTTTTTCATGGATTTTCGCCGATTTTCTCGACTGCAGCATAGCGGAGTCTATTCATGCAGAGTGTAATTTAAGTGGAAAAATGGGCGAAATTTTCGTCGTTTTGAGGTTAAAAGATTGGAAAGCGAATGATAAATGGTACACTGCTATTCCATTTACATTATTGCTGCCGCTTGCGCACAGTTTTTTGATTAAAAATATTTGTACAAGCGATCAAAGAATACTGTTTGTATTGGATTTTCCCCCCGAAAACTACGCATCGTGCATGATTTGTTGGAATTGGCATGAAATTTAATGCGGCTTTTACATTCAAGTAGCGCACGATATAAATTACGATGCATGATCTTCTCTGGAGCGGCGAATGTGTGTGCGATTCTCTTGTGAAATAGGAGTGCCAAATGCCTTTTTTAATTTTTTTCAAATCAGTTTGTCTGCATCAAAAACCAAGAAAGAGGACAAATACGCGTGTAACACAGGTCATTGCGCTGCTTAAATGGAAGGTGACTTTTGCCCTTTCGGTTATTTCACTTGTATGTTCGTGCAATTGAAGCCCCTCAACTGGTTAATTTCGGTGCAATTGACCAGAAAAAGAAGCTGGTAAAATTGAAATTAATGGTCAATGCGCACATTTGCAGACAATTTTCACTTAGATTTCTCTATTTCGAGTCCGGCAATTCGAGTATAGTGTAAGAGAGCCAAAGAGTCACGAATTGTGGATGTTTTGCCATTAACCTCCGGTGTGTGTCGTCTGAGTCTGTGTATTCGTGCCATTGACCATAATTTGGTCATGCCATCATATTGATTGCATTCGCATTCGTTACGAACATTTTTAGGATCACGTTTGGTGGTTCCCATCTTCTTTGTGCGAGCGCGATGGCCTCACGCGCGTTAGTCAGCATTTCATTGTTGTTGTAAGCCAATGCAATTGTTGTCTTGCATCGCAACGGAAATTGTCGCTATGTGAATTTTATGAGACAAAAAACCAAACTGAATGTGAAAAATAAAATTCAAACATGCACATTTAAAAAGGGCCAGCATTCGATTTGCCGAGCACCACCGAGAACAAGCAGCATCCCCATTACCACCGGCATCGTTAAAGACATGTGGAAATGTTGGCAATGCCAAAAGCAAATATTCCACAATATAAACTTCGAATAACACTGGCACTGTGAATCGCACCCCAAAAAAAGAGTGCAAAAGAAGAGAGCGAGAGACGAGAAGGGAAAAAAGCATCGAAATTGAAAATGAAACAGAAAATTGCCATAAAATATACGAATAACAAAAATAACAGAAACATTGGGAGACACACTTGGTTCGGGTGAAATAGAATTACAGCGAATGAAAGAAGAAGAAAAACGGGTCGACGAATACACGAAACATCGGTTAGAAGATTGCATACAGCGACACAACATACAACCCGTAGAAGTGAGGTGGCGACCGCTCTTGCGAAAAACGAAACAATTTCAATGCGCTTTTTCCGACTCGACATCTTGAACACAAAAATCATCTAGCGAGCAAGAGACACACATTTGCGCGCACACAAGGTTCAGTGCAAAACGTAAATGTTGCACAGGCAATTAACTCTGCAAGACATTGCACTTGATGTATTATACCCGTCGAGCGACTTCCATCTATTTTTTTCCGCCACTATCTCGCTTGCTCGTTCGCACTTTTTTCTCTGGCTGTTTCGTGCGCCAACGACAAAGTGGTACCAACGACACAGCCAGCGAAAAACTAACACATCATTGTATGACAACAAAAATACTAGTTGATACAGAGATCACATATGAGATATCAACTTAGAGCTCGCATCGCATACATTTTCAATATTTGGTGTAACATTGTACTAAATTGCATGGGAAAAACAGTCAACGCACGTGAAAAAGGTAGAAAAGAGCATTAGAATGCTACAAACGAAAATATGCAGAATTGAGAAGTAAAGATAAGATAAAGCGAAAGTCGGCCAGTTTTTCCATATCGTAAGTTTAATGCTTTTCAAAATGTAAATCGTCGAACTTCTCTGTTCTGTTTGGCATTAAAAGTCTTTTTCGTTTGTCTCTCTCTCTCCCTCTCTCTCTCGCTCAGCGCTCGTCTTTATTGCAAAACTTCGCATCGACAGAGAAATAAATGTAAAAAATGAAACGAAACAAAATATTAAAAACGTTTTTTCTCTCCATGTATTTCTGCCGCTTGGACTGGCACAACTTTTGTAAGATTGAAAATTCGAACTCTCAAATCGGCTTAAAAGAAAGATGCATTTGAACTTTCTAACAAGTAATTCATTCTTGAAAAACTTTCCAAGCAAACTGATTGCAGTAGACATGATCAGAAATTGCATTACATTTTCAGTGATGAATAATTTCAACGAGAGAATGAAAACGACCAATTATTTCTAGTTAATCAAAATGATTTGGAATTGTGTGTCGGTACATCGTCATCTACTTACTGCTGCTACTGCTACTGCTGCTGCTGCTGCCACTGCTTTGTTTATATCGGATTTACACTTTTGAATAATCAAATGCACTGCTTTTAATGCCGTCGAAAAATAATCACACAAAACGAAACTTTTAATTCACTTAAAGACTTCTTATAGAATTCTTTTCTCATAAAACTGTACGCGAAACTCGCAAAGTTATGAAAAATCATTTTCACATTTTCATGAGCATCGCACCTTTTCGGGGGATGAATATGGCAAGCATGAAAGGCTTTGTTGCTTCAGACCTGTATTGCTGTAATGCCAAGGAATATGTTACAATAGTTATATATGCAATTTTTTGTTGGCCAATTCTTTTTTTCCATTACGGTTTTCAATTTTTCATTATAACTCATATTGTGTGAAATAAAAAAAAAAAAATTATTTAAGTTTCAACACGAAACAGCCATTTCAAAGTTATAAGCACCCCGAAATGACATCAAATGCATGACACATAACAACAAAACTTTTGCTTCATGCCACCAATTTTCCACACATTCCGAGTTTCAGAACTTTACAGCGCACTTCTTCTGCCGCAGAAGTAGTGCTTGAAGTACCGAGAAAATGTGACATTTGTGACACCATAAATGATTCAGAGTTCACTTTTCCGTCCGTGACAACGAAAAGCAATTGAACGAAGCTGGAAAAATGATAAAATATGTAGCATTTATTCAATGACATAATTAAAAAAACAGAAAACAAGCAATTGCACTCTCGCTAAATGTTGCATTTGGCCATTTCGAGCAATTTTCGGGAGAATTGCAAAATATTTCTTTTTTTAAAATGCGACGAAAAATAGAAAAGTGCCGACGGCAATGCCAAATATAGTTTGATTTTGAGTTTCAACTGTGTTTTATTCGATGAGTTTCTGCATCCAATTTCTTTGACTACTGCTTGAGGTTAACAATGCATAAAGGTACAGTGGCCATATTATGATACGCTGTATAATTTTGACACAGCTACGAAATACGAAAATAAACCTTATCGCGCACAGTAGAGCATTAGGGGTTAATTTTGAAAATTGAACGACATAATTTCAGAGTTCACCCTTATATCAAATATTCATTCGACACTTCAAATAAGTGAAGCGTTAACGCGGTGCTATTTAGCTTCCGAATTGGATGAGCTTTAATCGGGCCGATATTTTTGCTGAGAGTCAGGAAGGAAAAAGACGCTGACAAAATTTCAACACTTATTATTGGGTTTGTTGAAAATGAAATTATAAACCTCGTTCATCACATAAGACTAACGAACCATTGCTCTGTGCGCGCGTCTGTCGCGCATACCATTTATGCACATGCACAACGGCACATTTGTCGTCGCCACACACATTTGCCTGTGCGCCCAATTAATTTCCGCATAATGCATAATCATCATAATGGTTGGCTGTCTATGGCGATGGGTATGTTACAGTATGTAAATGAGACTCGAATCGTCCACGTTCCCCGTAAATGCTTTTAAGCTCGTGAATACATCGTTGAACACTCACACACTCGCACATGCCTTGTTTTATTTTTATTTCAACCAAATTAGACCACGAAGCATTCTTCAATGAATGCCAACGTCAAAATTGTTTGCTCATTTTCATTATGCATTTTTAATAAAATATAATGATATAAAGTGACTTCATTATCGCCTTTGTTTGCATTTCAATTTAGCGCTGTGTGTTGATGAGAGCGTAAACTAAAGTAATGAATTTTGCGCTCTGGGCAATAAAAATACAGGCGACACCATATTAAAAAAATCGTACGACTATTGCTGTGGTTTTTTTTTCATTTCATTGGATACTTTTCATAAAAAACTTATTCACTGAGCTCAGCCAATGTTGTGTCACACAGTAGTTGACCATGAAGTATCTTCTATCTGTGGCCATTTTCGTTCTTTACTAAAATCCCATTTTCCGCATAATGGCGAACAATTACGGATACAAACAATTCAGCTCGCATTTCAGCAGAAAGCGCATAATTTTGTTTTATATTTTGAAAAAAAAAGGAAAAACAAGTTGCCTACAAAGTTGGAATTTTGCCGTGAGCACGGAAAAACAAATAGTTTTGGTGAACGAACAGTGCAGATTTCGTTTTTTCTGCTAATGCCCAACCCATGTCTATGGGTTCTTCTATCAATTATGTATTACTTGTGTTAATGCGAGAAAATGAATGTGTGTTTGGTTGGTCGTTGAATAAAAAAATTGAGTGCCGCATAAATATACGTAAAGCGAGACCATTCCATAAATAGTTCATTGTACGCTATTGTATTTGGCCAGAGCTCTGGATGAATTATGTGCGCACTGTTTGAATCAATGTAATTGCTATGGAAAGCCAAGAGTCGCACTCAATTTTGTATTAGGTTACCGGCTGAGGATGAGCAAACCAAACATTTGCTGGCTGCTGATTACATGACCACTGAATTAATGATGAAGGAATTCGTCAGTGCAGATGGGCCTATCCTCAGTATGCACTGTGCATGCACATGCACACACTTTATCTTTTGCTCAGTCTTGTCTCGTATGCACTCGCCTCTTGCCTTTTTCTCCGGCACCGTTGGCCAGATGCGAATACAGAGGCTGTTTCGACAACGATAGCCAACCTCATAAATGCCCGTTGTTTCCACACAACCCCAAAAAAACCAGCTCCATTCAAAGACCAAGAAAAAATATGCACCAAATGTGAACAATACAAATATTTTTGTTTCGTACAGCATAAATTATAAAAGTTTGAGCTTATCTGCAATAAAAACAATGTGCATATTTTTCGACATTCGACCAAAGTACAAAAAATTACTATCACCATTTATCTGATGACTTTCAACAGTTTCGTTGGGCTTTTTTATAAGCGATCTTCGGAATATGTGTGCAATGCACATGCCAATCTGGGCGTCCACTTTTCCACCACCATAAACCATAACTAAACACAAAAACTGAATTGAGTGAAGGAAAGAGGATTTTTCCCTGGTTTTGTTTATTTAATACAACATGAGTTTGGCTGTTGTTGCTGCTTTTTTTCCATCCAAAATATCAAGCACTTTTGTCTACTGCGAGTGTTATTGTTTCTACTCAAATAAAACATCGAATACTTGCGAAAAATACTGGAGTTCATTATGGTCATACTTTTTATGGAAAATAGACTGTCTTTTATATTTCTAAAGCTATTGTTATTTTCGATGCAATGCAGTTTTCTAGCTTCTACTTTGTTGTTGCTAACTTAAACACCCATTTACATCACGTTATTTTAGCAGCATGGGTCTTGGCTTAGATCGGTGACTGTAATTATTATAATGAACGATTTGTGGTTTATTACTCGCTACAACTACCATCATTAAAATTGAACAATAGAAAAATAACTTTTTCAGCAGTTGCGAATACCGCAGCGAACAGAAGCAAGAAATTGCAACACTGATATTGCAACAATTGCTGGGAAATAGAACATACAGCATGCGCTGGAGTTTTGAATTATTTCCATTCAAAATTATCTCGAGTGTCATTTTGTGTGACGGAAAAATATGACATACATACTTGAATTGGAATATTTTACAATCAATTTGTAGAGAACATGCTGACATTGTTGAAGTATGCAAAAAAAGAAGGTATAGTGAACGCTAAAATCGTCGAACATTCCGATTTTCAGCTCATGTTAACGTTCATTTGTACGGAATGTAATTCTGTAAACTGCCTATGAATAAGAAAAATCACAAGATTCTCACATTAATCTCACAAACAATTCGGAAGAGTTTATATTTAAAAGAGTTTATGTTCATTTGTGTGCAGAAGTTGAATCGCTTCATTTTCGAGAGTGCACTGCCAAAGTCACGCATTGTCAAGCAGACGAAAAACGTTGTGTGACATCGTCAACGCAAAAGTAATAACGCAAATCTACTTCACTTCAATCTAGTTCACAATTGAAGAAAAAAGAATAGAAAATATAAAGGAGCGGCTTCTCCGCAACAAATGCAAATTAAGCAGTGATTTTTACTTCATACTTGGCATGTGAAATCGCACACAAAAATATAATAAAATGTGAATATGTTTCTTCGAAAAGGAGGGAACAATGATGCTAACAATGAAAAGGGAAGTGGAAGGGACTGGGAAGGGGAAGAAATAAAGTCATAACTTTCGTGCGCCTAAAACGATGTGAAACGTTGAATTCCTGTTGTTCTGTCTTCTGTAATTGCTCCCATTGTTCCGTACAGTAGTATATTTTTCTTGTGCAAAGGACTATATGATTGAATGAAAAACCTCTTGCTGGGGTGAATTATCGTGCCGCAAGAGAATACAAAACTCAAAATTTATTATATCAACGACGCAAAAAATGACTTTGTATTGATTTAGTGACAGAAACGTTGAATATGATCTTAAAATGCAGAGTTAGAAAATTGCATCTGTATGAACAACTCTTCATAAAAATTTTTGTATAAAAAAACGAGGCAATTCGTGACGTTTCTAACTCTTCATTTTTAGATCAAGTTCCACGTTTCTGTCACCAAATCAATACATTTTCAATTCGCGACACAAAATTTGATATAATTGATTTTGTGTTTTCTAAATATATTCGCTCGCGGTACGAGAATGCATCTCGTCAAGAGGTTTTTTATTTCAGTATTGAATTTCCAAGTATTCAATAAAATTTCCAAGAAATCAAGATATTTTATTTTACATGAAAAATTCCTTCAAAAAATAAGCACGAATTCAAAAAATGTGAATGCTGAGCACACAGTCTTTTATATTTCCATAATTGAAACTATAAACTAACTGTTTTGCAAACAAAATGAAGCTTCTATTATTATGCTCATTTTACCTCTCTAAAAATCTCAGGTATGCTTAAGAGTAGCTCCATATTTTTACTTGTTAGTTGGCGAAATCTTGCGTAGTCTAAACTGGATTCATTGCAAAGTATAATAATCTGCTGCACAAAGACTCCGATTCTTTATCATTTCGACTTCATTTATTACATATCCATAAAAGTATTTTCGTTACTGCTGAAATGGGCAGAATATTCAGTTGCTCGTAGTTTTATCTCTGGTCAATTATCTAAATATTCCGACTTAAAAGTTCTCAAGTCCACTTAATCTGGATATGAATTCATGTGAACAAGTAAACGAAAAGCAAAGAAGTGTGTACATTCAAAAGGCACTGCAACAATGATATCAGTTCGGGTGAGAGTACACATCTCTCGATGACTCTCGCAATTGTACGTTAGTTGGCTTATGATTTTGTGTTGGGGTTAACCAAATATGGTGCAAAGACAAAAGTGCTTCAATCGAAATCGAAACACAAATGGAAATGGAGATTCTATATCATTGGTTTTTCTTTGGAACTCTATATCATTGAAGACAAAGTGAGACAGACAGAACGAGAGAGAGAGAGAGGGGAAGGAAATCCAACGAGCAGATATGAAATGTTCACCCATCGAATCTCGCATAAACGAATCAGATTAGTTCAGTCGAAGCATAAATTATTTGGATTCGTTCATTCGATGCCATTCTTCTCTCATGTTCAAGCTCAATATCTGTTCTCATCGATAGCCCCATTCTATTGTGTTTATTATATTATCGCAACAACTTTTCCGCCTTTTTACATCTCTTTTTGGCCCGTCTATTATCGCATTGTTTGCAAGTTGCTTGCTAATCGTGCCATGCACAACCATTTATATATAACAGCGAAACCGTAAGCCATCCATCGCAACAATGATATCACCGAAATGAACGAAAGAGAAATGAGCATTCACGAAAATATTGTTCTGTCTGCGTACAAATAGAGCCATTGAGAGCGAAAGAGATTTATCCACATTTATTTCAATGGAAATATATGAATCATTTCGCTCTCTAATAAAATAATTGAACGAAAATGAAAATGAAATTACCGTGAATAATATTTTGGCAATCATACTGGCATTTAATAAGCAACGACATAATGTTGTTTACCATAGAAAAAGAAGACATTTCGAGATTATTATTATAATGAAGCGAGCGAATGGTCGAGCAAGAGTATTCGCATTGTTGTGGAAACGCACTAGATTGTCTTGCAACAAAATGTTGAAGAAGAATGGAATGGATTGAATTGGATGAGAAATAGCCGCATCGGGGCAATAGCTAGTTGGAGAGCGAAAAAGAGAGAGCAAGATGCTCGTTGCCAAAGTAATTCGTTGTTCGCTCATACCGAAATTCGTACGTACGTAATTGAAGCGCATCAATTTATTGCGCAAATTAAGCACATCGAGACAAAATAATTGAGCTTGGTTGGAGTTTGATGGCGCCGTGATAACGAACCAGATTCCACAACGAATATTCATTTCGGCAATCAGCAAATTCAACGTGATTTGGACACAATCAGAGCATTGCCAAATGAAAAAGAGGAAATTCGCTATGCCATCGCATATTTAAGACAACAGAGAAAAAAAGAATGGTCAAAACACACTCATCAGCCGAAAACTTCTGTATGGATCAACTTCAAACTCATAAAATCCTTTGGCTAGAATGTGAGAACTTTCTTAATGCGAACACTCTTCAAACGCTGATGAAAAGAGATAATCATTAATAAATTACATTTGAACAATGCTTTTCAAGTGGGAAGATTGGAGCTTGAAATTCGGCAGGCTTTCAGAATTCGTTAGCAATCAAACAAAAAACCAGTGTTTTTTGTTCGATTGCGATTAAAGTGGGCTGGCTGAATTGGGTGCTCGAGATATCGTGACAATGCTCATCTTTGCAAAATATTGATATGATTCGACTGTGTGCCCACGCACACGCTCAGATTTCAATCAAACTCTCGACCGTTTCGTGAAATCCCATTCAATTCTCATCATTTTTTAACAGCACTCAATATTACGTTTTTGTATCGAAACCAGTGCATCAATTCCCATAAAAGGAACCAATTTGCTTGAGCATGTTCCATTCCACCTTAGCATCTTTTGTATGTATGTTTTGTTGTTGATGCGAATAATTCATTTTATCATTGGGTTCAGTTGATTCATAAAATGTGTTTCTATTTGTTCGTTCGCTATCGCATCATGCCAATATCGTCGTGTGCAAACGAACAGATTGTGATTGCAATCAACATTTGCCCGCTGAAGCGCACCGACGTAGACGAAACTAACAAATTAACTTGATATTATTAACGAAAAATAAAATTTATTATTTAATTAAAAAGATAAGAAATGACAACGAAAACGTATTCTTCTCGCTGGCTTGAAATATATATATACATAAATATATGGTTTGAGCATGCTGCCGCTGCTGCTGTCACTTTTTTCTTGCTTCAATATTTGTTATATCTTGTTTTCATTTGGTTCTTTCTCGACTTCATGAACATGTGCTTCCGATGTATACAGAGCAGTGAACACTTTCATGCAGCAATATTATGTTGCAAAATAGACATGTTGGAGCCGATAAAATAGCAAACGGCAAAGATAGAATCTCTGGCTGCTGCTTCCATTCCAACATTCAGGCGAGTGATTTTGCTATTGTTGTTGCATTGCTTTGACGTTTTTATATGCGATATTGAGCGGGAGAACAAGCGCGTGTGCTCTTTCTCTCTCTTTGTCTCGTTCGCTCTGGAACAGCACTCACTCGATGTCTATTGCAATTTCGGTGATATTATTACCTCATATTGTTGCCTTCATCCTGAATGCACCAATATTTCCGCCGCGTTTGTTCTTTCCACTTTGTGATGCTTAATTTGGAAATTTACGTAAAACGCTTGACATCACTGCTCTCTCTGCACTCGCTATCACTATCTGCGCTCGGTTTGCATGTCTTTCATAGACATTTGAACAGCAAAACATGTCAGAAATCAGAAAAAAAGAGAAGTCAGTCGAAAGTGGGCTAATGAATTTGTTACTGCACAAACAATCCAACCGGAAATAAGAAAACAATGAACAACTCGTTCACTCCGACGATTGCATTCAACGACTCCTCGTAGAATGTGCTTCCCCAAATGAAATTTTGTTTGCGTTTTTTTTTCGACATCAATTTACAAGAACACATTGCATTCAAAACACAATTCATTGAATTTGAAACCTTATTTATAAGCTTTCGCTTTGAATTTAACTTGAATAATTTTCGTAATTCAATTTTTTGAACGAAATTTTAATAATTATACAATGAGAAAGGTAAGAACGGACCAACAGAGAATCCTTTCAATTCGACGTTCTGCCCACACGATGAAGGTTCATCTTATTTTCGAAACAAATTGTTGACCTTCTTCTATCTGCGGTTGAAGTCTTGATGTCACACCTGATCAGATAAATGTTGTTCATTTGTTGCTGAGCACAATTTCAGCTCAGACTCTCGCTTTATTTTTATGGGCCTCGTTTTTTTTTCTTGTTTTTTTTGTTTACGTATCAACTGCAAGCATTTGAACATTATTTTTCTAGCAGGTCGCTTATCTTTATATTTATTCGGGCTGTTGGAATATCGGCGTATGTAAATGACAGCAATTCTCGTTGCGAAATGGATTGTGTTCGGTGTGTTTGGATTTAGATAGAGAGAGAGAGAGAGAGAGAGAGAGAGAGAGCGCACGTTCCAATGTATTGGAGGCATTTGTTTAGGTTGTCGGTCGGTCGGTGCTATTCAGATGTCAGGAATTCATGGCATCCACATCAATTGAGGATGAAATGCTCGTGTACCTGGACACAAAGAGTAATCGTGAGTTTTGTGTTGTTTGTTGGTCCTGGTCCAATATGCATGACGAGGGATAATGAAATTACGAGACTTGAATGTATGCTGTTGTCGACTACGCACGGAATAACATTGATTTAACATGTTGCTGTGTGAGTGTGTAGTTGTTTTTTTCGCCTGCTGCCAAAGCGAGTTTGCTATAATACATAAATTTGGCATGTTGTTTCACCTTATTCTTATGCCACGTGTGCTTTCATTTGCCATCTTCTTTTACAGCATATATATTAAATATGCATTTGCTTTATCAAAGCAACTTATAGTTATTGTCGGCTTCGTTAATTTGATAGCTACACACAAGCAAACGAGTCCGGAAACCTCTTGCTCGCAGCACGGACTCAAGGAAAACCCAATTTTAGATATAATCGCTTGAAAATGCGAAATCACTTGCTTACAAATTTTTTCTCGTCTTACACAAGATGAATCAGTGTACACAAAATGCTAATTTCCCTACGAAAGATCAAGAGTAATCACAAAGGAAGCGAACGAGCAAGAGACTGCCTGCTTTGTGGAAAAATATTCGATAAATTCTGAATTGTCAATCTGCATAACAAACAAAAAATGCTTGATGGTAACTGTGACTCGGAATATCCTTACATTGCGGCAGCTACTTGGCGCCCTCGAATTCGCCACTTCACACGACAAACGAGTGGCACAAAAAGAAGTATAAATATATTACAAGCATCTTATAACATCATCAAGATCCATTTTGTCGTTTATCAAAGATACAATCTTTTATTTATTTAACCGCATTTGGCGTTCGTTGCATACAATTCCGTGCATATGTTTTGGCGAATGCGAGCGAGCCACATCATTGGCATTGGTGGAATGACCGACCATACTCAGCAACGCGAAAGCAAATTGCAAAACGTTGTCTGCCATTCGATATTACGAACTGTCGTATTTTTGCCACCGCCGCCGCCATCACCGCCACCGTCGACGTCGTCTTCCTCATTCGGCTTCTATTCTCAATTTTGTCTCTCCTTTTTCTTATCGCCACTTCTTATTTGAGCCGCATCATTCTTTCAACTCGATGAATACACAATTTTCGGCAAGTTTTTTTTTCTCTATTACACCCTTCGTTCGCGCGCACACTGATTTTTTGCTCTTGATTTTGTGTGATTTTCCATTTCAGAAGCAATGTGCAAAAATGGTAACGCCTCTTGGCCACATAACTTATTACTGGATTCAAGAAATACGGTATTCGAGCCAAAACCCAAAACGCAACGCAACGAAATGGATATAGAGTCGAAAAAATAGCACACACCGAGAAACAAGTGTTACGAATTTGTTTCCGTTTTCGATTGGAAAATGCTCCTCGACGATGCCAATGGGTTCTTTATCCACCGCTCCTCGCCCTTTTCTCTTTTCTCCCAGCCGTAATGCATTTTCACACATCTCCGTAGACGATCTTGTTAGTTTTTCACATATTTTTTCATTTTGCATAATATTGTTACTGAGTTTTGGGGTCAATTGAAGCGGAAATTGGAGGCGAAAGGGAGCACAAGAAATGAATTTTTCCAAACTGAAAATGATGCACGATTTTTAACTGCGCACGAACTAAAATGGTGTGTGTGTGCGGTGCCAATGTGTTTTTTTAGTTGCCTGTTTGCGTTGATTGCTTTTCGATTATATTAATATTAAAATAAGAATGATTGCCACCTTTTTTACACTCGCCCAATCCGATTCATTTCACCCCGAACTAATTCAAATGCCAACACTTTCAATATTTAAGACCCACGAATATTTCATGTGGTGTAATTGAGAGATGGGGAGAGTGAGAAAAGAGAGTGTCTGAGTGAGCAGGAAGGGAATTGCAATCGTTCTCCAGCAGCCAAATTCGGTCGATAAATCTCTAAACCGCTTCATATTCAATACGCTCAATATTTTTCTCGAGAGCAATAAACGTTTCAGTATTCATTTTACGCTCAATTTGCCACGAAAATCCAACATATGTGAACATTTAACTTCGTTAAGTACAATGGAATTGGCAAAATACGAGAGCTTACCGAATTTTTATTCATTCACTCGAAACGATTTTCATTATTTAATTGGAAATGAACATTACAATGTGAATTCTCTCAATCGTTTGCATGCAAAAGCTCGGTTTAGATTCGATCGGGCGATTTCGACGAGTCAACAGAGACTTATTGTTAAGAATTGTGTTTTAAGTAGCACTAGATCGAGCAAGAATTCATATATTCACTTACAACTTTCAGTGTTTGAGTGTATATTTTGATTTGTTTGCTACAACCAGCTACAACTATTCAATATTTGAGTTTCAAATAAAACAATTTCACAGATGAACCTTTCGCTTCAAATCCACTGAACACAAACAAAAAATCAAAGAAAAGCACGTCGAAAGAGTCAATATTTTGTACATTCAATCCTCATGAAGTGTGCAACGAAATGTAATTGCATTTGGCTGTTGCACCGGAAAACAACGACTCTTGAACAAATTGGGCAATTGAATTTCCATTGTAACTACTGCGTTGTTATGATGAATGGAGGTTTCACATGGTGGTTTTACACTGGCCAAATAACGACAATGCGCAATTTACGGAAATTATCTGCATATCGCTAGAAGGAAAACTCTCTGTTGTACAGTATTAGTCGGGTTATAATTAAGATTCGTCCGCATCGGTTTAAATGCGGTTATTGCGAAAAGCTAGAAATTGACTGTAGAGCGTCTCGTTAAGTGAAAGTTTGAATACTCTTATGATGATAGTCTCATCTAGAAAATCAAAACAAACAAAATAAGTAGAATGCGAATTTAACGAAATTAATGAAATGTTAGAGCAGTTGATCCTGAAAATTGAAACTCTTCTAATTAGCAATCAATTAGAATTCAATTCAAAACAACAAACTCTCGCTACTTCTTGAAAATTGTTTATTTGGTAGAAAATCGCAATGCAGTATTATTAAAAACTATAAATAATAATCGAAATTTAAAATATCTGTTCGCATATTTCAACCACTTTCTTTTATACCCTCTATTAATTCGGTCGATTGAATCTGTTTCATGGCGATAAAACATCGAAATGATACTTTCCCATCGGCATTTTCCATGAAAATGGGCAATACACGCTAATTATTATTGTTGTTAATTCAATTTAATGATGAAGTTCATTGTTTTCTACTGCTCTCAATTATTCAGAACAATTAACACTAAATGATTATCGAAAATGCGAAATAATTGAAATTAATGGGATATTTCATTCATTTGTACAATTTTCGCATATTCTGTGATTTGATTGGCGTATTTTCGTGTAGCAAAATAATTTGCTAAATTGAAAAGAAGCTGATCAAATGAATAATTATTGAAAGTGTTCTATTGATTTCCAATCAGTTTAGAATGAGTTATTTGTTTGAGTTTGAGACAAAAATAAACAATAATGCAACAGCTCATACAAAATTCTCTCTGTCAATATTTGTTTGTCATACTTTCAATTTGAATTTATTATTCAGTCAATTTTTTCCATTGCACGAGCAAAAACACTGTTCAATTTGATATTCCGTGTAAAACTGAATTTGATGCGTCATACTTCTAAAATAAATTCGTACGAATTGAATGGACACCATATCCATTGTTGCGCCAATGTTTGTTCGCTATAAAAACAAAAGAAATGTTATAAATTGAATGAACAAGAAATAGAGTATCCGTCGTGTGTATGATTCATAGCGGTATATTTGCACAAATCACTTTAGTGCAAAATGCATAAATCACTTGTATGTGACATTTGATGTTGCCGTGCCTGCACGGTTTGCACCAACAAACTCGAAATAATCAATCTGAATCGTTCGAGAGTTTGACTTGTATATTAGCTGTCTGCTAGTCAATCTCATGAGTAGTTGGACAATGATGAACAAAATCCATCCGACTGCGAAGCAAACACGCGTGCCAAAAATGCACAACAATTTCACTTCCATTGAATCGAGTTTGTCAGCGTCTATGAAATGTCGCTGGCTTTTTCATTAACATCATTCATTCGGCTATGGGAGCCATTCCAACTGATTCGAACATTTTCGTGTTGCTTAAAAATGCATGGGAATACCGTCGAAGCGTCAAGTTGCAAACCGACGACATAATTTATAGCGCCGCATTGTGAAAAGCATACAATGAAGGTTAAAAAAAATGAGTGGCGGCAACAACAAGAAAAACGCCCTTGTTTGACCCCAAGTTATCATTATCCTCACGATTTTATAGCAGTGAATTATGAATGTGAATAACGTCAAACATTGATTTATTGCGAGTAATGATGTTTCCTAATTTTCCGCGAGCAACACAGCACAAATTTATTGCCGACAGAGATTGCCACCGATGAAAAAGCACTGTTTTCGTCTGACGTTTGTTCAAAATTATTTTTATTTTGACATTGTGAAAGTTTCCTTTTACTTATTGATGGAATTTCCATCATTTTAAAATTATGTTTTGGAGGGACTGATAGAGATTCATCGAATCGATGTCTAGCTTAAAATAGCATCAGATTTGCTCATGTGCTGATTTCATTTTTCAATTATATTTGAATCATGGAAATTAAAATGAAATTCAGTATATTAAATCTATACATTAAAGTAGAATTCATAATTTTTTTATATTTATTTCTTTAAAAAAATTATCATCGAACATCCATGCATCATAAAATTTTCCAATGATGCGAGTGCTAAAATTTCATTGGAATACGTGTACAGTGCTATTCAAATTCCCTTTAATTTGATTCGAGGAAACAAAATGTGATGTGATTATTCGAAGCTCGCAACATTCAATTTTATACCAGTAAAGCATAAACTAAATTGTAAATTCATCTTGAAATTGAGTTGAAATAAATTCGCATGTGTGCTGGCATTGACATAGACTCACTTTCAAATGGTATCGAGTCGGCAAAATGCTCGACAAATATTTCATCGATGATTGACGATACTTGAACGTTAATAAACATCATGGATGGATTGCATGGCATATAGCTCTCTCGCTGTCTCTAATGGTGAATATCAATTGATTCGTGCTCATGCGTATATTTGTAGCAACATTTGTGTGCTCTGCGGTTGCGATTCAAACATAATTTTGTGAAACTTAACGTGCACGATAACGATGAGAGCCCGTTAATAGCGATTTCGAAATTCTCCTATTGAAATGTGTGATGGAATTATATGAATAAGTGCGGAGCAACAAAACATCGTATACAAATGAAGTGCAGAACAGGCGAATAAAATGTTGAGTTCCATCCAGCAAAATTGAATGTTGATAGCTGCATTACTTGAATTACTTGAAGAGACAGCCGAGCTCGATTGTCGGCGAGGTAGAGAATGAGAGAGAGAATGAGTGAGAGAAAGAGAAAGAGTAAGAGAGAGGAAAAGAGAGAGAGAGAGAGCTCGGAGGAGTCACACGCATAGTGAAACAATCAATGTGCCTGACAGAAACATAACCTCTCAATCAAAACAACCACATGTAGAAGCATGCAAATGAATCTATTTGGTAGACAATTGAAAAGCGTTTCTCTGCTTTAGCTGCAGAGAAAGAGTATTCTGCTTCACTTTTGACAGAGAAAGACCGTTTCACTGCTCGAAACGAACTGAGTACATGCAAACATCGGGAGAAACCACTTTTAGGCAAATTCACAAACCTGAATCATAAGCACTTATTATTAATTTATTTCATTGAATGTGAATTTCAATATCGAAAATGCTTGAGTATTTCAAGAGCACTTTTCGTGTGTATGCATTTGAGATAATATTGTCGAACCTTTACTTGAAACTTAGTGGTTGTCAATGGAATTGCCATCGCTTGGCGAATAAGTTTTGGAGCCACCCTCCCAAAATTACAATATATTTTTGAGTTTCTAGTGTCTACAAATGTGTGATAATCAAAGAATGCATATGTCATTGCCGATTGTACGCTTAACATAATTATTATTATTCGAAATATGTTTTTATTATTAATTGCTCTCCCTATGATGAATGATTCGAACACTCTGACGCGTGCCCTACAATGACGTTCGATCGAACCAGCTCTATTCACATTGCTCAGGCACAAAGCAAAAGTGGTTTTTATCAACCGACGAGACATAAATTAATACATATATTCAAATGAACCCATTACAATTGAAATCAGTGACGTTGCCGAACCGTACCGTGCGCACATCAGATGTTTCGTGTGAAAATCATTTTCATTTATATATATTTTATGGAAGATTTTCAGTTTTCAACATTCATTACCCATAATAATGCTTTTGTTATCATCATAAAGTACATCAAACATCTACATTCAGTTCTATTTGAATAGTGATCGGCGTATGTATGGAAATTCTCCGATGAAAGAGAGTTTCATTGAATAGCGCCGTACCAAAAGGGACGACTCAAAATAGTGGTTTAGAAATTCGGTTTATGTGAAATAATGAGCTGTTTCCTCATTCAAAATAATGTGATATTTCATCCAACTGATTCGAAAACACTGCTGTTTAAAAATGCATGGATTTTCCGTCGAAATCTCTGCACAAAAATGGTAATAATTGAAATCATTGGAGTGAATTCCTTTGTGGAAGAGACTCGATAGCAACTGAAAGGAAAAAAATGATCGAGGACTTCAAACATTTATGTTAAGGTCTGCGAAATACGCACACGTTGATATTCATAACAATCGACGGAATCAAACTATCAATGCAGACGAGCTCGTTGGTGTACAATGCGTGTCGTGCTTGCCTTTGTATCTGTTTAGTCAAG
This sequence comes from Obolodiplosis robiniae, assembly GCA_028476595.1. Classification (NCBI taxonomy): domain Eukaryota; kingdom Metazoa; phylum Arthropoda; class Insecta; order Diptera; family Cecidomyiidae; genus Obolodiplosis; species Obolodiplosis robiniae. The sequence continues at coordinate 5,009,985 of CM052014.1, forward strand.
CAAACACTATAGATTCGCTGAATAGATGGCAATTAAATTTTAATGATGAATCATCCTTATTCAATCAAACGCAATTTAGATACATGGTGCGTATTGACAGCGCGCAATCCATCAATGTTCGAATCCCAGCCATACGCTGAATGATGGAAAATTTCCATTGCTTTCGAGCACCAACATTTCCAAGAAATTGCTTTGGAAAACGTGGGAAAATGAACGATTTATGGTGAAGAAGCATGCAAAAACACATATTTATCGTCTCACGAAGGCACATTTATGCAAGGATATCTGGCGTATACACTATTAAATCATAATGCGTGCGTGCGAAATATCGTTTAAATATGAAAATCAATGTTTTGTTTGAGCCAAAATCTTGATTCGCCCAATGCCGAATGGATAGCACCCAATTGTTGCTATGTAATATCAGATTAGATTAACATATTTTTGTGGTGCTTAGATGAAGAATTTGATAATCGAAGAAAAAATGGACAAGAAGCAAGGGAAAGAGTAGGAAAACTAAGGAAAAGTGTGGGACATCAGGATTAAGCGAGACAGAGGGAGAGAGAGCCATGGAAACGCACAGAGTAAAAACGAAGCGAAAGAGAAGAACAGATGAAAGAGGGAGTTAGGGCAAGCGAGAGAGCTGAAGTAGACAATTAACAAAGCTCATAACTAAAATCGGCTCAAATTTTGCCAAAGACATAATCAAATCTAAGTTATTTTCTTCTTCAACCACATTAATTATATTTTTACTTTTCCGCACACACCACTGTGTGTATTGCGAGCGGTCCAAAAAATTCAAAACGCTCGGAATAAGTTTTCTATGCGTTTTGAACCTAGAAAAAACGATTGCAACCATTCCCGGAGCAATTTTTTGTCCGTGTGTGGTACGTTGTACGTTGTACGTTGTCCGTTGTACGTTGTACGCAAAAATTTGTTAACACGATAACTCAAAAAATTGTTTTAGAATTGATCAAAAATTTACATACACATTGGTCTTCCTTAGGAATAGAATCCTATTAATTTTCAAACTAATCGGATAATTTTTTCGGGTACCTCTAGTTGAGTGGAATCAAAAAATGGACTGTTTTTCAACATAATTAAGAAAAATGTGTGTGGGGACTATGTCTATTTCGCATTGTATCATTATGAAACTTTCAGAATATATTTTTTATGAAAAAAATGAGTCATGCAAAATTTCAGGTCATTCCAATGAGATTCAGGACTACCTCCCCTGTAAAATTTTCGTTTTTTGGGACCTTTTCGAGGTCAAAACTGAACATTTGTATGCCAACTTTCTCAAGTTCACATTGTAACGAATTGAAACTTTGAATATATTATTTTTTTATGAATAAAATGAGTCGTGCAAAATTTCAAGTCATTCCGACTATTTAGGATTACCTCCCCTGCAAAATTTCGGATTTTTGGAGTCTTTTCGGGGTCAAAACTGAAAAATTGTGTAGCGGCTATCTTAAGTTCACATTGTTTCCTATTGGAACTGTCGGAATATTATTTTCTATGTTTTTCAAGTCATTCTGATGAGATTTAAGACCAGCTCCCTCACAAAATTTTCAATTTTCGGGGTCAATATTCAAATCAATAAATTGGATGAAGTATTTGTGATTTTCTAATCTGTGTTTTTTCATCAGTTTGAATGCTCATGCTGTTACCGAAAGTTATACTGTTATACATAACATAAATGTAGAACCATATCTATCGTTGGCATGAACTGAAAGTTCACATCAGAGTGAACTAATTCGTAATTGTCATTACCAATTCAAAAATAGAGAACGTTGAAGTAAGAATTAGGAACTGAGATGTTTATTTGTTTTTATATTAAAATTTAAATTTAAATCACATGATGTGTAATGACTCGAAATTCGATCTCATCGTAATGACTTCAAATTTTCTGTGATTTATTCTCAAAGTTGCATGATGATTCGATAAGAAATAAACATAAAACCAATACAAATGAGTAGCAATCAATGAAAAATGCGTAAGCCCGAACAATTTCGGTAAATGTGCGGAAAAGTTAGTTTTACGTACGTAAGACCATTTATTCAGTTTCTAATGGCACGAAGGGCCACTTTCAATCATTGTAGGTGCCACCCGGCATAAATGATCGCAAAATGAGAAGGAAAGCGTACATTTTTTTTGATCGTAAAAATTATTTCAAAGTAGGGAGCACGTCGTGCTCGAGAACAATGGACAAATACAGAAAACACGAGCAATATTGAAAAATTCCGTATGAAGTTCTCAAATACAAAATTGACGCTACATTTTCCATTGATACCAAAAACGGTTCCAGTGTGAAATGGTTCAACATGAAGAAAAAATAAATGGTCTTACATACGTAAAACTAACTTTTCCGCATATTTCCCGACAGTGTACGGGTTCACAGGTTATGTTTATTACTTATCGTATCATCATGTTACTATGATAATATGTCACACCAAATTTTAAGTAATTTCGATCAGATTTAAGATTAATTAATACTACGAATCAGCCGTGTCATGTTTGCGGATGTTTGCGAATGGTACAATGCGAACTAAACATAGTCCCCATACTAATGTTTCTCAATTATATTGAAAAACAGCCTATTTATTGATTTACCCGAAGAAATTAACCGATTAGGCAAATGAATAGGTTTCTATTCCTAATGAAGACCAATGTGTGTGTAAATTTTTGATGAAATCTAATCTCAATTTTTTGGGTTATCGTTTTAACAAATTTTTGCGTACAACGTACAACGGACAACAGACAAAAAATTGCTCCGGTAATGGTTGTAATCTTATTTTTTTAAGGTTCAAAACGCATAGAAAACTCATTCCGGGCGTTTTAAATTTTTTGGACTGATCACAAAACTTTTATTGTACTTCACAAAGGTGTGTGCGGAAAAGGAAACATGCTTTAACATAAATGAACCTTAATTTAAACCGATCCAGTTTGGTTTTTATTTATTGTTTACTAGTCCAATTGGTATCACTTAATGCAAAATAAAATCGAATAAAATGCGGAAACTTTCGTTGTATGAATGTAAGAATTTATGATTTTGTTTAAAAATTCGAACTTTGAATACATTATCACCGATTATAACGAATATTTAAATTTTTGAATGTATCATTCAAACTCTTGATACCTAAAAATAAATGTATAAATATCCATTATTCAACACCAATTCGTCAGTTTCATTCGAGATGCCAAGCAACATGCAAATTTTAAAAACAGCTTTTTGTTTATTAGTTATCATTTTGATGCATTGCGTAAGTTTGAAATATTCATGTTTTAAAATAGCTAACAGTTTCGTCTCCCTTTCTTTTGCTTTTCATCGTTTTCCCGAACATTTCTCGATGTGTGATCGGAACATAATTTTCTGGAGAAAAATTGTCAAATAATTTATTTTCCAGCACAGCACATTTTATCGTCTTAAAACGTAGCTCATTTTAAAAACGATATTGACCTCAGTTTTATTATTTTTACAGAATCAGTTTCATGTTGAGTCTAAAAGGGAGAATCCAATGTTTAGCAAAAATTGTAAAAACAGACAATATATTGACGATGTCACAGATTATAATAGGAGTTTGTCAGAAATTCTTCCTCAGATCACCCGAAAAATTCATAGTTCTGCAAATCCACACCAAAATACTTTAATTGCAATAGAAAGTCTCCCTGATATTCTGCCAGTTATTCACAATGCTCTTCGATACTTTTTAGACTTCTATGCTATTTGGAAGACATGTTGCGACAAATTTGAAGCATTTCATTACAGAAGGAGGTTAAAAGCTATAAACAAAAATCAGCTGAATGCTTACGATGCCGTAATGTTGCCATTTAAAGCAAAGGTTGAGGAAGACTTCAAAAGTTTGTTTCAATTTATGGAAATATTTGAGTCTGAATTGAGAATGGCTGTAAATGCGTTCGGATCCTACATTGTACCTGATAAAACAGAAATTGAAGCGAATTTTCTAAAAAATTGGCCCAATGCAGTGAGAGGGATTGAAGATAGGCGTAATGCAATTTTCGAATTGATGTTGGACGGAGAAGTAGAAGCGACATGCTTAAACGATTTTAGATATTTCAAATACGAATGTGGAGAAAAATTTAACGCCAGAAGTGGCAGAAGAGCAAAAGTTTAATCTTATCATCAAAAATGCAGAGTTTCTATAGAAATCTATGTAATTGAAAAATTGACTATTTGATGTATCAAATGAATAAATAGAATACAATTAAACGTTAAAATTTATCATCAGTATTTAGAAATATGCACGATGAATTTCATCAGCTGAACTGTAATTCTTTACTCTCTTCCTCTCTCTTTCTTTCTCACTTGATCCGACACAATCGTTATGAGCATGTGGATTGTATTTCGGGTTGAAACCGGCTTGATTAAACAGAAAATCTTCTGGAAACTAAAGTTATTCGCACCTCCTAGAGGATGCCTTTCGCATTGAAGCACCTTTTTTTTTTGAAGAAAAAACTCGGGCTCTTTTTTTTCGAATTGCAATTCTAAAATCATTCAAAGAAAATTAAAAATGCCGGAACATTGGTAAAATAATGTTTTTGTGGAGATAGAGAGAATAATGGAGTGTAAGCAAACTCAGTGAACTTATGTACATGCACGCACTCAGTTCTACATTCAATAAATTCAAATAAATCTTATATTTTTGAGCTGTGATGAGGGTTATTCCTGGTCGCATTTTCTCCGAGTCAACTATTGAATGTGTACCTTGAGCTCATTCAATTAGTCACACCATCTTTTTAACGGCAATTACTCAATTTCAAAGTAAAGACACATAATAATTGGTGGAAGGTATTATGAAATCATATTTTCAAAGTCAAAGTAAATGGGTTAAACCATTAATAATTATACGTCACACAGCAATAAAATATAACATATTTGAATAATCCTCGCCCCTGATACAAAAGAGAAGTAGTAGTGTCATCTTTGCCATTGAACTTTATCAAAAGCATTTATTGGAATTAAAAAAAAATCATATTTAGCTTTCATCCTTTTATACATCATCATAACATCTATAAACAATTATTTATATTGTAATAATTTTATGAACTATAGTCATGCCAATTACGGTTATCTTCTCAACGAAATTGAAAGTTTGTAACAGTAGAGCAGCAGAAGGAGTGGATGGAGATTTGAGTGAGTTTCGTCAAATTTTCTATCGACACAAAAAACGTTCTCAATACACAAATTGCCATTTTGAATCATTTCAACTCTGCGCAGCGTCAAATGAATATCACAAAAGAAATATCAGTTGCAGCTATGCTATAAAATGGTAAAAATTGAAGAAAAGACTGTGATTTTGAGTTAGTTGGAAAATGTTGGCATTCTCCAAGAACGACAACAAAAGCGAGCAGCTGCGAAAGAGAAGAGGCCGACGCTGAAAAATGAGAACGAAATATATCACCAAAGAAAACCACGACATCGAAGAAAGAAAAAAATCGCTCGCAAAACGCATGAAAAGTGTTTAAACTTGTTCAAATTGTGATTCCGATGATCAACTTGACCCGGCTTTCATGGGAGTGTATAGTTTCTTTTAAAGTTTGGGTTTAAAGTCTTAAATCCGCACCATCTCTTATTATATTCAACTCAATTTAGTTTATGCACTATGTTTCAAATTTTATTCGAGTATTAAATTGAAAAATATATAAAAAAATTTAAAAAAAAAAATTGAATAAAGACTATTCGAAATACAAATTAATTTAATCCAATCAAATATATAATGAAATTGAAAATATATGCACTTCACTGCATTGCCAGATTCATGCCAATAGCGGAGAATACATTATTACGTATAATCGACATTTGTCATTTGCATTGAAATTTGAAAGTCTCGTTCATCAAAACGATGCTGTTGCTAATACGATTCTGACGTATAGATTTTACACCGCAAAATTTGCGCATGTCTGTTGTCAGATTCCAACAGTATTGCTTTTGCGCATGTATTTTTCCAATTTTGCTTTTCACTGTCTTCCCACTTGAACGTAGCTAGAAGGCAAAATAGATTGTGTATTTATACCTTCGGTTTGACTCAACTGATTTCCATATACAATTAATTTCATATAAGAGGTTTCTCATAACACATGGAAAAGGGCAATTTTTTGATCATAAATAAAATTAGTGATTTGCTCTTTTTTTTTTTGCACCCAACATATATCTGTCACTTGTCATCTCTGGAAAATTTCGATTATTCATAAAACGTAAAACGATACGTATGGTGGATATGGTCAAAATTCTCCACAAAAAAGATGAGGTTGTAGGCAGCCATAATTTATCAAAAGTACGGAAATTTTATTCTGTTGCCAATGATGATGTGGAGCAATATGATTCAATTGCCAATAATGTTTAGAAAATTCATTCAATTTAGTGTTCAAAGCCGCTGCGGACAAGAAAAATGTCATAAATTTCCATGATATCATAAATATGACACTGTTTGAAGTAGCGCTGAGCCGAGCTGAGTTAGCTGACTCAGCGCGTTGAGCATCGTTTGTGATGATTCGTGAACATGGAATCTATACTAGAGGTGTTGCTAACCCAGTGACTGGAGAGCATCTACCAGGTGTATACATATCAAAACGCCCTCTGTATTCCAATAGCTAAATCTACACATATATGTACTAGCAAACCGTACTAAATGTTTTTACTTTTCCGCACACACCACTGTGTGTGTAAAGGTATTGCAATCGATCCAAAAAATCCAAAACGTTCGGAATAAGTTTTCAATGCGTTTTGAACCTAGAAAAAACGATTGCAACCATTTTAGGCGCAATTTTTTGTCCGTGTGTGGTACGTTGTACGTTGTACGCAAAAATTTGTTAACACGATAACTCAAAAAATTGTTTTAGAATTGATCAAAAATTTACATACACATTGGTCTTCCTTAGGAATAGAATCCTATTAATTTTCAACCTAATCGGATAATTTTTTCGGGTACCTCTAGTTGAGTGGAATCAAAAAATGGACTGTTTTTCAACATAATTAAGAAAAATGTGTATGGGGACTATGTCTATTTCGCATTGTATCATTATGAAACTTTCAGAATATAATTTTTTTATGAAATAAATAAGTCTCGCAAAATTTCAAATCATTCTGATGATGTTTAAGACTCCCTCCCCTACAAAATTTTCAATTTTCGTGGTCGAAATTCAAATTTTGTCATTGAATTGTATGAAGTACAGCAGAACCTCGAAAAAGTTAAGTCGCAGAAAAGTTAATTCTTCGGAAAAGTTAATCGACATTTGCTTCCCACGTAAGCCTTTGAAAAGTTAATTTTTTACTTAACTTTTCTGAGGTTACACTGGTTTACAGCAGATTCGCTATATTTTGTAATGCTCACACTATTTTTTGTTTAGATGCAATACAAACAATCATCGTCAAAGACTACTTCAACAAAGACAAAAAACAAGCAAACCTTACCAATTACTTCAAGCCGATCAATGAAAATTAATATAAAATTTGAAAATGTGATTTCTTGTGATTTTCTTCTATTCATTTTGCTTTGTGAATTGAAGTTAGTTATTTAAATAAATTTATCTATCAATATACCTATATTCTATGTATTTTTATCGATTTTGAAAAAACCCTTGGAAAAGTTAATTCCTCGGAAAAGTTAATTACCTCTGGGACATTTCAATTAACTTTTTCGAGGTTCTACTGTATTTGTATTTTCCTAACCTGTTGTTTTTCAATGTTTTTGTATGCTCATTCACTTTTTAACGAAAGCTATACATAACATAAATGTGGAACCATATCTATCGTTGGCATGAATCAAAAGTTCAGATCAGAGTAAACTAATTCGTAATTGTTTTTACCAATTCAAAACTGGCGAAGAAGCGTTTGTTGAAGTAAAAATTAGAAACTGAGATGTTTATTCATTTTTTTAAAAAAATTAAAATTTAAATTACATGATGTGTAATGACTTAAAATTCGATCTCATCGTAATGACTTGAAATTTTTTGCGATTTATTCTCAAAGTTGCATGATGATTCGATAAGAAATAAACATAAATCCAATACAAATGAGTAGCAATCAATGAAAAATGCGTAAGCCCGAACAATTTCGATAAATGTGCGGAAAAGTTAGTTTTACGTACGTAAGACCATTTATTTCTTTTTTTTTTGTTTTTGTGTTCCGAAACGCTCATTCTCTCTCAAAATATCAGTTCACTTCATCACTCAAAATAGAAAATAATAGTCATAAAAAAGAATTTACTACAAATTCTAAAATTATTCTCAGACGAAGTGCTGATCAATTGACGAACGATTCGCAAACCGAAATCAATAATTTGTGTTTCGTCTGGAATCGATGAATCGGCGTCGACAATTCAATTCATTCATACCAATTCAAGAATGCAAGATTATTCTGCCATCACGTATTTCTAATAATGCAGGTTATTTTGTGAATTACTTCACGTGCAACCAAAAAAATGATCTGTCACTCTCGTTATTTGTGGATATCATGCGTTTAATTGATGATACGAACTGTCGAGAATAAAAAGAAATTTTATACACCAAAATACTGTAAATATTTACATCAATTCAGTTTGCATTGAGTGGCATGTGGTACGAAATGTCATATTTTTTCTTTATTTCTTTTTATTGTGTCTGGCTGATAGAAAAAATAAAAATGAAGTGAATAACACTGCAACTGCAGCTGCTAGGCAGTCCATTTTTTGGAATTGAATAGGAAAAAAACTAGAAAAGGAGTATAAATAGTCAATTTGCTGGAGGTGCTTTTCATTCGATTCTGAACAGTGAAAACTGTGCATTTCACAAAGCGTCTAAAATAGTATTGTCTTGTTTTAAAAGCTTTCAAAAGTTACAATGCGCCACTCAACACTATTTCAAATCACTATGATTGTACTTGTCTTGATAGCGGCAAGTGAAAATCATTTGTCTCTGTGACGCAAATCATTTAACAAATTTCGTTCATTTATTTAGGTCGCTGAAGCAGTTCAAACTTATTACGATGGATCGATGGCTGATGCAGTAGAATTTAAGAGAAAGTAGGAACCAATATTTGAAAAATAAACCAAATCTACAGTCTATATATATAATAATTAAATTTTAATATTAACTTTTGAAGATGCTGTAAAGCAAAATCTCTGGGAGCAGGACCAACTAGAATGTGAGTTTATCACATTTTTCGGGGTTAAAATTTAAAATTCATTTTCACTTTCACAAAAATGTGTGTTATCTTCTATAGGGATCCGAATGTAAATTTAAACGCGAAAATTCCCGAAGAAATTGATGCGATCATCACTAATTTAGAGAAAGGTGCCATCGACTTCAAAACGTAAGCAGTTGAATTCTATTGGAGAAATAATTTGAAACTACCATTTAAACTATTACATTTTGATAGCGCTAAAAAGGAAATTGAAAAACGTGTCCCCAAATTGAACAGCGTATGCAATAAAGGGTACGGCAACTTGCTCAAATTCTTCTGTATAATATGGTATTTAGGAAAATGAATGTTCATTCTTTCAGACGTTGGAGTGTCCAGGAAGAAGTTGTTGCAATCTGCACTAAAGCATATGCAGGTTTGTCTCAGAACAATCCAGCCAATAAAGCAGGACCAGTGTGACCATTCTTGCCCACCACATTGCCATCAAATTGATATCAATTTCTTTGGAGTTACCTTTCAAGTTCACTTTCTTTTGCTTAAAATTGTAAATAAATAAAATTATTTTTTGTAAATAAAGCTAATCGAAATAACAAAATAGTTTGTTTCGTTTTCTTTCAACGACAGAATATAAAATTTGCGTTATTTGTGAGTTTTCTGTACGAAAATAGAATAATTAACTTTATTGTAATTATTTTCATTTCGTCTTATAAAAATGAGCATGGATTTTATCAAATTTGCTAAATATAAGCTTACTCTTCATTAATTGCAAGTTAATATGAACAACTGAGAATAAATCCAAGATCTCAGGTCATAACTAGCAAAAGCGGGACTTTAATTCGTTTTATTCAAAAAAGGCATCCTGAAAAGTTAGTATGCAAGTACGACTCTTTATTTTGCGGTTCTTAGATTTTTTGGCCAAGAATAAGAACAATTTGTTTGGCTGTAAACTTTTCAAAGTGAATTTTTTGCGTACAATGGATTTGAGTACCATTCTTGCTAGTACTGTGATGAGGTCATGAATTTATTTTCAGCGGTTCATAAATATGAATCAGAAAAAATACACAGAAGTGAAACATGAAAAAAAATATATTTCGAAGTGGAACATTACCGTGTTTTACTTTAAAGTATTGAATTTACGCATTGAACAATGCGGGCGAATGGACTGAGTTTTGGTTTAACATGGAACTCAATTCACCGAATTCGATGATAACGAAACGCTTTGGCAATAAACATACAGCTGAAAGATTGCTGAAGCGATGGCTAATTTTGTGGCGCATTTGTTTTGCACTTTGTTGTGAGATATCATCAGTTTTCTGTTTGCAAAATCGCTTATTGAAACCTCGATGGCTTTATGCTTTTGTCGTATAGTCAAAAACTATTATTTCCTCGTAAATATGTTCACGCCATTCTATAAACTCCATTATTCAGCTTTTTGTCATGATTGTGTCATTCTTGCGTAAAACAATGAGCAAACTTTTGCTACACATTTATTTTTTTCAAGTTAAACAAAAAATTTACCTGCTACAAATCTACGTCCGTCACGACAACTTTCTATTTTAATGTGCTTGTGTGTGAGGGTTGTGGTGTGATCAGCGAAGCGTTCAACAGCGATGAAAATAGAAAGAAAGAGTGGAACTTTACAATGTATGTCATTGGGTGCTTCGTGAGCAATTTTCAATTTTGCTTGCAAGAAACAAGTTCAACAATGTTGAACGGGTTTTTGTCACGCCAACTACAACAGCATTAAATACGAGCTCGATGCCGATTTTAAACTATAGTTGTCCATTAAAACGAATATGTGTAATCGTGTGCCTGAATGTAAACTGAAAATGAAACAGTTTCAGTTCGGTTTGGAATGTTCACGAATGAATTAAACAAATCTTGATCTAGTTAACTCCCTCGAGTGTTAAAATGTACCCATCTAATATTAAACAATTCTTATACAATCCTGCAGCACTGGCACCTCGTTCGGAATATGGAGAGAACCGCTGGCACAATAAGCATGACAAAATTGCTGAAAATGGCTTTCAATGTGGCGGCTTCGATGAAAAATGTCCGCATAAATATCTGTTTCGATAGTGTGTAACAAATATTCGCATATATCTCGAAAACGGGCGCTGAATTTTCGAAACCGAACGATTTTCCAATTGTACGTTCACATGTAAGCGGCAAATGAGAAAGAAAACGAGAGTTCGTGTGCTTTTATCCGTTTCGCATTATAAGTCCCACCAGAGATTTTAATACATTTTACTCTGGCTCTGGCTCTGGATCTGGCTCATATATTTAAATCTGGTTTTTCAGACAACAATGCTTGATGTATTCGTATGAGCTTTGCGCCCCAAATGGTAATTCAACAACAGTTATAGTAATAAGGCACATTTTCGCCATTGCATGGATGGCAACGAAGAACGAAACCGAATATGTCACAAAATGGCATTTCATTGAAAATGTTATTTCCTTTGCATATGCCACTTCGCTACATCTCGACATAGTCGATAGCTAATTTCAAACAGAAAAACATAAATAAATTTAGTGGAAGGCATTTTGCGTCTATCTTCTGGGCCCCTTTCCGTGCGATGTTTTACAATCGTGCCATCGTATTTTCTCGCGCTTGTATCGCCATATTGACAGATCTATACCCAGAACTCACATTGATTTCACTTCAATGACAATAAAATGTCTCGGTTCAGCTAACGAATGTTTCAAACTCAATTTCGGCTACGGAGAACACGAACAATGTATCAAATGAATTATATTGCTGCGATCTTGGGGAATTGAATCAAAACTAAAATTGTCAATTGTGTGAAATGGCAAAATATATATAACTTCAATCCCATCACATATATGTCCCAAACGTATCAGCACCATTTGATTTAAATATACCACCATCCGGATTTACCCCATAAAATTGTGAATGTTTAATGGTTATTGCTTTTAATATGGAGCCATTTGTTACCAAACATTTCAAGCATTTGAATTTTCCAATTTTGGCTCACAAATTTCGACCGTCGATATCATTTTGCCAATGAAATGGATCCATCGATCTACTACATTTTTATTGCTCGGTAAAAGCATCCCATCACAACTAAAACAATCAAACTATTTGATTGACTTGATGTATAAAATGGAAAAGTTTCATCGTTAAAGCTGTCAATATTGAAATGTAAATGTCGTTTGAAATTTGGGGGAAATTTTCAACATTCGCTCGCTTTGCAGTAGGTACATTGCTAAATTGAATTTAACCAATTTTATGGAATAAGACTGAATGACAAATTTGATATGCATATGCAGCATTTAAATGTTTTGAGCTGTTGAATATTCGTGCTGGATTCCCCTTCAAATAGTTGAGGTTATCGAAATGATACAATACATTGCTCAACTTGATACATTAAATATGTTGACATTGAAGAGTTATTATCGAATTGATATTTTTGACACTGAGGTGTTTAGCAAAATATTTTGCAGGAAATATATGGTAGCTTAATGTTTCCTCTTCATCCATATTTTTTCGCAAAAATTTAGGGAACAAATATATGATCACAGTTTTATTCATTTGGAATAATACAACTAACTTTTATTCCCAAGAAACAGCTCCAAATACAAACTTCTCAGGTTCTACCCATCGGGTGGAAACATTAGACCAATACCGATGGAAGCGTCCTCAATTCAATGGACAGATCAATGCAATTTAACTATTCATTCCTAACTGCATGATATTTTGATGGCATTGCCACCCCCTGGTTCTACCTCCTTTGCCTAGTTTAATTTTTTCAATGCAAGCATTCAACATGCAAGGTGGTCATTTTTTGAATTTTTCTGATATTATTTTTTCCCAATATTGAAAACGTCAGACGATCTACTTAAATCTTAACAGAGGGGTGCAATGACCATACAAACGCGGTAAGGCGCGTAGTACACTACGCCATGTATTTTGCATAGCGTAGTTAGGGCGCGTAGTCTCATCGTTGCGCTTCCTTGAATCTTAATATTATTGAATTCTGATGTTCGAAATAACTATTTCTATGTGAGTTCTATTTAATATATATGTGAGACGTCGAGAAAAATAATCCAACTTATTTTCCATTGAAACTAAACTGTCCCCGAAAAATGTACGATTAACGTGTCTCTGGAAATCTTTCAGTTCATTTGAGTTTCGCGTTTCTGATAAGAGCTGAGTGATAAGTGTTCGACTAATATTTAAAGCTTGAGAAGATCCGGACCAAGGGGACCGTGCTATTTGAGACATTTTAATCATATCTATTCTCCAGCGCCTTCTATTGGGCAGTAGTATTGATGTGATATTTCAATCGTTTCAATGACTCATTTGTTTTTATTATTTGTGTCAATACAAATTTTGTTCCTATTACAATGAATCTAAATTAAGTTCACCGATGTAAAATAAGATGGCGCGATCAATTGGCAATCTCTCGAATATCTCTCCAATCCCATACAAGCACGGTCCGCTTGACCCGGACTAACAATTGGTCAAACGAACACCGAAACTGATTCCATCTGTTGACTTGATAATATTCCATTTTCCAAGCAATCAAATGTTCTCCTGAATATAGACAAAGACACGATATTTTAACTGCTGTCGATGTGTTTGTAATTATTTTTCATTAGTAACGCGTACTGGAACAAATTTCCAGGGATACCTTAACTTTAATTGTAAATCTTTTGACGGACACTTCACTTCGAAAGGAAAATACGTTGCATTAATATTCTGGGCGATTCATGTGATTTCATTCGATTGTTTTCGTTGCGATTACTCACAAAGAACTTACTTGGCCCTTGAATTCGAGACGATTTGCGAAATATATTGCTAGCATCATTTAAAATGGTACGAAATTGATACTTACAGAATCAACAGTTGAACAGTGAAAATGAGAACTTGAAGTCGAAATTACTGACATCGATCTTACTGAAAACAATGCGAGGGCTGCATCAAATTGGAATCCCTAAAATGAAGTCAAACGCGACCATTTGTCACACACAATTTTGAAGAGAGAAATAATATGAGTGGTCGGGAATGATACGAAACCGAAACTCGGTGGAGTATCCGAATAGACGGTATTAAATAAGGCACCGTAAACAACACATTTCACCATGGATTAAATAAAATAAAATCGAAAAAAGAGATACAAAACACGAGGATTACATTTACACTGTTCTATCGTGCTCGAGAACATGGACGGAAGAAATGTGAAAATAAATAAAAGAGACAATGTTCGAAATAAAAGCGATATTATTGCATTACGTGGAGCATAAAACGCATGACACTCGTATTCCATTCGATTCGATTCTTATCTGTCGCATGGAATTGTATCGAAAGTCAGGCGGCTGCTGCCTTTTTTCTGGATCGAATTGCGATAACGGCATGTATTGATTTCTTGTCGGATAATAAAATGTATATTCAATTCGCGTTGCCGTTTTTACATTGTTTTATTTTATTTTATTTTGAGCGTTTGAATGTACTTGCATTCGTCTTCTATCAACATTCCATAAAATATCACAATGCGGATGTGTGTGTCCACATCAATTATTTTGTTTTATGTTTAAGTCAATAGAACACAGCCGTGTCATCCTGAAAATCGATCCACAATTTATATTAAATGAAAGCAAGACGATACAATTGACAACAGCATACGTATTTATAGCGACCGAAGATGTTCTTCCGCTGAAATGTTGTTGTCGCGAAATTTCATTTTAATCCATTCATCAAACCGCAACCGAAGCTGGAAATCCATCTGAAATTATATATATTTGACACTTTGACATCTGAGTTTCAGCGTCTATCATGACCTCAAGATGCCGATGAAGCAACACAGTAGAAATTAATTTATAGATCACAATGGAGATAGAAATTCTTTCGGACGAATTAAAACAATTTTCTTCCATTGCAAACCAAAATGATGTTGCTTCAATCGACCAGCTTGAGATTCACAAACAAAACGGAGTTCGTTCATTGAAACGAATACAATGATCTATTCATGTATCAAACGCCAGCGAGAATAATTATGATTTGTGGTGCGCAATGGATGTAGTAATTAAGTCGCTCATGAGTCTGAATCACAATGAAATGGTGAGGACTCGAAATGATAACAAACCAAACATATTGTTATTATAAATATAATTAATGGAAATTGCTAAAGATTTAAAAATCAAGTAAATTCCCTGATTTTTTTATCAGCCCTGAGTTCCTTATGTCAGAAACACTTTTTGTAAATACCAAAAAACCCAAATGCCGATAGCATGAGGAAAAAAAAGTTTTCTTCAATCGTTTTTTTATTATGGCAATCCGAAAAAGGCCGACTTGAACGATTGCGTCAATGATTTCAATGCATGGTTATCAGCGATTATGTGAATTCCACAAATTGAAGCACATTCGTAATATTTTCGAATACAATTAGACCTTGACCTTTCACCCGCAATGGCAGAGATATCCGAATTTTTTTTTTTATAAGATTATAGGAATATTTGGGTTGAAACTTTCAAATTTATAAAGCAAGAATAATTCAAGCGACGTACCCATCACATCGACTCGCGAATTTCAAAAGTGTTCTATCTTATTTGTCCAGTTTGAGCGAAAATTTAATCAAGAGTTGTTCGTGTTTCATCCAA
Source organism: Obolodiplosis robiniae (assembly GCA_028476595.1). Classification (NCBI taxonomy): domain Eukaryota; kingdom Metazoa; phylum Arthropoda; class Insecta; order Diptera; family Cecidomyiidae; genus Obolodiplosis; species Obolodiplosis robiniae. The sequence continues at coordinate 5,025,742 of CM052014.1, forward strand.
GTTTTGCAAAGAAAACATGAAACTAGTCATATTCATAGTTCTTGGCTTGTTCTGTGTCGGTGCATGTAAGTTATTTTTTGAGCTTTACAGCAATATTTCAATTTTATTGCCATAATAAATAAAAAATATTATGTTGAAAGTTATTGTGAATTTTTGATTCCTGACAGAGTGAATAAGCTAATAAACCAATCTTCAATGATCTTCCAGATCAAGCATATGACATAAACCAGACAAATCGTAATGCTTCTGCTGAGGATTCGACATTGGCACTTTTTTCAAGAAAAATCAGGGATGCGATATGGCAAAAGATGAATGAAGAGTACCGATTTGATTGCTTTGTCTTCCATATTCATTTGGGAGAAATTTTGAACAAAAGATTGCACACTTCTCAAGAACCATTCAACAAACGTGTAGTCAAATCCATTTCGTTTGAAACTAAAAATGAATTACCATTTGAACAACAAGTTAAAACACCGGAACGAAGTTTTAATTTTACAATGTCACGAGAAATTGCGATCAGCAAATCATTAGGAATGTCAGATGAACAACATCGTCGTGTATTTCATGAATTTCAACTTGGCCCATTAGCATTAGAAGAATCTCAAAGTAATAAAATAATTAAACTTGAAACAATAGAACGGCCTGTGACTGCGTTAGGGGAAACACTAACCGTGCCATCATATGTGAAAGAAACTATTACATACAATTTCATTTCACATGATCAATTAAATGAGTTTTATATTGATTTCGAAGTTGGGCTTACAGCAATGTCATACAATATATACAATCAAACAACAATGCTGGGATCAACAGATGGAATAGTGGCTGATTTGCTATATGATCACAAAGATTTGGAAGCTGCTATGTTGGGATTTGAGGACAATAAGACTGGACTAACGTTTGACAAATGCCGGAACTATTATTGCATAAAAAATATTCCAATAACTGAACTTCATACTGGAGTTGAAGTGGAATACGTCTATGAACAAGTTTGAACTTGGCAGGTTAAGTTACAATTGACATTATTTTGATTCATGTTTGGAACGCGTTTTTGCTTTAGCTTAGCAGCCTCTGCATGGGTGAATACGAATATACGGCGTGCGTATTATGCGATGCTTCATGCGTTTTGCTCAAAACCATTGGTTGCACACAAAGTATACACATTCATATACAAGTAGTTCGCTATGCATATAGCAGTTTAGATCATAGACATGTACAGACACAAGATGTAAAATTTAATTTTCCAGCCAGCCAATTACAGTCAAATCGATCGATTGAGCCTAATCAATAGTTTAAAAAACACAATTGAATTTTATTTCTTCTGAATTTGTCACAATCTGCACTTCGTTTTATTTCAAAAATATTAATGAATACTTTTCTATTTCAAAAATAAAAATAAACAATATTTTTTTCTGTTTCTTGATATGTGTGTCCAAATTATCAAAATCAATCGTAAAATACTCAAGTTTCCTATCTCGTATGAATGTTATTTGTAACTCATCCGTATGAAATATTTGCTTTAAGTAGCAAAGTGTTCCGGAGTCATTTTCTGTCATATTTTGCGATAGACTAGATTGCTATATTACACGACAATTTCAGTATAACTGACAAAAAGATATCTTGCTTCGTACAGCAAAAAGTGATAACTTATTTCATTTGTATTGAAGTAATGGCGCTCTATTCGATTGTAAAATGTTACAGAAATTGTTAACTTTTAGCGTCTGTGCAAAGTAAGTAAATATTATTAGTAGTACAAATTGAAAACCTCGCATTCGTTACTAACTTCATATCTATCATAGATGTCATTATTTTGACTTTGACAGCTATTGTATCTTAAAGAGGATAAAAAAATACATTGAAAACGATCTGTCAAACTTATCATTCAGTTGAATACACAAGTTTATTATTGCGTTGAAAATGTCGAGCTACGTGCCTACAAAACAGCATTTGCGGGAAGTTTTACTTTATTGGTTTAATCTGAAGAAAAATGCTTCCGAGAGTTATCGTTTGTTATGCGAAGCATATCCAGAATATGCTCCGTCGATTAGAACGTGCCAGGAGTGGTTTGCGCGGTTCAAAAGTGGTGATTTTGATGTGGAAGACAAAGAGCCCCTCAAATTTGTTGCTGTGAATTTTTATTTAAAACGCAGGTAATTTAATGAATAATATATTAATAATAATATTATTAATATTTCATCGCACTAATGTTCGTCTTCCCCATTCAACATACTTTAAGAAGTTAATTTTCAAAATTAAAAATGAACCGCATTTTTCTGAGAGCGATTTTTGGGTATTTGTTTTGATGTAAATATATGGTTGTTGTGGCCAATTTGCAATAAAACGGTTACATTAAAACAATTTTTAATTTTTTTAATATATTTTATGGCTTTCGTTTTCCTTTTACAGTGAACAACATGGCCCCAAGTCAGTTGCTCGTTCGTGTATATCTGACTGCAGGGCCAAGTCCATAATAATAAACTGAATGCAAGCATTTTGTGCGCATTCCGACGGCAGTAAAGCTAAACAACGTTTCGGTTGCATAAGAAGATGGAATGGCGATGGCAACTGTGGTGATAGCGTCGAAAACTGAATGAATAAATTTGTTTTTATTATGTCTTGCTTTTTGGTGGTCTTATGAAGAAAATACATGCAAATGCGTGTGTTGTGCTCGCGCAATATTGTGACCTAGCAAAATAAAAATATGCCAAATGCCATCGCACATTTTCTTGCTCACATTTCAGTCGCGCCACGTCATCGTCTCTAAATAAACGCGTCCCATTTTACTATCATTTACAATTTAAGGAAATGTCTTTGTTGTTTATTTTCTTAATTTCATTTTTTATCTGCCATTTCTTGCACTGTGGCTGCTGATGTAATTGAGATTGAAGTCTTAAGTGCTTTCTGCAATCCTCACAACATTTTCTCTACTTGGTCCTTTTTCTACTAAACTTTTTGTGGATTCATGCTTTTCTACAGATGAACATCGTAATTTTGTGTTTCAAAATTATTACCTCTAGCACTTTTAGCCAAAAACGCAAGCAAATTCCATTAAAAATCATCTGTTCTTTACTTATTTTACAGAAACCATTTTTATTTTTATTTTCTTAGAATTAAGTATAATTTAATGAACATTGTTGTCTGACGGAATCAGATAGTGAAAATAATGCATTCATAGGAAGGATAAAGTGGCTTTGAAAACGCCTTTAGTTTTACGAACTTCTTTTTCGTATTGTTGCATCTTTATACGAAATTGATTTATCATTTTTGAAGCTTTTTCCTTGCGCTGATTTTCGTTCATCGTATTTTTGAACAATTGCTTGGCCTTCGTATCGAATGTAAGCATTGTTTTCTCATGGAAACCTTCGAGCCGGTTTTGAGCATGGTCGAATAAATTGTAAATTACAGTCGACAAGATGATTGGTGGCGCTTTTTCCGACTTTTTACTCACATTTATTGTGGATTCCTTAATTGTATACACCCAAGTCAAGACTTTCATACGATATTCGGAGAAAGCATTCAGTGCAAATGTGATGGATGTATTATAGTGTTCTGCATTGATTAGCATTCGCACAGTGTCTTTTGTCGAATTGAAAATAGGCTTTGATGATGGCACAGCCTTTGTTAGAAATTTAAACCGGACATCAGTTTTACTCACTGGGCCAGATAGTCTGCCGAAGCTGTTTGTATGACTTACTTTCCTTCCTGATTTCGACTTCCTCTTGTAAGGGCTATTCCTGTGACCACGGATTTTGTAGTGGCCCGTTCCCTTACGGTTTTTCGATTTGCCCCCCTTGAAATGAACCATTATTATAATTTTTTTTATTAAATTTCTACTTTATGGTTTAACCGTTTGTGCCTTTTCAAATAATTACCTCAACCTGGACCAAACAAACGAGAATCACTATCACCAACAAAGTCAATGTCAACCTCATCGTCTCCGCTTATATTTGTATTCGTTAAACTACTCGAACTGTGTTAATAAATATTCTTCTCTCTGTTTATTCAACCTAATGAAACTCAGAGTAATTTTATGATTTCGTCTACACGTTTACTTTATATTCCAGTTTTTTTTCTATCGTTTCTGCCTCAACTTCACAAGATACGCTTCAAAAGCTGCCACATTTATGACTGATCAATTTTAATAAAAGAGGAAATATATAAAGTATTCGCAGAAAACTTAATTAAAGCAAAATTTGCGCTCATTACATTGAACATTCAAATGAACTTTTCGAACTATCCTTGAATGGAGTGCTTAATTACAGACAATATATGATATTTAGATGTAATTCTTGTTCAATGATATTAAATCAAAACTAAATTAAAATTTGACTTGCAGTTTCATTTACCATTGATGGTCACAAGGACCATATTTCAAGGACATGTTGTTTTTCAAGGAAATATTTCTTTCATTGAATGTGAAGCTTTTCTTATTATCATTTACCTCGGTTGAATTTTCATAATCTTCGTTAAAGGCCGTTTTAAGGTCGTTCATGCTATAAAGAGACAAAAAGAACGTTGACGTCAGTCGTTGCCATCTTCCCAATAAAATATCTTATTTGAAAATTTTAATTTCCAGTTTTAAATTTAAAATTTGGAATTTAATTTGATATTGATATAGCATAGCCTGGATGAGCTGTTTATTGCAGGAGCGGCTCAAAGATTGCGGTAGCCAAATACACCCAAACAGAGATGACTCCCTCAAAATTGATAGTAATTAATTTACTTCAAGAATTGAACAGATGAATGAAAGTAATTATTGTGATCTATTTTTTTTTTGAATTCATTTATTTTTTTTATTAAATATAAAAGTCCCATATAAATTGTGTTCTATTTATATCACCAAACATCATCTTCTTTATTATTGCTACTCGTTGCATCTGTATTTATGTCTCTATTATTGTTATTGGGGAAAATGATTGGAATTATTCTTTGGTATTCTTTTTTATATTCGTCAAATAAATTGTACAAATCTTTTATTATTTGGGCAGAGTACTTTTGAGTTATACTTCTTCTTTTCGCTTTACTACCTCCTCTTTTCATCTTTTTTATTTTTTTTAGCATTTTTTTCAGTTCAGTTGCATAGATTTTGGTTTTATTGTGCATGAACACTTCCATATTTAAAACCCCTCGACGGTAATTGAAATAGATATCGGCCATTTGATCATAATGACTGAGCGAACTGGTATTGGTTGAGGCCGCATTCAATTTATCCACTGCCTCCAATTTGTGTTTATGCAAATCCTGAAGCACAGTCCATTCGATCTTATCAATTTGATTATCAGCATGCGGAACGACGAATTCAATTAGTGAAGTATCAGCCAATAGCCTGGGCAATGTTTCGTTGAAATTATTGCAATCTAATGGTTTTTTCTTTCGTGAGTGCTGCAAAAAATGTATTCATTTTTCGTTAAAATGCAGTTTTTCCTTTGAAAATGTTGTTTAATAAATTACTGAATGCTTTTAATCAACTCACTTGTGATTTGGATGTCATCCAAATTTGGCTTAAAACGGCAATTACGCAAAGTGTGAAGCAAGTTTTATTCATTTTGGCGATGTGGTTCACTATTAAATTTGCGGCACATACGCAGTTTATATATGAAGAGATGCCTCTTTCGAAAGGGATCAAAGCGCAGAATATTTTCAACTTAATTAAATTGGTTCAATGTTACATGCGTTCCCATTCAAGCCTTTGAGTTGCAATTTAAATATTGAACTGAAATAAATAGAGGCTACACTCTTCGAGGCTATATATTTCGGTGCTTCTCACTTTTAAACATATCTAAATTGAGTAAATTACTCTCAAAATTGCGAATGATTTCTCTTTGATCGGGAATACTCATTAAAAAAAAACCAGTATAGCACAACGTGAATGCCAAAGTGAAATTGCGCTTCGAACGCTTGACAAACAATATTTCGCCCATACATTATTTTTAATTAAAATTAGTGCTGGTTTGTTTTCATTGGATTTGTTGTTGTTTCATTTTGCAAATCGAACTTCCAGTGTAATCGATAAATGAATAGGGCTCGTGCGATGCGAGGCCACCAAAGCGTATGATATAATTGGTGTCATGAGCACACTTTGATATATTAGTGCTGTGAGCACACACATGCGTCGCAATTTTGATCAATACGCGACCAAACCAAACTGATTGATTGACGTTGGACACAATGAAAAAATTAATTAGTTTTCCCACAGCGATTTACTATATACATGGAAATATGAAAATTTGGCCGCTCTTGTGCAATTTTTCGTTGTAGCAATTAATATTCTGGCGGCGTTTTACAATTAGCTCTTGAAAATAGTTTTATTAACAAAGTAATCACTGTGTTCGCAGCCATGTGTCTTGTCATTTGCATCTAAATTCAAAGCCTGAACATATCCAAATTCATAAATTTTACTTTTTTTATGCCTTCGAAATTCTTTTAATTCGAGGGCTTCATATTAATTTGAGCTGCGATTTGTTTGTCTTTAATTTCAATTCCAAAAGCTTTGAAGTGGTTTTTAAATTGGCTTATTTTTTAAACAACATTCTGAACAATTTTATATTGATACGAAATTTGGCGCCTTTCTACATTCAAACGATCGAATTCCCGCACAATTTAGTGCTCGATTGGTGCTTCTTGGCGCAATTTGATTGGATTTGGTGTAAATTTGAACTTGATTTTTAAGTAATCAGCAATACCCCATTTAAATGGACCTGAGTCTGAATCATAAGATCTTTTTTCGATCTCATTTTTAATCAAGCAAAATTGAAAATATAAATGAATGACAACAATTCAATGCAAATAATTTCATTATGTCTGATGCAAGCCTACGAATAGATTGTGTTACTTCTTCAAAAAAAACTAATTGTAAGTCATTTGCAGATCAAAATCACTTTTCAGTGTAATTTTCATTCTTTACGAACAGTAGCGTTCATCTAAACATTACTGCACTCTGCAGCAAAAGCACACTACGGCCTTCGCTCTAATTCACCATATTTTGTGCTGCAAGTAAAATTGTGTGCATAAGCAATTTCTTTATTCCGTCCATAAAATTATGCGCAGAAGATGAACCATTCAAAATATAATCGGTTAGATTGCACTTTGGCTTTAGCTCATTGAAATACATGCTTGTGTGTGACACACCCGAAGAGGGATTTCGAGCTCTGCTACAATGCAATGTTGGCAACGATTGTTCGAAACAAGCGGCAAAAAAACAATCAAACAAGTTGTAGAAAAGGAAACATCGAGGAGCTGTGTGTGAAAGGAATCATTTCATTTCAACACGCGTACAGTGAATAAGACAAAAGAATTCAGAAATTTATACGAATTTAATACAGTAGCTCCATGCACATTTTCCAACACAAGTTCAACATGAGTGAGCATGTTCTTGTAATAAATATGAGAAAGAGATTGTGGAGTTGGTTATATTTTTTCTTCTCATCTAGCTGAAAGCCTAGCTGAAAGCATTAATGTAGTTTTAGAATTTTTCCAGTAGATTTCAATGAATTATTTCCATATGCGCTCGGCTTTTTGCACACTTGTCGACTTAACAACATGCTAAATCAAGGCACTGAGTTTAAGCTGGAAAAGTGATACCAAAACATTCGACCCAGATGTAGGTGGGTGCTTGCATTTCATCTTGTGTGCTCTTGCGAAATAAATACATCAGAAGCAAGCGTAACAAAAAAGTTCCGAGTGAATAAATGGTAAAAATATACACTTTGAGGACTTTCTCGTCGCTCTCTTTTTCTCTTCTATCATAATTTCTCTATTTGGATTCAGTTACACGCAATTAACTTGACTTGGCATAAGTGCAAAGAGGCCAACAAATACAAAATGCAAACGTTGGAAGCCTTATTTTTCTGTCGACATTGCACCAAAATTGTTCCACTTCGGCTTTTTTAGCGATGCTTAGCGAGAATTCTATGTGCGATTTTCTAAACATCTTAATGGCTCTTCGGCTGTAATTATGTGTGCGCTTTTTTGCTGCATTCCACTTGTGATCGAGTTAAATACGACTTTGAAAATGTCATTCGCGACATTTTGACCTTTCCTCGTATCAACTGCAGATCTACGAGGTCCCGCCCATTTCAATTTCAAACGGAAAAACGTTCAAATCGACTGTGTGAGATGTTCAAATAGACCTTAGTTTATTGCATTTATCAAGAGCAGATTTCAATGTATGCACACATTTTTGCCGCAAAAGAAAGTGTTTAGTTTCGCGATTAAGCAATGTTATCTCAAAAATCGACACACACACAGGGAGAGAGAGACAGAGAGAGAGATATCGTATTGCCGATCTGTCTGTAGTTCACCAAGTGGTTTATTTAATCTAACCGTTTGAAATGCGAATTGTCTGCTTCATCCACATTGATCAGCTTTTGAATGGAACTTGAGGTATTCGATTTGTGATTATTATCTGCCATCAATTTCTCCAGTTGACATAGCACACTCGAAGAAGCGAAACTGAATGGAAACGTAAAAGAAAAAGAGTCGGGCCATTATTCAAAGCGACCACAAAGGATGTAATTTCAATAAATATATGAGAAAATGAACAAAGAGTTTTATGATCAACCCCAATCTAGGCCCATCCCACGCGATTGCACATCGGCACAATTGACGAAATGCAAATCTTCATGCGAGAACAAATGTAGAAAAGCAAGAGAGAGAGGGAGAGAGAGAGAAAATCCATTACAATACCATTTGAAAGCTCTTTGTTTTGATACTCGACCGGATTTTTATTTTGGTTGAATTTTTATTTGTTTTTTTTTTTTTTGTGCAGGAAAAAAAAGGGATTCCAATTGTCTGTTGCCATGCACTTTATACTGCTTTCGTATCACGTTGTTCGTATTCTCACCGTGCATTACTGTATTTGTTTTATATGAATACATAATGACGATATTCCAGTCTTGCCAATTTCGCTTGAATAAAAATATGGCCCAACAAGAGAAAACACGTCCATCAATTGCATTTCCGCTCTTTGAATTGTCGATGTTTGTGCAATTTCAACTCAACATCCGCATCTCATGTTTGTCTATAATCGGCTACCATCACGTAACAAACATTTATTGCGTTGTATCCGGCTCGTTTTCTCAGCTTTGGCCAGAGAGAAAGACGAAGACAAAGAGTTAAAGAAAAATGCACGATAAACTTGAGATCATGTTTTGCATGCGCTCAATGAAGATATAACAAGATGCAATTTGAAACAAAAACTTAATCATCATTTCTTCTGATATTTATGTGCATTTTGCATTGAAAAACCAAACAATGATGCTTAAATTATCTCAACCAAATAGGATCTCGCATACTGAAGCCGCTATTCATCTCTTTTCTTATTTCTGTTGCATACGTATCTCATATAATTCTGCCATGTTTGTGTTCGGTTAACCGAAATGAATCAACATATATAGGAGAATTGTTGCGGTTATTATACTAGATGAAGAATATAATCTTCATTTGGTTGCTTTGAAAGAACATTTATTATAAACATGATAGCTTCAATATCCAGACTGAATAACATCCGGAGCTGAAGCGTTAGACAATGAATTCAACGAAACTAAAGAAGTGAATATTCGCTTGATTTTCTCTTGGAGATGAGAAGAGCTTGAGTTTTACATGCATGGATATTCAGTGTAATACTCAGAACTATCGAAACGATGTGTTCGGGCGAACTGTCTGTGGGCGTTGCGCTTTTCATAAAGTTCTATCTGAAAAATCGTTCCCTCGATTCCATCAAAACTATTTAAATTTAGACATACTCGACGAATTAGGGAAAGTTGCCCGGAATCAAGCCGATTATTCAAATTAGCCAAATGAATGAAAAGCAACGTGAAAACTACGTTAAATTATCATCTGGTTTTTCAAAAACTTTAAATCCGCATAATATTTAGGTTAAAGTAATGAAATGAAAGAAAATATACATAAAATTCAAATGTTTTTGAGTTTTATACAATAATAGAGAGTTTGCTGCGGCTTGATTAACTGTTATGAATCATTGAAAACTTTAAACAGTGAAAAAGTCGAACAGCAGCCAATTCAGCAATATTCCCAGCAAACGAAACAATTTGTCAAAAGTAACAACTTATTTTTAGGCGCATTTGTTACAAACTTTTTCGGTGAAACTTCGGTTTTTACAGTGAACGATGCAAATACACATAAATGTACGATTCACGATTGAACCAAATGATGGAATAACTGTCGTTCGAAGTCCAATTAACAATTCACTTGTTTGTCGGTCCCCTCGCATTCGCATCGAAATCTCTCAACATACTCTCAGCTAGATGAGCCTTTGTCGATGATTATATTACAATGTTTATTTCGCGAACATTTTCAGTCTAATTTGAATTTTATACTATATTATTGTTATAATTTGGTTGACAGTGTGAGCAGCTACCAATTTTATGCAGGGACAAGAAAAAATCATAATGAAAATAAAAACATTCAATAAGTGTAAATGAATGACGCGAGAAGAAGAAGCATGAAGTGGCTTGGATATTGTTTGAAATTCCAACATTCTCAGACTGTCGAACAATACATTTGCCGAACACACGCCATGTCACTGTGGGAGATATACAATGTGTAATTGACGATACGGTGCTTCGAAAGAATTTATGCAAATTGCTGTTTCAATCGAGTTCATTTCACATCTAGGGCGCTCTCGTCTCAAGTTTGGCGTTGCATAGAATAACATACATATCAAAATTCCAAACGCCCAGACTGTTGCATGAAGTACACACAACATCCGACCGTTTCACAAAAACTGTGACAGCTCTTCAAGCCATTTTATTTAAAGTAAAAACTCTTAACAAGTGAGAATGCGAAAGAAAGGAAGAGAGAGAGGGAAAGAGAGAGAGAAAGATAGGGAGAGAGTGGAAATGAGAGAGGGACGTCATCGTCATCAACGTCGTTCGGTGCGTTGGGAAAGGAGCTTCGAATTTCATGGAACATTTTCGTCGGTAATTTGTTGATCGGATATCCTGCAAATTATTACATTCACCGTTTAACGTTCTAATTATAAATCAAAAGACACCTTACCTTCGGTTTAATTCATTACAAGCTCTCCCCCGAACGAATGCGCCGAGCTCCGGATGAAATTTGATATACCGTTTTTCATGCAAGGACGAGTCAATTTCACAGTTTGTCGTTATAATGAACTGAACGGTAATCAATATCATTAGTTTTCGTTATCAAAGTTCAATTTTGAGCTTTTTGAGTATTCGACACCATTTTCAAATTCGTTCATAATTTATATCAATATTTATTCATCTGGCATTCAATCGATTTCAATTTCCTCAGCACAAAACGCGTCCAATCTAGAGCTCTAGTCCGGCAGTGTGCTGTAAGGACTCGTACAAGATAGCCATTATTCAGTGAGCAATTTTTATTTGCCATTTTTATTTTTGCGCTCTTTTCCATCTCTTCGCACTCTCACTCTGTTGTTGCAATCGAATAGATAAATAAAAAAAATGAAAACAATTTTACCGCTTTAGTTTGTTGAAGGAAAGAAAGAATGAACAAACATTGTGTCTGGCTGTCGGTCCAAGTGCTCTTAATTTAGACGATTGCCACAAAATATGGGATGGCAATTCTGTTGTTCGTTTAAGAGAATCTTATCACACCATTTTGAGCACTTGGACATGCGGTTAGTGCTATCAAAATACAAAATAAACGATTTTCAAACCAATGCGATGATAGAGATAAATAAAAATGATGCGGTTTTCGTTGATATTTTTTTTCTCCCGTTGTGAATATTACGTAAACTTTGTTGCGATAAGGAATAAAGAAGAATGTGTGTATGGTCAGTCGAGTGAGGAAATTGAACGGAACAGAGCAAAAAAAAAAAAAAAAACGGAATATGGTCACACGTACCGCTCACTCTATTTTGCTCAAGTACAAACTAAACGATAAACAAATAGACGGAATTGAAAGCAACGAATGAAAACCCTGACTAAATAAACAAAAACCAACGAAAGCTCGAAGTGCAACACAAGAGATAAGAGTGCACAGAATCGGATTTTCATATGTGGTGGTGTATTGCTCAATGCGCTTTGCCATCTCGTTCGCCTGGTACCCGAGATACCACTAAATTTATCTACTGAAACATTGTCCGTTTAACACATTGTTTTGCTGACGAGAGAAAGATTGCGCGCAAAAAAGGCGATAAAAACGCGCTCGCACAATCACAACTCGGACAATATTGCAGTACAACCATTTAATTTCCACGTTGACAAATAAACAAAAATTATATCAACAAACTAGAAAGAGAGACAGAGCGAGAGCGAGAACGAGAACAAGAAGAAAAAAGGTAAAAAGGAAAACACACTGAAAGCTTGAATTAAAAACAAATACATTTGAATCGGTTGGTCTCTGCATGATTTTGAATACATTGCTATCGAAGGCTTCTTCAGAGCGTGCGGGCGTACATATTTTATAACATCATTGAAAAACGAACATTTTCAGAGAAAACTGTGGAATTGATGGAGACGTGCAGATGTCCGTTGTCGGCCTGACAAGTTCATCATGGGAACTCGATGACGGGGCATTTATAATGGAGAGCCTGCCTCCATATAGCAGCTGCCTCCGTTCTATTTGTTCGCATTTCAAAAATGCATGAAGAAGCTCGCTCCAAAAGTTTATTTGAGATTTTAATCATTGGAATAATGATTTGATGATAAATGAAATTGAGATAGGTGAAGCGTCATTTTCAAATGAAAAACTTTGTGCATATTTCTGCTTGCCTTGCACTTAAATTTCAGCTATAAAATTGATTCTCTTGAATGTTGTCTGATATTTCTTTTGTGTGCTATCAAAGCAAAACCATGCACAAACAAACGGTATACATTTGAAATAAATGCTGGCTCCCCTTTTCTCCATATTTTAATTAGCTAATTAACAAGCAACAATATTATTTATGAGTTTTTCGAGTGCCCATTAACTTTACGTTACTTACTCTTGTGTTTGCAAGCAAGTGAAACTGTCAACCGAAATTTTGTTCAATTGAAAAAGTCCGATTCTCAATGACGATTCGATGTCTTCTTTATCAAACCATGAAATTTGAACATTCCGTGCTGAAATTTGCAAGCAAAAAAAGTAGTAGTAAAAAGCAAATGATAAAAATTGGTTTGTTTGAAACACAATTGAATGGCAAAAAATATCCATCATTTCGTTGACATCTTTTCATGTCATTTTCCATTTACTTGTCAAAATATTAATTATATGTTCGCCGTGAATCCCGACGACGTCAGCGCGTATCAATAAAGAAATGTGTATGGATTGCGCGCGAAGCAGGCTGGCTGATTGAAAATAAACAACGGCGAAAATCGAAAAAGTCGTTCAAGGAAAACAAATATGTGTATTTGTCGCAAATACAGAAAGAGAGAGGGTCTATCTCTACATGAAAATTGCGTTGAAAATGTTTCCCTTGAGATGATTTTCGCATTCATTTGGTTGCCGTGGGCTGTATTTTGATCATGTCTGTAAGTCAGTGTGCTTATTCACGCACATCAGACTTAAAGAGGAATTTGATGGATTTTTTTTCCACTGCTTATCATATTTAATAGCGGTTGATTATATCATACATTCTGTGGGCGGAATGTGCATTAAAAAATAATTTCAGTTCCGCAATTTTGCTCTACAGCGCGCCCCATTTCCTTCGTCGCTTATAATACGCAATTCAATCACACATTATGTAAGAAACAAGCGATGGATGAGATGAGACTCATAAGACAATCAAAGTTAAGAGTTTGAGAGGAATCCCGGTGAATGTATGTAAATGTCGTGAGCGGTTTTTCGGAACATTTAAATTTTATCTTTTGAAAATCTTCCATTGAAAATTGAATTTTAAGCCGGCTTCGCCAGGCACATTCTTGGCAGCACACAACCCATTTTCGCCTATTAAATTACCACAAGATATCAAGTGAGCAGGATTCAGTGAACATCGTTTTCATTATTATACTTATAATTTCATTAGGGAGCAAATTGATTTCTGTTGCTGTGATTCTCATCAAATTTAAGCTGATTAAATTACACATTAATTTGGCAACTGCGTTGGAATGCAGACGTTGGCAAATAGACGCAATGCGCCATAAACTTTTATTTAATTTGTTCGCACCGAAAAGTATTTGTGAAATTGTGGCTCGTAGAATTTATTGCAATAACTGCGAACCTGTTGAGCATTTTTGCCATTCCGAAGATTTCGTCAAGCTTTTCATCTGTTCGGTGATTTTGACGAAACTGGTTAATATACTTCATACATGAACGATGCGGTGCGATGGTGAATGTAATCCAACTCGAAATGCTGGTGATTTGCACAAAATTGTACACGATTTGATAGCTTTGATCAAATTCTCTGAAAATAATTTTCAAAGAAAAGATAAAACTCAAAATCAGTTAATTTCCTAGCAAAATAAACACAATGAAACCCAAGTTTGTTTTTTGCTTTGCTTCGCTGTTTCGTCGGTATGTCTTTTATCAATCTTATCTCTTCCTTTTTTTTTCTCGGAACTTGTATTTTTTTTATATTTTGAGTCAATTGATTGCACCGAACACGATCTGATTATTACATCGATATCCATAATTGAAACGCCATTTTTATCAAAGGGACCTTTGAAAATGTATCCCAAAGCGTAGAAATAGAATTTGTCCTAACTTAAAGCTGTGTTTGTCAATCGATGGAATGTGAGACGTGGATTAAGTGCAAAGGTAGAGACACGAAGAACAAAGTACAAATTGAGATCAGAATTTAATGGAAAAACAGAAGACAGATGAGAGGGACAGCGAACGAGCTTCCGATTACAATTTTCGGCGGCACATGGACTCAATAAAGATAAATAAAAAGTGTCAAAGAAACACTCTCAGCGCTTAAAATCGAACAGCAACGTGTCATTTTTATCTCACTTTTTCGTTCTTCGCAGTGGTGTGTTTTGGCCGGAAAGGTCTTTGCCTGCAATCAAACGCAAGAAATAAGTACAACAAACACAATGATAACATCTTTGCGGCGCAATCACAATGTTGATACCGCTCACTCATGATACATTTGCGTGTCCGTCGTTGTTTCTATTGAATTTCAATGTGAATTCACACGAATAGTGTGTAATAGACGATTTCTTTTCTCTCTTTACGTCTTCGCTTCCGATATGGTTCTTACTTGTTTCGCTATCTTCTCTTCCTTTTACCCGATCTAATTTAATTCCCTTTTAATCATTCTTACTCAATCCCACTTTCGATCTTTTGGTTCTTTTCATTGAAACAGACTTTGATTTTGTCTGAAACCCAAACTTCGAATCGATTCAGTTCGATACAGAGATGTAACAATGAGACAGCTCTTCAATTTAATCACAAATTTGTCATTTACATTTGCAAACACCTGCCCAAAGAGCTGCAAATTCAATTCAAGCAAATCAAAAACAGTTGGAAACAAGTTTTTCCAGTCGAAGGAGATAGAAGGTGAGTTTTCCTGACCACTAAACACAATACTCAGTAAAGTGGATAGAAGTAATTGAACATTTTAATTCATAAAAGTCTTTCGATTCGATGTTATTTGATCTGGCACTTGTTTAGCACGAAAAAACGACCATTCTTCGAATAATGTTGCTTTCTTTTATTATTATTGTACTTTCAAATGGGAATTTGGTTCCGCATGAGTTTTCTTTCACCTTCTTCGGAAGATTCTGGTTAAAGGGTGCATTATCGAAAGCGTTCCCACAAAATGTGGAATTTGGTACTTTCTTTAAATTCAGTCCAAACATTCTTCGTGGCTAAGCATTTTGTTGAGTTGTTTGATGTGCGTCATTGAATTGTATTCTTTCCCTCATTTCAAAAGTTTAACCCAACTTTTCGGCTATATCACCTCTTTAGGTATTTACTTTTACGGTTGCTTTGTGATTTCGCACCCTTTTGAATGATGTAACCATCACCGAAAAGTTGGTTTCCTGAAGGCGCACTTTGCGACAAAAATCGAATAAACTACGAAATAATAGAATGGCTTATCCTTATCACGATATTGGTTATTCGAATAATAAATTAAGGTATAAATTAGTTTTTGTGTGGTGGTGGTGCGTTTGACTCTCTGCTACTCCCCTATTTGAAATTGACTTTTTTTGTTTCTCCCTGGCCGAGGTGGAGAAAGAAAATCTCATGAAAGATTATTCAGGTATTCAAAAGCGTGTAGTGGCTGGAAATGTGTGTATATGTCGTAAATGATGTATTAAAGCCTTTTCTATGTTACGGCTTCGGATTATATCATGTAACCAAGTGCGTTCGTTGTGAATCAATTTTTTAAAGCTATCTCTGCTTTTCATTCGGATTCTTTATCGTCAAGCACAATATTCAATTCATGCGACACAAAAACTCAATTCAGCGCACGGAGCGCAAGAAATGAAGCACCATTTAGATTACATACGGTAGATAGGAAAAACTCATTTGCAAAATCGATATGTAAGAATAGCCACAAAAACCTCAAACCACGGTTTGTGTTTTCTCTCTCTCTATTTCTCTTGCTCTCGCACCAACAGACCAAATCGATCGTAAACTATAGCTTTGACAAAGCGACCTGAAAATTGAACTCACACTCGAGCCGAGAGAACGGCGCTGCCGGAGTATCACACGGATAATCGCTTTTTGTTGTATCAAAGTGGATATTTTGTTGGTAATTTGGACGAAAGTTATGAACGAGCAATTGGAAGAAGTGGTTTGATATCACAATTCAAATTCAACTATAATTCTCTCGGCTTTTTCAGACTTATAATAATAACTCATAGCATTTAAAGGTTAATTTTCATCTTTTCGGGTAGTGAAATGCATTCCAAAACATTAGGTACATGTGTTCGCCGAAATGAATATTTGCTGTTTGCCGATGTTTGAAAACACATTTATTCGATATCTCTGCATTGCAATCTATGCCATTAGTCCATTATCGCAACCATATAAAAAAAAATTCGGTGGGAAAAACTTATTTTTGAATGCCGAGTTTTTTGTGGCCACTTTATCGAACGGAGAGTTGAACACAATTTCGAAAACTTTCCTTAATTACCCGAATTCAATGGTACACAAATAAAACAACTATAATTTTGTTGATGTTTTGTTGGGCCAAGCTTGAGTAATGGCGGTGAAACTAACAACAATGTTATTTTGCCAACAACAATCCAACGGTCATTTTCAGATAATAACTTAATAATGATCCGTTGAATCATCGAAACAGAAAGTAATAATCATACTTACTAACTTCTTGATAAATTATAACTGAGATATTATCACCTGTTTATTGTTGAATCTCACAGGGGAATTCGCCGCTTGCCTTATTTCGGCACCGAAACTTGAATGTTTGTCAATCAAACTGAAATTAACCACAACTTCTCCCACTTTTGAGTGCTTTCTGGACTGAAAATTGATTTCTATGGACCAAACTATGAATTTGGACCAAACATTACTTAGCTTTTCGTTCCTCTAATTTCATGCAAAGAAACTATTCACTTTGATCTATGAGAATTGTTCAATTTTCATCAATGCATGTAAACAAAATTTGAACATTATGATATATTCAAAATGATTTTCAAGGAGTTTCAAGGGTTCGGTTTTTTTGTTATTTACTCTGTTCTGTACAGCATTGAAGTATGTTGTGTATTTAGTGGAGCGAGATATGTTCATTTTTGTTAAGATGCACACACATGATGATACCAACAATGAAACGCCAGAGTAAAACTTCCAACCACAAAAACCAGTGCAAAATAAAGTTAGAAACCATACTTTATTCATACTCACACATCAAATGCTTTACTCACCAAGTATTGAATTAAATATTCATTCGATATATATTTTTTTGTGTTGCTCTGCGTATCGTTCAATTTTAAGTGAGTACGAGTAGAGTGGAATATACAAACACTTGTACAAAATATATGCAGGATATTTTATCGGTTGATGCGGCAAGAGAAGCAGTGAAGTGACGATGTTTGAATATTTGCACAGTTTCAAGTAACTTCGTTTATCTACCCTTCGCCAAACGCTGAAGCGTGTGTCTATGTATGGAAAAGTTTTGATTGTCACCACGTCGTTCAATTGTTGATTGAATTTCGAATTGAATGAGTTTATTAAATTTACGGCCTGTCTATTTCGCTTCGGAAATTCAAATAAAACATTCATGATCCTTCTATTCATACCACGTCAAACGTTTCACTCAGTAATACACGCAATATAAAATACGCGGAATCCTTTCGTCTTGGATCAATGCGAAATTCAAGCCAATGTAACGAAATTGACCCAAAAAGAAAATATCCTTTATTTTTCGCACACATTCACAAAACGTAGATAAACCAGAATGTCTCTGAGAAATCATCACCCAATATTTCGTTTTTACGCTTTTCATATTTTTTTCATATTCACACAACTTTTCGAATTGAGGAAATTTTCGATAAAACTTCAATCTTATGCTCATCAACGACTCAATTTCTACCCTTACACAATCATATGGCAATATCCAAATCCAAAAATATGTATCGATATGAGGGGATGCGAGTTACGAGCTGCAAATATGATTTTCGTTGGATTCGTTTGATACGACTGTGCAATGAATTATAAAACTAAATATGATGAAATCGAAGCTCCTTCGAATCATTTTTATTTGCATAGTTTATAAACAGCAGACCTCTGGTTTTGCTGAGCTGGGAGCAACTGATGGTAGCTTACTGGCAATGTTTTGCTTTAAAGAAGATAACATGGAATCATTTCCCCAAGATTTTTGTGATGCTTAAAAAAAATGGCCAGCAATAGCTGATCAGCTGACAAAACCAGAGATCTGCCTGAAAATGAAAAAGATATGTTTTTATTGTGGTTGGCAGCCGACGAAGAAATTGCATAAACGACCTATGAATAAATTATAGTGTTGAATTTCTCCTTTTGCATGGAAATCGAAATAAAATGGACGATGCGGTCGATTTTCATAAAGTTTTTATGCTTATTTCCAAGTCAAATTCACGTTTTGATGGCTGCAATAACGGACATCAACATTGAATAATAAACGAATAGAAATGCTAAGTGCTTTGTAATGTAAACTTATGTCATTTCATAAGGAAAATCGGACAAGGAAATTAAACATTCATGGAGATTTCAATGGACACTTAGAGAAAATGCCTCTATATATTTTGCAGCCCATAAAAATGCGATAATTTCGCATAGTTGATGTCTATTTAACAAAGTTTCGTTCTCAAACATTTATTCGAATGTGTGTTGCAGAATTTGATCTGCATTTATTTCCACATATTTAAACGAGTCTAAACGTATCAAAATAATTACGAATCTAAAACAACAAATCGAAAATTGCAATTCCTCTCTTGTCGTTACTATGCCTAGCCATTTCGAAATGGGATTCTAACAATTACGCATTAGCATTCATTTCGAAATTTCTCTCTCACTCCTTCAAAACTCATTCAATTCACCACAGAAATCGTTTTTCCATTCAAATTACCGGTGATGAATTTTTTGTTTCGATGAAAAGCGACACATTCACGTCGTCTCTATGAGAAAGTCGTTGATTGTGCGTGATGAACAGCAATAGAATGAAAAATATGTGTTTTATCATTCGATGCCATTCAAAATACAATTATATTTCGTCACGTATTCTGTCGCATTCGGGTTTTTTTTTCGGTGCGTAATCAAATGATGTGATAACCATCAAAAAAGGTATAATTTGAGTCTATATTCTGAATTGGGATTTGATAAATGCCATTATACAAATCAATGCGTGACCATTTTCGAAGAATGAATTTTCAAATTTTTCGAATTGATCTAAATTTGAGTCGAATCAAATAGCAAAATGGAGACACACAATTGACGCCATTCAAATACTGATTTGAAGGTAACTAATTAACGTATTTTGTGTTTCTATCGCTCGTCGGGTATTTCAGAGCCATTAAAATTATTGGAAATGCAAATAATCCAACAAGTGAAATTGGAGCTCGTAGTTGAAAAGAAATTCAAATGCAAACAAATCAGCACGCAAACAGGTCGGTGTATTCACAAAAAATATCACTTTTCCAGTTTGTCGTTGCGTGCGTGATGTTGGCTCGTTTTGGAATTTTGATTTTTTGAAGCACGTAGCCTGCAATATGCAACAGCACCATCAATAAAACATTAAATTATTATTACATATCATATCACACGCCGGAATTTGGTCCACACAATACAAAATATCAAAGTGACAAAGAAATAAAGTGTTGTATTTCAATGTGTATCTATCATTTTTGGTGGTTTTGACACTGTTCTCTTTTCACTGTGGCTTTGCAACATTATTCGATTGTGGGCGAGCATGTTTGTCAGCAAAAACGGGATATTGTTCTAATTCAGAGCACGAACATGTAATAAAATTGGATCTATTCATAACATCGATCTTTAAACATTGCCTTTTGTGTCACATAAAACCAAAATAACCACATTTTCCCCATTCGCTCATCCACCGACATTTCATTTTCACGTGCATACACATTTTTGATTTTATATGCTTTTCTATAGGAAGGAATTCAGATTTTGTATGTAGATATTGTAGTATAGAAAGATCAAAACCAAACCGAAGTTCGATAAAGCCAAACCGAAGTTTTTTTAAATTGGTTACATTCTCCCGAACACTTTATATACAAATTTTGAGCATTGTCAAATCTGAATATTTCTGTATGACGAGTCCGAAAGAAAGCACATAATTTTAAATACATGCAAAAAAAACATTTGTTTGGTTTCACCAAAATTCGGTTCGGTTTTTAGATTTCTCTACTATCTTCATAACTATATATGAAATTTGAATAGCTTTCTGTGTGTGCGTAAAGCAAAAAAGTATGTTTTCATTTTATCATACTGAAAATTTGAACCAAATATAAATGACACAAGCATTTCAGCAGCTCGAAGCGAAGGGATAGTCAATTAGAGGCCGCGATTTTGATGAGTTTTAATGAAATCGAATTTTCACTGAAACAAAGGAGCTAATCAAACAAAAGGAATATTTACGGAACCACACACCTCATGAATTCCGGTGAATCTGAATCTTTGGATTTGAAGTTCCATCGAAAAAAGTCTGAATAAGTTTATCTCTAGCTTAAAGAAACATGGAAAGAGCGTACAGAAATACATTAGAAATTTGCTCGGAAAAAGTGAAAATGTTTTCCAATTTCATTTATATTCCATATCATCTTGTGAAATGAAATCTCGAAGAAATATCGACTCTGACGAGATTATGAGTTGTCTTTCTTTTAGTTTAGCTTTATCTTGAATCACTTGCTGAAAAGGAGATGTGATTGAGTGTTGAATTTCGAGTGACAAATATGCGCCGGATCTGTTCCATAATGCAGTCTCTCTGTTTATACTCACTCTCTTGCTGAGAGAGAAATCCATCACACAAACATGTCAATGAATGATTGATTGATAAAAATTACAGCAAACAGCGAAAGCATCGATCGATGACAACAAATCGTCATTTGAAACATATTTTTTGTCGCGATATTCCCCGAGTAATATTAATGATTGAGCGCAAGATGTTATTTTTCATTGTTTTTTCGCGCGCGTATTCTGTTGAACTGACGACATTTTAATGATGATTGAAAGACTTTTCGACGAAAATGGATCGCAATAATGCAGTTATTCGAGCTGTTCGGATTTCATCGACCTCAATACTCCGTGTTCAACTAAACAGCTTGCCAACTAAAACCACGTCTTGCAAAGTTTTAATTTCCAAAACATATTTGAACATGGCAAAAATGGCGAAATCAAAAGTGCCAGCCACTTATAAGCAATTAGACCGTTATACATGAAATTAAAACCAGACAGAATAAAATTAACGCTTTAATATGTACCTACTCTCGTCGAAAAAAGTTGGTGCGAAATTTTAATACACAATGGAAAATAATTTTTGCGAGTGAAGCGGCATTGTTCGGAAAGAACAAAATGAATTTTCGGGAAAATGTTGAAGATGTTTGCGGAGCATTGTTAAAATCGCGCAAATCAAAAAACCAAATGAAGACGGGAACAGACACACAAATGTGCATAGGAAACGAGTGCTAACTAAAATAATAATCATAAGTGGAGTGTATTCTCTATGCAGTGAACAGAAACAACAGGCAGTTTCATGGCGGCCACAAAATGTATCTGACGCAAGAGAACAAGACCCACAGAGAGATACTGCAACAACATGCTGCAAACGGGTGGGCAAGCGAGGGAGAGAGAGAGAAAATAAAATCCAACCAGTTGAAAATTAAATTTATGCAAATGAAAGATTATATTGCACGTTCGTTTGATGAAATTCCCATCGAACTCCAGCTCTCGTACTCGCAATCCAGCAAAAAGATAGTGAAAATGATAGGAAAAAGACTTACTTGAAATAAAATCACGAGAATGTGAACAGCGAATTCGGATGAGTGGGACGGCAGAGACAGAGAGAAAGAGAGTCGAGAACAACAAATTGTGGTATTAAAAATGTGAGAAAATAGTAAAAAAATTCATTTTAGCTTTTTATTGCACATGCAAAACACACATCTACAACTCCGCATACACACTGAGGGTGCAGGCAAACTTACCGTTTTCACAATTTGTATTCCACTTTTGTGCTGCGTTCGTGATAATTGTAAAAGTTCCCTCTTCCCTTGCGCGCTTTTTTTTCTCTTTATCTCCACCTCCATCGCCGGTTTTGTGCAGCTTTTACCGCTTGACAATCGCATTTTGTTCGAATGAAACTGCCGGCGGTTATTATGTCGGCTGGGATTATACAGATTTCATTTTGAGTGAATGTTATGCGCGCCGACTTTCGACAATAGCTCTTTTTTGCGAACTGAAAAACGACAAACAAAAGATTTATGAGCGAACGGCGCGCGAAGAGAAAGAGAAAAAGAGATTTCGACGGACATGTAAGCAAGACGGGACGAGACCTAAAGAGCATACGAAAGAAATACGATGGATAAATTAAAATGACCAACAAAATGAACTGCTAGCTATTGCTCGCTAGTCGCACGAACCAACCGACGACTGCTCCTCAAATAAACGAACGCTCGACCAACGAATCAGACAAATATCATGAATGCTACAATAAAACATAGAAGTGTGAATTTACATTTTATTGCTGCACTTTCTCACTTTTATAATAGCTGTGGTGAGGATTTTTCTTTTATTTATATAAATTCTCTCGTCTTTTTCACTTGAATACCATTCGCTGCATTAGAAACAGCTTCGCAGTCCCCCGAACTGATTCGGTCGGGATTCGTTTTTTCTCTTGCTCATTGTGGTCGTAAAATAATCGGTCTTTATTCGCGAATTTTTGTATGTATTTTTAAGCGGTGTAGTCACTTTCACCAAGCTGTTATTTGTTTGATGGCAAATGGGAGGAGAGCCAAAGCGGAAGTAAAACGAGATCCAAAATTAATTGGTAAAATTTTTTGGAGGATTTTTAAGGATTTGCAAACGTGATATTGGCGTCTAGTGTACTTTTTTCGAGAACATTTACGGTTTTTCGGAATGCAATCACCTTCGAAAAGTTGGTTGCTAAGCTGTTTCACACGGAAAGGAGCTTAATTCTACGTTTACTTATGGGATTTTTGAACGATAATGTATTAAATTCAATTACCATCTAAGCTTTAAATATGCATCGCATTCGAATGTGGCTCGAGTTTTCATTTTTTTGTGTTGCTGATGCTGCTGCTGCAGCGCAACCAGATTGGCAGACAAACACGACAGATGCGTCGCAAAATGAAAACATTTCACTCGAAAATTGAATTCTCAAAATGGGATTTTATGCGGTTGTCTGTTGCAAACGGTCACACATACAAATACTTCAGAGACTCTCGGTGATAATGCGTCTATGTATGTGTGCTGCATTCAAAGTAACAAAGAGAATTGAGACATTAATTTTTGATGTGCCCCTCGGAGTTTGTGTGGGCCAAACATTCACAGAGATTCAAGAAAACAATAACAATTCAAATCGAATTTGAATTCTGATATAAAACGCTTTGCGGCTTTGCGGCTTTTTGACATACAATCCCGACAATTTCGAATGGTTTTCCTTCAATGGCAACAGTTGATTTTGGCCGTCGAGTTCAACATGTTGACGTTTCAGCTCTGAAAATTGGATATTTGTATGGCTCGTTAGCTGATTTACGACTTTTAACATCATTTAGATTAAATTGACCACAATTTTGTAAGGTAGAGCAAGCGTGAGTGAATATTTTCTTTCAAAATCGGCTACGAATGGACTAACCAGACTATGAATAAGCGGAGCTTGTTTCAAAATTCTTCTACAAAATACAAACATTTTACACATATCATTACAAAATAAATGTATGTGGATAATATGGTATTTCCTAGGGTATTTCTCAATCAAAATTTAGGCATTTTCGATGGAATGAGTCGAAATTCCATTCTGAGGCAATATTCCGTTCAGTGTTGCTCACGCATAAAGTATTTGCTAAAGATACGAGCTTCCAAAATTGAACTTAAAGTTCCACTAAATATTCCTTTTCAAGCCTTTTATCCTGGTAATGTTTCAAATGTCGGCCCGCTATGCTTCAATTTCGTTAAAACAGGATAAATTCGTGAAGTGGTTTCGATTGATGCTTCGAAAGAGCTGCAATTCTTTGATTGCGGATAATCGAAATCCTTTAATTCCATTCACTCAAGAGGAAAACGCAAATATATTGACACACTGAAAATTCTATTTACGCACATACACAAAAACACACAGCAATTCTTATTGATGAATTGGAAAAACTCACCGAATCCATTTGATTGTGAATACCGTTTTATTGAAATGATCCAAGTCATTTCAAGTTCGATACCGTTCAATCTCGAATCGAATCGGTTTTGTTATAACCGAGTTCAAACATAAATAAACTTGGCCGTATTGGAGCCTATTTCGAGTTTGAACCAAATTGAAAAGTGTGTATTACGGCAAAGCGAAAATATTTATTCAGCATTCCAATGAATTCCAGTCTTAGTTGAATAAATATTATTCGTCTCCGAAAATGAGAGGCGATTTGAACGCTCAATTTGCAAGTTTGAAATCTCTACTCCCTAAAATGCTGGTTTATAATAAAATATCATCTTTTTCTATTTCTGTACGATCTAGAATAGAAACAAATCTTTGATCCACTTCAAACTGATTGAGTTTTCGAGGACGTTATGTATATTTGAACTGACATTTGAATGAACTTTCTGAAGACTGATACATATTGGGAGCGCAAATTGAAACGTGACCATTTTGGTGCAAGAATACCGTTTTATTATGACAAATTGGCACAATATATTTTATTCAAAGTATTGCCCATCACTAGCCACTACTTATTCCCATCTTTCTGGTAGCATACGGATTCCGCGACGGAAGAACTGTTCATACCCAATTTTGGACTTTTTGGAAGTGAAGCGTGTACCGGCCAGGCGATCCTGCATCGATCGGAACAAATGGTAATCAGAAGGTGCAATTTCTGGGCTATACGGCGGGTGGGGTAGCACATCCCATCGAAGCGTTTCCAAGTATGTCTTCACGACATTTGCAATATGTGGCCGAGCATTGTCATGTTGAAGAACAACTTTGTCGTGTCTTTGCTCATATTCTGGCCATTTTTCGCGCAATGCTCGGCTCAAACGCATCAATTGTAATCGGTAGCGGGGCCCATCGATGGTTTCATTCGGTTTTAGCAGTCCATAGTACACCACACCTTCCTGATCCCACCATATACAGAGCATTACCTTAAACCCGTGAATATCTTGCTTTGATGTCGATGGTGCTAGTTTGTCGCGCTTCACATATGCTGTTTTTTGCTTAGGGTTATCGTAATGGAGCCACTTTTCATCACCAGTGACAATCCAATGCAAAAAACCCTTTTTGTCTTTGTAGTAGCCTTTCCACGTCTCTTGGCTTCAATTCATGTGACTCACAAACAAAAACTTGGTATACACTGCCTTTTGATATCTTTAAAGTATCAGCTATCTCACTCATTTTCAGTTTACGATCGGCCAAAATTGTTTTGTGGGCTTGTTTAATGTTTTCTAAAAGAACTGCCGAATTTGGGCGCCCAGCGCGGTCATCGTCATTTGTGTCTGTACGACTGCGTTTATAATCAGCAAACCACCGACAAATCGTTGTTTTCGATGGAGAAGAGTCCCTGTAACATTTTTCAAGCGATTTTTCTGTTTGCACAGTGTTTTTTCCCATTAGACAATGCTTAATCAGCACACGAAATTCATTTTTTCCATTTTGAAAAAAACTCAAAGGTTGTTCATTTTATAAAATTCTAACAAGCAAACTTTTGGATGGAATGAGCTCAAAATTTGACAGCTCTCATTTGAATTTTAAAAATGCGATTTGTGGTGCCACCTGTGGGTTAGTCCCGGGACTTATTGACTCATGTGTTATTAAACAGGCGTAGAATAAATAGGAGGCGTTGTTGTTGAAGTTTTCGAACTGCATTAACATCCATTTTCGTTCTAAGAAAAATAGACTTCCAAACTAGGCACCTAGAAATTGTTTCGATTTATTTTCAAATAATGGGCAGATCACGCATTCGAGCGTCTACAAAATGTTCGTACAATTGTCGATCGACACACTCATTATGTCGGGCATAAATATACCGATACTAATCTGTGCGGTAAGCACACTTGATTTGTTTATCGATTCGAATTGAACTACTTTCTTGGAATAGTGTTCAATTTAAATTGTATTGAGCTAAATTTCAAGTGAATCTAATTTGATGATTTCGGTCGAAATAGCTTGATTTGTGTCGAATTAATTGCCCGTGTACGCTTGCCTATCCATGGATTGTTCCTGATTTCCCCGTTCAATTAAAATGCAGCCAATAATATAATGTTAATCTGATTACCCTCAGCATATCGGTTGCTCGAGCAAACGGCATCAATTACGATTCGTATCGTTTCGATCCAGAAGCGTTTATTGCTCGTTCTTGTTTTCATTTAGAATAATGAGTGTAATGACATACAAAAAAATAATACTTGCATTCCATTTGCTGCTCAATTACACTTATTTCAGTGTTTTTTTCGTAAATGAATTACAATTTAATTGATTGACACGTCATAATTTGTTCAGTATTTCTAAAATGACAACAAGACAAGTATAAGCAATCGTAATTACACGGCAATTACGGTAAATAACAGTGTCTCCGTGTAGTGGAGAGACGTGCTCGCTAATCATGATTTTCAATCGGAAATTTTCCAATTTGTCTATTTCGCATGTGACAAGGATAAAACATGAAAATAACATTTGCAAATACATACAAAATGGCAGCTCAACTCACTGATTATGAGCATTAATCCATTATCATTACGATTCCTGCGAGCACGCACGTCATCTGTATTCTCTCCGTTTGTTCGAAAACTATTATTGTTAAAGTTTTTGATTCCCCTATAAATGT
Organism: Obolodiplosis robiniae; assembly: GCA_028476595.1. Taxonomy (NCBI): domain Eukaryota; kingdom Metazoa; phylum Arthropoda; class Insecta; order Diptera; family Cecidomyiidae; genus Obolodiplosis; species Obolodiplosis robiniae. The sequence continues at coordinate 5,053,110 of CM052014.1, forward strand.
GAATAATTAATTGCATCACACGAATCGTTTCCTTATTTCGTAGAATAAAAACCCGGAATGGTTTTTGGTATGCATTTTTCAGTAGCTGCCTGTGTTGAGCTCTTATATGCAAAGTTTCCGTTTGTTGTTTGTTGTGGTTGTGTATTCGGCTACTCAACTTCTACGTACTGTGTGACTTTAATTAACTATAGAAATTTCCATTTCGATCCGGAGAAACTTGAAAATGCCAAGCTTACCCACACTTGACAGATAAGCAATTTTCATGACAACTGTCACGAGATGTAATGCTATCGACTTTAACCACTTTCAACAGGCAAACGCTTTCGTGGATGCCAATGGTGCGAGAGCGATTTGGATTAGCTCCACTGTAATTAATTACATTCCAGCGGACCTAAAGATTCCATTAAATCGACCGCAATGTTTATTCTCCGATATTTTATTTCGAGTTTGGAAAAGCAAATGATAGAGAGTGAGCATGACACACGGTTGGAGCACAGCACGTGAGACAAGGGGGAGAAATTGGATATCCAAACGATGGCTCTTGATCGATCCAAATACCCATTCTAGCATAAATCAGCCGGTCATTTGCCGTGTGTGTCAGGCCACTGGTGCGTTTATTACGTATTCCCGCCTGAATTAATAACATTTTCAATTTGGTTCAATTCGCTTGGAGCACATACACGTACAATGCGAGCCATGAATGTCGCATCTTCACTGCCCATCTACCTTTCACAACCAATTATTTCGTGGTAATTGGAATTAAAAGTTACGGGTAATTGGAAATGACACCAAAAGGCGAAGGAAACGCTTCAGGTGAATTTTGGTTTCTTTTTCAAAGCAAATGCGAATGCGGATATATTTAGAAAAGGAAATTGTTGTGAGTGCTCGAGGCAAGATGGTCAGGTGACGGCCAATTGATACTTTTAATGCATAAATTGATAAAATGTTTCGGGCATGGATTTTTCACATTAAATTAAAAACGGCGAACGAAAAAGCAACCCATGTGAGAGCATAATTAATCAAGGAAGCGGACCAAATTCGAATGAATTATTGAATGGCTTGGTTTTCTGCTATCGCAGAAGTAGCTCACCGCGTCTGCTTTCTCATTCACTGAAGATGCTGCTGCTTTAGTGACAATGTTCGCAATAATTCTAAGGATTTTAACACAATTCTCTTAATTTAACTTCATTGAAGTTACTTTTTTAAATTGTTCACTTTTCTTCATTGGAAGCGCCAATTTATGTGTATTTTCGGAAAATCCAGTCCATAATCCGTTCTCTGGAGGCAAAAAACAAAAGACATGATTTCAATTTAAGTAGCACAAGAACAAAATTTTCTGTATTTCCGCCATGCAACACAACTGTCGCTCTCTACATTTGGCTTATCTCCGAGAGAATGAGAGGCGGAAAAAAATATTGAATCTATTAAAAATGATTCACATTTATTTTCCCCAAATATTTCCTGTTGCATTCTGCTAGAAGTGTTGAGCGGATTCGAATTCGGTTAACAATCACAAAAAAGCGTTCCATTGTATTTTCTGTCTTTGAAGATGGAAGCGGAAACGATTAATGGGTGCCGGAAAGCAAAACTTCAATCATAAAACTGTCAAAATGTCCCGAAAACGGTTCGTCCTCAGATTTGTGAGTTGGATGGCATTTTTAGTGAAGTTCCGAATCTTAGCAATAAAATCGCCAAAACTTTTTGATAATGCCAAAGTAATTGTGTTACATTAGTACGATTTCGAATGAGGAAACCGGAAACTTTTTGCCGAACATTTTACTGACTGAACATTTATGACTTCGAATAAAATGGAATTTAACATATGCCATTTACCGAAGCAATTGTCAAGTTAAAGATTTTGCTCCTTATTTACGCCAAATATTTACGTCATGTTTGAAACAATTGAGTTTATGGTTTGGCCACCAATTAGAAATCATTTTCAGAATTTGTGTCAATTTATTACTGCAAATTGGGATTGCAAGGGGAGAAAAGTTGGAAATCAATTTCGAAGGATGGCGGGATTGATTCACCGGAAACATGAACAATTAGCGGGTAATCAGCGCAATATCAGTTCAACGACGTCAACGATAAATTTAATTTCATTTCAAATTTAAGTTTGATTTGCTTTATATTCGATGATTTTATGGTTGATGTGAACATTGATCAATTTTAAACTTTTCGCATCGATAACATTTTTATTGCAGTTCACTTAAATTATTTCATTTTTAATTTCGTTTCTTTGTTTCATTTTGCTCTGCCATCAAATTCATTGCCAATGAGAGTTCATAGACTGATTTTGTAAGAAACAAAAAGACAACACTGTATCTTTAGTAGAAACTAAAGACTCTTCAACTGATTCCATACTCTGTAACTTTAATGTTCAAAGTGTAAAATAAGTTGTTTGTGTTGATTTATCATCAGTATATAATTTCAAATTCAACTATCACCAATGTTCCTTTCACATGTGACATAGATCCAATGCAACTTTCAATGCTCTTTCCATTAAAGCCATTCAATTGGCTCTGCTTGGAATTGAATAATATCAGTGTCAAGATAGTTTCCTTGCTCAAGCCAAAATATATGAACACATGAACGGTGACCAATGAGTGGAATTTCAATCGTTATCCATATTTCGTGATGAAATATAATAATTGAATAATATCACATTTTTTCCCCAAAAACCTTTGCGTGCTTCTTGAGTCCAATGCGTAGCTGACATTTAATTTCTCCACACAAACCAATGCCACAAGATTTTGCGGCGAAAACGAAAACGCATGAACATTTTTGAATATTCTAGCGCCACAAACTTATCGAAAATGCACAACTTTATGTGGTGAAATCAAATATCATCTACGCATTGAACTTGAAGACCAACACAGAAGTTGTTCAGAGTTGAGAAAACATTTTGAAAGCCTTAATCGTTTTGGAATTGCTCAATAAATTGAAGACCAAAGATCATTGGACGAAATACTCACAAATTGCATTCCATACCGATGTTGTTTTGAATATAATTCATGGAACTAGTTGATCTGAAGGAATTCAAATGAATGTCACGCGGGATTGTTGTTTAACATTATTTGTATTTAACTAAACAAAATGAACTAATGTTCTGGAATGTGTAATATTCGCCAGGTTCTTTTAAGAAAATATATTTTAACAATAATTGTCAACCTTGAAGTCAGTGACATGATAGTGGCACATTTGCATAATTTCCAATTTATCTGTATTCAATCTATCTGAAATTTAATTTTGTAATATTGTATAACAATATGTATTGTATAACAATATTTTATTTTTTCAACATATTTATTTTCGCCATTTTAAATTTAGTAGCATTATCTGTTAATAATAATTGTTGATGAACTAAAAGAAAAAACCAATAACCGCATGCAAATGCGGAACGAATCAACCAGCACCACGAGTCATATTGCAATCACACTTGACCTCAATCGATAGCTGAAAAACTAGAATTTTGACGTTGGCTAGGTTCGCATTTCAGAAATAAAATTAAAGACGTGCCGTATCGCCGTATGCATTCAATCAAAAATTTTATTCTACATAGTTCAGGTATATTGAAGCACGTTTTAGGAAATTGAATTCCATTACCAGTTCATACCATCTTTCTTCCCCAATGTTCGGGAACCAATTATTCCACAGAACTGGAATGGAATTTCAATTCGTTCTATTCTAATAAGGCACAGCGTAACAATTAAAAGTTTTCAACTGAAATATGGATCATATTATAATTTGCCTGCCTATGAATTTCGGAGTAGTATTGCAATCCGTGGAATTTGTGCCATCGTAGCTAAAACAAGCTAGATGATTCATCTGAGATGCGCATAAATAACTACTTAAGGAATTCAACCATAATTTTGAATCGATTTTTTTGCAATAAAATCGGTGAAGCAAAACTTGCCAGATAATAATGAGTCATTAATTTGAAGTGAAATATTTGTGTGCAATAGTATTCGTGCGTCCCAGAAGAGTCGAAAACAAACCGGCTAGCCGAAACCATCTGCTTTACCACCACAAAATTTAATATTTTCTCACATTTGGTTGAACAGATGTTTGCCGTATTTTTCAGTGAAAAAAAGTAAAAATGCGAAAAGGCAGCGACAAATTAAGAAAAAAGGAATCAATTTAATGTAATAACATGCGAGAGAGGAAAAGCCCTCAGAATTGTGGCCATTTTCGTTCATATATTTGTAATAAATTTAAAATGCTTTTCGTTATCTGGTTAAATCCATTTTCCGCAAACATCGTCGTCATTTTCTTTTATATCTCGGGCTTTAATAAGTGGAAATTCAATTTAAGCCACTGTTCAAATCTTCGGGTAATTTCATTACTAAACATTAAAAACTAATTAAATGTGGAAAAATGTAATTGCTAGGGAAGGTGGTGACTGGAACATCGGCAAGCTGCATCGAATTGCCACTTGGATTAGCCACACCAAATGCAAGTCGATAGTTCCGAAAAGAGAAAACTAAAGACATTAAAACTATTTAAATGAGATGTCATTCTTATGGCGAATTGAGAATAATCTCTTACTCTCTGTGCACGCCGCAGAAACTCAAATCGGCAATCACATCAACTCTCCCTAAAGTAATATTCGTTCAAACTTGTAACAAGGTTTAAAACTTATTGTCGCGAATTTCAGTGCGGGGCTTCGGCTGCAGCAGCTCTCTTCTTCATCCAAAGCGAGAGAGACAGAGAGAGAGAGAGAGAGAGAGAGAGAGTGCGAGGGAGAAGAATAGAGAGGCTGAAATGGGACATTTGCGAGTTCATTCGGTTTCTTGAGTGGCACATATTTCAGTATTAGGATGTCGAGAAAATTCATTTGCTGGCATTTTGACTTTATTGTAAAATCAATCGAAAAGTCAAATCGCTTGTTAAATGCTTACAGGCACATGGGATCGCAACTTTTCAATTGAAAGAAAAATGGGGAGAAAAAGAGAAGTAAAGAAGGAAACAAAGTGCGAGATTGGAAAATCAGATTTGTGCGCATTTTGCTGAATAAAAATGGCAAAATATTTTTGGGAATTGTCTACATAAAAACTGATTACATTGAATGCGTGATATATGCGAAGAACTGACTCCGCAAAATTGTCTTCCACGCCGATTGATTTGCATTCCATCGAATGTTCCTAATCTCGGGGATATGGCCCACAATAACTGTAAAGCGCGGCAAAAAATATCAAGTACCAAATGTACTGCCTGCTTGAAAACTTTTTAAATCCCTTAAAGGCGAATTCGCTTTATTTATTACGTTTGAGAGCAGAAGAAAAAAACGACAGAGAAATTTTGAATAGAGGACATTTCCTTGTGGCAATGCGCCATTGTCTGCACGACATAGCAACTCGCTCTCGATACAAAGTAATTCCGAATATGCAAATAAAACTTTAACTCAAAGTAATAGAATAGATGAGAAAGACGAGATCTGCTCTTCCATGCAACGTAAAATGGTTTATGCGTTGAATGTTCGACAATCGTTTCAAACAATGATGTTCGAATATTATAATGACGGCGATGATGATACGATGTAATGTGGAACGCACAATCCCTCGATCAACAGTCTTTCAATATATACGCAAATCGATTGTGATAGCATGTGTCTGTGTGTGCGTGTATTGGGCGTTCATAAAATGGTATGGACCAAGAGGGTGAGAAAGAGAGAATACGACAAATGACGCTCTTCTGATACTGACATCTTCTTTCTACCCTTCAGTGGAACAAATTCCGTTTGATATGATAATGTGCACTCAACGCACATATCGTTTTCAAACGCTCACTTTCCGCATCGCTCTCGATTTTCCACAAAATCCACTATATATCAGACGCATTAAACAATAATATGCGCGTTCATTTTATAAATACAAAAATAAATATTTTGCCAGGGTCGAAATACCATCGTTTGCAAATTGTTAAGGAATCGACAGAGAGCAACAACCGACAATGGAAAAAGTGTGTTCAAACGAAAACGAAACAAAAAACCGAAAAGATTTTGAGCCAAATTATACGCAGAGAGAGAGAAAGAGAGAGGAGCGAATTTCAAGTTGAAACTGTAAAATGCGTTCACCCTTGTTGATCGTTGCTTCGTTTAATAACCCGAAGGGTGGTCGGTAAAAAGGCTTGTTTTAATTAAAAAATAATGTTTTTTATCGTTACATAAAATCTTATGATGCGAAACCGAAAAAAGCGACATCAACTCGAGCCAATGCCATGCAGTCAGAGTCAGTGTTCCCTTCCAGCATCAGAGAGGATGTATGGATATCACAGCGCGTCAAGTGAATATAGAGACGTAATGCAAGCATAACTTCGAGCGTAGTGAAAGGTATCTGTATGAAGATGAGAACAAACGATCAATCTCATAATTCGAGTATTTTCTATGAATTTTAAATGAAATGCGCTCACCAAAAAAAGAGGAAAGGGAAAGACAGAGAAAGAGAGTGGAAAGTAAGTTAGTATTAACAATGGCATCTCCATGATGCTGAGTACAATGAATTGAATGAGCGAGCAAAGGAGATAGAGATCGACTAACGTAGCAACAACGATACGCCGAGATAAAAGGGATTATGTGACGACAACGGAGAGAGAGAGAGAGAGAGGGAGAGAGAGACGGATCACTTCTTACCGGTTTGTTCGAATCCGAATTCTCGTGCTGGATTTCAACAACAAATACAATAGCAGCTCAACAGAGCAAAAAGCAAATACACAGTTCTTTTTATAATATTTATTCAATTCATTTTGTGTGGAGCACGTCTCTCTCTCCTCTGCCCATCATTTGCAAATTGATGGCGATACCGATAATATACACTGAATACATTGGCAATGTTTTTCTTCCTCTCCAACATATTTTTGCCTCTTGAGATTCTTTTTCACCCTCGCATTCTTTTCGCCTTCATATTAATAAATGCAAATTGATTCGGAATAAGTACCATCGACAATGTCAAGATACTTCGTAAACAAATATATAACAAATTTTTATTTACGTAATTAGAAACTCATCGAAAGTGGGTTTCGGGTTTTTCCTCTCCCATTTCTTGGTATTGCTGTTGTTTTGCTTTAAAATATGGATTTCTGATTTTCAAACGATAATATTCGATAGCAAAAGATTACTTCAGGAGAACAACTGCCACGGACGCGGAACTCTTTGTCAAATTCGAAACAATGCTTGCGCTGCCCTTTAGGCAAAATTAGAAGATTAATTGATTGATATTTACTTAGGACGGCGGCTGCCACAATTGCTCGCTCACATTACCATTAATTTTCCGGATGGAATTTATGAACTCTTTCTCTTGCGCGCTCGTTTGATTCATTACTCTTCAAATATTTGCCATTGTGTCAAATGTCTAATCTATAAAATGCATTGTTTGCAAATCAAACAAAATCAATCGAAATAAAAACAGAATTTTCTGAGAGGCTTCGGTCAAAACTTCCTCAATGAAATTCACTCGTTTGCATTGATGAGCTGACGTCATTCTCTGTAGATTCAGCTTGATTTCTGATTGATATTTATCAATTAATTAGGATAATTGCAAATTCTTGTTCCCTCAAACAGCATTATGATTCATATTCCCAATTTACAATATTCTATTCAATGGAATTGTTCACTTTCTCACCCGAATGAATCTCCAGAGAAACACATTGTTTGGCTGTGAATGATGTCAAATTATCAAATTGCCAGTAAAATGATATGACAACCAACCGGCTGTCGATTTCGCATACAAAAATGGCGAAACTGTTATTTCTTTTCCCCTCACTTTGAAAAAACTCCGTTTACTCGTTCGATTTTGAACATTGACATTTCAAGAATCTTGTTTATTCAAATTGGAAATGTATCGCTGAAAATTCAAATACTGTAGCCCCGAAATGCGGACGGCTCAATGTCGAAAATCTTCATTTAAAAACATATGAATGACTGTTGATAATAGCTGGGAGAAATCAAAGGCAAAATGTAAATGATTCATACAAATCGGGCGCAAACCACAGATGGGATTTGAAAGATTGTATCTTGCGAAAACAAATTCATTCCATTTCAATAAACTCGGTTTTGAATATTTCTAATGACAATCACGCTCCCATCGAATGTGTATCGCCGAGTGAGTTTACGCCGTTTGATTTCGAGCACCGTTAGGCACACGACACACTTTATTTCGACCCATTAATATTTTACGCCACAATTCGTCGTTTGGTGAATGCGAGCATGTTCGTGCTGAATGCGAAGTGCATCTCATTCGATAGTCGTTGGGAAGGGAGAGATGAAAAACCAGCACCGAATTTATTATAATTTGGTTGAATGTGTATAATTGCATGAGTAAGCGTGCTATTATGTGCGTAGCGAGAGTGCTGAAAAAAGGGGACGGTTAAATGTCTCAATAGTGTTGAGGGTTAACGCTATGACAGATTATGCACATATTTCGAACCACATATTGTCTCTTCTTGCTTTGCTCGAAATGTCAACTCATTTTCGATATGTGACGCTTGTGCATTTCGACGTTCCGCTCACAGAACTCAAATCATCATTCACAAAGTCGAAGATGCATGACAAATGGACGAAAGAATATAACAATAAATATTAGAGTGGATTAAATGCAAACCTCCTCTTCTATATACATTCGATCGATATATTTATATTGGTATGCACCCCACTTACATAACATTTTCATTGAATGGCAAAATCAAAAAGTGTATTCAATGAGTGCGCTTCACACATAGTGAACCGCGTCAATCCGCCGTCGTTATATCCAACAAGAGTGTTAAGGGTTTGACAGTTTGACGTTTTCAATGTCTCAATAAATGATATGAATTATTATTGAATATTAAATTTAAGTAGGAATAATCGGCTCAGCCGTTTTATTGATGCCCCATACATTATCAAAAACTTTGGTGTGGCTTGCGGATTTCGACTCAATGACTTTTTATTTTGCACCGAATAAACTAATGCGACGGTTTCTGATGCGGTTTCATAAAGCAAATTCTAGAAAGAGAAACGCTGAAAAGGCAGCAAACATTGCCTTACTCAACATGATACATCTCCACTCACGATATTTTTGTCCTGACTCAAATCTTCCTTACGATTTTGTTGCAAGTATCCTGAATATGGTTTAAGTCTTGCATGAAATCCATATGGCTCATTCACAATGAACGAATCACTCACCAATACCAAGCAATACGATTTGCCTCCCTCTCACCAACACACTATATGAACGGCTAACAACCAACAGTTGTGTATATCTATATGCGCAACAACGAAACACAAGTCATACACAAACATTGTGAATTCTATGCGATCCGAAGGGGTGCTTGGCACACTTCGTTCCATCCAACAACCGAGAGCTCGAAGGTTCGGCACATGCATTCGGTGTCGTCGTGAAAATCGTCGAAAGGCTCTCGTTAACCGTATAAATCTGCGCTGTTTTGCATTGCGCTAGTTAGTTCTGTTCGCGACTTGCAACCGATAACAACGCTAAAACACTTGATTCGTTCGATTTGATCGATTTAAAATTTATTAGACAGCGATAACATAAAAAATATTGCACTCTTAACTACATAAAGACTAACACTGTGAGTCAATTGCAAAAAGGTTTTGAAGTTTGATGCACGAAGGACAACAATTTTGGGAAAAAAAAACAATTTGATAAAACGTTTGAAATTTTACGCGTGTATTTGATTTGTTCGTTGAACTGTTTAAGTAAAAATAAATTTTTCCTCTGTCAACTACCGAACAGCTCGTTTTTACCGTGAATTAAAATGTAATTTTTTTCGAAAAATTATTTTTTGTTGTTGTTTGTATTTTGTGCCACAAAGCGAATGGAAAATATTTTGTGTAGTGCATGTTTTTTCTACGAACTGACAGATAAATCGTTGAATTTCAATGCGAAATATAACATAAAGATAAAAACGGGTTCGGCATACGAGACACAGAGAGAAAGAGAATTAAAAATTACATCATTGTATAAAGCAAATAAGCGGATAAATTTATAGTCAGTAAAAGCAAAATCGATTGGATCAATAATGCATAATATTTTTTTATGCAAATTATAGCGAACACATTTTTAATTGATTTAATCATTAAATTTATGTTGAGCGTGAAATGTGCTCCCACTTTTTTCATTCTATGTAATTCTACAATGTGAATTGGTTCGACGTAATTTTACAATGCTATCATCCTGAAATCGATAGGCCGCTTGTGAGATAATGCTTTTTTTTATGTAAAATGTCCATAATTTCACTGTCGAGAAGATTTTTCCTGATGAAAATCATTGCCATTATTAATTATTATCGAATATATCTCGTGCCAATTTTACGCTGCTTATTAAATGCATCAGTTTTTCAACGTATGCCCAATCTTGTTTTAACCTTTTATTCAATTGAATTTTTGCAGTTTGAAATCGACGGGAAAATTTATACGAAAATACGAGAGAGGAAGAGAAAGAAAATAATTGATAAAAGCGTTTTTCGCTGAAGTGACTGTTGAGAGAAATTTCGGCTAAAATTCTGATGATTAAAACTCTTTGTGTCAAAAGTAAAGGAATTCAATATCGATAGCATAGAAATCAGGACACTTGAGGTAGTTGATTTGATTTCAAGTGTATATCGAATGCCTGGAGTCGAGTGCGTCAATTACTTTTCGTTTGAAACCTAAAATTACGACGATACGTCAGGAAACGATTCGATTTTCCAAGTGACGAATATGAAATGAATGGAATTGTGAAGTATTTTTTGGTATTTGACATCGCCAAGTTTTGACACCCACAAAAAGAGAGTAGTTAGTGAATCAACCCAGATTGAAAATACATAAATATATTTGAAAAAAAAAAAATCTTACTAAAAAGTGGAGCATTCAGAGATAACGAAATAGGAATTGATAGCGGAAAAAATAGAGATAACGCTGTAGCAGCAGCAAAAACTGTAAAACGTCAAAAACACAATCATAATTTTTAAATATCGGAAATTGTGCTATGGTTTATCAAACATCTGGATGCGAATTTTAGCCATGGCGCACTGCAACAAGTCTAGGTGAGATTTTTTACACTTTATTCAAATGAACTTGTGACTTTGAGTCTGATTGAATTTATGTGACCGCTTCCGCCACGCAATCTCTCTCTCTCTCTGTCTCTCTGTGTTTGTGTATACAGAGATTGCTGAAATACTAAAAATAGGCAAATGCAAGTTTTTACCTGCAGCAAATGCAATCAATTTGAAAAATGTGGTTTACGAAAAACAACGAGGACCAACAACACAATCAGAAAATCTTTTAGTTGGAATATTTTTAATGGCGTCCGTGTTCCATATAGTGCAAAGTGAAATTATTTAAAAAGTTTGTGTGCTGCGGTTGATGAAATTAGTTGAGATTTTTGCGTTCGTTGTTGTCCAAGCAAATTTCCGATGAATATTGCTGCACATATAAAATCTGCTTCGAATTGATTCAATAAAATGCGATTGATAGAGAAAGAGAGTGAGAGTATTGACATGGGGATTTTCTCGATTCGCATCACAACAACAGCACACTTACACACACTTTAGCGATTGATGTCATTTACTCAATTGGATTTATCGTGTGAGATATATACACCATTTTTATTAGTTTCGCTGTTTCCCACTCTCAACGAAAATTGTGCCAGACGTATTTATTCATATGCGTTTCGTTCATTTATTTCGTTTTTGCGCGCATGGAATTGCATAGTTTTTATGTGGTTCGCGCGAGGCGAGCAATATCAATGTTTGGTTGTTATTTAGGAGCAACCACAAGTGGAAAACTTCAACGGTTGCGAATAAAGTGTTAGTCGATCTGCAATTTTCATTTAATTCGCACACAAACTGAGTAGGAAAAAGCGCACGTTGTAAATCAATGTGATGCTCTTTTTCACGGTTTCTATCTCTATCGCTCCATCCGTGAGTCTGGTGGTCGTTTTTCCCGTTATTCCGCAAAGCCAAAGCAATAAAGCCGTTTTATTCGCAATAAATATTGAAAAGTGGAGTAAATAAAATAATCGCATTGACTAAACATTCGCAAGTAGAATTTAATAATGGCCCTAAAACGCAAAAAACGCGTTGCAATGAATAATACCGTGCAAATGATTTGTGTGCGGTCGACTGAAAAAAACTTTTGCTGTTCGACCAAAAAAAAAAAAAAACGTGAATAATGCAAGAATATGGAATAGACGAGCAAAGATAAACTTAAAACTTGAAATACAATCGGCACTAAACCAACAAATGGCAACCCAAAGAACAAACTATGAGTGCGCTGAGCACAACTTGAATCACATACATTCACTGCGAATGAGATGAAGATGAAAAACTGCATGCGAAAAATAAACACAAGCAATCAATCTATCCAACATCCAATTTCATTCCAATTACGAATCTACTGTGAGAAAATTAAAACGATTTATTCGTGCTGAAAAAGTTTTCGGTGCAATTTTTTTCTAGCAATCTCAATCGCTTCGTGCGTTGCGTTGTATTTATTTTCTTTGCGAAGAAATACTTGTTCATGTCTCGAGATTTATCTTTAATGTTAACTTTCCCGTTCAGTGCGGTTTTTTGTGTGATTGAGTGAGTGTATGTGTGCCTTTTGTTCATTATTTTTATTTGCTGGCCGCTTGTTCACTTGTTAGATATCGTGTATAAGAGTGCTTTGCCATCTCGACGTTTCTATGTACACGGCTCGTCCGTTTTTTTTTTCTTTTTTTTCTTTTTTCCACATCAAACACTTCTTGCGCTTTATTCGTTTGCGTTTTCCGGGTTTCCATTTCACTTTGCCATCAATAGAATTAAAACACACGGAAAATGTTTTATTTTATTTCCTCTTGTCCTTTTTTTCGTTCTGCCACTCAATCGACGGTGACTGCGATTGGTTAAATGATCGAACTAAAGTAATACCCGAATGCAAATATACAGAAATTATTCAAACCGGTTACGGTGGAATATTGGAAAATTCAGTCGTAGACGTAGTCGTAGCCATCGAGTGTTGTGTGTATTTGTGAAGAAATTCCGATTTCACAAGTCGAATACAAGCAAACTCAATTACCAGTGAGGAATTTAATTTCGTTGGCCATGTTTGCAATTGCGGCAAAGATATTTTCCCCGAAGGAAAAAAAAATTTAAGGAGAAAAACAGCGAGTGCAAAATTTGCCCCGTCTCTGCACACTTTTTCGAGTCTTTGTTTAATTGCAATTAAAATGGAAATCGAGGAAATTCAATTCCTCAGCGGTTGAGACTGTGGCTTCCATTACATTGCATCACATTTCGTTTTTCAACCTCAATTTGAATGCGCAATATTGCACTTGCAGTTGGATCTCGCTCTCTCGGTCTCTTTCTGTCCCCTTTTCTCGCTCTTGCTTCGTTTTAACGATTCCAACAATTTCACTTGCATCCAAGTGACACATGCACACAATCCGAAAATTTTGCTGTCGAAAATGTTCGCTTCGAATCAAAAGTTTATGGATTTTCTAGGAAAAAACATAAAAATCTAAATTCTCTAGATTTGATAGTCAAATCCAGATTCTCCGGCCTTTCGTTCTTTTTTTCACTTATATAATGATTTTACTTGTCAGACATTTTTTTCCCTGAATTTTTGGTAAATGACCATTTTGCTGAGATTTAATTTGCCCAAGAACGACCCGTGCATCAAATAGGCTTAACATGTGACCCTTTTTCTGTACATGATGGTTTCGAATTGGATGCTTATAAATTATTCAATGGGAAAATTTGCAGGCCTCAATCGTTCCTCAAAAATGTGCAAATCCAACGCACAACTCAATCGGCTGACTTCTCTTTTTATATTAAATGGTATTGCCGTAACGGAACAATTTCATTGATATTGGGGAGAAAATGGCTCGTTCGCATACACAAAATAGTTCAATTCAATGAAAGCTATTCTAAAGAAGCATCCCAAACTCGAAAAAACACCATTTCGGAAGCGAACGACTTCAGTCATTAATTATTCCGTGGCTGTAAATAAATATGATGTAAAATAGTTTTATTTCAATATCAAATTGGAAATTGAGCCAGCTTCATTGATTTCGATCCATTTAATTAGATATGTGGGCGAAAACGGTAAATCAGAAAATGCGTATTTTGCAATCGCATGATTATTTCAGAAATTGATGTGCTTCGCTTGCTAAGGTCAAACACATTTGAAACGATCAATTTCACCGAATAGTCAATCAATCTTGGTCCCCTTGCGATTGAATTGCAAATGGCCGGAGTGTTAAGATATAACGACCAACACACGTAATAGTTGATTGACGTAACTTCTTCGGAAAATCTTCTCATGAGCTCAAGACCAAATTACAATCTATCATTCGGTGAAATCGTATCCAGAAATAATCTCAAAGTTTATTCAACGAGAGCGTATCGCAAGGAGTTGCGTAAACTTAATGTTAGACAATTTACTGGGAAAGTCTCTTCGTGAACAGTTTGTGATTCCATAGTTAGCTCAGATCTGATGAGTTTTAATGTGAAATACGCCTAATAAAATGTAATGCATTTTTTTTAGAAATTCATATTAAAATTCATTTTGAACCGAAAAAAAGTTGAACAAGGAAGTAATAACTTGACGTTGAACTTTGAACGAAAAGTTTGGATGAAATGTGTTGATGTACAAGTAAAAATATCAAAATTGCTCCACCCGATACAAGGAAAACTTCATGGAAATTGCGAAAAACTATTGCAATTACCTCTAAAAGGTTGATGCATTTTTTCAAGTACCGCAATTGATGGTACGAACCAACATTTGCTGCAAGTTTTAATGTTCATGGAACTAACTAAGCGGTAGCTGTTTTCGTGGAACCAAGTATGGAAATTGTTCGCAATTACCTAATTCAATAACAAGTAGCAAAAGTAGATAATCGGAAATTAATAAACTTCGATGAGATGAAGAATCTTTGGCTTTGCATTTATCAATTGAAGCAGCTTATGCAGTACTTAATATTCAGAGAAGCAGCTTCCGTTTAGCGACTTGAAAATCGATAATAAATTGAAAAAAACATTTTTCATCGATGTTAAGAGGATCTAACAATATTGGGACGTTTGTTTTTCCAAAGAAGAAAAAAAAATTTACTCCGCTTCGCATAATCATTTTCATGAAAATTTATGCACACAAACGGGATAATATGCAGAGTACGTGACATCGACGCAAGTGATGTGACCAGATTTAGATTTGCTGTGGCTGTATTGCAGCGAAGATGAAAAACAAGAGCAGGTATTGATTCGAGCAGCAGAAGCAGCAGCGTTAAATGATCGCACTTTTTTATGATTAGTACCGTTCGTTTTATCGATTATCGATGGAGCCGCGCAACCATTACATTCAGTTCGATTGAGCTTATAATGTATAATGCTGTGACTGAACAGGAGCTTGTACATTTGTGAGCAGATCATTTTCGAAAAAGTTATGTAATCAACTGTTAAAGGAAATTACGCAGAGCGGTAGAGATTTTTTTTTATTACTCAAGATTTACTTAAATTGAAATATTAAATAAATTATGACTGCTGGGGATATGACATTTCAATGATGCAAAAACACCCGACTGCTAAGCAAATGAAATGAAAGTCGTTAATATTTTATGATTGACGCATTTAATAACGTTCGAAGGCAAAGCGGGGACATTGAATGAGACGCGAAAATCGTAAACAAAATCAAATGAAAACGTGTAAAATGTAAATATTACAGGCGCAAAGCATTTATATCACGGCAAAAGCTCAATTTCTGAGCTCCTTCTCTTTCTCCTGCTTTGCTCTCGAGCAACGGAAACAGCGGGCGGAAGATGTAACAGTCTCAATGTGCACATGGTTCAAAGTGTCTGTATTATTTCAATAACAATTTGTTTACTTTATTTCTTACTCATTTATTGGTGTTCGTGTGCTTTGGCAAGATGCTTTCGCGACCAAACACAATCACCCATACATATCCGAACATTATTAATGGTTTTTCGTTGTTTCAAGCGATTTGTTTTGCTCATTCAATGCAATACGGGTTGGATGGCGTAAAGCGAGTGGGATGAAGTGAACGAGGGAGAGAAAACAAACGAATAGAAGTGAATAAAAATCCTGAACAAGTAATATGACTGCGTCGGCTGTGCTCTGCAACTGAAGCTTAAGAACGATGAAAAGAGCGCCGCATATACACTTTGCGTACATAAATTCTAATATTCCGTTGAAATTTATTGCGATATGCACCCTTGTTTTCGTGTTTCCTCTTTGTACTTGCTCGAATCAGGTTCATTCGATGTGCTTTTTTATTCGGTTCTCTTTGTCTTCCATTGCCGTGCTCAACTCTATTCTATTCGTTTCTAATGCTGTTTTGTCTTATTCGCGCGTCCGTTGTTCGGTTCATTTTTATTTATGACCGAATTCACATGTCTTTTTCTCCGTCATTCTGCCATTCCGACGTTTTAACAATATTGTATGTGGCTTATTGTCTGCCATATGACGATTTTTTTCATCGTCTTTGCTGATGCTCCAACTGTGGCATCGGCATTTTTTCTCTCTCAAATATTGTCGACGATTCGTGTATGTAAACGATGCTAGAAGATACGCTGTGTCACCTTTATTTGAAGCTCACATTCGCATTTGATATTTCAAATGCCGTATTTACAATGGCAATCATTTATTTCGTTCCGAGCGTGACAGTGAAACTCGCGTGCGGGGTGATTGGAACACCGTGCAACTGGAAAAAAAATGCTCTCGCCTTTTTGTTTAGCATCTTGCTTCTTTTCACATGAAGCGATAGCATATCACCAATTCGTACATCTCGTGAGGACAGCAACTGTATGTGCGTTGTAAATAAATATTGCGGTTGCTTCAGTGTCAATCTTTTTTTCTGGTCGTTTCGCTTCCATTTTATTTGCATTTATGCGATTTTTTGTGATTTTGTGTGTGTGCGGTTGACGAGCAACCGATCTGTTTCGTATTTGTTTTTCTACTTGTTCCTCTTAAATTGCGTGCGTCTGAAACACAGGATGAATGTGATTGAACTTGAACATGTTATCGAAGCGAAATAAATACGTGCATCCCATCCGAGGGGGGAAAGAGAAATTATGGTTGAGAGGAAAAAAAATTAATCGAGTGCAACTAAGAAAAGTTGGGCTTTCAAGATAATTCGCAAAGATCGAGAGGGAAAAAAGGAAAAAAAACGAACTGAATGGAATAAATTAACTACATTTGCCGATGTCGAATGGTGAATATTTTAATGATATGAAAAATACCCAAGAATTTTCATTTCAGCGTTTTTATCAATCAATTTGCACCAGATGAAATAGAATTTTGCTTTTGTATGCGCGAGTGTATGACGTATTTATTACACCTGTACAGTTGTTTAATTCATTATTTCGCCAGATTTTCCTTCTCTCGATTTTTCTCTGCGAACATACGCTTCAGTTCTTCCACAACGGCACAAAGCCATTTTCGCGTTTCCATTTCGTGAGCAGGCATTCAATTTGTGAAAAGTACTCGCGCAATTTCATAATAATCATCCTTCAATCGATAACCATCGGAATGGTTGACGACATAAATTTTCAATAGCAATGTTGTTAGGCATATCGAACGAGTCAATTTGATATTTGATTGAAAGTCAGTAACGAATGCTAAGTGTATCGATGGCACAAGCAATTTTCGAGAGTGACAGCAGCACGCAAAGTGATTGTATAGCACCTGGATAAGTATGTTCGATGGCAGTTTATGTAAGGCGAGCAGTGGAGTTAATTATAAGGAAAGCTTTCTAAAATGATTAAACTTTTGACACAATTCACATTGATGTTTCAAGGAAGCCAAAATCAATACTTGCCAAACCGGTTCTCGGAAATTAAAATTCTTGCATTTTCCATGAATATGGAGATGGATTTCTTTGGATCGAATTCCGCAATTTCAATAACCTCTTCGTTCCTTTGCAAAATACATTCGATTAAAATGCGATTAAAGTGAAAGTAATATTGGCACTGAGAAGCATTGAGGTCCATCAAAAATATTCGAATACAATGGAATTCTTCGGTTCAAGTACTTTTTAACTAGTCACGAACCCAATCCGAAATTTACGTTTAATTTGGATCTACCTTCGGATGCATTGCAAGCCGATCCCAGCAACAGCACTCCATCGAAAACGAACATAGATTATGGCTTGGATCAATAAAACATAGTTCAACTAACGGAAGCCCTTGTCATTCCAATTATTACAACCGTTTGCCACTTGCCATTTCGTCATAAAATAACAGCACGTACAAAAGACCGAAAAGACCGAGAGAAGAATGAAAATGACATAGAGACACGGCAAAGGGGGCAAGCAAACGAGTGAGATTGCGTGAAAGGCTAAATGTAGCTCGACATTGTCATACCATATAAATACTAAACAGTTGTCGATCATTTGGACACACAATGTTGGCATTTGGCCGTAGTGTATAATCGTTCAGTTTTACGGCTTAGGCTGAAACAATTACACATTCTGACTTGATGCCAAAATTAAAAATCATAAATCTCAATGAAAGTGCTGTGTTGAAGACACGCGGTATGAATGAGTGAAAAATGGGTAGCAAATGTATGCTAACAAGCGTAACGAATGCAGTCGATTTGGGGTAGAGCAAGCCTTGTGAAAAAGTACTTAATTTTAAACTGAGAAAATGAGAAATGTTCAGGCGAATCTCGATGAATTATTATTATTATCATTACATAAAGCACATCGAAGCTCTTGAAGCACGTGCCCTCGACGGCGCATCGGCTTGTAAAATGTTTCCATGATGCGTAATAAAAACGGGTGTTTTCTTATTCAATCGTCCTTCACATCATCGGTAAAATGTGACTGCTAAATTATACAACATTTTAAAGATGCGTCGCATGAGTCAAAACGAATACGAACTGTGGGACGAACGATACTTCTGGAATATTTGACTCGTCATTGTGGCGTTTATTGATTGAATGGATTCTGGATGATTAGTAAGGTATACCATCATCGTTGATGCGCTTATCTAAAGACAAAAAACGCATCGAGATAATCCAATTAAAATTTTCGCTAGCTCCCTCGATCTGTCGCAGACGGTGTACACATTTTTCCGGCGATTGTTCTTTCGATGTTGACTTCCACCGGCTTATCGTGTCACTGAAGCGAATCAAGTTTACGAAGAGTATCGCGAGCGCTCGTACAAATGTATTGGTTTTATCGATGAGCATGGAACAGTTTATTTTCTCTCTCTCTCTCTCTCTCTCTCTGTTTCCGGCGTCGCATCGCATGACAAATACAAAGTTGAAAATGTAATTTGGAATTTTGTAAAAGATATTGTGTTCTGAAGCTGACGCTTGCGTGAGGATAAATTGTGTAACAGATGTGAGCGATGTGTATGCTCTCTCTCTCTCTCTCTCTCTCTCTCTCAAAATGTAAACGAAACTAAACAATGCAATGATATAGATAAAGCGAAGAATTGCAAACACAAACTCCACCAATCGCTGGAATGATAAAAAGACAGAGCACGTGCACCTCCAAACTTTGTGTCGCCTTTCTGTGTGCCGAAGCACAAATTGGAACGGCAAAAACACAGACACACCGATTTTATCGATCTATGAATTCGAGAAACAAAAACATTTCGAGCAACCACTTTTCGAAACAGTCTTCGATGCGATGAATATGCCTTTTCCTTTCGCGATTTCTGCTTCCACACACTCGAAACACAAATAATTCGATAATAAATTATCAACTATTGTATAATTTATAGGCCAAGTAACCCGTGCGCTGCATAAACTCACTCGCCCACGGCTCACACCCATGGCCCGATGTGTGCTTTCGCGAGCCATTGCCACATTTCACAATAAAGTATAGATTACGCTTGTGCGTAAACAAATATTATAATAGAAATAATAAAGTTCAAATTGAATTTGGATGGATGCGATTTCGTGTATTGCAGGGTGGTCGCAATTCCTGGAAAACAAGGCGCGGTCTTCGCCACAAAGCAATCTGCTGTTATTTCGAAAACAATATCCTGAGCTATTTTTAGTACACCAATGGAAACAGAACGTCCACATTCACATTCACTTCCAGATCGGCTGCGGATGATATAATCAATTGTGGAACACCCTACAGCCTTCGGCATTCACTGTACTCATAACGAAAACCATATTCGAAATAAACAAAGCACAAGATTTATGCGTATTTGCACAATAAAATTTGTAAACAATTCGCTCTCCCTCACTCATGATACTTCCCAGTGTTATTATCCGCCGACAATGAAATAGTATATAGACATTTTGGCTTGCTTTCGGTTTCATCTTGTACGATTTTTCTGTCGTCGGCTCCTGCTGCTGCTGCTAGCAAACGACGCATGCAACCAAATACAATTATTATTTAAAAATCTAACCAAAATGATTATAAATATTGTCCATGGTATGCGTATGTTTGTACTTTTATTGGCACTGAAACTGTCAAAATTAGGTTTCCCATAGAAACAGTGAGTTATTTCAGTTGTTTGGCGTCGAAGCATATCATTCTGTCGGATGAAGTGATGAGAGTGAACTCAGGAAATAGAAATTAATTGAACAAAACAACATGAAAAATTGAATCAATACAACTGCTACAGCGTACGACAGCCAACAAAGTTCAAAATAAATTGGGTCTATAGAAAAAGGGAAACTTTTCATTTGAATATTAAGCAAAATAATTTTATAAGAGCAACAATCAGCTTTTTCAGTTTCAACAGCTTCATAAGCCTGTCTACAGCGCCATATTGAGTTCACTCAGTTTTCCAATTATTCCAACTCGTTTGGCTCATCAGGAGGAAGACGCTGTGCAAGTGATGCTTTTTCTTTTTCTCATAGCTGTCGACGTCATATTCAAAATGAGTGCGTTTAATGAACTTTTGAAATGTCATATTCACTAATTTCACAGAAAACAAATATTCAAATTCTTATGTTGTTTGAAGAATGTATCAGCTTTTACATAAAATAAGCGAAAAAACACAAAACATAATTAAATGTTTTTTTGTCAATTACAAGTTGATATTGAGTGCGTTCAATACCGACCGTGTTGTCACACAGAGCTAATTTCACACAACTGTCGGGTGGTGGCTCTGCCAGTTACACAATGCCATATTCAGAGTATAATATAATCAAATGCCAGTCGATGGTTTGGATTTTTCCAATTTTCATCTTGGAAATTCTCCGGATTTTATGGAACGGATCTTGTGCATCACCGGTGGTTCACATAATAGTTTGTTCGTAAATTTGGCTCGGCTTGTCTTCTCCTGTTAAGCTGCATTATTCACTTGATTCTTTTCAATTTCAATTAGATTCTTCGTCTATATTTAAAATTAGCAAAACTTTAACATTTTCACAAAATTTTATGGCAGCATTCTTGAGATTGTTATAACTTTTGTGTGTTTGCATGCACACGGGCGCTTCCGAGAGCTATCGCTTGAATTCGAACAGGCAAAGTTTCGTTGAAAATGAAACAAATGACGATTCGGACGAACAAGTAAGCTGGATCATTTTCAATGCAGGTTTTGGATGGTTTATTCACAAGCGAAGATCTCTCGAAAAATCATTGAAACAAGCAAAAAAGTGCAACGCAAACGAAATAAACAGCGAGAGCGGATTTTTCCTCAGCTTTATAACTGGCATAGAAGTTCGCCTGAAACAAGTTCGGAAAAAGCAAGAACACTCGCCTACACCAATGATAGCCGAATATAAAATGAATACGCTTGTTGTGTTGAACTACTCACAGAAAGATTTTGCATTCAAATATAGAACAACAATTATAAGAGTGTCTGTATGTTCGTATACTCAAATGCCGAATTACCAGCGATTGAGTAGAGCCACAGAGAGAATCGAGCAAATAAGTTTTAATTAAAACTTATAGGGAGTTCAAATGATGAAAAAGACAAGGAAACGAAAGAGCAGGAAGCATTGTTAATACGGCTGTGATGTTGATGGGGTTTTGCGCCAAAAATTATTATTATTATATCGACGAGTGGCGGCGGCGGCGGTGGCAGGAAAAGTGCCAGAACGAAAGTTTGCTTCACTCTGCCTGCATCTTTCTGGCAAGAGCGTGAGACCCGAAAGCATATTGTACCCTCGTCTTCCATCCGCTGTCGCTCGTGCTCAGCAATTCTGAGCGCTTGCTACCGACCAATACTTTTCAGCAAAGGCATCTCAAGGGTCGGTTTTCTTTAATTAGTCTTATTATGAACGTTTCTTTTCATTTTGTTTGCTTGAGATGAAATTTTTTCGGCATATTCCAACGTAAAACAATGCAAATTGGTTCTTTCCTCATAATGAGAAAATTGAAATTGAGTGTGCGCGAAGATAATAATTTGAACAAAAGAAAATCCAACAAGAAAAATATCCGCATAATTATGTTCGCAATTCGAGGAACGCCAGTTTAAAATTCAGAGATGCGCGCACGAAGGGATATAAACATATTTCTCACTCAGTCGCCTTGTCAGAGAATGGGAACTGACCTAACGCTGCATTTTTTCTTTGCTTCTGTAACTTTAATTCAGCGTCTAATTTTTCTAATTATGGAAAATCCTCAGCACTCCAATTGGTCGCTTCTCAGTTGCACGGGTCGTACAGATTTGCCTGAGAGCGGTGAGAATTAAAGCGCGCTCGTACGCACCACCGTAAAATATTCGTGCGCATTTGGATGCTCAAAAAATCCGAACAAATTCCCATCATATTCCAAGTGATTGCATTTTATGTTCTTGTTAATTTTTTTCGTCTTTCACTTCAGTTCCGCTAAATTGCGAATCAAATGACAAAAGTAAATAGGAAAAAAGGTTTCGTTAGACGCACCAACGTCAAAATTAATTTATGAAACTGAGAGTTCATGCCGATACAATTTGGTGGGAAACGAAACTCCATTTGACTCTCCGTCCAGTGACTAAGGTAATCAATATAAAATGATATCGGCGAATTCCACAATGACAACAAACATTGATAAATCCGCCACTTCTGGTGGTTCGTGCTATTTTCGAATGCGGCATCGCTCTCTCCCTCCCAACAAAAAGATATACGATACGACTAGATACGCCGAAAACTTTTCATCTAATTTGTGTAATGCGTCTTTAAAAGTAAGATGAAATGATTATTTGGAAGACTGTTGAATGGCATATCCGCTGCTCTTTCTTTGACCACCCTACAGCTGAGCTGTCTTCTGAAGCGTAAGTGCAAATGTATTTGGTGAAACGCGAAAAGCGGGGATGGTGAATGGACGAAGGAGAACCAAAAAAAAGCTGGGAACGAATCAGAGAAAAAAATCGAAAGATTGAATCTCAGATATTTCATTTTGGTCGTTCGTTCGTTTGATACACAAAATCATGACATGAGAAATTGAGAGAGAGAGAGAGAGATTTTTTGGTGTAGATTAATAAATAAAAGTGAATCAACACGAGCATAACATCAGAGCGTCTATTTACAGCTTTTAAAGCTTATGTCGCTATATTCTATTTGCCGTTTGCTCTGTGACTTGATATCCATGCATTTGCACATTATTTTTGCATGATTGCCATTTTGGAAGATGTCTTTTGATGCTGTTAATTCAACTAAATCCACCCTTACCGCTTCAGTCAACGCTTCAAACGTAAACGAGGCGAATGTCAAATTTCATTTTAACCAAAAATATCTACACAGAACGCATCACAATGCAGATAATCTCGGTGCTTATGGTCCATCTTCCGTCGACGGCAATTCCTTGGAGCGACGCACACAACAACGTCCAAATTCAAGAGAAACATTCTTGTGGTAAAATGGAATTGATAACCCAAAACATCTAACGAATACATAAGATGATCATTTGCTCTTTGATGACATTTCCACTGTCTGTTTGTCATCTCACTGTGCGCTGACTGAACTGAATGTCAAAATAATGACAAAGGAAAAACGGCCGGAAATGTGTTGCCTTGAAATCGTTCGGGAATGAGGGAAAATCGCCCATCGTCATTTGGCGTAATGAAAGTGATTTTCAACAAAGTCACATTCGTGAGCAAATTCATTTGCTCATTGAAAAATTTGATGATTTGAATGATTCGGGAACAATGGCAGATGACAGAAAATCAACATTTGCTGAATTTGCCTTTAATGAGTTTAATGACTTCGAACTTCAATGACGCCGAATTCGGCTTGAAATTTTTCAAGATTTCTGCTCTCTTCAATCGTCTCAAGTGCATTTCATTTGAGCTCAAGTTCAAAATTAAAAAAAAATTATCACTGAGCCAGCCATGTATATAAGCAAAGATTCGCTCACCATAAAAACAGATATTCGGTTTATGTTAGTGCGCGTTTATGAAAGGCAATGTTCGTCCGTTTGACTGCTGCTGTTGCTGCTTAAGATTGTAATACTTTTAATGGAAAATATTTTCATTCGTTTTATGCATGGATTTTTATAGTCGGCTATAAAAAATTTCTGCCGTAATAACAATAATCTCTTCATCGTTGAAGCACCAGTCTCAATTGATCACAATGAGAAGATAAATTTTCGGCGGCGAAATGCCATTTTGTTCGAAGGAAGCTGTAGGCTTTTGAATGGCCAAAATGCTGTGAAGGTTGTTTCAAAATGAAAAAAATCGAAATAACTAAAGTGAAATATATTTTAGAATGGTTGTACCGATGTCAGCAAATTCACACTGATTAGGCGCCACCAAACATAATGAAAATGTCTCAATGCAATGCGAGCCAAAAAGCCGAGATTGAATTTGATTTGGGCTGAATCGTGAAAGGATTCTGGATGGAAGGAGTTTGAGCTGGAAACGATGGTAGCTATATATAAGGTACACCATTTGTCTAAGAGCATTTTTCGCATCTAACAATTTTTCGGCCGCATTTTTAAAGCATTCATCGGAAATTGGAAATCTTTCGTGCTTTTTTTCATGTTATTTGCATTCATTGAGTTTTTGACATGTCGCAGCCATCACAAAACCGTCGCTCGTACTTCCGAATTGTTTTTACATCAATGCTGATTACATTTGATTCCCGGTTGTTGATGGTGACGGTGTAATTTTTATCGCAAAATGTCACTTATTCGATGTTTTGCACGCACAATGACTTTACCACGCTTGAACTCTCCTGTGCAGACACCTACACGCACATTGAGTGTGACTCACAGAGCTTAGATCCAGTCGAAATGCGAGAGCATGCGGGCGTTTGCGCGCAAGAGGGGGTGTTAGCAAATGTGCTGCTGTATCATGCTGCGAAACCAATTTACATAATTCGAAGAAAAACAAAATTATATCGTATTGTGTTTGCACGCCAAAACAAAAACCAGGCGAACGAACCATAAAATAACACAAACGTTAGGGAGAAAGAAAAAGGCAAGCGAGCAAAAAAGCACACGGCAAGCGACAAGCGACAACAGTGGCAGCAGCAGTAGAGCAACTGTATAAAACAAGAAACGAAATGAATTCCAAACAAAAACACCAATTGCTCAGTGGTGCACAACCGAACAGTGCTGATATCGCTGCTGTTCAGTATCTGTTCGACATTTGTACTGTTGATGGTAAATGGCGTAAAGAGCAAACTGAAAAATGCTCACACCGACAAAGAGCGAAAACGAGAGCATAGAATTTTCAGCTGTATAATTTGTGTCAATTTCAAAACAATTTCGGTGATGGGGTGTTTATGGCATTTTATGTGCTGTATATATTTGTACGTGTGATGTGACATTAGACGCGTACATTTGTTCGCCGCTGTTGTTGGTGCTGCTTTTTTGTTCTGCCGCTACTGTTAGCTTTTCCCATAGGTTTTTTCCCTGTCTTCTACAGGTTCTGATCAATTCAACATAAAACGCAGATCTGTTGTAAATGCTTTTGCACACAATTTATCGAAAATTGAAAGTTTGTTTATTTATGTTAACTTTTTGTTTTGCTCCCCATCAGTCGATGCATTTATACGAATGCTTTTGTTCCAATTAGTTCGATTTCGACAATTTGGATCGTGAACTGCCGAGGTGGATGCGGATAAATTTAATTGAAGCAAAATTGAATTCAGAATTTAGTATAAAATCGAGTTTGATTCCTTTTCGTTGACAAAATGCGAATGACATCAAATCTTACCAAGTTCTACATTTCGTTGTGACTGATGCCAAATGCGATCGCTGTAAAAAAACCATTTGCAAATCAAATGAAATTATTCAAAATTCTCGCCAATCGAAATGAACACAGGCAAAATCAATCAATATCAATGTCAATTCAAATGTAATTTCCACGAAAATTCAAACAGAATCGAATTGAGCGACAAATTCCATTTCGATTCTATTTTTTAATATGATCAATGTTCAAGTTCTTGGAAAATAAAAAGCGAATTTCGAAAAATGACCTTGCAAGAAAACGTTTTTGTCAATTCGCATCCAATGACACGAGAATGTTTGAAATTAATTTTATGGAATGAATCTACATCAGATTCGGCTATTGTTGTATCGATCAGCCCATTTTTAATTCTTATCAATGATTTTGTGCTTTGAAAACATTTCGAACAAATCGAACTTCGGCATCATTTCGATTGTTGAACAGTGAAATGCTTTTTATCGTTTACGTTTTGAAAAATTTTGATTCATTTGGGTGGAAAATCGAATTATTTATAAGCAAACGCCTAGCCTTTAATCAAAATAATTTAAAATGCTTCAGGATGCCATTTCAATTGTCTTCGCAATGAGCTTGCAAAAAGGTGCGAGAAACTGCCCGAACGCACATTATTGGTGAGGTGCGAATTCTTTCCGCTTCAATTAAGTTTAATTAACATGTGTTGATTTTTGACTCTTTGACATACTTTAAATATATATTTAATTAATTGGAATCGGTGAATGAGAGAGCGCACACAAAATGGATCGAAATTATAACCGATTTCCGCATGTTCATTCGACCGGTACAAGTGCGTGCAGCGCTGCCATATTTGCGGGTGTAAATATATGCTGAATATTGTATAAACTGCTGGTGTCAAAGCGGTACACAATGATTCAACATGCACATGGAAAAAGAGATATGGATAGAAGGCGCGAAATAGCGGCAGAAAAACGCTTCAAATTGAAATAATTACATTTACATAATATATGATCCTAATTACGCGTATAACATAGTCTGAGTTGAATATGGCCGCAAACATGGAAATCTGATTCATTTCCATTTTGAACGATCGATTTCTTGTTCGATTCATTACGAAAAATCATAAATCTCAGCTAGATCGTTCAATGGATTCGGGTTTGAATTCCATATCGGGATGCAATTGCATTTTCTCTCCCTCTCGCACTCTTTGAAATGCGCTTACCGAGTGTTCGATATTGCGAATCAATATGCTTTTTGGTTCGAATGTGCTTAGGTTGGATAAAATCTGATTGAAAATCGTTCGATCATAGCAGAAGCCACGCAATATGTAAAGTTAGTCGGGAAAACCAAACAAATGCGCTGATGAGGAAGTGAACAGCGGAGTGCAGGAAAAAGGAGAGTGAGGAAGACTCGGCACTCGCATAATTCATTTCTGTCTTTTCAAATGCAATCTGAACGAGCGTTATCTATATTTTGTATATAATTGCATTTGGCCATTTCGCATTCATGTGAAAGTGGCATCGAATTCACAACGAATTGGTTGAGCTCGAAATTAGATGCTAAACACGTTTCATGTTCCGTTTCATTTAAAAGCCGAAAGCAATTTTTGCTCAATGCTATCAGAACGTCAATGATGATCGCAAATGCCGCATTCACCAATAGCGATTACGAATATTCGATTTATGAAAGAGAGAGAGGGAGAGAGAGGGAGAGAGGCAGTATGAGCATTCCATTTCGAGAACGCAATAAGCATTTGAATCATGAATAAATCGAATTTAATGCAATAACGCGTTTCTTATACGATCCAGGCTAAAGTAAACGAATTAAGAACACATTCGTTCGCATAATCGCAAACAGTTTTCCCAATCTCATTCATTAGACTCGGCAATCAAATCTTGCATAAATATGTATTATTCAAGTTATTTGTGTGTACACGGAAAGCAAACAGAAAAATGTTATCATTATTTCCCTTTTAATAAGTTCGCTTAAATAAAATACGTTCAGATACTATAATACGGAATTTTTATCAGATTACATCGCACAGTGCAAATCGAATTGGGAGTCAGTCATAAAAAATCCGCTCTTTGCCCCCGTGCTCTTTGCCAGAGAGAAATAAGTTTACTTGTACAAACTTTTCCGCACACAAAGCGTACATTAACTCGAACGAAAATCTGCTCGAAATACTTTCATTCATAATATTTGATTAAATGACTGCCAAATATGTTTGAAACTCTGTTTTTGTGTTCGGTTGTCGTTTCCTTCTTCTTCTCCCGGCTATCTACGATTCGCAATCAAACCGAGAAAAGACATTACATTCGTTCAGATGGGCATTCCAGTCACATTTTCGAGATTGTGTAAAAGAATGTTCGAACGAGAAAGTGAACGACAGAAAGGCGGTTTTTGGTTCCGTTTTTCTGACGTTCATTGATGTATCGATTGCTTTTGGTCCTGGTTTTGGTTCACAAACGCACTTCTATCAACCGTCCCCTATTTCGGCAATGCCGTTCGGTACATTTTCGGACAAATTTCTTGATTTGATCAAATAAAGCGTAAATTGAAAGTAAACCGAATATAGCAGTTCTAAAGGCTAACAAAAACATTCCTATGATCGCAAAGATTCCCTATCAACTTGTGTGTGTTTCATTGCACACCGATAGCCCCCAAAGCAATATGAAACTCACCTGTTTGTTATTTATACGAAAGTTGGCTTCGATTTTTTGCCATCGTTCAAGTGAAAATAAGCGAACGCGTTGGCAGCGGCGACGGCCTTTTTTCCACCGCATTCTCATCACCTAAATCAAACGAAATTGGTGAAGCATTAGATGCATCATGTATACATATACAGTGAACCGGAACTTTAGTCAGTCTCTCAATATTTATTTTACGAATTTTCGTCTCAAGGCAAAATAAAACGCAAATAAATGGGCTTAGTTCTTATGGTTGGGCATGTTTTTTCCTCCTTTTCTTCTTTTTTTTGTGGTCATTTTCAGAGTGGGTCCATTTCGTTTGGATGTGGAGAATAAAACGAAAATGCCTTGGCTTCTTTATTTCTTCTGTTAAAATATTCAATAGCCATATTTGATTTTCATCACCGATTTCAGGATGAAAGGGAAGTGAGAAAAGCTGCCAGCCAAAAAAAGTGAAGAAGAAAAATGCTGGCGAATCAAATGCATGCAGCATTTTCTCTTTCGTCTTCTTGAAATTTGCTTGTCGTGCATGAATATTTAAGATTCGATCACGATACCGAAAAAACCACAAAAAATGGAGCTTCCCGACAAGTTTGTGTGCAAGGGTTTCGTTTGAAAAATAATGCATTTTTAAGGAGTTCAATGGTTTTATGATTAATTCTATTTGTGAAATGAGGATGCAAGAGAGCGGGAGAGAGAGGGAGAGACCTCACAAAAGCATAAAAATGCGTTCGGCGATCCACCAGATATAGCCGCAGAGAATTTGCTCCGCTTTTATTAAACAGTACACACCCACACAAATTTCAAAAGAAAAAGTCTGTTGAGCGTTTTTCATTCTTTCTTTCTTTATTTATTAATGTTAATGATGCTTTTGCATCGGTTGCTTAGGGTTTGGAACGGTGAATATGGTTTACGCATATAGGAAAAGGAATTTTGCACTTCACTCAACCAAAAAGTCGCTTTCTTTGTTCCTTTCATACTACACTAGTGCGTCTGTTCTCAATGATGCCTGCACACCAAACAGAGCGAAAAAATCCGTTCACAGTGGATTTTTTCGTTGCTTTTGTTCGATTGGTTTTTTCTGCCGCTGCCGTTCGGACTCCATTTGAAAAGTAATTTATTTTTATTATGAAAACCTCGTAGTAATGGTAAGGCTGTGTCCACATAACAGACCAACGGTTAAGTTAGAATATACGAGTATTCGCATTTCATCAGTATTTTCAACCACATCGATTTATATAAAGCAATTCATGAAAATCCAGAAAATTAATTTCATTCGTCGGGCATTTCGTCTTCCAATCATGCTTTTTTCTGCTCGATATTTTTATTCATGTCAGATTTTTTTAACAAAGTATTTGGAAAAACGCACACGAAGACCTGTTACGCCATTTGAAAAATGGTGATTTGAATTTTTGCACGGCGACCGTCGACCACCGTTCTTTGCGATAATACATAATTTGGCTGTGTACTTCACAAGAAATGTTATGCAAACAAACAAATATGAAGCAAAAAAAGAAAAAACACAATGTCGCGGCCCTCCCCGGCCTCGCTTAGATTTCACTTTATTAATATTTTATGGCATTTTTATGTAAATAGCGCGTTTGTGTAAAAATTGCAACATGAACTGTAATAAATTGTTTCCACATTCATGGCAGATAAAGAAGAAAAATGCTGCGAGAGTAGTGCGAGGTAAGACGCGGTCTTCCATTTCATTTATTCGTTCTTTGGTGGCGGTGTTGCTTTTCGAAAAGATTTTTGTGGATTACGCCTCGAAGTTGTTTTTTAACTTGTCTATATTTTGAGAGGCGCTTGTGAACTATTGAAATCAAATACATTGCCGTAATAATCGCATTTGGCCACATCAAAACAAGCACATACTGATACTTGTTTCGTTCTATCCAATTTGCTCTCGGAAAATGTTTATTTCTTTGACCACAAAATGGTTTGAGGTGGGATTTTAGTTAATATAAAAATGGTTACATGCTAAAATACCGCAAAAACCGAGCGCAACGAGAAGCGAAAAAAAAATGAAAACGAACAAACTTTTGCAATAAACGTATCGCCCTCTGAGCTTTATATCCGCTCATCCATCGTGACTATATACAGTTTCAAATGTCTCATTTCGCAACGCAAACGCATCAGTTTTCACCGCCTGCTTCTCCTGTGCTGTCATTTGACTACTCCCCCTGGTGCTTCTTCCTCCCGAGTAACAGCAAGTCCTTCGAGACGCCGAAGACACTATGGAAAAATACGGCGAATTTAATTTCGGTTTTTTTCCTCACGCTGCCGCGTTGCCTGGCTTAATAAAAACTTAACAAATAAAAGTTTTGCAAATCGCAAAACGTTCTCATAATAAAATGGACAGCCAAATATTATTGTTGTTATTAAAAATGTATACGGACAAGTTGTTCGAGCAGAAAACGATCTCTCTCTTCCACTATGGCTCTGTTTCGTTCGTCTATTGTTTCGCTATTTGTGCGCCCATGCCTGCTATTATAATCGGTCTCAATATCCACCGCAAATACGCCCAAAGTTGTTTCGCCTCATCGTTATTCCTCATATCCTTATGGCCGTTTGTAATTTTCACCGATGTGCTACATGTTTTTCCCCTTGTTTTTTTTTTCTTCTTTTAGTTTCGAAGTTTTTCTTCAGCTGCTTCCGACCGCAAAGTACCAATATTATCTTGAACGATGGAAAAATAAAGAAAAATTAGGCTCTGTACAAGTTTATATTGCTATCTTTGCCATTTTCTTTTTGTATAGTTTGGTGTGCGCGATAGCTCGGCGTTGGTGCACATTGTCCACACATTCTCTCTTGCTCTCTCCATCTCTGTCTCTCATTCTCTTTGTGAAACAAAAGCAGCACATTTATTTGCTATCAAAATCTCAAATTGTGTATTTCATTCGATGCACTTTTTTCCACTCGTTCAACGTTCGAAAATGTTCGTAAATTTGCAGTTTATTACTTTTGGTCGCGCGCGCCCGCTTATTTTTCTCTGTTTGCTACTATTTTTCCGATTTTAAATGCTTTTGCACTTGAACACCAGCTGATGCTCGCAATCGCATAATGGCAATATTCATCTGTATTTATGATACGAGGCCAATATCTAGCTGCAATTATGTGTTCTTTTCGTTTCTTTGCAACGCTTTTCATGCAATTACATGTGATTTAGCGCTTTCGATGTTCAACCCCGGAATGCCAACCAATCCACCGATCGACCGACCGAACTGATAATATTGGCAATTCTATCGATACATAGACACCGAACGTTCGCAATTCTTAAGTGAATATCAAATCGATAGCGCTGAATGAGATGGTGGAAGAGAGATAGCAGAAAAAATGGATGTGGGACGGCGCAACGTAAGGGCGCATTCGTGGCAAACGGTCTGAATATATAAAATGCAACAAGAACAAGACTGTTTACAGCTCAACGAGCAAATTAACACCGCTTTTATAAGGTTGATTGCACTTTCTACAGATAATTTTCAAGTTCAGTTGAATGAGCCAATGGAGAGATATGGTGTCAACAGTCGAACCAATATACAACAACACCACCAAAAATAGCACGGATATAAATTCTATCGTCCGAAAGAAAGAGCGCCGAGCTTGAATTGATACGGACGATGGTGGAACGGCGAAGCAGCATAAATTTCAGAATGTGAAGTCGAGCATGCACACGACGTTCGTGCCGCAAACAGATTTCATGCGCATAAATTGTGTGGTTTTTAATTAAAATATGAAATCCGACGAGAAATAAATATCATTGCAGCTGAGTTGTGTTGAATGCGCTCAGAAATAATTCTTATTCCCAGATGGTGATAACTCGATGGAATCATGTGCAGTTGCTCTTGTTGCTTCTTTTTCCAACCATTTCACTGTGGCCCAAGAAAAAAAGAGCCAAAGCGAAAGACAAATAAATACAAAAATAAAATGCGAAATGATATTACGCAAAACAAGAGCAGAAAAATTCCATGAGAGCATATTCATCTGCTAGGTTATGCTTTGAGCTAGTTCTATATGGCAGAAATTGAGCATCCAAAGACAGACGACAACCAAAATGACGTCCATGTGCACAAAGTATATATATTCGCATGTGAGAAAAAACCCAAATCAACAACAACATTTCCAACGCAAACATATGGCATGCACAGTAGGACTCTCCTCGGTGAATCAGAGTGCATGTTTCATTTGCTCCTAGGGGATTAAAATGGCTGATGCAGCTCGTAAGATCCGTCGAATAATAAATCTCTGAAAAACAGATATCAAATTCAAAACGCTTTCACTCAACAGATGTATAATGAATGAAGAGGTTTTAACTGAGATTTAAATTAATTTCTTTAAGATCAAAAGCATTTCAATATAAATTTCAACCAAAAGATCCAAAGCACAAACAAGTTATGTTCTAATCCCCTTGGTTTGCCTACAATACAAAATATTTGGTAGTTCAAGTGAGTGTGTCGCTGGCAAGGGGCTGGGCATTCTGTTATGGTTTATTAATGATAATGTGTCTTCAGCAGAAAATGCTTGCACTAATTTATTTCATAATGAGCAATAATTTATTAAAAATGTTCGAATGGAAGAATGAGCCAGCAAACCAGACATTGTGGACTAGTTCAGACTTATTCAGAGAAATTGCAACTGGAAAATATTTTCGTTGGTTTCTGTTTTGTGGGTATTATTTTTTTCTTCTCGATATTCTTTTCCTCTCTGTTTTGTGTGGTGAGAAGGAAATTCTTTGGACTTGCATAGACTTATATTCGCGCTGAACTTAGAAAGAAAGAAAACGACACATACACACACACAAGGAAAAACTCATTAAGAAAACGAAAATGTGAGCTGTTGAAAATAAATTACAAAATAAGCAAAAGCTCGAATCAAGTACATTCACTTTATCAAGTCGAGTGCACTAACTAATCGCTATCTGAAAAGCTGTTTTCTTTGTAATAAAATTTGCCCATTTCTAGCCCACTCTCGTTGCGAGTTTTCGCATTAAAATTGCATTAATCTGATTCGGATGGAAAGATTCGCATCGCATCATCTGAAATGGAAACGTCAAAGAAATATGCTTTATGATTTTCGCGTTCGTCTGTTTAATTTGAAAATTTTCTTCTGCTTTTGAGACGGGTGAATCTCGAATTTTAAAACATCCTTTCATCTCTTTTGTCATGACTAATGTTGACGCACACGATGACTACACTCTTGATATTTTTTTTGTACAAAACCAACACAAAAAGACGTTAACGGATCCTTCATTAATGTCAAACGAATGTTGTCACGTTTTCTTTCTGTCCCCAACCCACCATCAAGTCGCTTCAAACCAAATTAAAAATGGATGGCAGAAGAACCGATTAACTAATGTAAAATGACATTAATATACTTTTCGACAAAATAAATATCATTATTTTTGTTTCTTGTTACTTTGTGCCGAGACAACGAACGGTTGCCGCATTGCAAAAACACATTCAGAAAAACTATTTCAATTAAAAGTTTTTTAAAAGCCTAGTCTTCGTATTCGAATGAATTGCTGTGCAGCCCACAAACAATATAGTTTTCTCTTTTGGGACTATATTTATGATTTTGTTTTGCAGAGAGAGAGAGAGAGAGAGAGAGAGAGAGAGAGAGAGAGAGAGAGAGTAATCACATCGATGGGCCCAGCGAATCCGATAGAATCGTGCGGAACGGCAGAGTGTGCTTGTGCATGTGCATGCCATCTCTATAGAGATGTATGCATTTCTGTTATCATTCAATTATTTTCTTTTCGCAGCCATTCATCCGATTTTCCTGATTCAGAATGCGTTTCATATCTCTGTAGGTTATGCATTTTTTCGCTGTGCAAGCTATTTCCCTCATATATCTTTGCCATTTTTAATTTGATGAGATATGCAAGTTTCTTCATACTTCATTTAAAAGCATTTTTCAGTCGTTCATTTTTATCAATATCAATGACTCATGCTGATGCGGTTGCTACACGTGAACTCTTAATTCGGAAAAATGGTGAACGATGTTCTTGCACGCGATGCGACAGCATGTATTTTCAATTTTCCATAATGTCATTGCTACACAAAAAAAAACCAAATGGCAAAAATATCGCCCGAGCTTTTCAGTTGCTTCCCCTTACTCTAATTTTTCTCGCTCTCTATTTGATCAAATCTTGCTGGCGCTGCTATGCGTTTTGCTTAAGTTGCAAATTTCATTCAAAATACATGGAACTGATAGTGCGAGACTTCAAACGACGAACAATTTTATGTAGCTGATATCGGTGCTATACCTGTCTCTACCGGTGATTGGGAGACAATGATTTGCAGACCTATTAAAAGTCGCACAAACATCGAAGCAACTCGCTCGCTATCTGAAAACGATGCATCCAACTATAAGCGCATCTCGCATCCGAACGAACACTGGGGGGATTTGCTAAGAGTCGGACGAAAGCAAAAAAAAAATCAATTTATTCAAATGAAAAGTTGGATTCGGTGATGCCAATATATTTTTGTGTGTAGAGCATTTTCATGAGAGTCAACCGCCCCCTGCCCTCCGTTCACCCGTAACATCACGTTCAATTTCAATTGCGTGAACGATCCACTATTCCTCTCTCTCTCTCGCTCTCTCTCTCTCCCACAAAACATTACTTTCTGTCATAAGCGCCTTATTTCATATTCAATCATGTTCTCGGATGCGATGCCATTAAGTGAATGCATTGCGAAAGAGCCAACCAGTCACAGCTTCGACGAAAGAACAAACGCCGCGCAATAGGCAAACGAGAGAAACATCGAAGAAACGAAGACAATAGACATGTCAGAAAAAAATATTAATCCAGACGAAGCGATAAAAAATCAACCAAAAACCTGGAGAGCATTGTGGTAGCTCGTCTTCATCGCCCATTTCCACACTTTCCTCTCTCTCACTCTCTCGGTTTTGTTTTTTTTTTGCAATTCACTTTTCGGAGTATTAAAATATCGTTGAATATAATGAGAAGAAAATTGCATACGACACGACATTTCCACTTTTCCCATTCGATTTCACGTCAACGACAAAATTGAAATGCAGGATGTGGAAAGAATGTACCTGAAAAAATTGTATGAGAAATTCATAACGATTGAATCGAATTCATTCGAGCATTTCAGTTTGTTCAGTATATATATTTTGCATAAGGTAAGCTAGTTGTCTGCTCCATGACAGTTGTGAATGTACTGGAAAATATTTTTAAAATTTTTTCAATATAGCCGAAGTGAGTGACGTTTTGCACTGTTGAATTCGCAATGGATTTCATAATTCTATTATAAAAATGGTTTGAAAGGTAAAAGTCACTATTTCCATTTTTCACATCGCATTATTTTTCATTGTCAGCAGAGCATTTATTCACGTTAAATTTGATTCGATATAATTTTTGTTCCCGCGCTGGATTTTCCATCGTATGGAATTCCAATGGTCGTGTTCGGGAACATACAATGCATTTGCCTTCAATTTCCAGATAATTAGTTTCTCTGCAATGGCATTTTCCATCGTAAATGAGATAGACCAAATGTAGAACATGGCTCCAACACATAAAAATGTAGTCGAATTCAATACAAAGTATCATTGAAATAATTTTAATCAAAATTCCTTAGCACACGAAGAATCCGTGAGATGCACTCACGAAACAAACAATGTTGACGTTCTGTTGAAAAGCGCAATTTTCTAAAT
Source organism: Obolodiplosis robiniae (assembly GCA_028476595.1). Taxonomy (NCBI): domain Eukaryota; kingdom Metazoa; phylum Arthropoda; class Insecta; order Diptera; family Cecidomyiidae; genus Obolodiplosis; species Obolodiplosis robiniae. The sequence continues at coordinate 5,089,483 of CM052014.1, forward strand.
ACCTTAAAATCTCAATATATATTATCATTTCGAAAAAAGGGAGAGAGAGAGAGAGAGTGAGAGAGAGGAAGACAGAGAAAGAAGAGAAGGAGAGAGAGAAATGTTCGTCTCAATGCGCATATGAAACGCGAAATATTTGTAGTTGTTTGTAATAAGATTACAATTACTTCTTCATCAGTGCCCATTAACGTCTCTCTCTCTCTCTCTTTCTTTCTTTCTTCCTGCCACGCACCAACCTTCTATACGGAAACAAAAGTTCGCTCACTCCCTCGCCCGCTCTGGATATGGCAAATGCACAAAATGGAAAATTCAAAATAATTGGAATCAAGACTACTAATTGAATACACTTTGTGGATCTGTTCGGCATAAATTTTAATTAAATATCAAACTTTTGCATCTTTTTACCCAACGTTTGAACATTAATGCAACTTTAATTTTTCTGTCGTTTTGCCGGTGCGATGCGTTGAATGTTCAACATCCTGTACATACTTTAAAATACTTGGAATTATTCTTTGTTTGGCATGCACATCATACGAAGCAGCAGTCATCAAATCATGTCATATGTTCAACGAAATTTTTTGAAGAGCTTTGTTTGCGCATCGTTCAATGGTGGTTGTTTTCTCTTCCGCTCTCTCTTTTATCCGCTGTATTGTGTTTTCTGTTCTCATATTCATATTTATTACAATTTTATGGTGTATCATAATGGCAATACAGAACTTCGGTCTGCGCTTGGCGTATGTGATACACTAGCATCGAGTAGATACCACGTACACACCCCGACAAAATATATGCACAGTTTGTTCATTCGTTCATTTTTTTGTGTGTGATGTGCTGCAAGTCCATTTTTCCTTGGTTTATCCATATTATGTTGGAATACACAATATAATGGCTTGGTTGTGCTGGCTCACGTACGTGATTCCATTGTGTGCTGTATTAGCAAACAACACAAATTCCGAGAATTTTTGCTGTTCAGCACAAACAAACACACATACACACGAATCAAGTCGCTTTCGCAGAAATGAAGGAACTAAAGATGAGATATTCAAAGCGTCGGAGTCGGGTTTAAAATTGACGCAGAAAAAAAGGGATTGAATGGTGTTACGAGGGGAGCAAAAGAGTGCAAAACAGAGATAAATATTAAACTGAATATTTGGTGAGACGCAAGTTTAGGTGTGTGTGTATGATACGGTTGGCCGTGGCGGTAGATAAATTCGGCTAGATGATGTGCACAGGAACAGAGTATGCATCTGATGACGTTCGCTAATGCAACGGTTGTTTGTGATTTGGCTCACATTTGCCATCATTCAAAGTTACGCGTTGCTTTTCTACTCGTTGAAAAGTATTCGCGTATGCTGTTGCTGTTGCATGGAATGATTCCTTCATGCATGAGAATACCATTTTGTTTGAATATTTTGCTCATGTTTTTGTTGATTTTAGTCTTTTTCACCCCCCAACGAGACTTATACATATATGTTTTTCCTATCGGCACCCAGTATTGCCGCTTTTGGCGGAGCTTGTGTTTATGCATTTTGTGTTGTGCATTCATTTTCAACACACCCAAAATCGAGTGAAAAGCAAACGATGCACACACATAAGAGAGAGTTAGATGAACGAACATCATATCATCAGCAGCATCATCCTTTACACAATTCTCACGACATTGAGCACATCCAACGCGTATTTTCATCTTGCAGTTTGCCGAGTGTACAAAGCTCATATTAAAAACTGAAATATGAATGCGATGCAGCTACTTGCTTACTAAACAGAAAAGCGGAAAAATGCAAAAATGGAAAAACACTCGACGAATAAATAAAGCGAATGGAAAGCGCGAGAGTCGAAGAGCGAAGTGGGCGCATGCTGCATTAAAAGAGCAATGGTAAAAATTCAACAACAAAAGCTAAAACTCAATTTTTATATATAGACGAAATGAAAAATGAAATTGTTTTAATGGAAAACAAGAAGCCGGAGGAAAGAGAGATTGAGCTGAAATGTTTCGATACACACGTATATATTGCTCATTTCATGCTTGCAATTCATATTTATGCATTGCAAATGGAAACAATTTCTAACTTCAAAAAGCGCATTTGAAATCGACTCAATCAAAAACAGTCGAATTGATTGCAATTGAATAAGCCGATGAGCATTGAACATGTACAAAGAGCCATTTGATTTGCTGAACGATTTTTTTGCGCTGCATCCACTTGAGCATTCTCTCTCTCTCTTTCTTTCTCTCTCGCTCTGTGTTCGTTTTTTTTCGGACTCTTGAAACATGCACACACATTCAATGTGGATTCCATTTTCATTGGATTTTTCTAATTTGAATTTTTGTGTTTTGCTTCACACCAAACAAACAATGGCATACAAATAACGAGATAGCGCTGGCAAACAAGAGTGCGTTCAGCGAAATGGCAATCGTTTCACGCATGTCAAACATATAATATTTGCATCATCTACCGGCCACCCTCCCGCACTCTTTCCTAGATTAAATGCACCCTTTTTTTAATCGTCGTTGGACAGACATTGCATTTCGCAGGGTTGCTGGCCACAAGAGGATGATATTTCGTGTTTATTACAAACTTGTTGTGTTTTTTTCGTTGCGTTTATTTTTTGAAGGGTGTTGCAATAGCACATCGACTGTAATCGACAGCATTCAGCATGTAAATTTAGTTTACATTTGTTGACCATTGTAACATGTATGAATTCATTTTGGGTTTAATTTCTAGTCTCTAGTTTCGATTGCGTCAGTCATATTTTTCATTTTTCGTTGCCCAGGAGTAAGCAAATAATGGAATTGCAATGTGAAATCGGATTTTGAAAAGCGCAAAAATAAACACCCAACAAAACCAACCATATTTACATGAAACTCCTTCGGTTGAGACGGATCAGAAGGCGCAATATTGTATGCACCTTGCATGATGATGCCAGCAATGAACGTCACATTGTAAAAGAGCAACTTTAAACGGGAAATCAACTCTTATTTCATAAGTGACGGTTTATTAAAATCCATCCCCTTTAAAAATTCATCCGAAGTATGGATTCTTCCGAGTGTATCTAAAGACAAGCGAATTAAATACTCTCTTTGGACGCGGATAAGACTAGAGTGGCTTTTATTTGACATTCATTATGGTTTTTATACGCACAAACACACACGCGCACACGTAAACCATTCGCATCGCTTTGGATATAACAGAGAAAAAATGGAATATTACCCAGCAACGATACGCTATCAGTCTGGCTGCCTTCTTGCCCAGATTAACAAATAAGATCATTAATTAATAATTCAGTGCAATGTACACTTTAGCTACTTACTCTCTTTATTTCTCTCACGCTGATTTGGAGCAGCAGCAGCTTCTCTATGTTTTTATTTGTCTTAGAGCGTTGTTGAGTTGTTGATCATCATCAGCAGCAGCAGTATGACTGCCTCATCATCTTTAGAAGAATTACACTTGAGCGTTGAGCATTCACTTACGCATACATTCATTCATCACTTATGCATACCGTTCAAATAAAATTTGCCCATAATTAAATGTGCCCATCTCAAGCCCGTGCTCATGTTCCACTTTCTGACTCACACTCACTTCTCTATCCCGTTCAATTGCTCTTAGTCGACGCTCGATGACGCTCGATGCTTAACTACTGTTTACATGCTTGTATATCCAAAGCTCTTCTCATATTTCATTGGATGGGCACAAGTATGACGCTTCTATACTAACAGCTTATTGAGACAAAGTAAACAAAGGCGAGTTAAAAGAACGAAAAAAGAAACTTTCATGGGGAGAATAGAAAATAGAGAATTAAAAGTGGCTGTTAACGAACTGAATAAAATTTAAGGGAGAGGTGGAGAGAGAGAGAGAGCGAGAGAGAGAGTGTGTATGTGCGCACATTCACACATTAGCAGAGGACCGACCACCATGCATGCGGATCACAAGCTGTGAAACGATAGCAGCGGAATCGAATTTTTAAGTGTAAACTAAAACACAAAACATACAGCAGCAGCGCAGCGCAAAAAAATTCACGGAAATAAAAAAAATGAACGTATAAATGATGAAATAAATATCCCTTATCTGTGTGTGAGCAAGCCGCATCTAGTTTGAAATATAGATTTTTGCTCACTTCTACTTCACACAAACATTTTTTTCCCCCATAAACACACCAAAATCTGTCATTCGGCCGCACTGTATGTTTACATTCCGAATAGTTTATTTCTCTCTGTCAAGATATATATTTTAATATTAGCGAACGGATGCAAAAGAAAAATTTAATGTCGATGTAATGCATCAAATAGTGAAGCTCTTTGCGACCGGAAATGTATGCCATTTACAAGCGAATGTATATTTATAGAGCTGAATGCACTGCACTGGCTGCGATTATTTGTAGCATTGAGACAGCGCACAAGCTGATCACTGGTATCATAAAGGAGGAAAAACATTGAATATTATCAAAATGATGAATATCAAAGAGTTCTTTGAATAATGAACGATTTTTGGTTGTTGTGAAGCTCACGCTCCGAATCGGAGCGTGTGTAGAACTAAGAAGCGCGGCTTATGAATTGACAAACGAGAAAAAATACAATACATCGATCATTGTAATTTCATCGTGTGTTATTCATAACAGGAAATAACGATAATTACCATAAATAATGTATTTTGTTTTGCGATATCAAATTCGAATATATTTGTAATTCCATGAGATCCATTAAATCGCGATATTCAAACGATTATTCTGAGAATGATTTTTATGAGAACGTCAAAGAACCATATAAAAGCGATAGCGCTCGCCGTATGGTTTGCATTGAGGATGCGATGATGTGGAACCAGCAAATGTGAAAGCGAAGCCAATGATGAACGAAGCCACCGTGCCAATCGCAAAGCCTATGTATAATAATTTATCATGGATTGGTCACTTCCGAATGCCATATTTTCGAATGTGTCGTGGCGTGAAAATATGTGTTGGTGTTTCTGTGCATGTGCCTTGTTTTTGCAGTGATTTTTCAACAACCACACACGATCGTTTCCAGATTTCTTCTCGGATAGTTATTGTTATTGACTAAAGCATCCGTTTATACGGTTTTGATATCGATTTTTCCACCGGATCCCATTTTGCTTGAACGATTTTTCCAACATGATTCGCCGCGCGCAATGTATTTAATCCCCGAAAAAACTGTTTTCGATTCCATCAACGCAATTTCTTTTTCTTTTCATTGTTTACATCTTTGGCACTTCGTAAAATGGCGTGCAATTCTTGTTGAAAATAATATTGCTTCGGCGATAATTTTCCCCTAATCTGCCAAAGAGAATGCAATATATCAGCTTCGAATGGGTTTGAACAGCAATCGATAGAAAGAAAAAAGCGAAAAAAATGTCTGAGCAAAAATAAAATGGAAAGGAAACAACGCGAAAAAAACGTTGAGCAATGAATCAATATGTGAAATTGGCAGAGAAAGGCTCTATATGAAGCATCAGCTCGCAACAATTGCGCCGCACAGGAGCACTCCGATCGAATATATTTTCTTGGAATTTGGGGTAATTAGCTTTTATGAATTGTCGCATTCGATTCGATTCGGTGCACGCGACATATCATCTCCGAGATACACAACATAAATAATTGTGTACCATAGGAAGACCTTCTCTCTCTTTCTCTTGGACCGTGCGCAAGTGGATGCCGAGCGATAGCGAAAAAACTGGGTTGGAAGGCGAAGGAGAGAGCGAGAGAACGCATTTCAATGATATACAAAATAAGCAGAGCCAGTGCTTTTTCCCTTTTATTCAAACAATAATTCATGTTTTTCTTCTTCGCATAAGTTCATTTCTTCTCTCATTGGTTATCGTTAGAGCGGCGTTCGCTTCGTTAGTTTGCTATGTGTGTGCCTGTGCCTGTGTATATCTCTAATTTTGTCTCTGAGGGTACATTTCCATTGATATTTTCAGTTATTATGGCAGTTGTTCTGACAGACACAGGAACTACAGCACATTAATTTTATTTTCATATGATTTATTCAGCCATTTTTCTTTTGCATAATATTGTTGCCATTTGTGTATCATCCACATTTCTATTTTTATCATGTTTCTCTTTCTCCTTCTCCTCATTGCATTGCCTTTAGTTTGTCTTGCTGAATTCTGTCTTTACGTCAATGATAGTTAGCAAACAAAACGAAACAGTGTTTGCCGAGCTTCGATTGTGTAGCAGCACCGAATCGTTGCCCATCAAATGCGCTTTCATCACATTGCGCTCAAGAAAAAATGCAAAATAATTCTGTTATGCGCCCTGCACGATATTCAAGGATAAAAATCAAATGATATACTTTTTAACACGGAGAAAGAGATATTTGTCTGGATTTTTTTAATTTTCTATGAGGAATTGGAACGTATCTATTCATCATTGATTGTCATTCGCATCTCTTCTGTGATTTTCCTGTACACATCTGTTTCTTCATCTTTCAGTCACACTTGAACTCACCATTCGTTTATGTTCGAGCGAACGGAGGAAAAAATGGAAAACGAACCTGAAGAAATAAGAATGAAAATTGGATGTCTATAATAAATTTTACTTCATCACATGATCGAAGGAATAGAATGTTGTCTGAGGATATAAAGAAGCTAGTGTTCAGTTAAGCCACAAGAATCAGAACGATGAAAACTTGCGATACGAAGACACTTCGATGATATATATTTTGGTCTAATTTTACCTTTTGCATGCGTTCGCCAAAGAAATGTCCAATTTTCGCTCTCTCTCTCACTCTCTCAAACTCACTCAAAATCTCTCTCTCTCTCTCTCTCCGTTCCAATTCAGTACTGTATTGAGTGAATCGATTTGCGAAAATCAAAGTGGAAAAACTGGTACAGCCTTAAGTCAATAGAGTGGGTCAACTAAATAGAGAGAGAGAAAGAGAGAGAGAGAGAGAGAGAGAGAGAGAGACAGAGAGAGAGAGAGAGACGTATTGCAATGAAAAAAAGCATATTTCCAAATGGAATCCCCTTATTTTGTATGCTATATCAATGTGAAACAAGCTGCGAATCAATTGAAATATGCACATGATATTTGGATTTATTCATTATTAAAATGGTTTTCATTTCACTCGGTCAATCAACAAAAAAAAAATAAAAAATAATGCACGGCTTATTTCCAATTTAAACTTTTTCGGGAACAAATATATCAACTTGAATGAAAAAGTGAGAGCGCACTCACAAAAAGCACGACAACAGGCAACGTTGTATCATCAACGTGCACATGATCCGTTTGCAGCAACAAATGCAGCTCAAAAGTTTTCAGCGTTCAGCTGCGGCTCGAGAGAGAGAGAGAGAGAGAGAGAGAGAGAAAGAGAGAGAGGGAAGGATTGCATTTGGTGTATACACCGTGAGCTGTGTGCATTTGTGCTCATTAATAATGCATAGATGCGAAACATCAAACTGAAGCCAAAATAGTTTTCGGTAAATATCATCGCTATCCCGAATTCAGCCATCGCCGTTCCACCAATTCACTAGAATTCCATTCGCCATTCAAAATTAATAAAAATTGAAAGTTTTTCGGAATATGCGTTGAGCGCTGCTACATGATATAAGTCTAATGTATTTTTTATGATCGCCAATCTAGCAATATTTCAAATGGTGAAGCACTTTTGAAACATAGCCGGCAAATGGAAAATGAACGAGCGCGCGCCCGTCACATGAACGTCACGCCTGTTGTCACACATAAATCCAAGCATTGAACGAACGAGCGAACGAATAAAGGCGTATTATTCTAATTGAAATTTACAAGTTTGATACTACGGAAAGTGATGCCGTGCTGACACCATTCTGACGATAGATTTATACCGTTGCTATGACTTTCAATTACATTAGCCTTCCGCTGATGCGACAAACTATTGCTTCTTATCGAAGTGTTTCCCTTTGTTGTCTTCCCGAAAAAAAATTACAAAACTTTATTTCCGTTGTATAATAAATTCCGTGAAGCAATCGAAAGTGTACAATAAAGCTTCTGGATAGCTCCTTGTTTGGCTGGCATTGGATGAAGTTTGTTCTTCCTTCTTGTTTTTTGTTTCTCTTCATTCTTCAGTTTTCATTCCACGTCGTACTTTCATCTATGTATTAGTTTAAAATGAAAGTTTAAATCCGGTGAACAGACTAATGTATTTTTCTACAAATTTTTTCATGGAATGATTTTATGCTTCCAGAAAATTGATTTGGACTTTGCATTGAAAATCCACATTGTTCCGCATTTTTAAAAATCGAAAGCGGTCAAAGGAGGTCAACGGACAAAGAGTTTTTCCGCTCAATCGTTCGTCTCCTCTAGCCTCGATTCAATGCAAATGCTGCGCATATGAATTGAATTCATTTAAACCATTAACACACTTGAGCACAGTCCATTTTGTATCACCAGTGAATGGGACGAAGTGGAAATGAAATCGAAAATACTGAACATTTCGTTTTTTGTAGGCCATTGTGATTCTAGCGATTTCTGCAATTCCAAAAAGACACTGAACTGAATACAAAATAGAAGCACATATTCAAACTAAAGCGGTAGCTATTCTCTGTCTCCCTCGCCCGCTCGCTCGTTCATTTTGTTTGTATTCTGGACACATTTGTTCATTTACATGTTCCCGATGCTGTCGCGGCCACCAACACTAGCGGCAATTTGTTATTTTGTTTTAGAATTCCGTGCACAAAACACAAAAAATGTCAATATCTTGAAACAACGCGGAAAAACTCGATTTTATAAAATAAAGTATTTCGGGATTTGCCCTTTCTCGCTTTGTTTACATCGCGAACATCTGTTACCGCGTTCGTGTTTAAGCATGCACGATTATTCCGGCATTCCGTTCCTTGAGACACTCTTTCCGCTTTTAACATTGTTTTGTTGGTGACTCTTTCTCTTTCTCACAAACATATTGTGTTTTGAAGCTATTAGTTCCTGGATTTGTTACCCTGCGCGCAGTGAGCGGTTTAGTTCATTTGTGACCGCCGTCATCATTTCTGTTTGCCTTTCTAATTAATTTTTCGACTGGATTGTTTTGCCAACTCAAAAACCATTAAAAACAAGAAAATATAAGTCACTGTACCGTTCCAACTTCTGGCTCTTCATCCGTCGCCCGAATCGTTGCGCGGTCGCTGCGAACCTTCTGCGATTGAAATTTATGTGCCAACACCCGTGAAACGTGCAAAGTTTTTTATATTGCGAGCTGGGCTAAGGCACACAAAAAAGTGCAGGAAGCAAAAAAGCGATAAAATATGTAATATTTGAAATGTCATCAATTTTTTTTAGGGTGCACCAAGTCCATGATTCTAATGCGGTATGTTTGTCCTGGTTTTAACGCCACCCACCATCATCTCTTCCGCTTATGAATATTTTTTTCTTTTAATTTGGTTCAGTTCCTCTTCAGTTCCGAGTAGAGGTAATTTAAACGATGATCGAGAATTGTTATGTGAACATTCGAATCATTTATTTTTTCGGAGGAAAGTAGAATGTAAACGACGACTCGAGTGAATATCTCTCTAAACCGAATGGCGAATCCACTCACACAAATGAACTCCGACAAAATGCACACACACACAAACACATTGATATATTCAACGTGCAGATAACGTGAGGTGGATCTCGGTTACATTTCAAAATGTCATCAACTACGCCCGATTTGCATTCATTCGAATTATACAGAAGTTTCACTAATCCGACATAAAACACTGCTGCACTGAATGCTGCTGCATTAAATCGGAAACGGATTGTTAAAAACAGTATTAGACTTTTAAATGAATTACCCTGGTGGATAGGATTTATGATTTGCCCCCGATGCAACGAAAACAAAGAGGACACAAGCAAAAATTCAAATGCATATGCAGATGTGCCGGAAAAAGGAAACTTTTACGTGTGCAGAATGTGTCCCACTTTTTTAGCAGTATTTTGAACCATATTAAACATGTTCTACTGAACCATCTTAAATTAGATGCGACTAATTTCACGTGTTTAACTAGAGAACTCAAGAATTCAACAAGGAAAGAACTCTGTGCCACATTTAAATATTCAAATAGCCGAAGATGGGTCGGGGTGAGAATGATTTAAAACTATCTTTATTCGCTTGCTTGAGTTGGTTGTGAATGAAACATTTTGTTGAAATTTGTCGCATTTTGCATTGAATGACCGAGAAATTTTGCAAGGGTCGGCTTTAAAATATCGTCTTTTGCCTGGTCGGTGTGTATGTTTTTGGTTAAATACTGAATATTTAGGTGAATTTCTGTGGCTAAAATAACTGAAAAAAACGAATCTATGCTGCCTTTTAAGCTGGGATCAAAGGATTACACACAGAATATTCAGGTTTCCTCATGTATGTGTAAAATGAGAGAAAACGATGCAAGGGGCTATGGATGGCTGTGTATAGAAACCGAGAGAGTCTATCCAAAACGATTATACGATGCTTTTGAGTGTGAGTTTACTGTTAGAATATTGTTGCGTGTGTTGGGCTGGTTTTACAGGTGGAATTAAAAACTCGAAATAATTTAGATCGTTGCAAAGAGACAGAGAGAGAGAGAATGCTGCATTGACGATATGAAAATGGACGATTTAGGTGAGAACTAACCTATGAATTAACCAAAAGTTCACATGGCTCATTATTCATGCTTGAAGCCCAACACATGGGTCACACGCCGAAGACCACTATCTCACCTAACATGTGAAAGCTCGCTATCGTATATTGTGTATCCGAAAACAATGCCAACACACAGGTGTATTTTGGTCAGCCGAAATGAATCAGTGGAAAAGAAAGTGTTTACATGGTCTTAAGCTGTTGATCGATGCCTGTGACTCATAGGAAAAAAACGGTCCTTTTTCGTTCAATTAGTTAAGATTGGCTATGGAATGAAGTGCATTTATCACATCTAATGATCCGTACTGTTTCTGTGATTTTTCAATTTCGAACACAAATGAATAAAACATTGTGACCTTCTAATCGAAATTGTGTTTTTGTATACGATAAGTGTTCTAGATGATTCATTAGACCGACGCCAAGAGTATTTAATGCCATATAACGAGATCGTTATGGCTATCGGTAATCCAGGAAAGAATGAAATATTTCATAAAAAAGCGGCGAATATCTCACTGCCATTGAAGTGTATAAGCGATAAGCCAAGCTTCGTTTTGTTCGTCGATTTGGAAGGGAATCTGTTCATTTTTTCGCCGTTTTTCTAGTAATTATGCTCCTTATCGCACACACAACATCACGTTCATACATTTTTCGGCGCCAAAAAACACCGAATTCTATTATGTTTAACGGCAATTTGAACAAGAAGTGTAGCAGAGTAATGCGAATATTCCGTTCAAACGGGCAATCATTTGCTTTATTTCTGGTGGATAGAAAAACTTGAGCGGAAAAATATCCATTCATAGCATTTAAAATAACTAAATATTGACACAGAGACGGTTTTATTTCGGCTATAAATGGAATCGATTCAATGTTCTTTATATAAACGTCGTTGGCATGGAATTGACGATTAATTCACATATTTTTTGCCCTCGGCACATAAGGAAATCACAGTGTGCCCAATGCGGAATCCAACATGTTACAACAGCCATATACACGAACGATTAGTAGGAGTGTAAAACCTCATTTTCCCCATAAAATACATAAATGAGTGTAATCTCAAAGTTTGCCATATCATAAAATCTACTGGTGAATGCTCACAAAAGACATCTCAACACACATATTTGCGCGCATAAATGCAAATGGATGGCAACGATAGCATGCGCAAGTACATAAGCATTAAGCAGTTATTAGTTTAACTGTCGTTGCCGACATGTGAAAAACGACACAAAATGTTTATGGTAAAATGGCATTGAGTGCGTGAAATAACTCTCATAAGCCATATTACCCATTACTGATAAGGAGCAAGACTACGAACATGAAGAAATCGATACGAATAGTCCGTGGTGTATAAGCACACATCGTCGTCGCAGTCAGAGAATGTCGTATGGAAAATTAAAGGGCGAATAAACCGAATTATCTGCTAAAATGTTAATAAAAATATGTTCCAAGGAATTTAAATGTTTGATGCTTGCTCGGAATGTTTCATTGTGAAACAATGCACTCTTCAATACAGTTGTACGTACGGTACGCTTCTGTAGTACCTACATTCTTGATTTAGATATGAATTCTCGGGATGTGGGATGAATACTAGGGTGAAGAGTGGGAGTTGCGCACACATTGATCAAGTTGCTGGAAGATTTTCAGCCCGTCATCTCTATCCTAGGACGTCATCTATCATGTGGTGACGGGTGGGGTGCACTCATGATGACGATGTCTTTCGTTGCGACGTCGCACTTTGAACGTTATACACATGATATAGTGATACATGTGCAATATATTATATTTGTTAGGTATTGTTGTGTCGAAATTATGCAAACATGTGACTGTTTGCATATAAACCACGGAACCATTTCATAGATTCATCAATTTTAGGGAAGGCCAACAACCGAGACATCCATCGCTGGTTCATTGTTTACTGAAGAATATTCGAGTTGTCTCTTTTTTGAATTGCATTTCTCCGAAAGTTCTCAAAGTTGCCATTCTTTGTCTTGATATTCCTTTGAAATTGTCTTTTCATGAGTTTCCTTTCACCAACTCTTCTTTTCAACGAGTCAGTTTTTCGTTCGACGAAAATACTCAGTCAAGATTTTGAAAACTTGAAGTTCAAACCGCACATAACGACAATGATGGAAAGCAACTCATATAATATCAGAGATAACAAAGTTTTATAAAATAAAAATCCTTTTTAACGAATACGAATTGCATCATCGACGTTACTCTACTTCACCATTCTATTTTCCACTTTTGCTTCGATACCACAACGCGGCAGCAAATACATTTTAACCGAAACAACTAAACATCATCTGTGGAATGATAAAATATTTTGTAACGACATCGACAACAATACTAAACACATAATAACAATGATAATATCAACACGAACGGGAGATTATACTTTCTCAATGAAAGGTTGTTAAAACATTAAAGAAAAACTAATGGTGAGCGAGAATTTGCTACCGGCGAAGAATAACGGCGGCCACATACAAGAAGTTTGGTTGCGCGAGGCCATACCATAAAAAGATAGAATAAAAAACGAAAATCATTTAAAATTGAACAGAGCATGCGATGGTGAGCCTTTATGTAATTCTCTCACTCCCCTGCGCTCTCAAATAGCTGGTTGCGAAAATTACTAGAAACTACTTTATTTCGACATTTTCAATAGCACAACCGGAGAAATATTGCCAGTTCCTTTTGTCTTCTTCTCCTTTTTTGTTCTCTCAAACCATTTAATTTCAACGTAGCAGTTGACAATTTCATTTTTAACATAAAAGACGAAAGAATGACAGCATTTTGGTCCATAGAATGTGGTTTTTGTTACCACATACATGTGCATCTCGTGTCTGTCGAAACATCGATTCTAGATTACGTTTCATAAACACACACACACACTTTCGCACACGACTTTGAAAAACTTGACTATAATATACGGAGTGTTAACGAGCATCAAATGGCAAAAGTCACATATTTTTTGTACAGAGAAAATTCATATCTTCTTACGTCCTTTTTTTTGCTTTTCCGTTTGTTTCCCTGTGCTTCAACGTGTGGCGCAGCGTTGGAAAGAAGAAGTAAAAATGACGCATTAATGTCTTTGCTGAAAATCGACTGAATATTGCCGCCGGGATTGTTGTCTTTACGACTTTCCAACCATTGTGGCGCTTCTCCATTCGATGGAAAACGAACGGATTTTTTGTCTTTGTCTTCGCCAACATTTCCAATTTATATCAACGTCTATGCGAGTCGCATTTTTGCTACATTAATTACAAACGCTGATGACACTTCTGTTCAGTATTCTGCACTTTTTCTACCTTTTCAAGAACGCAGTAGCTCATTTGAACCGTTTCATGCTGTCTCTTTCACAATAAAAGCAGACAAAAATGTGAAATATTTGTATATGTTGTTGTCTCGAGCACCGTAATCACTCTCACGATTCGAATTCAACCGAACCGGAGAAACAACCGAAAAGAAAAACAATCGCTTGATGAAAATTATAATCACACGAGTGAAATTCAAGTTGAAAGAGGATAAAAAGTGGCTCAGAGAAAATGCAAATTTTATTAGAAAAGTTAGGTTTGGTGAAATCGTCGAGTCTAGACCATTTTTGACACGATTTTGTGTGTCTTTAGGCTTATGGTAACTCTTTTCGAAAATTAAATTAGACGGATGTTGTTGAAATACACAAATGTGTCCTTTTTTTCATCGCACAACCAAAGAAAAAGTGAGCACGATTTTGATGAAATCAACATGAATCTCTTGAAGGCAACGGAAATGAATAAAATTTTACGTAATGGTTGTAAAACTATTTCGTTGGCGGGCGATGTGCTTGAGTGAGTTTTGCTAGAAAATCGAATTAGTCAGTGCTTTGAGTTTGTCTGCCGAAGAAACGGTTCAATTATTTCAATGCAAATACCACAAACTGGGTTTCAATTGATGCGTCGTAGATCGTGATGTTTCAATCGTTGTGTATCCGAAATGTTTGCTTTTAGACATTTGTACGGGCAAAAATTGATTCGAACATATCAGGAATGGCAAAAGCATCGAGACGATGGCTTGATCGTAAACCTTAATTCATGGTTCACAGCTGTTGAATTCAGTCCTATCACTCACACAAACACATACACTAATGAGCAGAACTAGTAAAGTTTCTTTGCCACACAACGCTCGCACCATATTTAATGGGTTTTCATTTTGTAAAAGTCTAAACAAATTAAAATATTTGAATTTTGCTGAAGAATTTGTGCGGAAGTTGAAGATGGAGTTTTCGGAGCAAAAGTTTATGGCTCTGATTGTCGATTGAATTACTTCAAAACAATCTCTTCCAACCATTGATGTGCCCGGCTGATGTGCAAGTTGCGGAAAATGCTGGACATTTTCAAACAAACAAATCCATGACATTTTTAAGCATGTGAATTGATGCTTAATCTGAAAGATAATTCGTGAACCTTTTGGATTTTCTCCATCATATATTCAACTCACTCTCTCTCTCTCTCCCTCTCTCTCTCTCTCTCCTTCTCGCTCTCTCTCTCGCTCTCTCTCTCTCTCTCTTGTTTATTGACAAAATGTATGTCAAACTTAAGCTTTGATAAGCCACAGAACTTCGTTCTGAATATTCATTGCCGGTCGGTGCGGTTTTCTATTGAAATTTTGTGTATGGATCCACACGCACACACATGATCCGAAAGGTAGAGAAGTGTTGCTGCTTTTGGTTGGTATTTATATTTATCGTTTCGTTTATGCGAACTATTTATATGGTGCTAGTGAATATTGGGAAAATGTATCGTCTGGCGAAGTGTGTTTGTTTGTATTGAATGAGAGAAGTTGATGAAGACCGCTGATATGGAAAAAGGGTATTGCCATTGTCGATGGTGGTTGTTGCGCTCTCTTCATTCTAATGCAACTTTCACATTTTTGGTACGTAAGTGTGTAATGTGAAACATAATGGGCAAAGTCCATTTTCTAAATGGGCATTTTCTCTTTACTCGTCGAATTCTTGCATCTACGATGCGACCCGTTGATTCGGATGGCCTGATGATATAAACACATTTTCGTTAAATAGAAATCAAATCTGCTTCTTTCGTTTTCCATCTTCATCACATTAACTAAAGTGTTCATCATTTTTGTTTGGGCCAAATGAATGAACCCAAACCATTTCAATTCATTTGCAGCAATCCACAAGCAAAGATTATAAATTATTAGCTGCTTCCTTCGCTTTTCATTTTGTA